>OW026455.1:22301371-22922922 GCA_932274525.1 Podabrus alpinus
AAAGTAGGCTAAAAGTTAGTCGACCTTTATTCATGATCAGCTGTGGCTATAACTGGATATTAAAACTCGCCGAGCTTAACTAAATAGTGTCCCACGTTGGGCGCCAAATTATTATTAAAAATTAAGATCTGGTTTAACAGAAGTTCCATATGTTTTAACATCACTAACTCATGTTACCGCCTATAAAAATCTATTCCTTCGGTTAAGCAGAAGCGTAGACCACCTTAGGGCGGATTAGCAAGTGACGCTACAAATACTGCATACAAATATAAAAATTAAAAACCAATTTTTCAACAAAAACAAAGTTTATTGGCATTGGAATAAATCCTTATTTGTCGTCAAATAAAACTTTCTTTTAAATCATTGTAAAATCTGATAACCAACTTAATATTTTATAGAGTAGATATAGTTTAACCTCAAACTTTGTTTTGTGTTTTCAACAATAATTAAAGAGAAAAATCAAGTGTTCGATGTTTTTGGATGTGGAAACAGAAGTTTTAAAACTTTTATGTTTGGGTGTAAAGTATATGATCCGATATTTAAATAAACTTTAGTTGATAGAATTATAAATTTAATAAATTGTGTAAATGTGACATTACAACTCGATTTTATTATAAATAGAAAGGATTTAAAAGCATTTTATGGATATTCGCTGTGCAAAATTTGTATTATTAATTAATTTTAATTCGAGAAAAATGTAACTTGTCCGTACGGTAATTAATTTACCATCAGTACATTTCGATAGGATTAGAATATATTAAAAATGAATAAACATCATGAATATACACATGTAATAAAAAACTACTCGTGTTTATTTATTACACAAGTTTTAATAATTCAGAAAAGCACAATTACTTTTTAAATTAAAAATTGATAATTTTACCTGAATTTATATCGATTTTTATTAGAACGTTGTTTTGCTTAAATGACCCAATTAGGGCAAAACATCGTTGTTGTAGCTTTATATTTAATTAATTGCATGTAAGATACATTTCAATAGCTTGGATTATAAAAAATAAATGTAACTAATATATTTTCAACAAATATTTATACCAGTCTTCCTCGTAGTAAATTGTGATGCAGTACCAACCTAATGCTCTGTCAGATTTCCTACAGTATAATTTAAAGAATAATATGGAACTATAAGAAACCACCGGGGACATTAATTCTTAATTTATTTAAGAAGTACCTACTTGAAGTTCATTTTGAACTAGAAACTAAATTTTTATATACGAGTAATACAGTTCCTATTCCCTCATTGGTTGGAAATGCCATTGGTTTCAATGACCAACCTTTACTATACCAATAAATCCACTATAGTATTCTAATCCCCTTAAATTTTTATTATAAAAAAGTAATTTTATTTAAACCAGTCATGCCAACCAATCAATCTAAAGAAAGTTTATATTTTTCAACTTCGTGTAACCGTGAATTTAGCAAACGCAATTAAACTAAGTATTACAAAAGTTAGAACTAAAAGTGAAGTTTCAGGAACAGTTACCACATATGCTCAATCAATTACTTGTAAGTTAATTATTTAGTGAGTTTTATGAAGCAGTTTATTGATCTAGTAAGAAAAACACAATTTTTTCTAACAAAATTTTTTAAAATATTTTTTAATTGTTTGACCTATGTAAATAGGTAATAATTTATTGTAATGTAAATTACAATAGGAAAATAGTTCATGGTATTGATACAGATGAGCTAATTAGATTATTGGATGTTAAAAAAGATATCCGCTTTTGTATAAAAAAAATCACAATAAATTAGAATGATAAATCATATTATGTAATAAAGTGTAGGCGGTAATGTTTCTAATTTTTGATTTATGCTGTGAAAATGTTAAAAATAATCGCATTAAATCACCAATAACACTTAGTTTGATTATTAAATATACAAACAGCAAAACACTGAAATTTAATGTTATTTCATTTAATTCAAAGTTAATAAGTTATAATAAAACAATTGCTCAACAGGATGACCCCAATTATATGTAGAACAATTATTAAAGTGGTATACATGTGGAACCTACAGGTTAACGTGGAATTTGACTACTGTATTGTAAAGATTAATCATAAAAATCGTTAAAAAAAATATTTATACAATTTATACAAGGTGCGTCACACGTCACACGTACTCAAATATAGAAAGCTGCATTACCATTTAGTGCAAAACCAAAACTAATCACGTGCAACAAACATTGCAAAGCTAACATTTTTAGGAAACTTGTTAAATTTTTTAAAAATGTTTCATATTTGAGAGTATTTCGAGTACTTCAATGTAAACACCCTTGGCGTAACGTGATCAAATTCCAACAAGGTCACAAATATGCTGAACACTCGAAATGTGTAAGTATCACTTTCTCCCCCTATATAACTGCCTTTCTTATTCCCTCACAGTTACCCTAACAATCTCACTGCTTTACAGTAATCTTACTAGAATTTGATGCGCGAGTTTAAAATATACTCTCTCACGTTTATAATCTTAAATATTATATAAATTCAGATTTATAAAAATTTAAATCTTGAACACCCTGTAAAGTCTTCGAACCTCAAAGCTAAAGACTCGCAACGAGTCACCTTCAAGTTCTGGGCAATGCTTTCCCACGAAAATTCAAATATGCAATAATAAAATTTTATTATAAAAAAAACTTACAAACAAAGATGTGATCGAACAAAGTAAATCACTTAAATCTACTAATTACAATACCCCAACTTTTAAACGTAAGTTGTTAATATGATTTGTTGATCCGTTTAACCCCAGCGATTAGCCTGACAATTTAAATTAATTTAACTACAAAAGTTACCCCAAGAAAGCACCCTATAGAGTTCGGTAAAAATATAAATAACGAGTCATTAAAAAAAAATCTAATTTAAAAAAATTAAAATATGTTTAAAATTTTGCAAAGTTAATTGTATTAATAAAAGAGAGGAAATCGAATCAATCCCCCTCGTTTAACTAACAACGAACCATAATCATACAGCATGGAAGGGCGGAAATGTATACAAGTTACAATAGAACTTTTAGACATGCACATGTAGTTCAATTCGCAACTTGCTAACTCAAAAGCCTCATTCACAACCTTAAAATTGGTTAAAATTGGCAATTTCACTTTAAAGGTTTAATTAACTTGTTATGTATGTAGCGGCTCTTTGGTTATAGTTCAACGGATAAGACATAATTAAATCAGTTTGCCACCGATTTTATCTGATGGCAGCACTATGTGTACAAAAATATACAATTTTTTTAAACTGTCATACCGTATATAAATAATTTTAAAAATAAACAAAATCATACGTAGCGTATGTTTTTGGCGTCGTGGTTGAATTTCCGTGGTTTCGTTGTTGTTACCCCGTAAAGGGGACTCAACTCGTCAAACACGAGACGGCACAACATTACGTAGAACACGCGCTACAATAAAAAGTTTGCGCGAATATTTCCTCAATTGGTCAGCTCGTTTTTTTATTATTAGGGGTTACTTAAAGTCAAAGATCTATGCAAATAAGCCTGCCACAATTCTGCAAACTGAAACGCTAAATGTTGCGGTTTAATCCAATCAATAAGAAACAACAATAAAAATACCCAATTTTGAAGTCCAATACGTACTTGTATAATGTACAAATAAGACTTTGCCTGGTATAGAAAAATCCTGCGCCCGAATTGCAGCACAAAACCATTAGTCCAAAAATTTCATACCAGAACTGCACCACCTAAATTTCAGGTGGTTTAAAGTTTAAAGATCCAAGAACAATTCAGGCGTTTAGGTAAATAATTCTTAATCAATGAGTTATATTGGTTAACAGTTAAGGTTGGTGCTAAACCCTGACTTTAAAAGGCAGTATTTATTATAAGTGTGTAAACGATTTGGAAAACAAAATCTGTGCACAAAATTGACAATGTTATGTTTTTTTGATAATAAAAAAGTCGACTATGCTTCGTGCGAATCCGTATATCTTCAGAAACAATATTTATGTAATATGTATTCCGCAAAACTCTAACTCTATCCAATTTAATACTGCAAGGCGCAAAATACAGAAAAAGAACAACTAAAAATTAATCTAAACAAAATATTGCAAAAAGATAATTATCTCATTTACGATTGCTGATGATTTAAAATTTCTGAATGGCTTGATAAGTAGAACGAAAATCTCATTCAAAATTATTTTCTTTAAGTCCCATTGATAACTTTTGTAAAGTTGGGAGCTTAAAAATTCACCGATTGTAATGGTTTACTTCTTAAAACCGTTTTGAAATTTTTAATTATCCAGCAGTCTTAGATATGGCGTAAGAAAAGTAAGAAAGTAAGAAAATTGCGAAAAAGATCCAAAAAAGGTCGTTTTCGACGGATTTCGTTAGGTAATCTTCCATAATATGTATGTATACTAGAAATCACCGTTCCTAAACAATGAGGCTTTTACTCAATTATTCATCAGAAGTTGAAACTTTTAAAAATGATATCTTTCGGCAAATTTTTTTTATATTAGCTATATTATTATTATGTAGCTATAAAAATATTTTTCCGAAACACATTAGTTTCAATTTTTTCTTTAAAATTTCAAATTTTCAACTTCTAGCTAAGAATTGGGTAAGCAGCTCACGGTTTAGACACGCTAACTTTTAGTAGGTTAAAGTAGAAATCTATTTTACGAATTCCGTCCAAAAAAGACAGAAGACCGTTTTCATATTTTCTTGATCAAAATGTGATCAATTTTCGTGTTTTTCAAAATTTGTTGTAGTTAACACATAATTTATTCATTTTTGGTCGGTTTTTTCAGATTGATATCTGTATTTTGCGTCTTCCCTTATTAATTTTAATTGCTGTCTACAATTTTTGTAGTATTGTTTCGCAATTTGTAATTTTCTTCCATTTTTCGTCATTTCTACTTTGTTTTGTTGTATTTTATCGTTTTGCGGTTAGTTTATGATTTGTACTAATATTTTTATCGTGTTTCTGCTTTATTTAAAATTATAAATTTTTTCTCAATGATTTTTTGATTTTTCATTTTGTAATAAAAGTTTTCTAGTTTTTCTGTGAAAAATGATTTGCACCTTATTTTGGTTTTTGATTAACCATGCTTATGATGGAATAGTCGATTTTTCAATTTAAGTTCCTCCACATTTTATATTTTACCATTAATAACATTAATTTTGAACTTTACTAAACATTTTTGTTTTTAAATTTTTTGCTTCAAGAATAATATTTAAAATTCAATTTTTTTCTCAATATTCGAACAAAACTCAAAATTTTTTGTTGGAAAATATTGTATTTACAAAATTGCGTACTAAAGTACTAAAGTAATTTTATTAAATTATAACCGTCAAATTTTCGATTTTTCTTCGAAAATTTTTTTGTTGTTCGTTATAACACTGGTTGTTATTTCCGAGTTCGTTCTACTCGTGTATCCGGATTCTACTGTATTTTTTTACTCATCTTTGAAAACTGACAAAATTACTTCAGATACCGTAAATGAATTTTTTTTCAAATTATACGTAAATTTATAAATGTTCTTAAAATATGGATGGAATATTATTGGGATAATGGAACTCAATCAAACAAAATGTTGTTAAGTCGACGTTTCGGATGATTTATTCAATCCATTTTCTAGACTAAAAAACGAGACGATAGATAAACATGGTTACAGCAATTATTACAATATCTGTGTGTGCGACGGGACCCAAAAAATATATTCACACTTTATGCTTTGCATCGAACGATTTACACCTTAGTTGTTTTGGTAGGTTTGAATATATTTTTTGGGTCCCGTCCCACACACAGATATTGTAATAATTGCTGTAACCATGTTTATCTATCGTTTCGTTTTTTAGTCTTAAAAATGGATTGAATAAATCATCTGAAAAGTCGACTTAACAACATTTTGTTTGATTGAGTTCCATTATCCCAATAATATTCCATCCATATTTTAATACCTACTTTGTTTGGACGAGAATTTCTGTTTCATTATAAATGTTCATAATAAATTTAAAAATATATTCAATTAAGAATTACTTTTTCTTGAAAAATATTTTATTTACAAAATTGCGTACTAAAGTACCGCGATGTATTTTATTAATTCATAACACTCAAATTTTCGATTTTTCTTCTTAAATCGGTATTTTAATTTTTGTTCGTTATAACAGAGTGGTTGTTATTTCCGAGTTCTTCCGATTCTACTGTATTTTTATCCTCATCTTTGAAAACTGACAAAATTACTTCAGATACCGTAAATGAATTTTTTTTCAAATTATAGGTACGTACATTTATAAATTTTCATAATAAATTTTAAAATATATTCAATTAAGAATTACTTTTTCTTGGAAAATATTTTATTTGCAAAATTGCGTACTTTTAAAGTACCTACCGCGATTTATTTTATTAATTTATAACACTCAAATTTTCGATTTTTCTTCGAAAATCGGTATTTTCATTTTTGTTCGTTATAACAGAGTGGTTGTTATTTCCGAGTTCGTTCTACTCGTGTATCCGGATTCTACTGTATTTTTTATCCTCATCTTTGAAAACTGACAAAATTACTTCAGATACCGTAAATGAATTTTTTTTCAAATTATACGTACATTTATAAATTTTCATAATTAATTTAAAAATATATTCAATTAAGAATTTATTCATAATTCAGATAAAAAAAGTTGTAGTATGGTAACTCTGAAAATTACATCATTAAATTTCTTTCAACAATTTTACCATTATTAACAAATAAATTTCCCGCGAAGTCTCAAAACTCCTATGTTAATCAAATGGGATTTGATTGAGTTTTGGGGAAGTATTTTAAATTCAGATAGGAACCTGATATTTTTGGATTTATTAGATACAATTTAGTACATAGGAAAGTATTAGAAATTAAAGTATTTAGTGATAACAAGGAAAAAATAACATTAAGTACTAATAATAGTCCTTATTAGTGATCGGAGAATATGCTTCAATTGGCGCCCAACGTGGGACGTATTCTATGGTATTGTTAAATCACAACTTTGTGCGTTTGATTCTTCTTTATTGATCTTTTTGTATTGTTAGTATTTTGTAAAATAAATAATAAAAAGGAAATAATATAAAGTGATAACATCCCCATTAGTGTATAAGAAATGTTACTTACAATATTGTTATATGGTGTTTACATTATTTATATACTATGCAGAATAATGATACACTTTTTTTATAATAAATGATATTATATAAAATGAAATTTTTTGTAATAATGTTGAACAAATAGTTGCAAGGAGAAATTTTAAAAAACAATTTTGTAAATTTGAAAGTTTGTGACCGTAACATTAAATTCAAAGTTTACTAAAGCATTAAAAGAGTACTAAAACAAATTTTATAGTATGGTTGAAATGAGACTATGATAAGTTTCCTCCACCTGTCGTACATGTCACTTGGAAAAAAATAACCTTTTGAATCTTGAACGATCGTAAAGTTGTTTTTTGATTAAATACTTTTGTTCGTTTTTCTCTACGACGCTTTACTAAATCCAGTTGTTTAAGTTACGTCTGACGTCTATAATTCAAAAAGATTTTGAAAGAACTTTAGGTTCCCTAAAGCTTAACCGCTTCCTATCATATCTCAGATCAAACAATAGGTTTGAATTTTTTGCTTACGGTGAGCATCAGGAGTTCTTATGTGCGTTTCTTTCGCATTAAAAGATTGGAGATTTTTAATAATCTCACAAATCATATAATATCTCGCAAGTTGGAGAAAAAAGTTGACTATGGGGAAAATCCAAATAAAGAAATATTTATGGTTCCGGTTTAAATAAAATATTTAGAAAGTTAATCGCAAGAGAGATGTTGGCACACCAGATAAGGAAAAATTAAATTTTTAAAGAATTAATATTTAACAGAAAACGAAAGGTAATGGGGGTGTATTATTAGAAGAAAACAGATCACGCAATGAATAGGCATCACTTCGACCACGAAATTTATTTATAGTGTAATAAACATGAACACGGGACTGCGTTATTACTCAGAACACGGAATAGTAATCTAAATACGTTTGTGGTGCACAAGGTGGAAGTATGCAATAGCAGGGGTTTGTACTTACCGACTGTGGATGATGTAGTGGGTGATACAACTATAATGCGTGTTCTGCGAGGGCGCCCACGACATGTTGACGGAGCGGGACGTGAAGCTTATGAAAAGCGGTCGTCCAGGAGGGTCAGGCACATCTGGAACAAAGCCGTAAGCGTTCAACTAGCCGCATATAGACCCAAAACCGAGAACGTCGGTTTAACTAAATCCCGTCCGCTCTATAGGAAACAATTTGCATTTTTCCATTTAGTTAAACAATGTAATTATCCAAGAGAAACACGCGCGAATGAATTTTTAAAAGAACTTGTTAAAGTATCAATAGGCGATATCATCTACAAGACATGCAAAACAATGCAAATCTGTTAACTTATTACGTCGAGCTATAAATTTAAGCCTTATTTAATAACTTAACTATCAAACATTAGCATGTTGGCAATATTAATCCTTGGATAAGGATAGCTAATACATACTTTTGAACCGTTATCAATTTCTATGTGACTGGTGTGTATGTATATCTATACGCATGGTAACCTGTAATCCGATTGTTTACTTGAGAGTAAACATAGAAGAGGGTCGGTTAAAGGATAAAGTGTACGACTCTGGAATTTGAAACGGGTTTTTAATGATACATGCAGGTATTTGAAAAGAGGACACGCTCGGTTAAGCTAACTCGCAAAAAGAGAATGTTTTTTCAGCTTTTTTTTATCAATAATTCCTAAGTTGGTAAATAATTAAAATGTTAATCACCTAGTACGATCAGACGAACAACGGCATCCGGTTTGTGCCTGTTGTTAACCAAACAAATGTAATCGCTACTATCTACCGCCAATGCAGGATGGAAGTCTAGTGCAAATGTCCTTTGCAGTAAAGATACACGATGGCGATGATTCATCCAAACTGTCGTACTTTCACTCGTATATTGAACCAATTTTAACTGATGAGGCAAAGATAGCCACTCCAGTTCTTGAATTAGAGAATGCTCGTTCACGCCCGGGCATGATAGAGACTTATTTTCTCCCGCTTTGATAATAAAGGTTTCGAATGGCAAATTGGTAACATCTGCAATAAAAATATTATTATACATTTTTGTATACAAGTTAATTTCTTTTACAACAAAACAATAATATTACAATAGCAATTCCATGGTAAATGCATGTATGAATTATTTCCCAAAATTAAATTTCTGAAAGAATATACAAACTGCTACATTAGCGACATATATCACCAAGACAAATGGTACAAAGGCTAAGTGAAACAGCGCTCGAAGTAGGTGAGAGAAAAGAATTGTTAAATATTAGCCTACTTTATGTTTCAAATACTCCAACGAATGAACGGAGAGTTCTTGCCAAAAATCTACTACAAACTAACTACAACAGCCCCAGCCATGCCGAATAAATATTTCTCATGCTTAGTTTGCACTTTTTCTTATCCTTCCGTGCCTTGTAAAGATATTCTTCAACTTTATATTTTCCCCTAATTCGATAAGATATTAATTTAGAAAATAATTATGCTTTCCAACTCGTTGTAATATTTCATTCTCGACACTTAAAAAATTAAAATGTTTGCGGATACCCAGAATATTTAATTAATTGAATTTATTTGACAAAAAAGCAATTTTTTATTTTTCCTAACCTGTTAAAAATTATAAGCCACTTTTTTCCCAGAAAGTGAGACTTTATAATTAAGAAAAGTTCTTAAATTAAAACCTCGAACAATTGACAAATTGCTTTTCATTAGTATTAAATTTTAATGAAAATAAATTTTCGTCGCGCGAATCGGGTAGACAACGATAAATCTATAAAAAGTAGGCCCAATTTGACACCTATACATCTTTGCTTAATTATTTATTTCGCAGTTTTTTGCCCATCTTCTCGTCTAATATACCTATTGTATACTTATCGATTTTTATATAAAAAAATTACTTTTATCTAAATTTTTTTTGTATATCGATACAGTGGCGGATCCGTTTGGAAGTTTCAAGCCATCAAATTACGGACTTTTAATTTCCTTCCACCAGGATTCTGGGGATTCGTCTTGAAGTTGCGATTAAGAACATCACATGTTTACATTCTCCCAAATTTTGCGCTTGCACTTCCAGCCCGTATGTTCTACTCTTCTCCGTAAGCCGTGCCATAACAAATGGTCTGTTTCATGGTTTTGATATGTCAGTCAAAAATTTGATGGAGTGTTACTTACACAAACAGCATATTTTGGAAACGAAGGGCCGGATCCGCCACTGGTAACAAATGAGGAAGTTTGCAAAGGTTGACATAGAAAATTAATTAAAAATTAACGAGCATCTATTAAAACGAGTTGGTAAAAATTGATAAAGGTTTCCATTGTAGGTAGACCTGTACGAGGTATTTTTGAGAGTTTTGACAAGTCAATATTTACTATCTTGTCAAACGTAATTATAAGGTTTGTGTTTGTTCATGAGTGCCTTTACGCTAAACTATCTAAAGATAACTAATAGAGAGAGCTACATTGTTCAATTAGTGTTTAATAAACGTCAATAAAGTTACGGGACCCTAAATGGAATAGCGCGGTTGAATTTAGAATAGATCGAGTATTTTAACATTTTTTAACAATGAAATAATTTAAAGCTTCATAGGAAAGCAATTTTAGAGTAAACCAGATAGTAATTGGATATCGTTTAAAAATTCAATCGCTTGATTAAAGTAATTTAAGCTGTGGCTTGGTGTACATTAATTAAGTGAAGCGACATTTTTCATTAATCTTAAAAGGTTCCAATCGCAATCGGTTGTAATCAGAATTTAAATGTAAAATAGTATTGTTAGCACGAAATAACTACATAAATAAAGTTAAAAGTGGATCTTATCTGGCAAAATAGTGTCACATGTTTTAGCAAACAGCAATTTTTGCATATTTTTGGGTTGTAAAAATTTTGGGCAAGATAAAAAATATTAAGTGGGATTTTTTATTAAGAAGGAAATAAGATTTTGCAAGCGGAATAAAACAAAATCACAAGTCGGCATGGCATTGTGACCACCGCTTTTCCTGATACTATTATAGCTCGAGTGAGCACGTTCCTCCTCGAAACTCGTTCCTAACTTGTCAACGCATAAATCCTAATTAAGCGATCCCATTACTAGCTCACGTGTTACATCTCTAAATAAAGAATTATAGCTGAAAGGATTAACAACTTTGTAGAAAAAGTTACCATTTGTGAGAGACACGCAAGAAAGAGTTCATAAGGGATCAAAAAAATAATTTTATAAGCGATAAGCATGCTTACCGAAAAAACGCTTCTCATAGCTAATTGCTAATTTAGCTATGAGAAGAAACAGCCAGAAAGGCGCCCACATATTGGCGGTAGCAGTAGTGGAACACCTCTAGCCGACACATTCCATAGTTTAAAAATCACTCGCGAATTTTTTTCACATTATATCAGGATAAATATTTAAATAATATAAAAATAATAAACTGTCTATTTTAAAATATCAACAAGTGAAATAAATAAATTTGGAAATGATGAACTTTGGAGATCGCACGAGACAGCACCGATGTTCTCGGCGGCTGTTCTGCAATGCAATCGTACGGTCATCGCGGGTAAGGAGTAGGTATAAACTAAATCACATAGCCTTAGGCATTTACCACCCCCAATCGTATACTCTCTCTTCCCGCCTATCAGGCTTGCGCCCTAAAACTTCACGTTCGCGCACCCTCTATTACTAGCAACGGTCTGCACCCCGTATCGCCAAAGGATCACGTACAGCAGCAGCTCTTGGAAGTTCACGGCCTTAAACGTAGTCCTCCCGGACTTTGTAGACGCATTTCAGAGTTCCCGACTTGAGACTAAGCTTCGGAAAGTTAAGATCTTACATTCCTGGACTCAAATGTTGCGATTAGAACTCAAATCAGCTTCCTTTTCTTTACCGATGTTCTTGTAAAATATTACGATAAGGTCAACATCGACTATAATGCATACGTATCAAATTAGTTACATCGATCTACAATATACGAGTTCTTTCTAAGCGTCGCTAGGACCCTTCGTGAACGCGATTGCATCAGAATGATTTATATTAACGATGTGTCCAATTTAATAGCTCCCAGCATGCTCATCTGTGTTTCTCAAATGCTTTGCCTAGGGTAGACCGACTCGCGGCGTCGCGGTGCAGGAGGTAAAAACATTTTTATTCCGACCCTCTTGGGTAAAATTGAATCAATTGGGGTGTTTTAACATTATGGTTTAGTTAGGTCGGCTCACCGTTTCGGAACAATAGATTCTTAAATTGTTAGATTAACGCATTTCATTGTAGATAATGCTAAGTAATATCTAATATGTCTTGTATAGTGTATACATAGAAGACTTGGATATGTTTAATATAATTAAACCGCAGTAGACACCGCACAATGGTTATACATAATATTATGTAAAATTATTTACAAACTTTTGATGTGCGTTGTTATATTACAAAGTTAAGTGGTTTAGTTTATCTCCACTGATGATTTGTCATATATTTACTTATTAGTAAAACATGACACGATGAATTTCAAAATTATCGCTTTTAGTTGTTGCTGCGATCGCAGTTTTAGCAAGAAGCAACGTTTCCGGGATGGCAGTATTTCTGCCAAAACGCTTCCCACCGACAACCTAATAGGGTACGGATTTTTAACAAGGACCATCATTCAAAAGATAAGCTTGTCCTTTCATACCTGGCAAGAATAAATCATGATTTCTGTCTTTCCTTTTTTTATACATATATAATATTGTATTAATAGCCTTTTTCGCGTACGTACCGTATATAAATTTTCACGACCATCCTAACATTTTTTATATTATTATTTAAAAGGCAAAAGAAAAGATATATAGGCACCAAAAGAAAGTACTTAGAAAAATTTGTTAATTAAATCAATATGAACTAAATCTAGCAAGAAAAATCTTTTCATTCGATAACTTAGTTTCAATTTTCTGGTGACGAGAACGGGACCGCCAGTCGGGCTGGTTGACATGCCGAGGATTGCGTTGTGCGTCTCATGGGGGTTGACTTTCAACCTCTTTTCGAGGTTTGCCTCACTGTCTTCTCTTGAATACTAATGTTGCAATTTTTCAAAATGTCATCTTAAAGAAATAAACAATTGGATCATTAAATTCCACCGACGTGTAATACCGAAAGAAGTTCGATTCCCTTGAACCCTTGTAATGGTTGAGTACATTAACTAGACCCACCATTGATAAGCGCAACCGACGTCGGTATTATTATTGCTCCCTTACGCGGCTTTAACTTTCCTCCTTTCCTGCTAGTTATAATCGAATCCTTTCCACAATCACGAAACACCTTTTGTAAACTGTAGTTCTATGTAAAATAGGTATCGCTCGACATAGAATTCCGCTTCATTGTAAATATGTGTTTGTAGGTTATTTCCAGACAAAAGAAAATTTGTTATAAATAGTATTGTAAGGAACACATATTAATAGGTTAATATCGGGATACATCTAAGCTCAAACACAATTGCCATACAGCCGCCGTTGTTTAATTTTCAAAACTGACAACATTTATTATTTATTATAAAATACATCACCTAAATTATTCCCGTACATCACTGACGTGATCTAACAAGCGCTATTTGTTATTTGCGACACCGTACCTAAATTTTCAATATTAAAAAATTACTATGCAGCCATTTTAGTTAAACATTTATATTTTAGTCATAATATAATATATAAAAATATTTTAGAAAAATTTACATCGTTTACTACTTAAAAGTATTAACTTGAAATTTCTGTATCGGAATAATCAAATTCTTCTTCGTCGATTGGCTGCATAACCGACAAAGTTTCATCTTCGTTAAAACCCTGCAAAAAAAAAGAAAAATAAATTAGTAAAAAATTTAATCCCAACAATCAACACTCTGTGCTTCTTAATAAGTTCAAATTTTGGTAAACATATTTTAGAAGTAACCAGATCACAACTACATAATCATGTAAATTTTATGTTTCACCTTGACTACCACAACTTTATAATCTTAATTGACACTCCACTTCTTTGATATATCAAATTAAATCTGTAAGGAAGTGTTATTTTTGGCTTAGAGAAAATTAAAATCGATCGCTTTTACAACAGAAAATTTACAGCTGCAAGCGGATAAAATGATAAAACTTCCCTAGAAAAATTTCTGCATGCAAATGAGGTCGATATCGTAAGACGACATATACGAGACGTTGACAACACAAGAACTGATCTAGAAAACCTTTTGCAATAATTACAACTAAGCACGATGATCTTGATGAATTGCCCACCAACACGGAAAACTGTGTCAGTTATAATATACCAGAAATCAATTGTCTTAAGTAACAGTTTTAGCTGACAATTGACTGCAACAGCCAGATCGTCATAGAGAGCTTATTTAGCTATGACTGTAAAAGTGTAAATTGACTGCAACAGCGAGCTGAAAGCTTATTCAGCTGTTGCTGTAAATTGGCTGCAAAGCGAGTCAGCAGCTGGTCGTATGACAGTTTATAAGCTCTACATACGCCATTCTACTTTTTTTATATTTTCAAGCCGAAAAAAATTAATAGATTTAATTGTATTTATTTGTGGGAGTTCGTAGAGGTTTTTCAACATAGGGCAATTTTATAAATATGGTTTCTACTAATAATAATCATTAAAATATATCGTAACGTATTCAAAACATAATTTTTTAAAACGGAGTCGAATTTACTATTTAAAATGAACTTTTGTAAGATAAAATTTAAAATAAATCTTAAACTGATAGAACAATTATCAGAATTCTTTAAACACCAAACTAAAAATTTGTACTTGCATGTATTTTTACAGTATTTATGTAAATTTGTGTAAAGCGAAAATTCGGATTATACAGAAT
Organism: Podabrus alpinus; assembly: GCA_932274525.1. Taxonomy (NCBI): domain Eukaryota; kingdom Metazoa; phylum Arthropoda; class Insecta; order Coleoptera; family Cantharidae; genus Podabrus; species Podabrus alpinus. The sequence goes on from OW026455.1 coordinate 22,316,258, forward strand.
ATTCGTACAAATGTGTTTTTGAAAATATTTTTATATTATTACAGCGCATTGAGCGTAGCGACTAAAACTACCTTGGTGTTGACTCAAATGCAAAAATATTTTCTGAAAATTTCTCAGCTATAACTTGACCGATCTGTATGAAAATTGGCACACATGAAGCCACACTACTGCCGCCACATCGTGACAAAACCCGAATTTTGAAATTTAACTTGGAACATTCATATCGATGCAAAACAGTGCTAAACGGATCAAAAGATTACCAGCTTAACGAATCAAAAGATTATTAACGGATTAAAATAATTATAAATCTGCACGGACAATGTATAATACGAGGGTCGTAAATCTAAATATCAAGTCCCATATACCTTATAACATTATGGCAAGTATCATATTTTAAAACCAGGTTCAAATTCGAGCCAACCAATATATTCCAGCGCCAATTCCTTATCCCAATAGACTTTCGAAAATTCCCAACGCCAACTTCCGAACATCAGAGAAGGATATGCCTCGGTGCTCCATACCGCAGTTTAAAACCCACGTAAAATCAGTAGGTCCCGGTAGGTGGCTCGTGGCGAAAAGCCCCCCACTTACATGGCGGAGATGCGCTACCGGGCGCCGTGGTCCCTATCCCACGTTAAATAAGTATGCACGCTACTGCTCGACTTTGTACAGACCCGTACCAGTGGTTCGGATCACACATTAAATACGATAGCCCCCCCCCCATGTAGCTAACAACTCGCGGGAGGTAAATGAAGCAACACGCAACAACGCGATTGTACCATTATTGCGATTATAATAATTATAATAACGATTGACGATTTTTGATTAACTTTAAACTCAAAAACATGGATATACCACCATACACCGGAGAATAAGGGCCGGTTGTATAAGAGAGGTTCAACCTCGAGTAAGGGTTAACCTAGGGACATTTGCTGTATCAGTCAATCAAATGGCAGAAATCCCCTGGTTAACCCGTACTCGAGGTCTAGCCTCTGTTAACAACCGGTCCTAAGGGACAGTCGAAAGGACTCAAAACAGAAGTTCCTGTGACTGTGAAGAAGGCTAAGGCGGGTTTAGGTCATAGCCACAGTGTTTTAGGATGCACGTGACATAATTCACATCGATTACTACATTCAAAAGGGACAAATGAACCGACCATATTATGAAGACTTATTGAACCGTTTCAACGACGTTTTGAAAGCTACATTCCATGAATTAGTGTACAAAGTGCTTCCTAATTCAACTTATTCCTTAGATTTAGCCTCCTGCGACTATTTTCCGTTTCCAAACCAGAAAAAATCGCAAGGCAGAAAGAGATACAGCTCGAATAATGACGTCGTCCGTGAAACAAACGCGTATTTTGAAGGGTTGCAGAAATCAGATTATTCGGAAGGGATCGGAAAATTGAAAAAATATTGAACTAGGTGTATCGAGGAATATGTTGAAAACTAAAATATAGTTTAGTAAAATAAAATTTCCGTCTTTCAGTTTTCAGTGACTTATTGAATGATCCGTGTAATTAAATAACAAAAGCTCTTATAGTTTTCCCAGATCAATCCCACGACTACTGTGACGAAGAGCTCGCTTCTATTTAAATCGCTTTAAGTTCGGTTTTAAATTTATACTAGAAACGCTTTTGTAGGGAATTAAGTTTTCTACAGAAAAATTCGTAATAGCATTATAAATACATATATTTATTTACTTTTAATAACTTAGATATGAATGATATTCAAAGTTGCTGATAGGAGTAAATAAAGTGCTAAGAGTTAAAACTGCTTTTGAATGCCTTCCACGCTCAATTGTAAGGTTGTAGCATCTTTTTTTCGTTTCTATTTTTATTATAATAATAATAATCGATATCGATATAATAATAGACTTAATAATTTATCAATCGAGTTGCACATCAATAGAATAAATTGCTCAACAATCGAATTGCATACCAATCGGTCGCTGGGCTTCAGTTTAGGGTCTGGGTTTTTAGTGTACTATATTGGACTGACGGACTTTTTACATGATCACCTCGTTCGATAGGTCAACAACTATAGAGATAGCGGTGGCACATAAGAAAATATAACGTAGTCGTCAAAAAGTTTGGAGCGAATTTTGTTGGGTTAAACCAACAAATCGGATGACCGAGACTTCGTATAATAGAAGCTGTACTGAAATCTTGACCCATATTTTATATTTCATTTTTGTTTTTGGCTGCTAGGTTATTAGCACCAATTTGCTTGTTAGATTTTCTAGACCCCCAAAACAGCGGGAAGTAATTTTATCGCGGTGGTTTGCCATTTTTCAAGTCAAACTGTATAGGTTCCCTATGTAAGAGAATAGGGCTTATGTTTTTACGTCAGGTTTTTAACCTTAACAAAGGATTATGCCCAATTTCATATAACTAACAAACTGATGTTAAGTGCAGATTTTAATTTCATAAAAGGGTAGCTAGAACTATTAAATTGTTAAACTTTAACACGTCAAATTTGGTCGATTAAGCGCTTAACAAGAGATCAATAAAAGATTTCTAACCTAAAATTTTAACTACCGACAAACTAATTTTGCAATGTTTTCATTTATAATTTCTTTGTTGTAAATTCAGATTTCAAACCTTTTGTAAGAATAAGGGTGAATATTTTAATTGAAAGTATATTTACAAAATTTTATAAATTTTAACGATGTGATATTATTATTAATTAATAATATACAAAAATAATTACTACAAGATAAAAAAAGTCATACCTATAGTCGATTTGACTGTTAGATCTACATAATACTATCGAATGAAAATAGATATTTTCACAATGAATATTATAATTATATTTAATTATTGAACTAGATGTAACCGATCATTCGCAATACAAATATGTGCACCTAATTATTTTATAATTGCATTGCGTTGCTAAGCTACACGAATCGTGCAATATATTAATTATATATAAATTAATTTAATAAATGCTCAAAATGGCCTCCCTCATTTTCAGCACACAGGCGTGCTCTTTTCAAAAGGTGTTGCACGGTATTATTTAATACGTTTTAACAATGTTTTAACATTAAACAAATGCTATATTTCTGTGAAAACAATGTTTCTGTGAAAACGGTTGGTTGCCCAAAACAATTTATTTGACGAAAGTTGTAGCCCGTTAAATTCCTTATCCGATTTGGGCCGTTAGTTTTTCTCTTAGACGTTTCGCTTAAGAGATACGGGGTTCGCAAGAAAATTAAAATAAAAAAACCTGAATTTTTTAAACATTTTTTCCCTTAATTTAATTTATAACTCGAAATCCGTTGATTCTAGACGATAAGGGGTTATAACATAATTTGTAGACAAGCGAAATGATCTTTAAAAAAGTTCTAATCCATTAACCTTAAAAAATCAATAATATCGGAGCTATGGCCGTTTGAAATCAGAAATTCAAAAAATTGCTTTAAAGGGAGGTACCCCCAAGGGTTTAGACTTGGGAAAAAAATTTTATTTGAAAATTTGTCTTAGAAAAGTATCCTTTATCACCACCTCAAAGGTTCTCCACGGTCACGGGGACACCCTGTATATAATATTTCGATTTGTCATAATATTTGCTGATTTATCGAGGTGGAAAATTTTTGTCCATGAATATGCAGTACCTACCGCAAGTTGAAAACGAAAAAAGCGGGAAAAGCACAATAAGGTACTAACGCAGCAGCAGTAGCGATAACCAAGAATTTTCTACCTCAACAAATCACCAAATATTATTTATTATGTGATCCCTGTGGCTGAGAACCGTAATGCAATTATAAAATAACTAGTTGCACATTCGTATTGAAAGATCGGTTACATCGAGTTCTTCTTCTTTTATTGTAGGCATCAGACTGTTTTTCTTCACGTCTTAACTTCACTTCGCATTTCCTCTGATGTGCGCGGACAGCCAGCTCTCTACCTATCTCTTTGGTAGTGAATATTTCATATTGTGATGAATAATGGAGTTCAATATTTTAATTTAATTAAAATTCGACCTATAAGTCGAATCGACTATAGGTATAACTATTTTATCTTATAATGATTATTTATTTTTATAATAAGATCCCTTCGTTAAAATTTATACAAGATGGTAAATACACTTTTATTCAAATATTAAACCTTATTCTTACAAAAGATTTGAAATCTGAATTTACAACAAAGGAATTATAAATCAAAAAATTTCAAAATTCGTTTGTCAATAGTTTAAATGTTAGGTTAGAAATCTTTCGTTGAACTCTTGTTAAGCGCTTAATCGACCAAATTTGGGTGTTAAACAATTGATTAGTGCTAACAAATCTTTTATGAAATTTAAATCTGCACTTAACGGTTTGTTACCCCCTTAATGGTTTCTAAAAGTTTTATGAAATTGGGCATAACCTTTTGTTAAGAAGAGAATCTCGCATTTTTACAATAATTTCATCCCCCTCCCCTGCCCGTTTTTAATAATTTTCAATCCATTTCTTTCTAATTTTCATTTGCTTTCTATAAATTATAAATTTAAATTAATTTTTTTATTGTTTAATAACTGTCTTAAAACTCAATAATTACGATCGTAATTGCGATGCGTGTACCTAATGCTATTCCTCTGATGTGATGAATTGCCTTTACATGCATAGAAGGCCTATTGTTTAGCGTGGAGTCCCGCAACTAAGGGAAGTAATTTTATCGCGGTGGTTTGCCATTTTATAAGTCAAACTGTAGGTCCCCTATGTTAGGGAATGGCACCTATGTTTTCATGTCAGTTTTTTTACCTTAACAAAGGATTATGTCCAATTTCATAAAACTAGCAAACCGTGATGTGCAGATTTAAATTTCATATAAACTATTGAATTTGAAAAACTTTAACTCGTTAAATTTGGTATATTAAGCGCAAGAGGTCAATGAAAGATTTCTAACCTAAAATTCTAACTATGGACAAACTAATTTTGAAATTTTTGATTTATAATTTTTTTGTTGTAAATTAACGAAATGATCTTATTATAAATTAATAATATGCAAAACTAATCATTATAAGATCCAAATAGCTATACCTATAGTCGATTCGACTTACAGATCTACATCAGGGATGAGGAACCTTTTTTTACAACTGGCCAGCTACAAATTTAAAAATATTGTGCGGGCCGCATGTAAGAAACTTATCATCATACAAATACTGAATGATAAACTCAAATTATCTCTTTATTAACAAAATTAACCTATAAATCTAACCTTAAAAGTGAAAATGTAAAATCTTTGAAGGGCCGCACGAGAAAGTGTGGCGGGCCGTGGGTTGCTCAACCCTCGGTGCTCAATACCGCAATTTGAAACCTACGTAAAATCAGTAGGTCTCTGTAGGTGGCTCGTGGCGAAAATCCCCCCACCTACATGGCGGAGGTGCGCTACCGGGCGCCGTGATTCCTATCCCACGTTAAAAAAGTATGCACGCTACTGCTCGACTTTGTACAGACTCGTACCAGTGGTTCGGATCACACAATAAATACGATAGGCCCCCCCCCCCCATGTAGCTAACAACTCGCGGGAGGTAAATGAAGCAACACGCGACAACGCGATGAAAAAATTAGATATCTGAAAATTATATGACTTTCCCAATTCAATTCTAGAGTCACAAATTATTTTTCGCTAAAATCAATGAAGAGGTTTGATAAAGTTTCTTGTTTACACCTATACCCTATTTTGTACCATTTTATGGCGATTATAATTATATTGACGATTGACGATTTTTGATGAACTTAAAACGCAAAAACATGGATATACCACCATACACCAGAGAATAAGGGCCGGTTGTATAAGAGAGGTTCAACCTCGAGTAAGGGTTAACCTAGGGATTTTTGCTGTATTAGCCAATCAAATGGCAGAAATTGCTGAGCCTCTGTTAACAACCGGTCCTAAGGGACAGTCGAAAAGACTCAGAACAGAAGTTCTTGTGACTGCGAAGAAGGCTAAGGCGGTTTTAGGTCATAGTCACAGTGTTTTAGGATGCACGTGACATAATCCACATCGATTACTACATTCAAAAGGGAAAAATGAACCGACCATATTATGCAGATTTATTAAACCGTTTCAACGACGTTTTGAAAGCTACATTCCATGAATTAGTGTACAAAGTGCTTCCTCATCCAACTTATTCTTTACATTTAGCCTCCTGCGACTATTTTCCGTTTCCAAACCTGAAACAATCGCAAGGCAGAAAGCGATACAGCTCTAATAATGACGTCATCCGTGAAACAAACGCGTATTTTGAAGGGCTGCAGAAATCATATTATTCGGAAGGCATCGGAAAATAAGAAAATATTGGACTAGGTGTATCGAGGAGTATGTTGAAAACTAAAATATATTTTTGTAAAATAAAATTTCCATCTTTCATTTTCCAGGGTCTTATTGAATGATCCTCGTAATTAAATAAAGAAAGCTTTTATAGTTTTCCTAGATCAATCCCACGACTACTTTAACGAAGAGCGCGGTACTATTTAAATCGCTTTAAGTTCGGTTTTACATTTATACTAGAAACACTTTTGTAGGGAATTAAGTTTTCTACCGAAAAATTCCTAATATCATTATAAATACATATATTTATTTACCTTTAATAACTTAGATATGAAATATTCAAAGTTGCTGATAAGGGTAAATAAAGTGCTAAGAGTTAAAGCTGCCTTTGAATGCCTTCCACGCTCAATTGTAAGCTCGTAGCTTATATTTTGATTTATAATTTCTTTGTTGTAAATTAACGAAATGATCTTATTATAAATTAATAATATACAAAACTAATCATTATAAGATAAAAATAGTTAGACCTATAGTCGATGCGACTTCTAGATCTACATCAGGGATGAGGAACTTTTTTTACAACGGGCCAGCTACAAATTTAAAAATATTGTGCGGGCCGCATGTAAGAAACTTATGATCATACAAACACTGAATGATGTACTCAAATTATCTCTTTATTAACAAAATTAACCTATAAATCTAACCTTAAGAGTGAAAATGTAAAATCTTTGAAGGGCCGCACGAGAAAGTGTGGCGGGCCGCGGGTTGCTCAACCCTGATGTACATAATTCTATCATGAAAATATTATACATTTTTACAATTAATAGTTTAATTATATTTAATTATTGAACTCGATGTAACCGATCATTCGCAATACGAATGTGCACCTAGGTATTTTATAATTGGATAACGTTTCTAAACCACAGGAATCACACAATAAATACAATATTTTTATTTGTCATAATAATTGTTGATTTATCGAGGTAGAAAAATCTTGTCCCTGAATGTGCAGTACCACAAGTTAACAACGAAAAAAGTAGGAATAGCACAATCAAGCCTACTAACGAAGCAGCAGTAGCTATAAACAAGAATTTTCTACCTCAACAAATCAGAAAATATTATTTATTATGTAATTTCTGTGGCTAAGAAACGTAATGCAATTATAAAATAACTAGTTGTACATTCGTATTGAAATATCGGTTACATCTAGCTCTTCTTGTTCTTCTTTTATTGTAGGCATCAGAGTGTTTTTCTTCACGTCTTAACATCACTTCGCATTTCATCTGATGTTTGCGGACATGCAGCTCTCTACCCATCTCTTCGGTGGTGAATATTTCATATTGTGGTGAATAAAGGAGTTCAATATTTCAATATAAATATATAATATTTTCATACGATATAGCTCTAGAAGTTCAATCGACAATAGGTATAACTATTTTTATCTAATAATGATTATTTTTGTAGATTATTACTTTATAATAAGATCACTTCGTTAAAATTTATGCAAGCTAGTAAATACATTTTTATTTAAATATTAAACTTTATTCTTACAGAAGATTTGAATTCTGAATTTACAAAAAAGAAATTGTAAATCAAAAAATTGCAAAATTAGTTTGTGGATAGTTTAAATTTTAGGTTAGAAATCTTTCGTTGATCCTTGTTAAGCGCTTAATTGACCAAATTTGTGTATTAAACAATTGATTTGTGCTAACAAACCTTTTATGAAATTTAAATCTGCACTTAATGTTTTGTTGCCCACTTAATGATTTGTTAAAAGTTTTATGAAATTGGGCATAACCCGTTGTTAAGGTTCAAAAATGTGACGTAACAACAGGCGCTATTCCCTTATAGCACAGGTATAGCAGAGAATGGGTGACTACACTTGTATACTTCTATCCAGAGACAAATGATCAAATAGAGATGTCATTAAAGAAAGACCAGGAAGATTGTGGTTCAAACCACATCTGTTGATCAGGTAGGAGTTTACATGCTGAGCCTACCTAAAGGCAGCCACAGATTAACGTACTTGTTATCGTACTTGTTCGACGAACAAGTCTGTCGAACAAGTACGTTTACCCCACACACTGACTGACTTTTCGTCGAACAAAGGCGTCGAACAAATCCGTCGTTCTTGTTGGCGAACAAGTACGACGGAGTTACTGCCACACACCTTCAGCTTTGCCACAGACTTGTTCGACAGACTTGTTCGTCGAACAAGTACGACAACAAGTACGTTAATCTGTGGCTGCCTTAACAGTTAGTTAGAGTTTCAATCAGTGACGCATCAGGTCATCTAACCTGCTAGTAAAAAATAATACATGTAATTACTCAAAATTTTCACAAAACCGTCTCCATTATTCTAGATCATTCTAGATATTTTTCAGGGTTTTTTTGTGATTTGTAATTACTAATTACGTCGAATACTTGCAATTACCTATGTATGCAGTGGCGGACTAAGGGGGGGGCGGAGGGGGCGGCCCGCCCCGGGCCTCGGGCTCGGAGGGGCCTCACACCGAATAAAATTATACCTATTTCCTATTTCTATCAATATAAAATTTATTAAGAGTCAAATTAAACAATATTTTCATTTAAAAGAATATTTTTCTTTTTGCAAAACATTTTTACTAGAAGCCCTTTATGAGTTTTTAACTACGGTAAGAGTTAGCATAGTGGATAATGCTATAAATTTTGGTACCAAATCCTGTGATGATATGGGAATTGATATCAACCGACGAGGCAGAAGAAGAATACAAAGAACATTGCCTGGTGAATTAGCTCAAGATGTTGGGCTAACAATTCAAGAAGAAGTGCGCCGGTCAATGTTTCAATGCATTGACCGGTTTATTACAGAATTATCCCAGAGATCTAAAGCAATGAAGAAGATCTACAATACTTTTCAAGTTGTTGAGCCCAAGTTTATGCTTCAATCTTCTGATGAAAGTATGGTTGAAGCAGTAAATAATCTCATTAGTATTTTTGATGAGTTTAATAAAGAGCAAGCGCTTCTAGAAATTAAAAGGTACCGGAGACATCTGAAGGCTACAAATACAGATAAAGACATCGGTGCTAGCTGGACGGCTGAAGAAGCCTTACAATTTATTGTAAAATAGGATTTTAGTGAATCATTGCCAAATGTCTCTCTTATATTACAATATTTTTTAACAATATGTGTTTCTGTGGCATCGTGTGAAAGAAGTTTTTCGAAACTTAAATTAATAAAAAACTATCTGCGTACCACCATGCACCAAGAACGTTTGGTTAATTTATCAATTTTATCGATAGAAAGAAAGGTTACCAAAGAAATGGACTTTAATCAAGTTATTGAGAACTTCAGTAAAATGAAGGCCAGAAAACAGGCACGCGTGACTTTTTTCCATCAAGGAATTTCAATTTTTTTTTGCGATTTTCGTATAGTTTAATGTTTTTAAAAGACAATGGTAACACTCCTATAGGAGGATAAACCAACTTTTGATAGAGAAAATCGACTTTGAAAATCGATAATTTTACGTGTATTCACTGACGCGCGGATGGAATCTCACTCATTTTGTTGACGGTCCGCGCAAGTTGAACTAGTCTTAGACTTAGCCGTTTACGGACCGGCAGATTCATCGATTATTTTTTGTTTTTACGCGATTTTTTGGGGGTTAAACGTAATAGATAACTGCCGCATACCGCGACTATACTTTTTAATGCTATTTCGAGGGTCTCTCACATCCCGATTGCCTTAATCCCGGTGTTCTTGATCGGTGGCGCCTTCTCGTTTCTTTACCTCTGCCGCGTAGCGGCTCTGAGCATGAAAAACTGCCCGGAGCTGCGGAGCAGCGTAGGGTAGGTATTTTGTTGCTCACAATTCTGGCCAAGCCAACGTTTATTATGTTTATTTACCCCAAAATTAAAAATTTAATTTTTTCACTTTTTCGGCAATACACGTGTTATTTTCCATTTTTTTGCGAATATTTATTACTAATATCTACAAATCATACCCCCACCTTCCCGATTTTCAAAGAAAATTTCAAATCGGAGAAAAAATTTCACTCGATTTCAAGGGACCGCGGCCGGACGATGTCACATAGCCTCGTTGTGCATCAGCGAACCGTACTATTGCAACTCGCTGCATCTTTGTTATTTTCACACTTTTTTCGGATTTTTTTATGATCACCTCCGCGACGACAAAAGTTATACATTCGCATCAAAACATTGCCAAAAAGGCCGTGATAAACACAAAATTTTGCAAAATTAAATGTTGGGGGCGTGTCCGTAGTTCTTCAAACCACGCGAAATTTAGGCCGGCAGCCTATCCTGGGCACCGCATAGGGTTTTTACTAAATTTTCGGTATTAATTCTTAAAAATCCTCAAATATCCGCACCTTATTTTGTATCTTATCCCTTTTTTGACCTATATACCGAAGGATTTTTAATTTTGGATATTCCTTGTCACTTGGGCCGTTGTCACCGGCACCAGAAAACATAATTTGTAATTGGCAGTTAGATAATATTAAGTTTAATTTTTATTCTATAATCAAGGAATAAAGGTTTTTTACTGTATCTGAGTCATTATTTCGATGCCTAAAAATAAAATACTCTTTAAGTATTATTTGCGGTACGGTGCTGCGATACACATATCTTTGTTTTCTTTTACCTTCACGCTTCACGCAAGGCTTGTAAGTTCCCAAAGTAAGAACATTAACTACATTAATTTACGATATACTTTTGGGGCGGACTCTTGGAGTACAACTTACTAATTTTTCACTTTAATACGCCAAAACCGTTTTTTTTAAAACGATTTTCACGACTTTTGGGTAAAAATTGGGCGTGGCACCCCAAAAATTTTTCGCCTCCGGCGGCGCCTTCGGCAAGATATTTGTGCTAAGGGCCTCATTTACTTTTGCCGCCCCGGGCCTCTTAACACCTTAGTCCGCCACTGTATGTATGTACCTATATTATATTTAATGAATATTAAATTCGTACAATAAAATTGCGCATAACTTACTTCTTACATGGGGTGTAAGGTAGACAATAATAAACAAATACATGGGGGGGGGGGGGTAATTAACTTTGCAGCTTAGTAAAATAAACAACTTATATGAAAATTAAATATATTAGAGTATCTACTATGTACATAATTTTAAAATAACTATTTAAATTTAAAATATTTGAACAAATTGGAAATGAATTAAATTATTTGAAAACATTTTGTATTATTAAACCTTGCAAATATCTGAAAATGATTTTTTATATCTTTTATTTTTCTATTTGTTTCTTCGCAATACATTTGCAATAAAATGCAGAATAGTCCTGCCCTATCACGAATTGGTTATCGTTATTGAAATCTATATTGAAGGGATTTTGGTATTTCTACACCAAAGGCGTAAACCCGAATATCAATTTCTAAATTTTTTTCAAAGGTAGCCTTTGAAAAGTAAAAAAAAATTAAACTCTAAAAGTTATATATTAACGACGGAAATGGGGGGCGCCAACGGTTTTGATAATAATTATAACTAGAAAACTTATTATAACGTTATTCTTCCGTTGTCCATAAAATTGGCAAAACTGTAAATAATTTTTGGAAAATTGCAAGAATTTATATTTTGGCGAAAAAAAAGGTTCCAAGCTGAAGGAAAATTTAAAATATCTAATGTATAGGTATAATGTAACATTTTTAACATATTTTTTATTCTTTAAATCGATTGATTGGGGAAATAAAAGTGAAATGTAGGATAACATATTTTTCGAAAAGGTCTTCGCTTGCCTACAAAATTCACATTTGGATTATTAAGTTGGGACGCCACTGTTAATACATTTTTAGATTAATATAAACCAATAATTGTTGCAAGACTGCATTCAGAATAATTATTATGATACAAACAATGTAGTCCAGTAGACAGAGCAAAAAAAGTGGGGTCTGCTGGAAAAAATTCCGAAGTTAATGGAACTTTTACAGGTTGTTCGGGGGTGCTGTGGGATGACTCTGTCAAGTTTTCCAATTCGAGGACCCTGTGCTAACTTGGTGGGGGCCGAAAAAATCTAAATTTTCGGACTTTTGTCGGTTTTTCGCTCATAACTTCTAAACTAAGCGATTTTCGACCAAAACATTCATTTTCAAAGTTGTAGAGCAGTAAATTTGCTACAATTCATTCATTCAGCTACAATCATTGGATATAAAACAAAAAAAGTATTATGGATGGCTATAAAAAATAGGTACTGTATGATTTGTGAAAGGGCAAAAAATCGGGGTGATTCTCCTAAACAACATAAATGCTACAAAAACCATGAGGGTAGTGCCAGTAGCATAGAATCCACTGGTATCGTAGAAGGGTTTTGTAAAAGCGAAAAACTGTATGGTATTCGATACAATAGATTCATTGCTGACGGAGACAGTAGTGTCAAGAAACGCCTAGTAGAAGCACGCCCTTACAGACACACCAATATCGTTAAAATTGAATGTAGAAATCATCTCCTACGTAATTACAGCAACAACATTAGACAACTCTGTAAGACCACTAAACATGTTTGAATTGGTCCGGCGGATCGAAAAGACTGGGTACAATCTGAAAAAACGGATCGTGATCACTGTAACCTGTCCCATAAGAATATACATGTTTCTTTTCTTCCGTCGAGACGAGTCTTAACGGAACGGACAAATCCGGACCTTGTATAACCACAACAAACGGAACGGATAGGGAGGAACGGAACGGATCCGGATGAAGAAAACAAACATGTATACTCTTAGTGGCTTGGTTACATTCAATCTGTATCGGATCCGATCGTACCCGTCTGGACCGAAGAAAACAAACATGTGTATTCTTATGGCCGTGGCTACATTTAACCGCAACAGAATGGGATGGAACGGGTCGGATCCGGATCTAATGTAACGACCGACTAAGAATATGAATATCAAGACGGGCTTGGATAGAACGGGACTGAACGGAGCGGATCCGGTTCCAATGTAACCGATGTCTAATGCGCAATACCCGGTTTGAATCCAGACAAAAGTAAGATCTTTATTGTGACTGTTTCTCCTCGGAATACAGTGGCAAACGTACGTAGAACATACGTAAAAACACTTGGAACGTTCATCACGAGACGCTTCTGTGGAAGGGAAAACTACGGAATAGGAATATGCTGAAGTTTGGGATAGAGATTAATGTTAGAAGTTACGTTCGAGCTTTGAAGGTATTAACGTTAAGTTAGGTTAAGTTGTATATTTTATTTTATATTGTATTATATTAAAAAAATAAGCTATATGTATTATCTGTACTATAATAAAATTACACTACTACAGATTATACTATAATGTATTTTACATAATAATGTTTTTCTTCAATGAATAGTTTTTGCATCATTACGTTTTACACCGACTACAAATGGAAAAGGAACATCTGATTTGTTTACTCGATTTGCCTAATGAATGGAAATATTATTATATATTGTTGTTGTAACATTACCTTATGTTAAATTAAATAAAAGGGAAAATATTCACTGAAATATTTTCTACGTGATTTATTGTTTATATATACAGATTACTGAAAAAAACCTGAAAATATTATTACTTAAACTCGGGGAAGTTAAAATAAGAATGGGTTTTTATTTTGAGTTGTATTTTTGTTAACTTTATTAAATAGCTGAAATTAATATAATATATTGAAGTTATTTTTAACAACTTTGTTAAATGAAATATTTCAGCGGCGATTATACATAACCAGCGGTCGTTTTGATAAATACGAACTGTTTCGTTTATATTAATGAAATTCGCCTAAATACACGGTGATGATGCATAATCTCCGGTGATTATGTATAGTCGTCGAATTAATAAAATCTCCATAACATTTGGCAAGTTCTGAAAGAGATGACTACTTCGCGACTATATCGGCATGAAAATATTTCCGCGCGCTACTTGAGCTAACGATTACCGTGCTGAAGAGTTACTAAATGATAAATTAAAATTAATGAAGGTAAAAACATCGAATTGAAGTATTTATACTAATGAGAATTATTTTCATTCGTTTTAACGAGAATAATTCTCATTCGTAAAATTAAATCTTGCACTAACAAGTACTTGGTTGAAGTACACGTTAAAATAAAATTTAATAAATCTGCATTTATTTGATGCGCCAAAAGTAATAAAATAATAAAAGCTTTTGGCAATGAAAGGTAGATATGAAACAATATGAAATGAATACACAGTAGGAATATCTTGACAACAGAAAGTCATATAAATTTTGCGAGGGAATAAATTTTCAGTTGAATTGAGACTGGGCGTGGAACATAAGAAACAGCAACGGGCAAGTAACTGGCAATCCACAGTGAAAAGTACCATTTTGTTGAGTGAATGATTACAAAACGCAGCGCGTGCAAGTGAAGGACAACAGAAATATAAAGATATAATAAGGAAAAAGTAAAACTTCATACAATATCCTAGATTAAAACACAGAACCACTCAATTATTAAAATGTTTGCTACAATAAATTTTGTTTTCCTCGCGTAAAATTTTTTATTTAGAAATGTATAAGATAAAAAATTCCAACAAGAATATTATTGAGTAGGTACCAACTGAAAGTTATTTTATTATTATATAAAATAATGTTTATTGCAATTCCAATTCAATTTGTTTGTTATGTAATAAAAACAAAAATAAAATTGAGTTGGTCTACAACAACTCACACGAACGAAAACTTTTAAACCAAAGTAGTCACTGCGATATCGTCCTGAATGCTGAGCAGAAAACGATTTTTGTTTGTTGACTTGATGCTTTTCTTACATAAACTCTTCAATTTCAAATTTATTAGTTATGGTTATGTCAAGTTAAATAAAAATTTGTACGTTTCATCGCCAACTGTTTTCATAATTTATTTCATGTTATAAAATTTTTTTTTCTATGTCTGTTTCTGTCTTTATTAATCATGTTCTGTTATAATCTACAATTTTTTATGACCAAAACAAGTACCTCGACAATTTTTCCATCGTTAGAAATGTCTCGTTACTCAAACACAAACGGGAACTTGCATAATATTCTATTTGTATAACTTAAATACCCTGAATTTACCGAACAGAACTCACGTTTATATGCATACACGGTAACTAAAATTATGTAGCTTGTCAAGCAAATTTTGTTTCTTTACTTCCTTTCTGCATTCCTATTTACATTAATGTTTTAATGAGTATGGAATTTGCAATTTAACGGTTGCGTGTTAGGTAAATAAAGTACGTGTAATCCTGCCTTCCTTAACTTATCAGGATTCAAAACTTATAAAGGTGAAAAATAAAAATTCATGTGCGCCATTTGACAAACGATTTATAAAATTATTTCAAACACACTCGCATAATTTAGAGTCACTTCCTTATTTTCTCATTGCGCTAAAATGATTGATTACTAAACATTCAGATTAAAAAATATCGATTTCGTTTTAAAATAATGTTAACTTTTATCACAAAATTAATTACGAATGAGCTTTCACGTTTTTCTCATTTCGCGTTTTAAAATTCTTTGTTTTAAATGTAAATTACGTACCCAGCTTTCAG
This sequence comes from Podabrus alpinus, assembly GCA_932274525.1. Taxonomy (NCBI): domain Eukaryota; kingdom Metazoa; phylum Arthropoda; class Insecta; order Coleoptera; family Cantharidae; genus Podabrus; species Podabrus alpinus. The sequence continues at coordinate 22,332,030 of OW026455.1, forward strand.
AATCTTTAGTTTTTAATTTACATCTAACAGCAATTATTTTTTTATGTGCTGCTTTTTATATCAGTTTCAACTAGGCCAAACAATTTAAAGTAATGACATCCTCCAACATTTATATAGAGAACTTTATTTCCTTCCTAACATTTAACGTGAGACTGTCAAGTGAAGAAAAACACCTGCACGCTGTGCACAGTTTGCTGGCTGAAACGGACCATCGCCTACAAATTATACCATAATTATTATACTCTATATTTACCACAAAATATGTTTGCTCTCGACAATATCTTGTAAAAGAAATAATTAATTGGAAAATTTAACAAGTGATTAACCAAGAGTTAAAACGGTAATTACAACGTTTTCCTCAAGTTAAATTTTATTTTTATATACCGTTTTAGACTTTTACGTCGTCTTCATTATATCAGAACGGAACATACGTAATTCCGTGTGATATTTTGGGTTAAAAACAAATAGTAAGCTTTGTTATACTTATCGGTTTCTGTATAACGTGAAACCAGTCAATGGTCATCAAGTATCCGTGATCTCATAATTATGAACTATAAAATAGGGTACAAAGTCCCATAACTCGTTTTTAATGCAAATTCGCCTATAATGGACGAATTCAACAAATAGCCGAGTTATCTTTATAAACAAGTTTATTTTAAGTGGATTGGATTTTCCCTGAATTACGCTTAGGTATCAGATCAGGATATAGATTTATTTCAATTTAGAAGGATGCATTTTGGGTCAAACAACATCCCAGCCACCTGGCAACGGTTGATGGATAAGATAATATCCAATGATTTAATACCACACGTTTTTGTTTATCTTGATGATGTCGTTATTGTGACTCAAACTTCTGAAAAGCATAGAAATACTTGCCGAAGTATCAGTCTAACTATTAGTAAAGACAAAAATGCAAGTTTTGCAAACCACAATTGAAATTTTTAGGTTTTGCTTTAAATAGATTGTAATAAAGTTGATACGATTTTAAATTTAGTTCATCTTAAAAATGTTTCTGATGTTCGTAGAATAATCGGAACGAGTAGTTGGTATAGACGTTTTATTATAAACTCCTATTATAAATTTATCAAGTAAGAACATTTCATTGAACCGCGGAATGTGATTCCGCTTTGTGCTTCAAAGCAAATGTTGATAAGGGCTCCTATTCTCAGTTGCCCAAATTATAATATTACTTTTTATTATCCCACATGACGCTTCAAGATTCGGTTTAGTTGCAGTACTCTCACGACGACACGGGTCAGTTATTTTGACCCCCCCTCAGTTGTTATTTTTCAAGTGGGTTTGTGAAAATCAATATTTATTCACGGGGTACGATACTCCGAGCAACTTACGCTTCTTAACACTCGATTTTAATTTTACCATAACTAATGTTAAATTATTAATATGAAATCTGCGAATACACCAAAACCATTACAAAAATTCTATGCACTATGGGATTATTTTTAAAGGGAGATGAAATTTTTTTCAAACTTGGTAGAAAATTTACTAATATTAACCTTGCGAATACACCATAAATATTAAAACAAAATTAAGCACTCGGGGGTTGCTTTTAGTGAGGGTGCCAACAGTAAATTTTGTTTAAAAATGTTCTAACTTTGTAAATATATAAATTCAATATCAGAATCCCCCCCCCCCCGTCAAATGAAATGTTTTAATTATATTCTTGAGCTTCAATAAATTTCCATACTTTTTGTTCGAGTCCTCAACCGTCACGAACTCATTTGCAAAGCTTTTGGGGGAATGGAGAATGGAGACGTGGTTTCTATTTTCTTTTATTTAAATTTTCCTGGTAAATTATATAAATAAAAAATCCCAACATTAGCAGATCCCGAAATTGATTACTGGAAAAGAGTAATCTCTAAACACGAAGGAAAGAAAAATTTATATCCGAAGGACATTACTTAGTTACTCCTGGACATTTATGAGTCCATAAACAAACTAAAAAATGTATTAATCAATTTTATTGGTCAAAAGTGCGGTGCGATGTAGTAACGTAACTTACATTTGTATTTGCCAAAAAACATAAGCAAGAGCAAAAAGTACTTGCTGGATTCATCTTATTTAGACCTTATGTCACATTTAAAAAAAAGAAAGGGTTCAAAAATTATTAACATTAACTTGCAAACTTGTGTGTGAAGATGGCCAGGGTCTGAACGTTAGCACGATCAACTGCTAACGCAAAGGGCCCCGGTTCGACTCTGGGTATTGTCTAAAAAATTTCTTGACCGTCTTTCGTGTTTCGGAGGGCACTTTAAGCAAGCGGCCGTTCTGTGTTAATGATTTGCGATCATAAATATGAAAAACAGGATCCAGGCACATCGAAAGGCAAGCCTAGTAAGCAATTTGGGATGCAATAACCAAACTGTTCACAGAACCAATAGTGTCTAGGATCACAAATTGGGGTAATAAAAATTCTCAAAAAAATGTTATCTTTTCATACTTTTGGCTAGTTGAATATCAAATTTTAGATTAAGCAAGCTTTTGGTTCAGGAGTGACATTAAAATGAATGATCGTGGTCATAAATCGAAACACTAAATCCAAAAGTACCAAAAAACCAAAAACGTGCCCATTCTAAAATTTGATATACTAGTAGCTAAAAGTACAGTACAGATAATAATATATTTTTCTGAGAATTTTGAATTACCCTTTTTTTGGAGGAGAGGCATACAAAGTCAAAATTTGATCAGAGCCCCATTTTGTGACCTTAATTACTAATACAAAAAACTTTAAATAAAAAAATACGGGGCCGTTGATTTGGAATAATTTAGAAATATACCAAATTTGAGCAAAATTAAAGAGGGACATGAAAATATGTCGGTTATTTGATATGAAATATAACCAAACATATTTATTGAAGTGTTTTGATTTATAACCACGATCATTCATTTCGATATCAATTTAAAAAGAGTGACTCCACTTCGGGGAGGGGCACTCAAAGTCAAAATTTGATCAGGGCCCCCATTTTACGATCTTAAGTATTTACACAGAAAGCTCACTAAAACGGCCTATTCAAAATAGATTTGTTCGTTTGTCATACACAGAACTACACCTAGTAAGTTAGTGTAGAAAATTACGTTCGTTTGTCCGGAGTATGTTACTCCGAACAGTTCTGGGTTACAATAACCTACACCGTCTTTTAGCGGGAGTAAAGTGGTGTTGAAAGACGTATAAAATAGCTGTTAATTGTAGAAATTTATTATTGCAAATTTTATTTTTTTGGTAAGTAATTCGTCAAATAGTGATGATGACGTGAATATGGGAAGTGCTTTAATTGAAAAATACTTTGCTCAAAATATATATGAACTATATGCAACAAAATACAAATTTCAATAAATGCGGATTGCACACCATACATGCATGCATGCAATTGATTCATAGCAAGTAATTGTGCAATATTGTGACAGGAAGTTTATTGCACATTTTTGCATTGACCGTGGTAAAATATGCAATTTAATACATCGATTAACAGAGAGCAAACAGTATTAAAAACTAATCAAAATTACCAACTAAAGAAGCAATATAACACCAAATAACACATTTTAGTATTTCGTGACATAGTTTATCGAAGCTCTACAAGCCAAATTTGAATTACTTTGGAGGGCTGTAAAATGTAAACGGTCCACTTTAAGGCCAAACAAAAAAAATACGGGTCCGTTTATTTGGCATAACTTAGAAGTGTACCAAATTTGAGCAAAATCGAAGAGGGACATGAAAATAATGCAAAAAATTGGTTGAATTAATGTAGAATGACTCAAAATATTAATACAACACGAGCCGATTGGCAGAATTCAAGTTATACGGTAACAACTTCTTGAATAATAAATTGTCGTCGTTTATGTTAGAAAACAAATTCAATAATATTGCAATGTCAATTGTTCTTCATCATAAGGAATAATTCGTTAAGTTTTCCAAAATTTTTGACAAATAATTTTATCAATTTAAGTTGGTTTTATCTGAACTTGACAAAACCAAAATTTGTTATTATTTCCGAAACCTTTATATAATATTCTTTATATAAAATATTTGTTTATAAAATTTTGTTGTGCCAACTAGTTTTTCATTTCAATTAATATAAAAAAAGCAGAAGAATAATTTTGAATAAAACATCTTAATTGTTTTGAATAGGAAACTATAAACTTAATAGGAGTAAAAATAGGGTCCGTTACTTTGGCCCCCCCCCCGGTTAATATTTTTGCACCAAAAGCAAGCACTGGGATACTTAGAGCTAGCACCAGCTAGCACCCAAATATGAAAGCTAGCACCATTATAGTTTTTCCACAAATTCATTTTATTTATTTGCACCTAAACGCCTCTTCTACTGCGCACGCGTTGCTGGTTTTCGCCGCCATTTTTCAAAATAACGATGGAAATATTGTAAACAAACTTTGGTTATCCGCGGTTTTTTATATTCTATAATTATTTTTGTTAATATAGCTGTACCAAATTTCAGATTGGTCTTCAGCACTGAAATATTCTTAACAAAATTTTGATCTATCATGCGCCCGCCGTCAGTAAAACTTTTCTTTTAAAAAATATTTTTCTCATTTTTTTTTGTTTTGTTTTATTTATCTGATGATCTAAATTAAATTTTTATCTAATAAAATCGAATTTTTAAATTTGGAGTTGTATGGATCTTGCACGGAGTACTTAAAAATTTCAATCATTTTAATTTAGACGTTATTATCGGGCGGAGTGATAGAATTATGAAGGGGTACTTGCCTTGTACGTGTTTTATCGATATTAGTTAAAATAATTTTCACGTAATAATTCTAAGTGGGAGATAAAATACAAAGCATGTTACTCATGTAACATGTAACACCCCCCCCCCCAACTCCTCAACCGATTTAATAATAAATAACTTTATGATGGTTGAGAAAACGCAAAATTAAAGTATACATATTTCTAAAATATGTAGAAATTTTTGTTTGTTATAAACTTTTTTCCTTTAGTAAATTTACCGGGTCCGTCAAGTCCGCCATTTTTGAATTTGATATTTTTTTTAATGTCAGTCGCCAATAATGCTAACGAAATGCTGGCGAGTGCTGTAATTTTTTTTGAAAATGCTGGGCCCGTTGAATTTTTATTTAGTGTTGAAATATTGACTTTTGACATAAACGTCAATTTAGACCCTCCTTATTCAATTTGTTCAAAATTTCAATTTTTCTTTATATGATTTCAGAGTATTCGTGAAATGTTGGCGAATGCTGTAAATTATATAAAGAAGCTTAATCCGATAATATGTTTTCCTTGCTAATAAATCATATTCTTGAAGGAAATGAAGCTCCGAGCAACATGCGTTGAATTTCAAATTATCGTAAAAGGGGTTTGTGCATTATTTGTAATGCGATAGATAACGCAGAGGGCATTAGGCTATTCTTATTATAATAATTACTTGTACTAATTGGTAGATTTATTTTGTAAATGCAATAACTTGAAACAAAATAAATAATAATAATATATTTAATTTATTCACGAAAAACCAGTTTACATAATGTATTTTACAAAAAAAAAACTAAAATTTAGATTCAAAATATCGATAGGCCGATGCCCGACAAGAGGAGACCGAAGGCCGACTCGTGTTCGGTCGGAGCCGAGAGGCCTCGCAGCATCTGAGCGCTGATAAAGAAAAAACGGCCTAAGTACGCTTTTTCATTGGCTAGTAGTAAATTATTGTTAAAAATCTAAATTTTAGTTTTTTTTTGTAAAATACATTATGTAAACTGGTTTTTCGTGAATAAATTAAATATTATATTATTATTATTTATTTTGTTTCAAGTTATTGCATTTACAAAATACATCTACCAATTAGTACAAGTAATTATTATAATAAGAATAGCCTAATGCCCTCTGCGTTATCTATCGCATTACAAATAATGCACAAACCCCTTTTACGATAATTTGAAATTCAACGCATGTTGCTTGGAGCTTCATTTCCTTCAAGAATATGATTTATTAGCAAGGAAAACATATCGGATTAAGCTTCTTTATATAATTTACAGCATTCGCCAGCATTTCACGAATACTCTGAAATCATATAAAGAAAAATTGAAATTTTGAAAAAATTGAATAAGGAGGGGCCAAATTGACGTTTATGTCAAAAGTCAATATTTCAACACTAAATAAAAATTCAACGGGCCCAGCATTTTCAAAAAAAATTACAGCACTCGCCAGCATTTCGTTAGCATTATTGGCGACTGACATTAGAAAAAATATCAAATTCAAAAATGGAGGACTTGACGGACCCGGTAAATTTAGTAAAAGAAAAAAGTTAATAACAAACAAAAATTCCTACGTATTTTAGAAATATGTATACTTTAATTTTGCGTTTTCTCAACCATCATAAAGTTATTTATTATTAAATCGGTTGAGGAGTTGGGGGGGGGGGGTGTTACATGTTACATGAGTAACATGCTTTATATTTTATCTCCCACTTAGAATTATTACGTGAAAATTATTTTAACTAATATCGATAAAACACGTACAAGGCAAGTACCCCTTCATAATTCTATCACTCCGCCCGATAATAACGTCTAAATTAAAATGATTGAAATTTTTAAGTACTCCGTGCAAGATCCATACAACTCCAAATTTAAAAATTCGATTTTATTAGATAAAAATTTAATTTAGATCATCAGATAAATAAAACAAAACAAAAAAAAATGAGAAAAATATTTTTTAAAAGAAAAGTTTTACTGACGGCGCATGATAGATCAAAATTTTGTTAAGAATATTTCAGTGCTGAAGACCAATCTGAAATTTGGTACAGCTATATTAACAAAAATAATTATAGAATATAAAAAACCGCGGATAACCAAAGTTTGTTTATAATATTTCCATCGTTATTTTGAAAAATGGCGGCGAAAACCAGCAACGCGTGCGCAGTAGAAGAGGCGTTTAGGTGCAAATAAATAAAATGAATTTGTGGAAAAACTATAATGGTGCTAGCTTTCATATTTGGGTGCTAGCTAGTGCTAGCTCTAAGTATCCCAGTGCTACGTTTATGGGTTAAAATATTAACCGGGGGGGGCTAGCGTTACTTTGGCCCCCCCCCCGGTTTCAAAGTCGATTTGTGAAAATACTGTAATGGTGCTAGCTTTCATATTTGGGTGCTAGTTGGTGCTAGCTCTAAGGATCCCAGTGCTAGGTTTTTGGGTAAAAATATTAACCGGGGGGGCTAGCGTTACTTTGCCCCCCCCCCGGTTTCAAAGTCGATTTGTGAAAAAACTTTAATGGTGCTAGCTTTCATATTTGGGTGCTAGCTGGTGCTAGCTCTAAGGATCCCAGTGCTTGCTTTTGGTGCAAAAATATTAACAGGGGGGGGCCAAAGTAACGGACCCGTAAAAATAGGATTGTTACAATATGCAAACATTTAAAAGGAATTTATCACGGACACCGCATACCGAAGAGGGGGCTCAAGCCTCAAAATATGCTGAATCACAAAAAAAATGAAAACTTGAGATATTTTGAGATAGAATGAAAGAAATTAACAGAATAAAAACCATCGCGGAAAACAATAACTATGACATGAATATGGTAGATAAGATATTAGAGAATCGAAGTAATAGAAGGTACACCGATGGAAAGGAGGTGAATATAACAGAAGGTTTCAACAGAAATTTCTATCGTGATCTGGTAACTGATAAAAGTTCTGAAATACTGAAGAAATATAAATTACAGACAACAGCAAAAAGTATCAAGACCATTAAGGAAACTTTAATCAACAATAAAGACAAGATCGAAAAATGAAAAGAGCGGAGTGTATGCTGTTAAATACGAAGATTGTGATGCAAAGTATATTGGTCAGACCGGCAGGAAGCTGAAATAGTATAGTAAAAAAAAGTGAAAATCGAAACCGATATATAAAAATAAAATTTAGTGTTGTATTATAAGGTAAAGTGTTGAATTTTGATTTACCATTATAATCAACTATAATTAAAGAGCTAAAACATTTGAATTTTAACTGTAAGTTTTATATTCATACATTAGTCGTCGGATTCTTGGTGCACATTCTTTACATGAAAAAATAAGAATATATACGAAGACATGTTATTCAAAAGACACTTTATTAAGGCATTTATTTACCCTTTGTGATAAAATACAAGATACAGATTGACAAACAAACAAAATAAAAATTCTAAAACAACATTTAAATTAACCTGTTAAAATTTATGATTCAAAAACTCATTCATTCTATAGAAAACATTTTCGGTAAGTACGTTCTTTATATTATTCTTAAAGGACTTTAAGCTTAACGTTTTATATCCTTGTATATTTTTATTCCCTAGTTTTTGAAAGAGTTTCGCGTCTTTTAGAGTCAATCCTGTGGCACAACGAGTTTTATTTTGTGCTTTATTCATAGTAGTCTGAATGATAGTTGAAAACCTTTACATTTTAATGTATCAACGTCAAGTAGGTGAGTATATAACAATTTGATTCTTTGAACAGACCTTTACAACCGAACTCGTAAGAAGGCAGGGTGCAATATAACGTTCGCAAAAAATACCAAAAATTTGGAAGACGTCAAAATTCCTAGGAATTCGTAATGCATATTTCTTTCTCCCTTCGGAAGAGATTGAAACTTCTACAGGTTGGCTTCTCGGGTGGCAGATTTAGGCAGGATAGTAGGAAAATTAAATACCGAAATAAAATTAACAACCTCGGAATTGGATGGATTAAACGAAAAAATACAACGCAGCAAATCAGGCATAAAAGATTTAGGTTATCATGGAATACCAGATAATGTAATGTAATAGTGGAAATAATAAAACAAATAGATATATGTGGCGTCAAAAAACAGTATATTAAAGAGGCTGAATATCATAATGGCGAACTACACTGGTAGTCTTTTTTGGACAGCAAAATGTGAGGATTAATAACAACTTTTTCCAACACGACCTAAAATACAAAATAACATGGCAGAATTCTCAAGGTCGGGCCTTTGTTTTAGTCTAAATCATAGCCAGTCGCAGAACAATGCCAAATCAAATCTTGGATTTTAGAACTCTGAACTCGGCTAAGATTGGCAGTGATCATAATCTTGTTCTGTGTAAACTGAAAATGAATTACCCAAATATGCATAGGCAATAACACTCAGGGAAAGCATAGGAAATTTATACTCACAAAGCCTTAAGAGAAAGATTTCCATGAACAAAATTAATCCGCACGACTCAATAGAAGAAGCTTGGATAAAAATATACTCAAGCATAGTCCAAGCTGCAAAAGAAGCACGTGGAACAGGAAAGGTAAAAAACAAATTCAATAAATACGAAGACGTCATGGTTCACGGACCAAGTTAAGCAATTAAGCCCAAAAAAAGAAACAATCGTATCTCAAATATAAATTAATACGCTCCAAACTCAGGGCGACCGTACGGTAGCCCCTTTGGCTAGCTCCAGAGGGTAAAAGACAAAATAAATGAGCCACGTCTTATGGCTAGATATCATCAGGGTAACTAATACAGAGGGCGCTAAACAGATGCTTTGAAGAGCAAAGCGAAGTAGATGGTAGAATGAGCGCTACGTAGTTTAAATTTCCATCCAGTTCAGCATAAAACCAGAAACCACCAATGAAACTACGAAAATGTGGTTTCTAATTACAATAAACTTTCCAATCAAAAAAAAGGCAAGATATTAACCCAAAATATTCGCATTAAAATAATATATAACCAAGGTAAAAATATAAACGACAAAACATAAAATATATTATATCTTCTGGTATGTGTTTGATAAGATCGCAACATGTGTAAAACAAACAATGGTCGAATATGCACCAAACTTGTACAAAACTTCTAGTTAAACTGACGACGATAAGCGATATAGTATACAAGAAGAAAACAAGACCTCCAGATGTTGTTGAGGGTTGGTTGATAAATGCAACTTGAGAAATAATTAGTATAGAAGATTCGTACTCACTAATTAGACGTGAAAATTCTTCAAAAGAAGTTCAGATATGGATACGCTTCTACAACGAAAAATAGTCAAACTAGAAAAAAATTCAAATACCAGTAACGAATTCGATCCCAAAAAATTGGATTGGAAAACAATGGTACAAATTGATTCGTATACTGGATCGTCCAAAAAATGTACCAAAAATTCTTAAAAATCACTTCCAAAGCTAACGCAATTCAAAAACCAAGTGCCTTATCATTGTCCGTGATAAAGGCAATATCCCCATTGTTAAAAATATCTTGTTTCCGCGCCGCGTATTGATTTGTCATAGTTTATTGCAGCGATCTATTTTGAATTGTAACTAAACCATCAAACATGCCGGAATTCCTTAGAGAATATAAAAGGGCCAGAAACATAGTTATCTGGAGACTGAGGGAGATAAAGGAGAACATTGGGAAAAATTTACTACAGATATGGAACATCATCTGACAAGAGCACAAACAAAAATATGGAAAGTCATTCGGAATAGAAAGGACAATATCAACGAACACCAGAGCTTCCATAAAATGACTGCAGAACAAAGGTTCTAACGCTTTCCAAACTTATATTATCCCAGACGTAACCGAACCACCTGATTATGTTATAGATTATCAATCCGACACAACACTCATAGAAAGGGAAGATATAATTAAGGCACTCCAAAAACTTCGGGGAAAAAAAGCTTCAGGGGAAGATGGAATCAACAACAAGCTGCTAAAGTGTGGTGGTGAGGTACTAGAAAATGAACAAACTTTATATTATGTAAAAAGTGTGCTTGCAAGACACACCCAAAGAATTAAAAAATCTTTCATAACTATCCCAATCAGTCCACAACAGACGCAATATTGTTTTTAGCCAGATAATTACTTCATACAGCTACATAGGAAGTACTTCGTTTTTAATTTAATTATTTTCTAAAGGAACACTCATATTTTTATTTTCAGATGAGCAACTTAAATGAGATAATCGATTTATTGTTAATTCAAATTGGGAATGGTTACATCAATAAAATGATTTTATTATGTATTTAAGAAGTCACTGTCTGCTTTAGATCTAACGATGCTAGCAGAACGAATTATTGTTATAAATAAGAGAACAATAAAATACAACATTCGGCATTGCATTCCATTATTATTATGTTAATTATCCAGTTAATTAAAATAATTGCTTAGTTAATTTTAAATATAATATGAAAACAGCCCAAAGAGAAATTATAACCTAATGTAAACAAAATTAAATTAATTGAAGGTTTTGAAGAAATAAGGAGGTGTTTTAAACTAATTAAAAGCCATAGAAAACAGAAACATAGAAAATATAGATCGGGATAGCATTAACTTCACCCTAGAGAATCCATACGCGAAGCAAAAGAACCTTAAAGGATTTGCTGCTAAGGATAATCTTTGACATAAGCGTCATCTCCCAGTAGAAGTTTTGAATAAGATTAAATGCTATTAGGTATCGGACACAACATTGGGGATAAAAAAGAAACTGGCAGGTAAGCTTCGTATGTCGGAGAATGCCAAAAAATATAACCTCTCCAGAAAACACCACTGAGACTCGGCTTCAACGCCACCAACAGGTTATTAATCCCACAAAATTAACCACCGCGCGCGTACCTCAACACTAGATGAAGGAGATTAATGCGGGCCCCGCCCGCGACGCCGCCGCCATGCTTGCTTGCTTGCCTCTCCAGAAACCTAAAGATGAGTAGCATTGATGACAATTTAAAAAATATATATCTAATTTAAATTTACAAACAAATTAACTTGAAAGTCTGGAATTTGTAATCAGGCAATTTTTGGGGCGCATTGGACTATAACTTCTGTTTTACTCACCCTCCACACCCCGCACCCCGACCGTGGCAGGTATAACCGCAGCGATTAGGCGGCCGCTCGGCCCATCACCCGACCCGAATCGGAACCAGGGAGGTCCAGTCGATGGCCGAGCTAAGAATTTCTGTGATTCCTAGCAGTTGGGTCATGATCCAAAGCCCCAACAAATCAGGTCAGGTATTACGCAACCGATGGTAGGGTGAGGTAATTTTATTACCCTATTAGATATATCAGATCAGATTTAATAAGGAGGTCCGCCGGTTTTACGTGCCTTCCGAAGTACGGAGACGGTCATAGAAGGAAAGATATTACGAAAGAAGATAAGACTTAAAATTCTGATCATGTACATAAAAATATACTTTACAGTACAGTTCGCCAATTATTTCTGTAGAACAATGTAATATAATATGATATTATGTAGTTACTAAAAGTATAAATTTAGTTTCATTTAATTATTACCAGGAAAAGGTGTCGATATTTTATCGAGAACACAAAGTAAATTATTACACAATTTGAAAGTACGTGTACTAAAGGGTATTATAATAATAATAATAGAATACAAAACTCTTTATGTTACCATGGAAATATTTATGTCTGTTTGAAATATATTGTTTGCGTTCTCTAATCGAACACAACTCAAAATATTTCATAGAAATTATAATAAAGGTCGCGTTCGCGCAAATACCAAGTTTTAAAACACAACTCACTCAATGCGCTTGCTTTCTGAATTTTTAAATTCCATATAATAAGTCGAGATTTTGCTAATACATCGGCGACATCTTATTATTTGAAGATAAACCCGCAGGACCAAATTACTAGTAAAAGTTATTACTTATAATGACTTAACGTAAATAACCGCTCTGTTATTTACTCACCTATTATTATTATATATGGTATTTACGGAAGTACAATGGCTTGTTTGGTCGTGTGTACTAACGTATTGAATGGATACTCCTCTCACATACATAACCAAGGCTTAAGCACGAAGCGACGTCGCATTAATTTACATCTCTTGGTGAAACACCGCCATTAGAGCGCCACCCCACTTTTTTTGGCTACTGTCGACATTTATATCATACGTTTACGACTGGACCTCATTCATCGCTTTGTGATTAAGTCTTGGTTATGTATGGTTGACACAAACAAAAGAAATAATTGTACTTATCTTCTATTAACAGATTGGTCGCGTTCTATGTTGGATTTGATTTTTATTTGAACCGATACAACAAATTACAAGTCTGCAGTTAAGTTATCAGACTAACGTGGACAACAAGCAACAAACTACGTAATAAATAATAATAAAATTTGATTGGCGACAATTAGTAAATTTAAAAGTACTTTATAACCGAAAATAATTACTTGCGACTTATAAAGACATAAGAAGACCTACATAAAGAACGCTTTTTTTTTTACTCTTTATTGATATAAATTTACCTGAAATATGATACCAACATAATATATTTCTAGATACAAAAAGTAAAAAGTCAGTCAAGCTAAGTCATATTTCATCTTGTCTTTAAGAGTATAGGCTTCCTGAAAGTAACACGTACTCCATAAGTCGTTCAAATTTTACAAAAACACATACAAGAATAAGCAAAATGTAAATAAATTACTAATATAAAGATATTAAAATTTCTGGAGTACTTTTTAGATTTTTTATTAAAATTTGAAATGAATTTTTTTCTGGGTATCAAAACGCTGCTTTCGATATAATAAATGATAAAAAATTTAAAAATTATTCACCAATTGCTAGCAGAATAATAAAGTTAGAAATAAAAATAAAATTTTATCTGTGTACTTAGTTTATTCACCTACACTATACAACACAATAAACTCAGTTCGTGTGTAGTGGTCGATTTCAATATACCTACATCTGCAAATGTTTTCCATATGTTTCGGGTAAGCAATATTAGTCCCGAAAATATAAAATTTACAAAAATTTTACAATTTACAATAAATTTTTTCAGCAATTGTGGACAGGTTTATCTATTTTATCAAAGTAGGTAAATTGGGTTATGCAAATTTTAAAAGAATTTCCTCTGCAAATTGTTATATTTGAACATTTTAACACTATTCACTAAATTAGGGAATTATCCTAACGCAGCGTTTTCAATTTTGTGCCTTTACTTTTTATTAAGCATATCAAATAAATTTTTTCGCAGTTTTAGGTATAAAAACTATTATTACGTAGATTTGGAATATATTTTGTTATAATTTATAGGAGTAACTGCTACGCGGTCCAATCGAGCAATAATTTTTCATTTGGGAACGGTCCGACCGCCCAATAGTGATTCATTCAAGAACTGCGTGCGCAGTTCTATCTGATTTGTACTTTTAGTCCATTCATAAGGGCTCGCCACATAGCCTGTGCTGTGCTATGCCAATGTCAAACATTGAAGTAGAAACATAGGGTTTCAATAGTGACGTTCACATAGTTATGAGTTGCTATGCTATTTTGCGCATGACCATGACATTGTTCAAAGTTTGTGGTGACATAACACAGAGCATAGCATAGCACAGCACAGGCTATGTGGCGAGCCCTATAGCATTAGGTACTTTAGTGCGGAAATAAATAACCCACAAATACGAGCTCTTTTTACTTAAACTCTTTAATTTGGGATCGGAAGGACTCGATCATAATCACAAAACCAGCTGCATTCAAAAATGAGAAGCAAAGGTTGAATAAATAAATTTTTATTATTTATTATTAATAATATTAATAATAATATTAATAAGTTATACACGATAATGAGACAAATGAAAATACCAGAAAAACTAGTAAGAATGGTAAAAATGACTTTAATAAACACGAGAGCAATAGTCAAAACCAAGCATGGAGAGACAGACGTTTTTGATATCAACGCCGGGGTCAGACAAGGAGATTCATTGTCGGCGGAACTGTTCAACGTGGCCATAGAGTATATCATGAGGAAAGTTAATTGCAGAGGAACAATAACAACGAAAGAAGCACAAGTACTAGCTTACGCAGATGATATTGTGATCATGGCAAGGACAAAAAGAATACTGGTGGAAATTTTGGAAAAAATGGACATACATGCAAACGAGATGGGCCTGACAATAAACGAGAGGAAAACCAAGTACATGGTATGCAGCAGTAGGCGGAAAGGCAGGTTACTAAATCTCCACACAAGTAAACACAAATTTGAGTAAGTCCACAGCTTTAGGTATCTGGGTGTCATGATAAACAGTAGAAGTGAAATACATGAAGAAGTGAATGAAAGAATACAACTGGCCAATAAAGCGTTTTATGTTAATAAATACTTGCTGGGAAACAGAAATATAAGTCTAAGTACCAAAATAAGAGTATATAAGAGCTTGATAAGACCTATACTTATGTACGCAGCAGAAACCCTGTGCCTTACAAGAGATGAAGAGGAAAATTTGAGGATATTTGAACGCAAGGTAATTAGAAAAATAGTAGGCCCCGTGAAGTTTGGTGGAAATGAACTCAGAATAAGAACAAATGCAGAATTGAGAACCATAATGAACAATGAAGACGTAGTGAAATGCATTAAGGCCCAGAGAATAAGATGGATGGGACATGTACTTAGAAGAAATAAAAAGGAAACAGTAAGAGCAGTAGTAGAGTGGAAACCATCTGGTGAGAGAAGAAGAGGAAGACCAAGAATTAGATGGTGGGATGGAGTGGAGGAAGATTTAAAAAGGATGGGAATACAGAATTGGAGGATGAAGTGCGGTAATAGGGTCGAATGGAGGAAGATCGTTAGCGAGCCGAAAACACACAGACACCTGTAAGAATGGAAAGCGATGAGGAGTAATCCACCTCAAAATAAGGATTGCGAAGACTTCGTCAGAAGTGGTTATATTCCGTCAGGAATGATACCCGGATTCATTCATTCATTCATTATTAATCAATTAACTCAAAATATTGGGAATATGATTTTTGATATTTAAATTAATGCCTCTAGAAAAAACCGTTAATTCAATCAAAAACTTCAATATTGTTACAATATTAATTTGTCTACTTTTGGAATACTTTGTCGAAGTTATAATTATATTAATCTGTATTATTATTTCCAGTACAAAATTGCCTAGGTTGTGCAGCCTTACGGGCGCACTGGGTGGGTGGGTATCGATTTAGTACTAATAGGAAATCCGACTTCGAAAACAGTAGAAGATGTACTCACATTTATTGTAACTACGATAATTAATATTTATTGAGTAATATTCATTTAATATTTATTTGCATAAAAACCTTATCTTTGTAAAAATTCCGTTAATCCAATCATGCGCGTCACGGGGCAGCTAATAAGGATTTTTCTTAGTTGTAAAAATTTCTAGAAGAGCGAGACCGCGCAACGGAGTTTCCCGGTAACTAAATTATTAACAGTCCGGACCTGGTGTTATGTGTAACCATTTACTTAGATATAGAATAGGACCTAATGTCTTGTCTTTTAAGGCCAGTCGTATTACACATCGAACTGTCCAATTAAACTTCTCAGGGTGAAATACGTGGGAATCATTTTGCTTCAAAAAATTACCGCGGAATATAACGTTATTTAACACTCTTATGAACAAAGAATGCGACACTGTTTGTTTCTTTTTCAAATATCTTGAAAATTAAGGAAGCTGGAATAAAAAAAATATATATATATCTTTTTTGTACAGCATAAAATTATCTAAATAAATTATGATTGCAATAATATATGTATATATCGTCTAGTCAGTAGTTTAGCTTGCACGCGCCGTCAAACTCCGAAGCTTTGATCCCTAAATATTATCGTTTTCTTGATATTAGCCTGGTAATTTTGTGACTATTTACAATGGAATTAAATTCCAAGAAAATCATCTGGGAATGTCAAACAATACTTTTCTTAATGCAACTAAGTTTTCAACCTTTCTTTGTGTGGTTTGTATGTAAATACATACATAAACTATATGTAAACAGAAAATTTTAAATTTTTGGAATAGTTTTAGTTTTTCGCACTTTTTACGCCTTAGAATTCATTTTAGAAGAATATTATTATTGTGCATTTTCTTGGAGACAAAATTTTCACCAAAACACGATGCTTGCGGTTTTTCTTACAGCAAATGTCGAATTTTTTACTAACACACGAAGATAGCCAATATTGCGCACAAGTCGGATTACGGATAAATTTTGGAGTCCATAAATTATTCTACATTTATCGTACAAAAAACCCCGATGGTTTTTCTTGATTATAATTTGATTCCCAATAAAACAATAATAAGATTCCTCTAAAAATAATTTTCAGACATAAAAATAGCAAAAAACTAAAACTACTATAAAATTCCAAATTTTTTTAACATAGCGACAAAATAAGCAAAGAAAGGTCGAAAAATTGGTTCCACCATAAGAAGAATTCCTTGAATTTCTCAGCTAATGTGCAATTTTTTGGATTTTTAATTCCATCCTAAATGGCCGAAAAAATTTACCGGCGCAATCTCCAAAAACCAGCGAGTTATTTTAGGATTCGAGTTTCAGAGTTCGACGGCGTGTGTAAGCGAAATCACTGTTTTGACCATAAATGTTGTTCAGGTCATTATTGTACATAATTTTACGCTCTATGAAAAAAGGTACCTATAGTTTGTTACCGCAGCTTGCTAAGTTTTTGAGATATTTGAGAAAAACAAATAGCATCGCGATCTTTGTCCATAAAGTTTCGGTATGTTCGAAAGCCAGTTTCCAGGTGGAAACCCAAGTATTTGACCTCCTCCGTCTGTGGGATTTCTTGGTTACCAAATGTGATCGGTGGGCAGGATCTTCTTCTTAGCGTGAAGGTCATATGTACTGATTTGGTCTCGTTGACTTTTACTCTCCACAATGCGAACCATGCACAGATTTTAATAATGTGTCCCTGAAGAATTTGTGAAGCTACCTCAGCGTCCTGACTGGATGCCATTACCGCAGTGTCGTCTGCAAATGTTGCCAAAGTGGTCCTGTTGTCTGTTGGCATATCAGCCGTGAAAATCAGGTACAGTATCGGACCCAGAACACTCCCCTGTGGCACTCCAGAGTTGATTTTATGTAAACCCGATGTAGTCTCTTGTTGCTTTACTAGATAGTACCTCTCCGTTAGATATGATTGGAGTATTTTGAAGTAGGTGTGTGGTAAGCTTTTCTTAATCTTATACAAGAGACCCTCATGCCAGACCCTGTCGAACGCTTGTGAGATGTCCAGAAAGACGGCGGAGCAATATTTTTTTGATTCCAGATCGATTCTTATCCTGTTTGCAATTCTGTGCACTTGTTCGACTGTTGAGTGCCTCTGTCTGAAACCGAACTGGTGATTTGGTATAATTCCCCCTTCATTTAATATGGGACGCAGTTTTTTTTAATAGGAGCTTTTCGAACACTTTAGACATCAATGGCAATAAGCTAATGGGTCTATATGAGGAGGCGATATTCCCATCTTTACCTGGTTTAGAGATCATAATTATTTGTGAAATTTTCCATTGGAGAGGAAAGTAGCCCAATCTTATTATGGCGTTGAATATTACAGTCAGCATTCTATATCCATCGTCAGGTAGTTCCTTTAGTACTTTGCCCGTAACCAGGTCAAATCCGGGAGCCTTCTTTGAGGAGATTTCATGGTGGATGAGTCTGCGTACTTCATTTTTCTTAATTTTATTAATTGGTGACTCAAACCTACATGGTGAGTTGAGAAGCACGTGAACTGGTTCCTCCTCGGCGATATTGCATACTCGTGGCAATGGTGAGAATATTTTTTCTAGGTGTTTAGCGAAAACCTCTGCCTTTTCTTCATTATTTCTGGCCCAGTCGTCGTTTTCTGCTCTGATGGGTGGGTTATGTACTTGTGGCCTTGCGAGCTTCTTTGTGGCCTTCCACAGCGAATAGTCGGTAGTTTTTGTAGCAGATAAGTCTTGTAGGTGACTTTTTATTTCTTTATTCTTAAGTTCGTGTAAGATGCTTTTTAATTCTCTAGTGGCACGGTTACACCTTGTTTTATCTGCAGGGTGTAGGGTTGTTTGCCATTTTTTCCGTAGTCTTCGTTTATTTAGAATGTGTTCTTTGACGAGCATGGGACACGTTTCTTCACGATGATCTTCTCTCACCTCCCGTGTTGAGTTCCATGCAGCTTGTTGTATCACTCTTGTGAAATGGTCCACCACGCAGTCCACATCTCTTTCATCTTTTATGGTGACTTGTTGGTTTAATGTTTGAGAAATTAGGTGTTTGTAATGATCCCAGTTAGTTTTATTATTGTGGAGTGTTAATGGTTTATTCCTCTTTATAGGTCTTGTCGAGAGAGTGACGATAATGGGTGTGTGGTCTGAGGACAAATCCAATGAGGATTCAATGGAGAGATAGCCTGGCGGGACACCCTTTGTTAGGCAAAAGTCGAGAAGATCTGGAATCTTGTTGTGGTCCGATGGCCAGTAAGTTGGTTGGTTTGTGGATACTTGGTGGATATTTTGGGCCTGTATTGCATGGTATAGCTGTCTACCTCTTGGGTTTATCAGTCTTGATCCCCAGTTCACATGTTTAGCGTTGAAGTCGCCTCCCACTATGAACGCTGCCCAAGGGTCTTGAAAAATTCTTCGAATTTTTCCTTTTGGATGTTTATGTTCGGTGGGCAATAAATTGATGAAATTGTTAACTTACCAATGGAATCTTCAACTTCTATGCTAGTCGCTTGTAAGTGGATTTTAGAAAATGTTTGAAGTTCATGATGTTTGATGGAGCTTTTGATAATTGTTGCTGTGCCCCCTCTTGCTCTCTCGCCGGGGTGGTTCGTGTTGTAAATGTTGTATTTAGGTATTTTTAAATAGCTTCTGTTTGTTAGGTGAGATTCTGATATTAGGAGTACATCAATGTCTTCGTTTAATAGAAATTTTTTGACTTCATGGCTATGTTGTACTAAGCCATTTGCGTTCCAGACGGCTATTCGCAAGGACCGCCCCATTATTTTATTTTTGTGATTAATGTGGTTAGGAGGTTCAGCATTGTATCCATCCTCTCCATTAGTTTTGTAAGCATAATTTCCATTTTGTTTGGCTGATGTTCTGGGACATCTGGATTTGGGTTATTGTTAATGTTTTGTGATAATTGGTAGGTTTGTCTAGCTGATTCGGCATATGTTACACCTGGGCGAGAATTTGATGTTAGAGGATTATTAATTTGGTGAGTTGTTGGCAAAGATCTTGTTCTCAGGGGAGGATATTTTTGAGCTTGGATCTCTTTTATGTAGGAGCATCCTCTATAGCTAGCGGGGTGATTGTCACCGCAATTAACGCATTTAACATTGTTATTTATTTTTTCTTTCATACTGCAGTCCTGTGTCAGATGATTACCGGCGCACTTGACGCAGCGGGGGTTGTAATGACAGTAATTTTTCGTGTGATTCACACGTTGACATCTTGAGCACTGTGGAACCTCTCTCTTGATGTGTGGAGGCTCAAATTTGACTATGGTGTGAAGGAATCCTTTAATGTCGTATATTTATTTATTGTATTCCGCAGCTTTCAGTCCAATACTAAAGAGTGGGAGTGGCTGCTTTGTTTTGTTGTGCACCATATTGCTGATGTTTAAAACTTCGTGACCTAGTTTTTTCAGTTCTTGTTTGATTTCTTCTGTATTAGTTGTTTGATGCATATGCCGTAAAACAACACGGAATGGTTTATCTTCTTTGTTTTGAAATGTATGGAATTGAGTTCCTTTTTTGTGTAGTTCTTTGATCAGACGACTGTATTGGGCGGGTTCATTGACTCGAATAGTGACATTATTTCTGGCTGTTGTTTTTACTTTATAGTCATTTTCGGTAACTTCTTTTAATAAGTCAGTTAGAGGTATTATGTTTTGAACCCCAGTTACTTTTATTTCTGGGACTCGGTATTTATCCTTTCGGGGGGTTTGAGATGTGGAATTTTCATCTGTATCGGTTAGGATATGATATCGGTTGTAAGTTGTAACATTAGGTAGACTAAGCCAGTCGCTCATCCTTGCTTGTTTTAACGATTTTGCCACTTCAGGACTATTCTCCTGTGTGCGTTTGTTATTGTATTCTCCTTTTGCCAGATTCAATTGGTCTTCAGTACCCAAGGGAATATTTTGGTTAGCTGTATTTGTAATTAAGGTATTATTGTCGCTGGTTTTTGGATCTATAAGTGGTTCATTGTCATTAATTACAGTATTGCTGGATGTCTGCATTGAGGTTATGTTGCATTCATTACAACACCACTGTTTAATCTCACCGTTTCTGTTCATTTCACTAAGTGAATCCAGAGACAGATTAACACACCCTATATGAAAGCTACTTTTGCATTTCATCTTGCACTGTATCAAATCTTCATACTTTGTTAATGTACGCTCGCAAATCCCACGTCAACATCGTGCAGGGCCGTATTTAACCCAATTGCAGGATTAAAACGGAATTTTCGATTTCCAATTTTTTGACGTACCTTGAAAGTTAAAAATCATAGCTTAAAATGTTTTAACATTATTTCCCAGAGGAAAATTGCCCAACTTTGCCCTACTTGAACGAACTTTGTATCTCTTAAGATAACCGAGATCCCTTAGTGAATGTCGAAAATCGAGAATCCAAGTGACTAATGCCAGACGTTGGCGACCTCTATCCTATGCATATGATGTGCGTTTGTAGGACTATCACATACATAGGGGACCTACTGCTTAACGCGGGCTTCGAACCGCGGAAAGTGTATACACTCATCTCCAGAGAGGCTGTCCTAAACAGATTACACTTCGGTGGTTTGACACTGCCTTCCAATGGGAGACGATCAGAATAAAATTTTTACTAACCCAGTAAATATCCCGAAAAGTTGTGTACAATAATTTGGAATTCCTTTGAAATTTTCTATTTGGAATCCGTTTAAAATCACTCGGAATTCCTTCGAAAACATTTTTAATTCTTTATTTAGAAAAATCGTTTAAAATCACTGGGAATTCATTAAAACCCTCCAAGAATCCTTGGAATTCTGAGTATTGACTACACAAAAATTTCAAGAAATTATTCCTTGTTAAATAAATATAAGCAGTATTATTTTAGGGAGTGACCACGCAATAATTTTTCGTTTGGGAATGGTCCGACCGCCCAATAAAATTTTATTAGAGAACGGTCTGATCCTGCATGCTTAGTTGGGTTTTAAAAAAATTTTAATTCCCATTATTTTAAAAAGTATAAACTTTGAGGTTATGAGTAACAGAAAACTTTAATTCGGCATAACTTTCGCAAGTTCTTTTCTGAAAAATTAAAAATATAAATAGTAATTATGATCAAATCTTCATTTTTTGACGTTAATTTGTCCACGGAGCCACTTTAAAAAATGACATCCTAACCTCACAATAATTTTTTTTGTTTCGTGTTACAATTTGCACGCAATTATTCCTCTTTCGTGTGGTTAAATTTTCTATCAAATTATAATTTAGCTGTAAGAGGATCTTTGAACTATTTCGAAAATTAAACTATTTTGTTATTCTAAGACCATGTTCCCTTGATGTTTTTAAGGCTGTACGTTATTCGCATTATCGCTTAAGTTTATCTGTTGGCCTTTTAGCTGGAGTGTTTATTTTTTAAAATACAAAAGCATGCAATTAGAGAGATGATGCGGGCATTAGAGACCGTATCATGTTGTGATTTATTTAAACATCTCAACATCATGCACTTTCCAAGTTTATACCTATCGTGTTGTTATTTATGCGAAAAGATACGGCGTTTGCCTGTATAGGACGGGTTGCAGTTTTAATATATTTATGCTATTGCTTCTGCGGAAATATAGCGATTGAAAATGCTTGCCATAAAAGAAAAGTGGAAATTTAAAATGATGTGTTTAATGAAAGCTTGATTAATTGCATGTAATTAGTTCCATACGTGACTTATAGTAATATATATCGTACTTTAATTATTAATTACAACAATACATTTCAAGAATGTCCATAAACTTAAAATTTAAGATTGGTCAACTTCACAATACAAGAATTTTCACTTATAATGGAACCTCAAAATGATAATTACTTATAGTGGAATTTATTAAAGCATTTAGCAAGTTTATAATGTTGAAGTTATTCACTTTGTAAATTAAAGTTTGGTTTAATGAGATTAAAAGGAAAAAATTGTATAAATTTCGGTAGGTTTCTCAAGAACAGTGTTAAGATATTTTATATAATTTAATGAAGTAGAAACATTCCATTTAATTATGTTTAATTATCTTTAATGGGTATTAAAGTATTTTTATGTAATAATCTAATTATAATTAAAATTTATAAAGAAAATTAACTAAAATTTATAATGAAATTCCATTTTCCATCTAATGAATGTTCTCGATTTATTAATACAATAAATAAAAATTGCAAAAAATTAAAAAAATAAATCAAAACATTAAAAAGAAGATAAAAAATAAATGAAAAAAAATGCTAATTTCGCTGGGGCAGGCCAAGAAAAGGTCAAGCATACAAAAATTCAAGTGTAAAACAATTTCCTAAATCATTAAACTTTGATAATATTATTGAAAATTATAAATATGGCAGTGTAGTTCAATTAAAAAGCAATTTCAACGTCTGGCGGAAAATTTACAATACTCTCACCTAAAATCGGGAAATAGAAAATGGATTTTATTGAACTTTAACAATCGTATAATAAGGTTACACTTCATAGCATACAAGAAAGAAAATAAAAGCATTGTCCAAAACAAGCAAACAGCAATCAAGCAATGTACTTGACTAAATTACATATTTGTGATACCGAAAAGTCGTGGGGAAACCGAGGCTGCAACAAACAGCGGTAATAAAGCTAATAATGAAAATGAAGAAGGCGAGAAATAAGTTACGATAAATAACATGAAGTTACCAGTAAACTCTTCAATTATGACATCGAAAATATAAATATAAATTTTCAATAAAATAAAATAATATAACCCTTTTCGTTCATTTTTAAATTTATATAATTGCACTTTTTGTGGATTATGATAATGTTGTACAAATATGCCAAAAAAATGTAGTATCCCGCTCCCGCTTATAAGTAAACTTCATATACAGAGTGTTACTAAAATGGCTACCTTAATTACGGGTGTAAGTTCCTCGCCAGAAAGTAGTAACAAATACGTGTCATTCCATATCACATCAAGCAATTTTTATGACCCTCTTCGATTTTGCTCAAATTTGGTGTAATTCTACGATATACAGGTATTATTTTGTTTGCCCCTAAAACGACCCGTTCATTCTGTACAGTCCTCCAAATTAATTAAAAAGCTTGATTGGCCTTCCCCGGTAGAAGAAAACAATTTAAAAAGTTTAAAAAATTATGTTACCTATTGGATGTTCCACCAATTATCGTGGGAATGCAAATCTTTGAAATCGGACAGAGTAAAATTTCATAAGAATATTGGATTTTCTATCAACTAAATAACTCTGTTACGATGCTGAATCCACGGGGGGGGGGTAATTAAAAAGAATCTCCCAATTTAAAATTTTTTTTGCTAGTAAACAATGCTATACTTTAAAAAATAATATATTTTTTGACAATCTTAAATTGTTACATTCTTCGGGGAGAAACCAATGAAAGTCAAAATTTTTTCTAGGGCCCTATTTTGTGAAAGGCTAGTAACAGGTTTCGAGAGTTGCATACTCTGCCAATGAATGCGTAGCGACAAAACCTCGTGAAAAGCCTACTGCTTAAATCAGCTCTACTAGCAAGTCTTCCTTCCACCTTCACATGGTGACTCCTGGATAATGCAAACAGAAGAGGGCAAAAGGAACGTTCCCGACACTTTCAAACTTGGACATATTGGCTAAGGGTGGGCGGCCCTGAACGAAAATCTTCCTGGTTCTCTAAGTTAGAGGTTCACTCAATGCTCCCCATTACAATGTAAAAATAGCAAAATGCATAAAATTCTAATCATAAACCTCAAAACCCGGATGCTCAAGATTTAAAACTTAAATGCAATCAGTTAAAGATTTTTGGTGTATGGAACATTAACGTATTAAGAACAAAACAATACAAAGTATCGGAGTAACTAAGAAGAATGAACACTGATAGTGAAGAAGAAAGAAGTTGAGTTAAATGATTCAGCGGGAGAGTGTTTTTGAAACTCAGGTAAATTTTCTGTTTAGTTTATAAAATGTTATTATAGATGTCGCCAAGATTTCTGTTTAATTTATTTTCAAAAATTTTAAATAATTGAATTTTACAAAAGATGAACAATCATATTCATTCAAAGAACGGTATAAAAAATATAAAATGAATTAAAAAAACATGTAAGCACCAAATTTAAAATTATATGAGTGTTTTTACATGGAACTAGTTTTTTGGAGTGGGGCTTTGGAACAAGATACGAGTGAAGGTGTACGAAAAGTGGGAACTCGACCCTTCAAACCGCATCTCTCGGCATGAAAGGACGTGAAATATTAATACGCTTTAAAATATGAAAAAAATGAAAGCTTAGTGTTAATAATAATAAAATCCAAGTATAAACTACAATAATTTTCCGATTATGAGCCGATTACCACATCTGGAAAACAACCACAGCAAAACCTTATAAGATATTTACTTTAGAAGTAGAATTAAAACTGTTTGTAAAATAGAATTAAAATTATAATAAGATCCTGCAGGTATGCATTTTTAAATGAAACATTTTGTATTTTGTGTCGATTTAACCATTTTTATTTTCAATTTTAATTACTTTAAATAGATGTTTGTAATAGGAAGAAATTTAGAAATTTAATTATAATTAAGACTCTAAAAACCCGGATTAAAGAATTATTGGAGAACCACGAAGTACACCTGCAAAGTCATGATTTACATGAATCGTAAAAAATACGGTTTTCAAATGATTAAATAAACTTTCGGACGGAAAATAGAAAAACTGCCCACCCCAAAGATTTCGCGAATAACTCCGCGACGTTTGAATCTCAAATGAAAATAATGGAGGCCTATTGAGGCTCTATCGTTTAACACCAATTTCATTCAAAAATTCGACTTAGAGGGGGCCATCATGTCTACGGCCGCCCAAAATTTTCGGCAATAACTCCGCGAACTTTGAGGCTCAAACGAACATAATATGGTGAGACAGTCAACAGTTATAAATTACCAATTGGTTATACGAGTTTAAAGCTTTCCGTATAAAGTATAAAGAGTCCGACCAACTTGGTCGGATCGGATCGCAGACAAGCCGGTCAGTCTGGTCACAACATTGTTGGTTGGGTTATTTATTTGACCGTGTATTGTGGTTTGCAACTGCGTTGTACGATTTCGATACTGCAAAAGTAAATAATTTTCCAGCAAAGTTTGAAAATGGCTTACAGCGAAACGTTTTTAAGAGAGGGTTTCGACCTATATAAAGAACAAGAGGGTCCTTGGAAAATAAAATCGCCATTATATTGTATCCCGTTTGATACCCAGAATTCAACTCGGGAAAGTCATGTCCCCCGAAGGCCCCCCGAAGATTTTGCGAATAACTTCGCAACCTTTGAGGCCTAAACGAAAATAATGAATGGTCATTGATGCTCAAACGATACCATTTTTATAACAAAATTCGATTTTGGGGGGCCACTGATATGCGCCTCTAAATTTGAAAATATAAAAAATATGTGGTACTAAATATTTGGGAATAGGACTTTTCGGCGCAGCCGAATCGGCGCGACTTTTTCGGCGCAGCCGTTTCGACGCCAACCCTGTTCGGCGCAATCCCTTTCGGCGCGAAGCCCTTTCGGCAAGAAGCCCTTTCGGCGCGAGGATCATTCGGCGTGAGACTTATTCGGTGTGAGGTTTCTTCAGAGCAGATTTGGTGCTATATCTGTTATTGATATTAATAAATCTCCGCGTAAAGTTAAATCTTCCGCAAAGAGGTGGATCTTCCGCGAAGAGGTGGATCTGTAAAGTTAAATCTTTCGCAAAGAGGTGGATCCTCCACGAAGAGGTGGATCTGCCGTTAGGTTAGTGTTAGGTTAGTTAAATCTTCACGTAAAGTTAAATCTTCACGTAAAGTTAAATCTTCACGTAAAGTTAAATCTTCACGTAAAGTTAAATCTTCACGTAAAGTTAAATCTTCACGTAAAGTTAAATCTTCACGTAAAGTTAAATCTTCACGTAAAGTTAAATCTTCCGCAAAGAGGTGGATCTTCCGCGAAGAGGTGGATCTGCCGTTAGGTTAGTGTTAGTTTTTGATATATCTTTAGAAAACCAATTGAAAACAAATTAATCTTCAGGTAAAGTTAAATCTTCCGCAAAGAGGTGGATCTTCCGCGAAGAGGTGGATCTGCCATTAGGTTAGTTTTAGTTTTTGATATTTCGTTAGAAAACTAATTAAAAACAATTAAATCTTCACGTAAAGTTAAATCTTCCGCAAAGAGGTGGATCTTCCGCGAAGAGGTGGATCTGCCGTTAGGTCAGTGTTAGTTTTTGATATTTCTTTAAAAAACCAATGAAAAACAATTTAATCTTCACGTAAAGTTAAATCTTCCGCAAAGAGGTGAATCTTCAGCGATGAGGTGGATCTGCCGTTACGTTAGTGATAGTTTTTGATATTTCTTTAGAAAACTAATTAAAAATAAATAAATCTTCACGTAAAGTTAAATCTTCAGGTAAAGTTAAATCTTCCGCGAAGAGGTGGATCTGCCGTTAGGTTAGTGTTAGTTTTTGATATTTCTTTAGAAAACCAATTAAAAACAAACTAATCTTCAGGTAAAGTTAAATCTTCCGCAAAGAGGTGGATGTTCCACGAAGATGGATCTACAGTTAGGTTAGTGTTAGTTTTTGATATTTCTTTAGAAAACTAATTAAAAACAAATAAATCTTCACGTAAAGTTAAATCTTCACGCTAAGTTAAATCTTCCGGAAAGAGGTGGATCTTCCGCGAAGAGGTGGATCTGCCATTAAGTTAGTGTTAGTTTTTGATATATCTTTAGAAAACCAATTAAAAACAATTTAATCTTCACGTAAAGTTAAATCTTCCGCAAAGAGGTGGATCTTCCGCGAAGAAGTGGATCGGCCGTTAGGTTAGTGTTAGTTTTTGATATTTCTTTAGAAAACAAATTAAAAACAAATAAATCTTCACGTGAAGTTAAATCTTCCGCAATGAGGTGAATCTTCCGCGAAGAGGTGGATCTGCCGTTAGGTTAGTGTTAGTTTTTGATATTTCTTTAGAAAACCAATTAAAAACAATTTAATCTTCACGTAAAGTTAAATCTTCCATAAAGAGGTGGATCTTCCGCAAAGTGGTGGATCTGCCGTTAGGTTAGTGTTAGTTTTGTGAACGTGAAGATTTCGCAGAGGAACAAAGTAAAAATATTTGGAATGGAATGCATAAATAAGCTTTTCGCCAAAAATATTTGCATCGAAATGACTTGGGCCTTTGCGCCGAAACGGCTTAGCGCCGGAACGGCTTACGCCGAAAGTGGTATGGCGCCGAAAAAAACGTGCGCCGAATAGTCATGCGCCGAATCGGCTCTGTGCCGAAAAATCTTGCGTCGAATCGCTCGCGCCGAATAAGACGCGCCGAAAAAGTCGCTTCAAATCGGCTGCGCCGACTAGTACCCAAACCTAAATATTTACTTGTTGCCGACGAACATTTACCCCCGAAATTAGAGTATACATTTTAGATATATCCTGTAAACTATATTGGACACAATAATTAACAGGTGTTGTAAAGTTCATGATATTTTCTTGTATGGTATTTTCTAGCCGTTATAGACAAAACACAAAACTCTATTTGAGTAATACTGCGTATTTGCTCAGACAGGATATAGCATTTGTATGGCTAAATTTGATTCACTATTTGCCCGTCACTATTTCACTACGGTTCTCTATTTGTCCTTTCAGACTCTTTTCGAATATCCTTCAATGTATGCATTAAACTATGCAAATGCTTCCGCATAGTTAGTAATACGTTGGCAATTTATGTACGGCATCTTGAAGCAGTTCAAATTACTTAAAGAAACTGTAAAACGTAACAAAAATCATGTTAATTTGTTGTATCTGTAAGAATTTTTAATTTCAATTTGAAGTTGTAAAGGTATAGATCCAGGATTAACGAATGGTCTGCTTATATGGTCGCTTGTTTAACACTTTCTTGTATTCCTGAAGAAAGTTCGTATACATTTTTTCTTATATTAGGCCTTTGGCAATGTACATACGTGCAGCTAGAAAATCTTTAAGTTTAGTGACACGTTGCAAAATTAGCTGCCAGTTTGATAAGGTGGACATAAACAAGCTCTCCCGCAATACGATGCGATTTGTTTGTGGTGCATGCAATGAAAAACTTTAATTAAGTGTAAACATATTTTATCAACCGGAAAGCTGTTATTAAATGCTTTAGAAATTTTGTAAAATACGCCAATTGCAGTTAGATCGCCTTTCATCGACGTCTAAACTGAATTGGAGCTCATCACTTCGGAACCCATTAATCTCTTCTCGTTTGATATCTCTACTATTTTTACAAGCTTGACAGAATTGTTATGAAATAATGCTAGTTTGCTCACTTCTAGTTTTATTCTCCATTGTGAAATCAATTTTGAAATTGGAAAAAAAACAGGTGATGTTTGGTTGGATATGCGAAAAAAACAAATTACTCAATCACGGTATGCTTTTAAATATTCAAAAATTACTTCTTTGTTAATTGTATATCAAACATTTTTAAATATTCTGTAAACTTTCTCTTGGTACAGTCTGAATTTATAATTACGTTTTTTTTAAGTCGTTCAAAGTCTTCGTTATATTTTTAATTGCGTTCTATGAAAATCTTTCTAGATTACTCGTCAATTTACCAATGTAAATTGATAATGTTAAGATTAAAAAGTTACATTTAATTGTTCAGATATTGGAGCAATTATAAACTAAAAGCTGTGCAAAACAGGTTCGTTTCAATGAGTAATCTTAACCATTTAATAACGATTTTTCTTATTTCAGTTGCAGTACTGATTTTCACATTCAGCAATAGTTTTAGAATGCCATTGCAACGCTGTGTCATATATTCCACTTAATTTTATGAATAAACGCAAGGATTTAATCTCACATTCACATTTTTAAATCTTTGTGACAACTTCGTATGCTTTCCTGTTTCTTTACATTTGAAAATTTTCTTTACATTTTCTCCATATTTGCTACCCTAGCCCGGTTCAGTGTCGTTCTGAAGAATCAAAGTCATGAAACATGTTGATATTGCAAATTGTTGTCCTAGAAAACATGCTTAGAAGAATTCCTTTAGTTCTACATACATAATCTATGAGCTGCCCAGCTTTAATCTGCTAGCCACAATTATTTACAGATATTTAATTTTCTCAATAATTATCTCAACTTCGCAATAATGAAATATAAGTTCAAAATCTTCGATAATGCATAGCTGAACAAATACTTTTTAAAATTTCCACCGAGGCGGTAAGTATAGATTACTAAATATTAGTAGCAGTGCAATAAGCAGATTAACAATGTAAATCTCTTTAAATAAAGGATTTTATTGGAAACTATAAATACGTATCAAAGCATTCAATTCTTGTTTTCCTGAATTTCAGTGAAGTTTTTTAGTAAGCAATGAAGTGAAAAAAATAAATTGCAAACCGACAAAGGAATCTAACAAAATAACTATCTCAATTAAATATTGTACATAGTTGCAGTGCCACCAGCAATAATTCAAACAATTTTTACTATTTGCGCAAAAATCGCAATGTTACATTTTTTTTATAACAATTAAAAAAGAAAACGTAAGTTAAGTAACGCAATATCTAGTCGGGTTCTTATAGCCCCACTACTACTTATAGACGCGGCAATTAAAACGACATAAAATTTTATGCATATTAGTTTGCGAAATGTTTAATGTACATTTGGTAATTCTAAAATGCACATACATATTATAGTTATAACATATTGCGATATCGAGATAACCACGTCAATGGAAGTACGTTATTTAAGATTCGGGAAAATTTTGTTATTAATAAAGCATGTGACTTATCAACGTAATCAGAAAAACTTCGTCCGATACCAAGAAATTGAGTTCAATGTCAAATAATTTGTAAAGAAGGACATGAAGCAGGTTTGAATAAAATAATTTGAAATGTAACATTTAATAATTTTTTGTTGTAAAATGTTTATTTATAGTAAATGAAAGATTGTTTAGTAATAAGAAAGGTATTTCAAAAGTTAGAATATTGTTAATTGATTGATTAATGTAAAAAGTTGTGTTAGCGTTAAATTTAAATAAGTTCTTAAATCATTACGTGAGTGCGACGTGTCACAAGTTAATGAACTGTGAATGGAAATTTCATGTCCAGCATCTTTATCAAGCCAACCACGAAGCAATTATGAAGTCAATCCAATCTGAAAATATAAAAATTTTACTTATAAAATTTCAACGAGTCACAATTGGCTTAATCCATAGTACCTGTACTGTGAAACTTCAATAATATTGATTTTCCGATCAACCAATAGAAATGCGTTTACGCAAATATCGAGATTGCTATGAATTTCGAGATGGGAAATTAAAAAAACAATCGAAAGGGCCTTGTGTTAAATTTTGCAGGTAATGGTGGCGAGTTTTTGATCGTCCTAATAAAAAATTAATTTTATAGTGAAAATAATTGGTGAAGATATTAAATACAAGTGTAAAAAGTAGCAAATTAATTACTTACCTACGTAAAACAAAAAATAAGTTGAAAAACGTAAAAGATTGTGAATATTTAAAAAGAATTAAAAATCGACACCAACGAGGTCAACAAACTACAACTTGGAACATTTTCATGGTAATAAACCCATCAAGTGGAATTTTGTGCACAAGGGTACCATACCAAGTACAAGTAACTAGAAGATTCCTGTATTTTTCTAAGGTAACGTGCACATTAAGTACAATTTAAAATAACTAAGTGAAATTTCCGGACATCATACGACACGTGTTTTTTTTTATTTAACGTTCAGAATTTTGATAATTAGATTTAATAATAGAACTTTTTAATATAACAAAACCTTTAATTACATTTTTGTGCAAAATAAAAACATTATTATTTTTGTAACGAAGGATATTTATTTTGACCTGTTCCGAGCCCATAAATTTGTTTACAGTATTGGTCACGGAACGAACTCACCCTGTACAAGGTAAGACACATGCACTACGAACCAGCTAAGCCGAGGCATAATAATTTCATTTATTTGTATTTACCAAATTTCACATACATTTCCATTGACGGGGTACATTTACGTACACTCGTACAAAACATTAACAATAAAACGTGTAACCTCATTAGCAAGGGTAAAACATAGCAATATGTATTATAATACAAACCGCAAATCAATTGATTGTTTATTAAATTATCCGGTTACCAACACATATATTTATCAGATTGGTTACGCTTTATTGACAGTTAAACTAATTAAATTATTAACTTCTGTCTGAGTCAAATTAAATATTCTAATAAAATATCTATAAATAGATTTGTTTTTGTACAAGTCGAGATCATTTTGTGATATTTGCTATACAAGTCGAGATCCGCTTTAACAAGATGAGATCCAAAACGGACCTCACTTTGTTTCTACGTGTATATTAACTTATTTCAATTACCCAAGGTGGCAGTAGGTGGTACGAGAGTTTTATGCCGGATCTCATCTTGTGTATTTTTATTCATTTTTATACATGGATAGTTAATGTAAACTCGCGAGTGAGGGCGCTTCAGAGCTCAAGATGTATATGACATTTTATTGATAATAAGGCACAAACTGAGATCCTATATATGCGGCAACGTTGCGTTGCTATTTATAAGTGTTTCTATTTAATTGCAAGACGATTAATCTCATGTTACAGGTACAAAACAAAAATTTCTCATTTTTGTAAGGCAGTGTCAGACTTTTTTAGGTAGGCCAAAGAAAATTCAAACGTACTTTCATAAATTTACAAATTTTTGTTTTTCGGTTCAAAATGGTAGTTTCTTTCCCTGTACTACTATAAGGTAGGTCCCACAGTGTTTGGATGGGCCCGGGCTATTCTAAAACTGTAAAACTGAGATTTTACCAAAATAAACATTTAATAAAATATATTTTAATAGATTTTATCGAATTAAAAATAAAACTTTTAATGAAATGAAATGAAGAAACAATGTACTTAATTTTTTAATTTTTACTATAGTATTAATATTAACAGCTGATTTACTAAACATGTCAAACAGCAGTTAGGTATAATAAGCAGACAAGACAGCAGGTACCTATATAATGTACATTAGGAATTTTCAAACATTTTCATCAAAGGACCAAACTGACTGTCTCATCAAGTCTGGCAATACTAACGTCGAAAAAGTAACGTGCCGGATGGGATTCATCGTGCTTGGTGCATGGTGGGCCGAAACCATAGTTTGGAGAACTTTGATTATAGATTATAGTGATCGGATTTTTAGAAATTAAAAAACATCAAAATATGCAAGCATTATACGTTATTTTCAAAACTTGAAAATAATCACTAAAATAAGCGATTACAATACTTACTTATTAGAGAATTTTATTATTAAATTGCATAAACAATAAAAACGGGCACTTGAAAGGAAATTTTGTTATAAATCCACATTATACATTCATTATTCTCATTTCAATTATATAATTTTCTACCAAATTATGCCCATTCGATCTTTTTGAAAACTCCGAGCTTTACGCGTTCGAGCATAATAGTCCGGTCAATTTAGACATCCGAGGTTACAATAATTCGCACCCAGCTGAAAATTGGTAGGATTGTTCAAAACACCATCATAAATGAAATCTAAAAAGTCCTCATCGATCCGACACCTGGAAAAAATTTATTCGGGGTCAAAGGTCACTAAAACGGGTTTTTCGCGATTTTCAGCAAAACTGTAAGTTTTATCATAAAATTATCCCATTCAAAATTTGTAGATCAGATGATTATCTATAAAAAATGTCTAAATACTTTTTTTTCCTAAGAGTCACCGTTTTTGAGATATAACGATTCGAAAAGTTGAAAGAGTTGTAATCGTCATAATATGGGGTCCGTTACTTTGGCCCCCCCCCCGGTTAATATTTTTACACCAAAAGCAAGCACTGGGATCCTTAGAGCTAGCACCCAAATATGAAAGCTAGCACCATTACAGTTTTTTCACAAATCGACTTTGAAACCGGGGGGGGGCAAAGTAACGCTAGCCCCCCCCCGGTTAATATTTTTACCCAAAAACCTAGCACTGGGATCCTTAGAGCTAGCACCAGCTCTATGAAAGCTGGCACCATTATAGTTTTTCCACAAATTCATTTTATTTATTTGCACCTAAATGACAATTACAACTCTTTCAACTTTTCGAATCGTTATATCTCAAAAACGGTGACTCGTAGGAAAAAAAGTATTTAGACATTTTTTATAGATATTTATCTGATCTACAATTTTTGAATGAGATAATTTTATGATAAAACTTACCGTTTTGCTGAAAATCGCGAAAAACCCGTATTAGTGACATTTAACCCCGAATAAATTTTTTTCCAGGTGTCGGATCGATGAGAACTTTTTATATTTCATTTATGATGGTGTTTTGAACAATCCTACCAATTTTCAGCTGGCTGGGAATTATTGTAACCTCACTCCTATTTTTTGGTCTAATTTGACCGGACTATAATATGATTACGATTTAGCTAATGCACTAACATTTGACGAGTCTCCGAACGTTCCTCTTGAAAAAAGTGACAGGTTAAATAGTTCTGGACCGTCAAATGATACAAGCACGGAAAGAACCACTAAACTGGACGATTGAAAATTATCAAAGTTAACTGCGCAAACTGCGGTAGCTGATAAAGTAAAATCAAATGTTACGGAAACATCGAACGAGATATAACCATGAAAACAATTTCTAAACCGAACGATTTAACATCATTAGAGAAAATTTCGAGTATAGAGCCACTTTTAGAAATTGTTGAAAGCGGCGAAAATTTAGAATCAGGACATTCGAACATCATTTCTGTCACTCGACAACAAGCCATCTTCGTAGCCGCGTATTACGGATGGCCCAGATCAGGGAAAAAATATAATTTTCACAAATATTGAAACAAAAGATGGACGTCGATTTCTCCCTCATTGGTTCAAAAAACAATTACCCAACGGTGAAACCGTAGCCCGAAATTGGTTAATTTACTCCAAGAATAAAAATGCTTTATTCTGCTTTCCATGCCGTCTGATTGAATTTCGCCAAACTCAAATACCTTTGATTGCCAATCGTCGTGAAGGGTTTTCAGATTGGAAAAATATAAATCACGAGACATCACCAGATTATCGAAAATACTTTGTCCAATGGAAAACTAGAAGTCAGATTGAAAAACTCACAATGTATTGAGTTTCATTAAAAGGACACTCAAACACAAGATGGTCATCGAAATCTAATGCCATAAAACCATTCAGTACCCAAATTAAAGAAGTTTACGGAGTACCTACTTTAAGATATGATCGCCAATTCTATAAATCCTGACATTACCTTATCCGCCCAAAGTCTAGTCAAAAATATTGATTTAAAATTTATTTTCTACCTTGATGTCTGGAATCAGATATTAGGTCAAGTTGGACGTGCTGCTAAAGCCTTCCAAACGAAAACTTTGACTGTGGATAAAGCTGCAAGTCTGATTCAGGCAAATAAGAATTCACTGCAAGATATTCGTAGTACAGAATTCGGAGAAAATTTTACACGCGCTTCTACATTAGTTATTACTCTGGGAGTAATAAACACAAGTAAAAGATCAAAAATATTTCTGAAATTCAAAAACTTCGTATCGATATTAACAATGCAGTTGATGTTTTCATAACTCAATTCAATTGGAGGTATGATAAGTTAATGGAGGTTGCCAAAGATTTCAGATTTTTGTCTGGTGAATCTTTGCACAGCATGAGTACTACTGATTAAAAAAACAGCGATGGATTTAGCAATAAAATATGAAAGAGACATAAATGGGGCAGAATTTACTCGTGAGGTTTCCGATTTTAACACGTAGTGCTGTCAATTATTCCTGACAGTATTTTATCTGCAACAGTTCTTGAATTACTTCAGCTGATTCAAGATTACATTTTAAAAGAATCGTATCCAAACGTAGATATCGTTGAATCTTTTTGACAATGCCTGTAAATGTAGCTACGTGTGAACGTAGCTTTACCAAACTCAGACTCATAGAGAATTATTTGAGATCAACTATAGGCTAGGAAAGACTATCAAATTTGGCTATTTTATCAATGAAGTTGCTGAAGAAGTTGATTTTGATGAAGTTATTGATGAATTTGCGGCAATTAAATCGTGAAAAGTACATTTGGGATTCTAAAAAACTTTGTATATTTTTTGCAGGATGCTCTTTCATTTAAACTATTTAATTTTTTAATTCTGGATGTCTGTAAATAATATAAATCTTAAAATAACTAAAAACTTGCCTTTCTGAAAACCTAATAAATAATAGTTTACAATTTTAAAAATGATAAGAATCTTTTCGAAGGGGGGCACATATATTCAAATTTGCCTCAGGCGCCAGAAGAGCTTGCTACGGCTCTGCTGAAGATTCTAAAAATAAATACCGAAACACACACATACCTTTAATTAAATAAAAGATTCTTTAATAATAAGTTTTTATTGAATTAAAAATTATAGAAAAAAATATATTAAAAAAATTGTTTATTAATTATGTAATAAATGGGTAATAACAATACAATAAGTAGTGCTTTTAATTATTATTAGAAACACTACTTATTGTTTTTATATGTATTTTACACGAACATTTTAATCTGAACCTAGTTCTTATCTTCAAAAAATTTTAAATTGTCTTCTCGAACTTTCAAACATTCATTTTTTTTGGGGCGAAACCTTGTTTTTTATATGTGATTTGAAAAACTTCAACATAATTGACTTTTGTTTCTCGTTCCACGTTTTAACATTATTTGTTAAGCCCATAGTTTTAACATTAGCATCCGCTGTTGTGGATTTTCCACTAATAGCTAAATTTAATAGTTTTTTTGCCACGTGATAAAATTATTTTAATATGAACTATTTCACTAGTTAAACATTAAACATTGCGAATACGACTGATTAAAAACCGTAATATTCATGCAAAGATATTCCATAGGCTGCTTTGTCATCAATTGCAGTATGACAACATTGCAGGATCTCATCTTACGTTATATACATTAACATACTCATTTCCGGATCTGGATTTGTACGTTTTCATTAGTGATCTCGTTTTGATTTACTTTTATCATAAAAATTTAAATAGTGAAATCATTTCCCCTCCATGGTTGCATAGATAAAGGAGAGTATTAGGCAACTTATAATGCAGAGTATACTTTATAATTCCTTTCTGTTGTGGTGGATCTCGGGTTATCTTACATTTATTCGGAGCTCGACTTGATAGAAAAATGCATATACATATACAAGTATAGTATATTTCACTTTAAATGGAATTAAAAAAAGTCATAGCATCTAATTACGTTGATATAAAAACATTTAATGCGACGAAATATAATATAGCAATTACTGTACACCTGGTACACGCGTTCACGTGGAGTCGCAAAGAGAATTTTCGTAATAGAAATATTATCCAATAATAAGTCCTTATTATAAATATTAACCAATTAGAACTACACTACTCCACGTGGAGTATGAAATGCGGGCTTTCGTTGGCGCGATAATCTTATCTCTTATATTATTTTTCCTTGCATAGTTTGTATGTTTTTATAACAACGTAATTTGATGCTAGACTTTTTTTAATTCCAATTAATTTGAAATACACTATATATTGTCACTATTCTACAACATCGTTTAGCTTATTACCAAACGTGGGCTCGATTCGGTCCGATTCTTAAAGTACTGACAATTGCATTTTGACAGTTTGGATTGCCGCTTCCAACAGCTTTAACTGCGTTTATTTACAAGATTTACTAGAACATTTGGGCCATCGAATCGATAAAGAAGGTATTCACCCGATGAAAGAAAAGATTCGAGCAATAATAGATGCACCAGACCCGCAAAACGTAACACAAGTAAGGGCGTATCTTGAATTATTAAATTATTATGCGAAATTTGTACCAATGTTACCGACGCGACTCAAACCTTTGTATAAATTATTGGAAAAGGATACAGAATTTACATGGTCCAGTGAATGCAAAAGATGTTTCGAAGAAAGTAAACTGTTGATATGTCAAAATCAGGTATTGGTACATTATGACCCAAGTAAACCGATTGTTGTAGCTTGTGATGCAAGTTCGTACGGGGTAGGAAGTGGTTTAAGTCATCGGATAGATGGTATCGATAAGCCCATATTTTTTGCATCGGGGACGTTGTCGAAAAGCGAAAAGAATTATTCGCAAATTGAACGAGAAGCATTAGCAATAATGTTTGCGGTGAAACGATTTCACAAATATATCTATGGTAGGAAGTTTACGTTGGTATCCGATCACCAACCATTGCAAGTCATTTTTAACCCCGAAAAAACAGTTTCAGTGATGACAGCGTCAAGGTTAGTACGGTGGAACCTGATACTATCCACATATGATTACAAAATAGAGTATAAAAAAGGTTCACAATTAGTAGAAGCAGACACGTTATCAAGATTACCATTGGATGACGTAACCGAGGTTGAATCATCGATAAATTCGTTCAGTTTGACAGACGAGATGCCATTGTCGAGTGAAGAAGTTTCAAGAATGACTGAAAAAGATTTAGTGTTAGTTAAAGTTAAACATTTCGTTCATCGAGGTTGGCCAAGTACAGTGACCGATATAACGTTAAAACCATACTTTCTGAAGCGAAATGAGTTAACCATTGACAATAATTGTATAATGAAAGGGAGTCTTGTAATAATACCCGAGTCATTAAGGATCAAAGTACTAGAGTTAATACACGCAGATCATGTAGGAATGGTCAAGTGCAAACTTTTAGCAAGATCCACGGTGTGGTGGCCTAAGATTAATGAAGACATAGAAACATTGATCGGTAAATGCCGAGTATGTCAATTGACTCAAAATAATGCGCAGGAAGCACCACTGGTTGCATGGCCGAAAACAGAAAAAGTGTGGCAACGAGTACATATAGATTTTTTTCATTTTATGGGTAAGTCATTTTTAATTATCGTAGATAATAAATCGAAATGGCTGGACATGCACCTTATGTATAGAGGAACAGATGCTATACGAACAATAGAGAAATTGAAAACAACGTTCGCGATAATGGGTTTGCCAGAAGTAATTGTAAGTGACAGTGGCCGCCGTTCAACTCAGGAGAATTTAATAAGTTCTGTCAAGTAAATGGAATTCAAGCCTTAAAGTACCGCAACCTTTTAAAGAAGCTGATTTTTGAATTTATTTCTAAATTCATCGTGGTATAATGCTAAGTAGTTTTATTTCGATTTACTGTATAAACTTTTCAGATATTACGGTGTATTACTGGAAGTTAACTTTTAAATTTTGATTTATAACTGTTACCGTAAAGCTTCAAGTCATTAAAACCGTTAATTTACTAGTTAAAACTAACTTTGACTAGTTTTTAATACTTTTAAAACTAGTTAAAACTTTAAAATAGTAAAAACCAGTTTTGGAGGGCGAGTGTCTTTGTAAGAAAAATGAATGTATACATTTAAGTAATATTAGCTATGTCTGTATTTTAGAACAACGCATAAAAATTAAATTTTTTAGTGACATCTTTAGGCGATTAAAGTTGTACACCTAACAAGACTTATTTAAATATTTAAAATTAATTACCTTGGGAATAGTGGTGATTAAATTTTTTCTATTGTCTGGGAGGGGTGGGGGTAATTTTTATGGTTTCCAGGAGTAGGTAGGTTAATTATTTTTATTAAAAACATTTAATAGCGGCAAATAATTGAGATTGGATTGATTATTTAGTACTACGGTGAATAAATATCAGGGTATGTTAATTTCTAAATCTTTCATTTCACGTTTTGCTTCGGTGTATAGAATTTTTTGACAGTCTTGTTTGTGATTATTTTCGACTAGATTTTCCGTCGTTTGTCATTTTCCCTCAGCCTGTTTGTTCTATGTTACGGGAAATAGGAGGACGGCCATAATAGCAAGTTTACCAAAGATCTTTGTATAGAAATATATAATAGCAGAAACGAATACAGCATGTTTTGAGCAGTATTTCTTGAATGATAATATAATTAGGGCGGTGGAAAGCGATTGCCCACAGGGCTCCAGTTTGGGGCCAATATTATGGCTCGTATTAATGGAAGGATGGTTTAAATACCTTAAGCACGAAGATAAGTAAGTTACTCGTGTATATGACACACCAAGGAAGATATTGTATGATTGCCAGTATTATCGTAAGAGGGGCGCCAGAGATTTGTTTAGAATAACGTATCATGACTTTAAGATGCGGTCACAGCTTTGACAGTTCAGTGCGTCTACTGCTGATGCGAATCTGCCAAGAAATTAAGTATATTACCCTTCCCGTGATTCGAAGCCCACGTTAAACAAGTAAGTCCTCTATGCATGTGAAAATAATTCGAACGCACATCACATGCATGGAAAGTAATTGGTCACCAAACCCTCATTAAGGTAAAAGAACCTAGAACAAAAATTATGACTTAATATGGCCTTTGGAGTTTCGGAATTGTCACCATACTGAAACTCTGATTAGTTTGAAATGACCAAACACTTGGTTTTCGACTACGACTGGAATTATTATTATATAATGGGGTTCTTCGTTTCCAGTTGACTCACAACAATATCGGGAATTTGATTATCAGTATTTCTCATTTTATGAGGATTTTTGATTTTTCCAAAGGTGATGGTAAATGGTGGAGGATGGATTTATTTGAGTGTTGTCTCGCACTAAAGTATGTGGAGTAAGTGTAGCCTGATGCCGCGAGGGGGGTAGGAGCTTCGTAACGGTCGCTGCCGCCGTCTAGTGTCTGTTATATGAATTTTTGAGAAAATTCCCATGTAAGTTCATATACTCTTGACTTCGTCAAAATGTCCGATTTTGACTTAGGGTTCTTAATAATTTATTAAATTTGTGTGTTGTAAACGTAACGTTCTAATCAGTTTTT
The DNA here is from genome assembly GCA_932274525.1 of Podabrus alpinus. Classification (NCBI taxonomy): domain Eukaryota; kingdom Metazoa; phylum Arthropoda; class Insecta; order Coleoptera; family Cantharidae; genus Podabrus; species Podabrus alpinus. Next base: position 22,372,777 of record OW026455.1, read on the forward strand.
TAAAATATATGAATATTTTATCCGTTTTCCTTCCAATGTATTTGATAGTTTCAAATTAGGATAATAAATTCAAATATTTAAAAAGACATGATAAAACTTAATAAAATTTTTAACAACGCGAAATCAAATTTTGTCATTTTGACGAAATCAGGGGCATAGTATAAATTGACAGTAACAAATTTTGCAATCACACGCGCGTGAGCGGCAGACATATGTTTCAAGCTTACTTGCTATCATCAGTACCGCATACACATGGAAAATACACTACACTCGTAACTGCAAATTACCCTACGGCAAACGTTCAATCAGGTAAACAGAGGCACTGTTTTGTCTACTGGAAAACCGTCTGAACTAACGCCTACGTGCTCTGGAGAAATACTGAAGTAAAATGTTTAATAAACATACAAATAATTTTCGCAGTTCATATTGCTACATTGATAATATAAAAAATTTTGCAATATTATTAAACATTTTACTTTAGTATTTCTAGAGAGCACGTAGGCGTTAGTTCAGACGGTTTTCCAGTAGACAAAACAGTGCCTCTGTTTACCTGATTGAACGTTTGCCATAGTGTAATTTGCAGTTACGAGTGTAGTGTATTTTCCATGTGTATGCGGTACTGATGATAGCAAATAAGCTTGAAACATATGTCTGCCGCCACTCACGCGCTTGTGATTGCAAAATTTATTATATTATCAATGCAGGATTATGAACTGCGAAAATTATTTGTATGTTATTCACATTACGTTCATAAAAATACATTAGACAAACAGGCAGAAAATGTTCAAACGCGATTTAACTAAAAATAGGTTTAAAAATAAATAAATAAAAATTGGAGTAATGGTTGAAAACCGAAGAGAAAAATTAATTTTTTCAAAATTAACACACGTTAGCATATTCCAAGCAACGATGCCGGAACATTGTCTTGAGCGTATTAAACATTCAGAGAAGCTGAAATTTGACAGAGATGTATATTGGAGCGTCATAAAAAATCTCCACAAATCCCCTAAAAATCCTACCCCGGCGTCTCCCCAATTAGAGATTTTTGCATCTCCACCGTGGATTTTGGCCTATATCTCGCGAATTTGCACTTTTAAGGAAAATTATCATTGAAATTTTTTAAAGAAAGAAAGAAAGAGCACAAAATTCTCTACCAAATACATTTTTATCAAATTTTCAAAGTGAAGACACGCGAGCTATAGGCGAAAACCCGCGTGAGAGACGCTAGAATTCTCTATTGCGGGAGACACCAGCGTGAGATTTTTAGAGACCCTGAGTATGATTTATTTGGACACTTCCATAGATGTACATGTCAAATTTCAGCTTGCCCGGATGTTTTGTAAGCGCAGTCTTCAGTTATGGTCTGATAATAGTTTTTCATAAAAGTTAAATACAGCGAGTTATTGGTGGAGCTAAAACCCTCGATTGGGGAAAACGCTCGCATGGGATTTTAGGTGACTTTAAGGGCGTTCATTAAAACATTCCAGTGTACATCTCTGCCAAATTTCAGCATGCCTGGAATTTTACAAACTTAAGCCAAACTTTTGGGCTTCATTGCCTGGACTATTAGTTGAAATTTAGTTAGTAGTTGGCGCTGGCTTCAGTGCAACCCCTGCCCTTAAGCAAACAACCAACGAATTAAATTAAAAATCAGTTACATGTTATATCTTGTATTGGAACACTTGTATTAGAACCCACTGAACACAAGTTTCAAGGTACACTCAATAACGGATACCGAGGAGGGGGATTCACCCACGACCCACGTGAATTTTAAAACAGCAAAACATCGGTTAACTAAAAATTTCTAAACAATTTACCTTTTTGCATTATTATCCAATAAATTACCTTCATCCTCCCCCACCAAAGAACTTTGCCTTAATTCGCCCTTCTTTACATTATGGAAACCCTAAACCCTAACTTTGAATATTATCCCCGAATATATCAATTACACAGCAGTGGCTTGGTGTGATCGCTGGTTGAGTTACAGTGCGGAAATTGTGGGTTCGAATTGCGGACTTGACTGAATTTTTTAGCGCGGCTCTCCTGTGAACACCAACACTCTGTGGCTAAATTAGTTGAAAGTGAAAGAGAAACAAGAGGATTGATCCACCTCAATAAATTGATCGTCAAGACTGCAGAAAAAGCAGAGTACCAATATTTCGAATGGAATGGAATAGCTTGATCATAATAATATTAAAGTTGCAAAAAAAGAAGTTACGGAATTGCTAGAAACTTGAATCATTCAACCTTCTTATTACTTAGATCAAAACTATTTGGTAACTAAAAATGGCTCTCAATTGCTCCCTTGCGGAGATATCGAATCTAGGTTTAGATCGCTTACAGATTTAGTAAATGTGCATTACCAAACAGTCAACAGTCCACCACCAGCAATCTTAACTTGTTTCGGCATTAACAAACCCACAAGGTTTCTTGATAAGGTAATTCGTTCATAATATTAATTCTACTATTTGTGTTAGAAACGCATTATAAATATTTCAAAAATTTATTAAAAGTATTAAAAGATTTAACATCAATGGTAAAAACATGGTAATGGGCAGTGGCAACTGATACGAGGAGGGAGGAGGCCGCTGGCGTATTAAACACAGATTTAAAATACTTTACTGAAAAGTGTAAAATGTAATGTTAGTCATACCCCCCCCCCCCCCCCCCCCGTTATTGTAAACTACGATTCTCCACTGATGAGCAAGTTAGTTAAACAATTGAGCTTCGAGGTAGTTATATAATACAAGCAGTTATACAAAATTAATTATAAAAATAATAATTTTAAGTAAATAAATAAAAATACAGTAAATTTATATTTTTCATTCCTGGTTTTCATTTCTTGTTTTCATTTTTCATGGCAATGGAGAGTAATCTTATTCTCAAGTAGCCTTTATTTATATTTTGTGCCCTCCCATTAAAATAAGGTGCGAACCGCCACTGGTAATAGATTACATATCAAACCAACCAACGCAACGTATCTTCATAACTGTGTTTAATTTTGCTCAAACGTGGTGTAATTCTATTAGACCAAATAAGCATACACGTATTTTTTTGTTTGACCAGGTGAGCCGTACGCGTTGTATATGCCCAAATATTTCCACAATTCCAATTACCTTTATCTTCCTCTCAAATTTCCTTCCCTCTTTTTTTCACATTGGGCTCCCAATTATTTTCATCCTGGGTGGTTTAAGGTTTTTTTTCATTCCTTGGTTTTTACATCATAATTAGTGCATACCATCTCGTTACTAATTATTACATCGGAATTTAATTCCAACGATTAAGGAAAGTTTGTTGAAGTCTTGGTAGGACGATCTGTTGATCAAAATTTATTGGTCGAATTATTATTATTTTATTACTTTTTTCAAAATACAAATTCCTATGTGTTGAGAACTCTGAGTGTCTCATACTGGAAAAGTAGAATTAGTTCGGGGAAGTTTTTTTGTTCAACTATTCTTGAATGGATCCTATGTGACCCATTCCCTGGTTGATTATCTAGACGCATTTGGTCTTGATGTCCCAATTTTTTAATTCTTACTTATTTTTTCGTTACAGGTCCAATGTGAGCTGTACATTTTGTACTCAATGATTTTTTTAATTGAGGCAAAATCGTTTATATGGTTCTAGTAGTTATTATTAACTCTACCATTTGGTTCTCGCTTCTGCGGATTTACGGTGGCGTTTCGTCACTTGGGTGAAAAACCATACAATTATTATTTTTGTCTTAATCCTTAAGAGATTTTTGATGATTTTTTTAATTTTTGTTTTGAAATATTTTAAGCTTATTTTTTTATTAGTCAAGCTTAATATTTCTTTCCTACCATGTACTGCTACAAATTGCCTCCTCACTACAGTATGCTAAGTTCTTCTGTCAATTAACAGTTCGTTGTAAACTTCACTTCGTTTAGTTGATATTTTTGATCTTTTTTAGATCTTGGCCTCCGGCCAGATCGCTTAGTTGGGGGGTGTGTTACAAAATTTTTTTCTCCTTTTGCAACTAATTTAAATTTATTTAAATTTATTCAATACATCTAGCGCCACCTTTCTAGAGCTTTACAAAGAACTTGATATGACAGGAGATTATCTCATGCGCAATAGCGCAGTTTTAATTAGGTTGAGACGAGCGAACTAGACGGTCGACATTTTGTGTTCGAGTTAATAAAATCGATACTTTTGATTCGATTTTAGATCGCCAGCTAGTTGTTTTATCGTACGTGTTAGTATTTTTCACCGTGACTACGGATTTAGTGGAAATCAAGCGTATCGACATTTTCGTCATCCAATTCCACCGTGTTTGATATATAATTTTTTATATCTTTCGACCACATTTTTACATCGTGCGATTAACACGCAGCGTTACCAACAGTTATTTGGTGGAAAATAATCTGGTTAAATTTTTTGACAATCAATTTTTGTTGTCATTTGGATGATTGCTTATTTTGTTTGGACAATCATCTTGTTACATCACTGGATTGCAAAAGTGTACCATTCCAACACATATTACTGAGGAGTGTCGATCCATTATCGTTCCATCCTGCCGAAACCTGCTGTTCGCGTCATCACGTCGTCGGTGGTATACGTCCGAGGATCCTAGAGGGGAGCCGATTGTGTCAACACTTGCTACCACATATTCATTCAAGGAGCCGACTGTCACAATTAAATTTGTAAACTTTCCTGAGCTCAAGGTAAAGTAACTTTATATTCTTGTTTGTTTATGGTGGTATATTTTTGTGTTCATTGAAGCCAACATTTGCATTGGCGGAGTTGCCCATCTGGTTTCCCCAGTTTGTGTAACATCTTTGACGTGATGTTAGTCAATAGAATTAACGTGCATTCTATTTTAAGAACGTCGCAGCCACGCATGTTTTGTCGATTCGATAATATTAAACATTATTGTCACTTAATCATTGTTTTATTTCGACGGAAGCGTACCCTCATTTTGTTTTTCAGCATTGCACGGAGTGAAACTCACTGCCCTCGCTCACCGCTACAACGAGTTAGCTTACACCTACCATCAGGGTCCCACGCAATAGAAGTAGAAGGTTTTACTTTCTGCGTGAGTCGTTTCAAATCAAATCAAAGAGGGTCATGAAAATAATTGCAAAAATTAGTTGATTTGATTATGAAATTATGGAAAAGTCATCATAACGATCACCAACAGCTGTGGTAGTTTTCAGAATCACAACTAAGTGAAAATCGTCGAAGTTATTTCTCAAGTTTCCGATTATCTGTGGCTTGTAGATTTCATTAATTTTTCGTGTTTAAAAATAGATACTGGACTGAATACCTTTATTTCCATTTATTTATTGTTTAAATCTTCAAATATAAATTGCAATATTAACATTTAACATCATTAAGTAATAATAAAGTTAAAAATCCATTTTGCAATGATACCCAATATGACCTACATTTCCATTTCAGAAAAGTTAGACAACGCCGTTCCCTTTTGCAGTCAAAAAATGTTTTTAAATTTAAAAATCGACGTGTCTGAAATATGAGAGAAAGAAAGAAAAACGAAAGAAAGCTACAATAAAACTCAAAAACCAATAATATGTTTAGTACTTTGACATGACGTTATAAATATATTTTAACCTTAATTTTCATGAAAAAGGAAACATTTTGCTCAAATAACTTTTATAAATTATACAAATTTTTTGTGATTTAAGGAAAATGGTAATAAATTAAATACGGAAAACTGTTAAGTTACTTTAGTATTGAATTTTCCCACCAGTTGTAGTGCATTATAGCTTATTTATTTATGTTTGTTGTCTGATAAGTTTGAGCATTTAATCATTTAATATGAATAATAAATTAATACTTGAAATGGTTAGAAGTTCTAAAAGTTGTTTTGTCTAAGTTGACTAATCGATAGTGAAGTGTTACATGATAATTGTAGCTTGTTGTGAGGTAATAATAATAGTAACAATATATTTGAGTTCTTTAAAAATGTGTGTTAATTTATAAATGAAGACATTTCTTCAATTTTTTATGAATAATTACACCTTTAATCGTCAGTTGTAAAAGTACGCGTTATTAAACAAGTTTAGTTATTTTGGAAGTTGTTTATACACGTACATTTTAATATCTGCAGGGTTGAACGTACAGCAGTTGTTATGCTGTAAGTAATAAGTGGTATTACGGTTTAAAAGCATTCTTAGATTTAAATGTCTACTAATTAAGATTGATTGTTGTAAGTAGCATTTTCGTAAAGTTTTTCATAAAATAAAAGCAATTTCGATACCTTATAAAACTAAATAAACATTTTATGAGAAGCACAGAGAAAAAATTAAAAATAATAGAAATAAAAATAAACGTACGTAATTGATGGCTGCTCTCGTCGGATAGCTGCAAGGAAAACATTCCATATAAGAAACTCCTGTATTAGGTGCGGTACATTCACACATATGGCATTTGCTAGGTAAAGCCGATTGAGCTACACGCTTTCCAAACACAGTGGCAAACCTTTTAACTGAACTTCTTTTATCTCCTTCAAGTTTCTTTGCACTGAATACAGAACCTAAAATCAGAAAATAAAAGTGAGAGGTATAGAAATAGACAAGCTCAGCGCGTCAATAGAATTCGCACTGTTAAATGTAATATATCAGCCTATCGTTTAGAAGATATATTAAAGTTGGTCAGGAAAGCACATACATCCCTATACGACGCTCGTGAAGTATTGAATTGAAAACAACTTAGTTTTAGAAATTGTAATTTCAAAGTGTAAAAATAGTCATGACAAAACAAAAGTAACTACGCAATCTATTATCTTCTGATATACATCTCTTTACTAAAGGATTTGTTGAAGTAAAGTGGAAAAACACTTTTACCATTTTTTTAAATTTTACAATCCTACATTGTTTATTTTTAAAACTCCATATTTATGAGAAAACGCGAAGGTATATAACATGTTTTTCCAGTATTTAATTAATATGGATTATAACAATCAAGTTAATTGATTCCACTCAAGCGCGTCACATAAAACTTAAACTTACCGTCAGTTTCAAGTGCTAAATGTGTACAAAAACCAAGTGTTGACTTAGGCAAGCGAACCTGGCGTAATAAACCAGAGTCTCCTTTAAGTTCTTTGGCATCTTTCTTTGTATATGCATGAGTTCTGTCAATTCCTGAAAAAATATTTCATATTAATATTTAATTTTAAAACTTAACAGAATATTAAACTTTTCTAATAAAATCAATATAAACAGCACATAAACTTGCATTAAAGTTCATAAGAACTTATCTATTCAAATCGTATTCCACATAGTTTTGTGAAACTTTAATAAAATTTTGTGGTATATATGATGACAATTTAAATGTAGATAATATTTTAAGAATAATTCATATATTACGTGATAGTCATATGCATTAAAGTATTATTTACACAAAACCGCCCTTTTTGTGCTCGAGGACTTTCTGTATTTTTCCTTGCAGTTTTCAAATTTTATATTTTTCTTATTATCCCATCTTTGTAGTTTCAAAATATTTTATGATATTTCAGTAAAAGTGCTTCAAGATCGATAAAAAATTCACAGCAAAAAGAAAATAACCGTTAAAAAGGACATATCAATATTTTCGAATACCAAAAAGTGCACAAACACTTTTCCAAACTAAAATTCTCAAAATTTCACTTTTGAAGTACAATGTAAGTATTTGCAAACGTTTTCGTCATACTGTGATATCATCAGCCGACGAAAACGATTACAATATCTAACTTTACTGTCTGAACTATCGAGAAATTTACATATTTTAAAATTTAAAATATTTTATAAATAATATTATACAAGTGTTAGAGGCGTCTTGAAAATGCGTGACGGACACAGCGGATCTACAGCATAACGTGGATTCCAAACCACGGGAATAAACATAAATTTTTACACCAACGATTCCGAACTAGGAAAGCATTTAGGCCATTTGTAATCTTACCTGAAGCCAGCAGGTAGACATTTGTTGAGTGAAAAATCCTACTACAGATGGTATGTCACGGAAGTCGAACCCGTAATTCCTGACACGAGAAGCTAACACGCTAATCTCTCATGAATTTACTAACATTAATTCAAGTCTCCAAATGCATAAATTATTTTATTCTGACTTTTTTTAGCTGACTGCCGTTTCTGCATTTAACGTTGTGTAACATATTATTAACGCATTCTCGCAATTCTCTTGTTGTACGAGCATTTTTGGAAGCCTACTAGTGATGTAGATAAAATCTTTGCTTGAACAGGATTTTAATGATTTTTTTATTTTTAAAAATATTATTATTATTTGCCTGTCGAGGATGAATTAATATTGTCGACTTCTGGATAATATCCCTTACTATACAAAAATGTTGAAGTTTCGTTTACTAACCTGTTGGTGCGGCCTCTTGGCCGCCCTAATGGCTAGCTCTACGAGGCTGGCGGTGTACGTTCACAATATTTAGCTAGACCTGCGACCTCGCAGTTTAAATCTGTATAATTAATTTCATGAAGTTACTAACTCTAAAGGACTTATCAGAAGCCATACTTATTCTATCAAAGTTGTCTTACCATTGATAGGATGTTTAAGTTGGCAGAAACATGTACTATTAAGAGACATAGTATTATTATCGACCACTTCATTCATATTTTCTTATATATCAACCAGCAATAAGAATAAGAACTTGATTCTGATCGTCTTCACTCGAAAGGCAATGGCAAACCATAGAGATGTAATCTGCATCGCACAACATCTCTAGAGATGAAGTGTAAACATTTCTCGCGGTTTGAAGTCCGTAGGTCTCCTATGCGTATATCGTCTGCTTACTGCGAGAACCAGGTAACTGACATGACCACAGTTTTGAGATAATAGCGTTTGAAAGTTTGACGTTTAATAACTAAGCAGTATGTATGGTGTTGTAATTTATTTCTAAGAAGGATTATAGTTTTAGCAATGTTATAACACTTTAAATTAATGTATAACAAAATAAGTAAATAGTGAAATCTAGATAACTCAAGAAAAGGATTTACCATGTTTTACCTGTAAAAATTAAAATGTTTATATGTAAATCGACCGAGACGGTTGTTAGCTGAAGCGGTTATGTGCGTTGCTGTTAATGCGGAATGCCTGGTTCGACTCCGGGCTCAGTAAAAACTTTATTCTGACCGTCTCCCCTCGGAAGGCAATGGCAAACCACCGAGGTGTAATCTGCCTGGTACAGCCTCTCTGGAGATGAAGTGTATACACTTCCCGCGGTTTGGAGCCCGCGTTAAGCAGTAACACATGCATAGAAGAGAGGTCGCCAACGTCCGGAGGACCGGATATGGCACACGAAGAAGAAGAAGATATGTAAATCAAATATATAAAAACTAACATTTAGTTGTTTTTCATACAGCATAACTTTCGAGCGGGGCCGTGCATCAATTAACTTGTTTTACCTATAGAAAGAGCGCAAAAAACTAAACATGGTGGTACATTTAACTCATTTTTGAAAATTTTGCAGTTACTTGGTTCTCGTAGTAAGCAGACGATATGTTCTAACACTTCCAATGCAGAATCATAGGAGAGTAGTCGCCTACGCTAGAACTCACGTACGATACTCAAAGAGGAATATTTAGTCTAAAATCCATTAATATATGGAATGAGTAATACGAAGATCTGGATTTCAAAATAGTAAATATGAATTAAATTACATATTTTACTATATTAATGTCATATTATATTATGTTGTCTTTACATTTTAAATTGGAACAAGAAAAACAAGTCTAAGATTTTAAAATTATAAAACACGTATAAGAAAAGTAAATTGTCTTTCATCGCGCTATACATAGTACCCCAAAATTCCTTTGGCCGCTTTTAGCCGCCTGAAAGTAATCGCTACTTTTGTTCGGCCTTAATCTAGCGAACCGCGATCATACGTGAAAATTACAGTTGTTACGTCTTCAGCTTCACTTCGAGTGGTTATTTCTACAGATAACGCCAATAACTTCTTCCGCAGGACAGAATTTTAAATTTTTCGATTTTTCTCCAACTATATACTATGTAATACCAGGTTTGAATGGGGTAACGCAACAAAATATTTTGCTGTGTCCTTTTATAAAAATTAGATCCTTAAGATCTTTTATGCCTTGTGACACGATTAGATTATTTTAGAGCAACTCATTTCCTTAGCAGTCAGACATATTTGATACTAGGCATTTTAAAAAAAATTTAGGTTGTTAAATTTTAAGTTAAAACATTACAAATTATTTTAATAAACAAAGTTATGTTTTGTTCATCTAAATATATGTTTTTGAAAACGCGCTAAATTGTGTTTTTAGTTTAAAAATGTATTAATAGATGTCACAAAAAATTTTAAAAATGTTTAAATTCAAAAACTTTGAAAAAGGTACGCGTGAAGGTATATAGAGTGGGTATTCGCCCCTGTAAGCCGCGTCTTTCCACCTGAGAGGACGTGAATTATTGTAACGCTATAAAATTTTAAGAAAATAATGTAAAAAATAATCAAAAGGGAATAAAATTAATAATAAATTCGAAGTATCAATGATAATAATTTGGAAACACATCTGGAAACCAACCCATGAATCAAAATCTTACAACATCAACTGTAAAATAAGAAATAACAATTTTTGCTAGAATAGATTTAAATGATAAACACCTGCAGATACGAGATCTTTAATTAGAAAAAGCCATTTCTGTAGAATATCACGCAATGTGTGTACTTAGTATTAATTATGACCTACCCGTGTAAGGTAATAAAAAAATCACATTGTCGTGATTTCCCTGAGTGAAACTAAAAATCTAACAGTTATGATCTATATTAATGGTTGTAATCCCCCGAGTGCGGCCTTTAGGCCGCACAATTTGGAGTTAACGTTATAGATTCTATCAATCACGTTCGAGCAAGACATTTGTTAAACGGATTAATCCTTTTCTTTTTTAAATTCTTAAAATTTCGTTTATTCTGGATTTTATTAATTTATTGGTTTTGGCTCAATAATGAATACATTGTAGTAATAGTTAAAATTTAATTATTTTAATATTAATCTTTCTGAAAATATTTTAAGCGGATTAATTTATGAGACCGAATCTTAGAATTCCTCGAATGTTCGCCAATTAGTTGCTCTTCAATTGGATGCAATATTAATCGAGTTCTAACATGTTCACGCACTAGATGGCTAAAGGCGGCCGGTGGCGCTTCTGCTGGCTTGTAATTAAATATTGAAATTCAAATTAAACTAAGGGCGTGACGTAACAAGTGATAACATTGCATCGCATGGATTATGATATTAACACATTTTATATCACGAGTTTCATTCAATTTGAATGAATTTGTTATTTTTAATTACATGGAAATGCATTGCGCTAAAAAAATCTGAAACTGTCACATAGACAAAGACATCCTAAGGATAAAATTTACGTTATAAAACACATGCAAATTTTTAATTTTGCTGAATTGAAACTGAACGGAGTACTAGGGTTAGACCCCATATCTTCTTTGTCTGACGTGTGGCCTGACTGGCAATGAATTTGGGAAATTTTGGACCTTAAATAGAACAGGACTACTTTAGGCTAGTTGGCCCAATGTCGTTCCCAAAACTTAAATAGAATGAAAATAAACCCAATCGAGAAGTGGTGCGTCCTAGTTTGTGGCGTAAAAAATGAGGCTGGGGTGAAAGTGCGTTGCTAAGAAGATGAAGTGGCAACGCACGGTTCCGTTTCTGTTTTACGCAGTAACGACAAATGTAGAATCAAATTTAATAAACGAGTTTTAGCTAAACTTAAGATTTCTTTTGGCAGTATTGGTTTATTTTAATAATGTAAATAATTACTATTGATTCCAAATAGGAAGTATTATTGACTCAATTTGTATGTATTTAATGGAAAGACAATTAATATAAGGATTTAATTATATGGTATGTTTTTAAATTTGTTGTTTTCCTTTATATTTTTACATAAGAAAATTTGTTAATTTCTTTAGTGTCTGGAAAGCGAATAACCAGCTGCTGCATTTTCGGCTAAGCGCGCGTTTTATATCAAATGAACAAATGAAAACTTTACAACACGAATAAAAACATAAGAAGCCATTATAAGTAACTTGTCGACCTTAATGGTGGTAAAACAAAACAAAAGTTATGCCTAATTAAAGAAGAAATGGAAATTTCATGCCGTAATGCGATTAACTAACAATAAGTGTTACCGTAATAAAATTAGCAAAAGGAGCTGTATTGACACAATGCAAATGAACCAAATTATCATATTAAAAGAACGAATTCGGAAAGTTTCAAATCATGTTCAATAAGAGTAATTGAATGCAGAGTATAGTGCAAACTTTCACGAGTAGTTATGAATATATGTGCACAAATGGATTTTTTTCCACTTAATTTCTTTACAAAGTTATTTCACATTGAATCACTCAATGGTCAATAACTTCCATAAAAGCTAATGGATTTAAAGTTTTTGTGCATTTTAAAAATAATTATTGAAGATAAAATAACCTTCTTTTGATATTTTTTAATTATCCAATGTCAAAATACAATACTACGTAGCGGAAAACGATACGTCTGGCTAAGTTTTTTTGTTTTGTATATCAGTTTTTGTATTGTCTCAAGAGAACAATTATTTAGGTATTATCAATACCAAATGGATAGAACGTACTGATGCAAATAAAATTTTTTTCGACAAACATTTATCGATTTCTCATAGAAATTCTTATTTTATCCTCTATTGCTAATTTACTACATAAATGTTTTTAAAATATTTCCTTCATTATGCCGCAAGCAGTCGTTTGTTTCATTTCGCGTCCAAGCCAGGAACGGACTCAATGAAGGAATAGAAGTTATGCTCACCCTTTCGGCTCAATTCAATTAATTCCCCTTTTTAGTTGGAGGCTATTAAACTTTGAAGCTACATTTTCATAACTGCAATACTCGCTTGAGGAAATTTTTGATCAGCAAACAGCAGATACCTTATAAACACTATGACTTAAATACTTTTACAATGGATCTACCGATTAAAATACACCAAACTTCCTCAGGCATTTTCATAGGGTTTTTGTTTTGAGTACATTTAATTTTTCAATCTTATTTATATCAATTTTATGCATTAAAGATTTCCAATTTATATTTCGTATAAGCGTAGTATAAACTTTCAACAAAGACTGACGTAGTGCAAATACCCGTTCTCGGAACATTGGAGTCAAGTAAGGTTGTAGAAGACCGCATCATGCCCAATTTACGACCACCGCTGTTCTTGACCAGCATGGTAAAGTATGGCCAAAATCTCTGTTCCAAAATATTAGCCATTGGGAATCGACTTTATCACTCGGTTCTATACTCAATATTAGCGATAAAAAAAGTATATTGTAGAGGAGACCGACAGCGACGTTCAAGACAACAATAAAAGCTAACCAAAAAACTATTATTAGCTGTTTTTGAAAATTGCTGAACTCGAATGGACCGAGGCCTCCGGGATGAGTATCCAACTTTTTCGCCACTTTTTTAGTGAAAAATTATGCCAACGACAACAATCTCTAAAAACAACCATTTTGCAAGAAAAGGTCAGTTATAAATATCTGAATAGGGTGGACCGCAACTGATGGAAGTTGTTCGGCGGTTTTATATTGACGGTTTTATTCATTTCGTTATCGGATATTCATTTGTTGAGCGTCTTTGCATATAGAAATATTTACTTGGTATCTACATAAACTTTTATTTATGCGGCTTTATAAGATCTCTAAAATTGTATTCCGGAAGCCAGAGTTGCTGAGTGCTCTATAACTAATCCAATGAAGAGCAATTCTTTATTAAAGTTTATGAAAATATTATAAGTAGTTTTAATTACTTTTTAGTACTTCTTAATAAAAAAAATTTAACCTAGTGTACTGGGTGTTCATTTACTTATGGCTGGTAGTCGAATGTAAATCGCAATAAGAAAATTCGTTCTATAAGGAATACACCTACATATATTTATGATTTTATGTTACTACCTTCATATTTGGTATTTTTAAATTGCATTGACATAGATTTGAGGTTGTTGTTACTTGTGGGAGCCCGCAAAAGCTTTTATATATTTTTAATCGATTTCAATTTTTCTTTACAATATTTAGACTTTATAATTTCGAATACGAAAATATATGAAAACACCACGCTACTTAAGGAAAATGTAATATTTCCCAGATTTTCCAACATTTCCATAATGTAATAATAGTAGTTACAGTGTAATAATAGTAAAGTAGGAAAAGCATTCGTAATTAATTTTATACTACTTCTCTTGTGTAATTAATTACAAAATAAATTAAAAAGCGGTAGTTGCATCATCTTTAATTAAGATTTAAAATCTTAAAGTGAGAAAGTTAAGTTTTAAAAGGCCGCATGTTTATCTTAGAAATGTAGTATGTTTACCAAGCAAACAGGATGTTCAGCATTTAGCGTGGTATCTTGGTAGTCGTTTGATTAAATTCCTAAATTATCGTTTTAATAATCGGTGTATTTATTAATTACAATAGGTAACTGACTGTATTATTTACAAAATACTCGGTTAAGAATATATGGCATTATGTTTATAATATATCAACCTATTTCAATACCTATAAGTAAATTGTGATAAAAGCTCAACCTGAACAAATAACATTCGAATAATTTTGCAAAATGTTTACAATTTGTAATTATACCAAATATCGCAAAGTAATTAAACTTCACTTAATTATATTCAAACCGATTTAACGTTGATGTTCCAATATAAAAAGGAACGCTTTTCATGAAAAAGAAGAAAAAAGATATTTAACTTAATATAATGCTAAGTAATGCATTATAATACCTATTCGTTTTCTTTCCCTTACAATGAATTTTTAAATACAATATATTGCATGTTTGGTATCATTAGAAAACCGAGTTTATTCTCTTGGCAGTTGGTGTGAAAAATTTTGTACAAAATCGGAAAATTCTAAGGAAATTAGGGGAAGAAGAATTGAAAATTAAAATATAAAAATAATTTAAATTAAAGAAATAATTAAGAAAGTCTAAAGAACATTTAAAAAATTTAAAATAACGATATTAGCATTGCAATATATTATAGTTCTCTAATATACCACTATGTTTAGTATACAACAATAATCAGAGTTGCAATTCATTTACTATGATTCTATACTTCTCAACTGCATTCGCTTTGTTATTTATTATTGACCAGGAAGGTATGCAGGTTTCAGTTGTTATTCTCTGTAAGATCCAATTAAATTAGTTATTAGGTTATTAATATTACTGTCACCTAAATAATAATTAGTCTTCATTTCTCACTAACCCTACATTTTATAATTTTTCAAGCGAAATTTTTTAAAATAACAGTAATAATTTTATTAGTGGTGGACTGGAAAAGAGCTAATTTCGTCTAAGCACCATGGCGATTCAAGGAGTATTTTTACGGTCTAGGACAATTGGGCGCGACCGATTGGGCACGGCCAATTGGGCGCGGAGACAACCGGGCGCAAAGACAACCGGGCGCAAAGACAACCGGGCCACTAACCATTACGTATTAATTATTATAACTGATCACCCAAACATTTGGAAATTAATTTCTAGCTTAAAAATCATTCAACCTGGGAGAGATGCTTTTTATGAGCAATTACTTGCCGGCAGCAATCCACCTATTAAGAAAAGGAAATACTTGGAGGCTGATGCGCGCATCAGAAATCCAGTAGAGGATTACGCCAATAGAAATATTATTAGACTGCTTGCGGGGCATTTCCCATAATTATGAAATGAATCCGTGATTAGTTAGGTACTTTATTAATAGACATTTTTATTTTATTTGTAATTGTTAGAAGGAATAAACATTTTAAAAACTTTTTCTTTAAATTTTTAATTATAATTTTTTTTATTGCCTAAATAAACATTTCTAGATTTAGTTAATAATTTACAAAATTGTTATAATAGCTTCGTTCCAACAACGACTATTTCCAGTAATATTACTACAACGCAAGCGCATTCATGAAATGTCGTTCCCACAGACTAGAACTACTAGGACGGAATTCTAGATTATGCTATAAATCTGCAGTTCCAACAAGTTTAGAATCAGTAATATTATCGGCCAAACGAGTTCAAACGATTTTTGCTCTAGAGCAAGAACCAAGCGTTCTTAAAGTGGATACGCGTGCGCGAATTCGCAAACGAGTTTAAACTTTGTTTACAGATCGTGTTCATTTGTTGCAACAGCAACTGTTTCATTTTAAATTTTAGATTTAAGAATAATTCCATTATTTTCACTTCAAAAAATACATTTTTTTTATATAGTACTTATTATTAATCTGGAATCTTTCTGGAACATGTTAGTGAAAGAATTTTGTAAAAAATTTAAAAAATGAGGAAATGTAGAAAATTAAAATTTTTTTTTTAAAACGCTGCCATTTCCTATGCAATTTTTTTTCTTATGATTGTAGTTGGGACGATAGCAACAACTCTGTTGAATATTTATTGCTCGTGAACAATAACAGAACTGCTTGTTGGAACGAAGCTAATATGTAAATAATAGTTTTATAAAATTTTCCTCGCGCCCAATTGTATTTGCGCCCAATAGTCTTTGCGCCCAATTGTCTTTGCGCCCGGTTGTCTCCGCGCCCAATCGGCCGCGCCCAATCGGTCGCGCCCAATTGGTCGCGCCCAATTGTCCGTTACCGGTATTTTTACGAGTAACCAAAAGTAACCGATTAGTCTTTGGTTAGAATTATTAACCAATAATAATCAAGAATTTATTTAACCAGAGACCGACCGGTTACTTTTGGTTACTTACGATAACATGTCGATAATGTGCTTTTTCTTTTCATTTAAAGTGAGGTTATAATAGGTGGAATCAAAAATTGTAATATTTAGCGTTGCCTAATTATTGCTTAGATTTTGGGTCCACTAACCTACAAATTGGATTTAAACCTGTTTATAAAAAAACTGTTATTTGATATACAAGTTTTTGTAGCGCCAAAAGTAAAAAATATTCAAAATATGTATGTCTTATTCTAAATTGAAAACTACTTATAGGTTATTTGTTGAAACCTAAAAAAGCGTTCAGACACATAGTACATACATGGATTATTAATGGTATACTTTGACATTTGTTTACTACACGAATGACTTTGAATTATTTAAATAACCAATGACATGCATTGAATTAGATAATAATAATTACTTTTTCTGTTGTATTTTTGTTTGATTCATGTATTTGCAAAAGCAGTATTACCAATTTTATACATATCAACGTTAATAATTTATTTTATTTAATGTGCATGATGCTCGGGAATCAATTAAACATATTTGCCATGTCAATAGTAATTATTATTTGTGTAATCATACCAAAGTTTGCCGTAACTTCATCATCAATATTTAATAAGCTATAAAAAATATTTATATTGAAACATTACAATATGGTACGTGTTAGGTTGGTATAAGAAAATCGGGGCTAGCTAGCTACAGAGGTAAGTTGACACACAACTGTGTGCCAGTGATGAGACGCGTCACGGTCATTACACCTTTAGAGCACTACAGACATAAGATAAAGTTATCATGGTTAAATATTTAATAATTTACTATTTTGCTTTCAAATTTTTATAATGATCTGAATTACAGGATCACGGCTTTCCATTGTGATTTACTTTGACATGTTTATATTATGTTTAAATAATATGTTGTCATCCATAAAGTATGTAGGCATACTGGTTGAGAAAACCGTCATGTTAGACTGATACTACTCTTGTGTACATAAACAAAGCTTAAACTCGAAGCAATGCTAATCCAATATAAATCCAATATAATTCAATATGAACTTCTCTTCTATTATATTATATAAAATCTATATGCTGTCATTCTTTAACATATTTCTAATAGGTTAATTGATTAGTTGCCAACCTAAAAATGATACAGTGCGGCCTTTAGGCCGCATAACCATGAAAATCACGTACTAGAACTTCCTAGTTGTCAGATATAACTAAAACCAAATATAACAAAGGATATGTCCAAAAAACGGCATTTCATGTGTTTAAAAATGAATCTAACCCCTTATAAGTTTTTTTAATATTCCTTTATGCCCAGAGGTTCTGCAAAGTTTAAAATATTATGAAAATATACCGTGGCCAAAAATATTTGCAGAACACTGATCTAGAGGTCTAGAGTAATGATATGAAAGAATTGGTCTATAACATCGGTCGAGTGCTAATTCTTATTTTAGGACTACGTCCTGTACTTCCCTCTGTCCGGGGCACTGTTGTCTAGGCTTGCCTTTCGATATGGCTGCACCCTGCTTTTTATTGTTATGATGGAAAATCATTTAACACATGGGCACTGCCGTCGTTACGTGCCTTCAAAAGCACGGAAGACGATCAACAAATTTCAGACTGTACCTGGAGTCGAACCGGGGAGCCCTACGTTAGCAGTTAATCGCGATAACTATCAGGCCATTACCGTCGTCATAACGTAGTCATAACGTAATCCTAGAATAAGAAGAAGAGTGCTAATTGTTGTGTAAGCTTGTGTATCCAACGATCGATACCACAGTAACGATTTTGGACAAATTTGTCCAAGCCGCAGGTAAATTAACAGGCAAACGCAATAATTTGTTTGCTGTTTTTTTTAATAGTTATTTGTATCATTATGACAGAAACTTAACTTTTGCTAGTTGTTTTAACAGCCCGAGACAGATACCCAAGGCGTACAAACGTGAGTACTCGCAAAGCAGTTTATGTGCGTGTGATACACCTAATTTTTTGCGTCGACTTCTTTATTTTGTTAAATAAACAAACTTATTTGTACAGTACTGTGTAAAAGTCTTAGCACACCTAATTAATTTTTATTACTGTTTAAGTTTAATTTTATTAAACACAAAATATTGAAATGCGTATATAATTTCGATAAAGGGATACAATTTGGTTGAACCACTTGAATGTTGACAAGAAATTTAACGCAAACAAAATTTTTACCACGTTTAAACCCCTAACTCATAAAAACACCCAAGTCATAAATTAGTCCTAGGTATCATAAAGAATAATTTTTTTCGTATTTTTGGATATTATTATATAATATTGATATAACAATAATATAACAACAATAATAAGGGGTTTAAAACGTGGTAAAAATTTTGTTTGCGTTAAATTTCTTGTCAACATTCAAATGGTTCAACCAAATTGTATCCCTTTATCGAAATTATATACGCATTTGAATATTCTGTGTTTAATAAAATTAAAATTAAACAGTAATTAAAAATTAATTATAGGTGTGCTAAGACTTTTACACAGTACTGTATATCAAAATTCATTTTCCCAATATTTGGAGTTAATTTTAATAACAAAAAATAATAAAAAAAAATTAAAAAAAAAAAATTTTTCTCCAAGTCTTTATTTAATCTTTAACTGCTATTTATATGCTCTTTTTGACCGAAGATGGGAATGATATAGTAGATTCTAGGAACGCATATCTTCTTATTCTTCTTTATCTTCTTAATCTTGAGATTAATTTGATGATGTGTTCTGTAGCAATTTTTTTAAATTAGTTCTGTGAGCATACTAATTGGATTTTACATTTTAGGTAGCTTGCTGAGCTGGCCTTCGATGTGCCTGTACCCTGGTTTTTTATTGTTATGAAGACAAATAATTAACACAAGGGGACCGACGGCTTTACGTACACTCCGAAGCACGGAGGCAAGAAATTATTACGCTCAAACCCGGATTCGAACCATGAATCTCTACGTTAGCAAGTAATCGCGCCGACTACCAGGCCTTGACCGCCGTCCTAAAGATTAAATGAAGGACTTGATTTCTATTATTGGTAGTTATTAACAATAATAATTCCTTGTTTTTGCGAACCAAGCCGAAAAACAATGTGTTTCTGAACACTATAGAGATTTACAAAATCAGTGTTGTCGGCCGAAAGCTTTATAGACTGTTTAGTTTACTTAATTCAATGTTGATAGCAGTTAATAAATATTTACGGATACCACCTTGATGGTTTAATTTGCAATTTTAATTTGCAATCAAACTCACAAAAATATACCCTATTGAAATTTTAATTATGCTTAGCTGTAGCGATTAATTTGAATACCAAGTGCTATTCCAAGCTAAAGTCAATATGACATCTGATAACCAAGTAAATGTTTTTCTGGAATAAATACATTTCCACCTTGAAGATTAGCCAACGTATATCTATTTATTGCAGAAGGGAGGGGGTTGTACTGCAGACCTGATGTTCGTGAGTTCGAATCTCAAGCTCTACCGAATTATTTGTACTGTGGTTTAGATTCCACGTTAAGCTGAGTTTCTATTATGTAGTATAACCTATATGTAGGTATATAGTCTGCAAGTAAAACTGCAAACTAAATAGGTACAATAATAAATAAAAACAAAAAACTGTTTACTGCTGAAAGTTTTGTATTTACGTAATAATTAATCCAAAATTAAATTGGGTAAGTTTACAATGCATTAACTTCACTAAACTAATTGTTTGGTTTTAGAGTATTTGCATGTTTATATAATATAATTATAATTATGACTAATGCAATTGTCAGTGCATTGGGGATCACTTACCAGTCAAGATTGTGAAGCAATCAATTAAGATAATTAATTCACGATTATGGAACATTGCTAATCGTCTAGATTAAAATTTGCAGTAGTACTAATTACCCTTACCGTATTCTTGGATACGATATTCCATACACATGGTTCGGTTTAAGAACAGATAGCAAACCGCATGCAAGCATCCTTGAAACCAATTATATAGTACATCAGGTATAAGCTTGTAGGTAAAGCATGGGGAAAAATGAACAGCATTTCAGTGAATTATAGGGAGGTTTAATATTACACGGTGTTGCGGAACACATTTATTCAAAAAGTTAACTTAATATAGGCAATATTACGTTGGATACTTAAGAAAAGACGTTCTGTTTTACCTACAAGCTTATTGTAAAGCTGGTTTTAGTCACACTATGCACTAGAAAATTTTATAAACAAGCACATAACACTCTACGTATCGTGAAAAATAGTAATTTTTTTTAATTAATTATCATGTTGCAATCCTTATTAATTAGAATGACAACATAACTAAAATTGGAACAAGCTAAAATATTGCAATTTTTTTTATCCCAATCGATCAGTCTGTGTGTTGAAAGCTTGTCTGGTAAAAGAACTGATATTTAATATTAAAGTTTTTGAATTTGTAATTTTACTGTATCTATTTCAGCATGATTATGGATGCTCGTTTAATGAATGGTAATCCTGATTTGTTAAAACATCATCGGTAAGATAAACGCTCGATTTTACACGTACACAACATAATATGTTTACTTTCAAACCATTTAATGTAAAATTTTATTTCTATCGAAATCGCACAACTACAGATTATTTTAAATTTCGTCCTTTCAGGATCAAGAGTTGGGCGCAAGTTCTCTATTCATCTTTAGAACTTAAGTCAGCCAAATAACGTTATAAGATCATTATCGAATAAAGTTTAAATATCTTTCCTTAATATTTGTTTATTGGGTTGTTTATAAGCTGATAAAGGTTGTTCTGTTAGATTCGTGTAACTTGAATGTTACGTTTTTATAAATCCTCTAACTTTAAAGTTTCATTAGACACTTACTCTTGATACTCACGCTAAGCTTGCTTTTGATAAAAATTATTTTCTTTGGTACTTCGCAGTCTTTCTAAGCGGTCAAAAATAACAAATTTTGATATATTATGTATCTTGAAAAATTACTATTATTTTGCTTTTGTATGCAGGCCCGGCTCAAGAATATTTTTGACCATGAGCTAATGGTAAAAATTGCATCCACCACGTCGAATTTTTCTAGCACAAATTTTATATAAGTGGGCGTGGAAACAAAAATAGGCAATATTTTTAAAAAGTTCTTTTTGAAATCGCCAAGTTTTTGACGCAGGAGGCATTGCAAGTAACAGATTTTGATTTTCAAACTTTTTATCACATTTGCAAATATGCGGAAAGTTGTCCATGGTTGGAGTTATAAATTTCGGTTTAATTCAAAAAGTAAATCAGTAAATTCTGTTGTCGGGTAGAACAATTGTGCAAATTTTTAACGTTGATTTTGAATTTGACCCCAGTAAGAACATCGTCGTGTTGTCGTCCGAATTTCAATCTAGCCATTTTAATATATAAATATGTAATTTAGTTGCGTTAAATAATCTGACCATATCACATGGCAAAGGACATCCAGGGCATTCCATAGCAAATCACCAACGAAATTTTCATGATCCTCTTCGGTTTTGTTCAAACATACTGTAATTGTAAGTTATATCAAATAAGCATACACGTATTACTTTCCCATTTACGTAGTAAAGGAAAGAAGTATTGTTATCGAGTTAAAAAAAAATTTTGAGTTAGCATTCTTCCTATGGCCTATGAGCCCATACGAATTGTTTAAGACCAATTTTGGAATGATGTCCGGATGATGTGTGTGTGGTGTATGATGTGTGTGTGGTGTATGATGTGTGGTGTTGCTATCGTTAACGTTTTCAGACAAACCCGTGCACCTATTCAGTTTAAATTTTATACACTAGTTTGAAGCAGCTGTCTAAAGAGCTGATTAGATTTTGGTTGAAAACCGTCCATTTTTAACCCATTATTTAGAAGAATGAAAATTGCTAAAAAGCATTGTCGCTTGCCGGTGGAACATATGAGATTAAAAATCACATCAATCGAACGAGATTATTTTTCCGCATCTTATGATACCACACTTGATATTTTCCTCTTAAATTATTGTTAAAATTCAAAAATAAAATAAGCGCTGTTAAAAGAATATGGTATGCCTTGTATGATTTGTATTGTTTATTACTATAATTTATAATTTTAACTAATTTACTTATATAAACATATTATGTAATTAATATCAAACGAAATTTTTAATTACTTATAAAAAATTAATTCCAATTTGTGTGTTTTATCGAGTTAAAATTTTTTTTTTGTTAACATCTCTTTTATTAATATTTAATATAAAATGAAGTGGAATCTATTAAATGGGAAAGTAATGTGTTGTCACATCTGATTTTTTTTTGTTTGCAACTAAAATGCGCCTTTCGCATTGTACAACAACAAATTTAGCACAACAGGCCGTGCAGACCTAATGCTTTTCCATCATCCTATCTTCCATGCTTTACAACTCAACGCTACGAAGACAAGGCCATGTTAACCGATATCTCGTCGTTCGGTCTTACTCATCCACAGAGTATCGATGTTTATCGGAGGGCTGTGCTAAGAAATTTCGTGAAATCCTCAATTTTAACCGACAATTTCCGCACCGTAACTCAACCAGCGATCACATCACGTCGGTGGGACCGTCAAGTGATTTTCATCTCTTGCC
Source organism: Podabrus alpinus (assembly GCA_932274525.1). Lineage (NCBI taxonomy): Eukaryota > Metazoa > Arthropoda > Insecta > Coleoptera > Cantharidae > Podabrus > Podabrus alpinus. Next base: position 22,396,072 of record OW026455.1, read on the forward strand.
AGTCTTCAGAGGCCATACAATTCACGAATTTTGATACTTGTATTGAATATAACTTAGGATTTCATAAGCCAAAAATGGACCAATATAAAAAATGTCTATTTTATAATAACTTGACGGCTGCTGAAAAAATTTCACACGAAGAAGATCGTAGTATGAATATTGAGTTGAAGAACTCTGCTAGAGAAATGCGAAATCAAGACAAGGAAATTGCTAAAAATGATGCCACGGTTCTTTCTTTCAACTTTGATCTACAAGCGGTCTTAAACTGCCCTAAAGGATTGACAGGTCAAATAATTTACTTGCGTAAATTACCTTTATACAATTTGACCATGTACAATTTGGGCAATCAAGATGTAATTTGTTGTGTATGGGATGAAACGGATGGAAAACGAGGTTTTGTTGTAAGGAATAATATGCAGTATGACGACTTTTATGATTTCAAGTCATATTCCAAAGTCAGTTCGCAACAAATTCCATGGCGAAAAGTGTGTTGGTTGCACTATGAAAAAACTGCACCTAATAAACAATTTTACAAGACTAACTTCAAACAAGAAAACTTTAGTGCAGTCGAGATCAAGCAGCAAAGGTGAAGACCACGAGAAGAAAGCGTTCAAAAAGCATACCGCGAAAAAATTCCTATAGCAGAGCTGCAACTGCAAAATTTAAAAAGAATGTGCAAAGATTTCACGATACCAAAAGTGTATCATAATTTTTACAATTCGTTGACTTGTAGCAAAGCTGTAAAGGACAAATTGTCAGCACCCGATGAACACGAAGATTCAATGGATGAATTTTAGTTTAAATAATACCTTTTGATTGTAATAAATGTTCAATATATAACCACTAACAATGATAAGATGTTTTATTTCTTGTTGTATGAATCATCAATAATTGATTAAATTTACAAAGCCAAAGACACCAATGTGCAAAATAAGCCCGAAAAATGTAAAATCCCAAATTAAAAAATACGCAGTTAACGAGCATTACTACTACTAAGTCGTATTATTCGTTTCCGAACGTCGTGACCCATCTCTAACTATGCATGTGATGTACGTTCCAAGTGTTTTCACATACATAGAGGACCTACTTGTTTAACGTGGGCTCCAAACCACGGGAAGTGTAATTCACTTCATGTTGAGATGGGCGCTCTTGGCAAATTACCTCGGTGGTTTGCCATTGCCTTCCGAGGAGAGACGGCCAGAATAAAGTTCTTACCCTGCCCGGATTTGATCCGAGCGTTTCGCATTAGCAGTAGACGCACTTAACTGCCAAAGCTATGACCATCTCTGTTTTTAATATACAAACATAAAAAATATTGTAATTACTTTCGGCTACACTAAAATTTTCCGCGCTGCTTGCTCGGAGAAATATTGTTGAAATTTAAAATTTTACATTTTTTTAAACATACTAATTTTGTTACCATTGCTGTTCAAAGGATGGGAATATAAACCCATTAAAGCTCAAACAGTTTGACAGTATTCTCACATGGGGAGTACCTCGGTTAGGACAGTGGTAGAGGCTTCGTCCAGTAAGATGAATGTACTAGGTGTTATTATGTATCTGATAAAACAATCTAACAAAATTAAATAGTCATTCTGCAACCAACCACACACAATTCCCCAACCCGGTATAGGCAGTCGTGGAGGTCTAAACGGTGAAACCCTAGTTTAACATTTACTTTAAACTATGGGACCTCTATTGTTTCTGAGAAGAGTATGTAGATGAGAACTATAATAGACCATATTGTGAATTTTTAATAAGAAATTGAATATCAATTCCTTTTTATCAATGTCAAAAAATAATTAAAAGTTTAGTTTCTATTTAGAAGCAATTGAAGCTCGGATAACATGATGAGAGTACGTATAATACAATATTTATTATAAAGGATATCAATTTCAAGACTCAATAATTGTGATCTTGTTAATTTCCTTGTAACACCTGAACCCGTTTTTTCTCTATTTAACATGAGTATAGCTAAACTTCGCATCAAAGGACTTCCTTATGAACAAAGCAGGCACAATGACAAGTGATTTTATATTAGTTTAGATCAATTTTCTTAAGAAGGCAAAATAAGACAATGTTTTACTTATATTTAGTATAACCCTTACATTTTTGAATTTAGATTTTTATTCAAGATTATTTTTCAGTAAATTTTAGTTAATAATGTTAAACACTTCAAGTTATTTTAAAAACAATACAATCTTGAAGTTGCGCGGATACATTTATAATAATTAATAGTAATAAATAATCAATAGAGGTGAGCGATCGGCCGAGCAGTTAGCGTGTAAGCTTCTCGTGCTATGAATGAAATAAAATTGTTTCATTCCCGTGGCGTACCACCTATATAAGGTAGTATGAATTTTCACTTACGAAATGTCTACCTGTTGTCCCAATATACTATACGTGCTCTACTAATGATCTGTTCCCGTGGTCCGGAATCCACGTCAAATGGTATATAATATGTCTATCACATATTTTCAAAAATTATATAATTAAATAAGTCTAAAAGAATTCATAATCTACACATATTGCGGTGTAACTGGTTTTAATAATTTTTTTTATGTTTGACACCCGCTATATTTTTTATTTTATTAATTAAGGATTGAACTTGTTGATTTTTAAATTATTGAATTCGACCACAGCTAGCTCTTTTAAACGTTACCTTTCGCATGAAATCTCCCTTCTTCAGTTAGTCGATTCTTCGATGGCTTATCTCGCAGTTCAACTTTTACCCTGTGAATAAATTTCTTTTTCTTTGAATTCAAAAATCCCAGAATGATAAACATTTATACATTAACCAAATTTTTATTTTTTATTATAAACTTTCTTGAATATTGACATAAATTGTTCAAACTCTTAATATTAACTTAACCTACCCTCAATTGTTATCCCTTTTAAGTACGTAACTATCGCGAAAACGCGACACTGTAGAAATTATGAAAAGTGTGTTTTTACTCAAATTTTTATCACGCCATCTAGCGCCAATCTTTCCATCGATCTGTTTGATTTTTGTGTGTTCATCATTGCGACATAACCTTCTTTATTCCTCGACTTCTTTGTTTGCAACCAGTATCCAATTACCTTGATTGTAATAACTGCTCTATTTTTCCAATCACCTCTTCCATTTTTTAACAGGTAAGTGCTTGAATTTTCTTATATTTGCACTTATTTTCGTTTACATACGTTGCTAATCACCGTTTATTTTTAGGTCTCAACACTATTTGGATTGATTTTCTAATCAATCAATAAATTTTACGGATCACGAATTTTTACGTGTTCTCCGTATCAACTCTTTTTGTGAGCACCACCCCTTTATTTATTGATCGTTGCTAAGGTTATCAAAAAAAAATCCTTTCGTCCAAACTTGATTTTTGTGGAATTTTTATACCACCTCTTTCTTATTGGTACGTATTGTTCGCACTTTTGATAAATCTTATCATTAATTTAAATGTCATTAAATTATTAATAAACTTTCTTATTATTGTTTCAGTTATTTGCCGATCGAACTTCCGTCGTTCCGGTAACCGATTGCCTGCGCTTCTTCGGAAGCTTCGGAGTTGTACCGTTGCACTTTGCCGAACCGATTTAATAACCCATGTAAAATCTCTTTTTTTCACTACTTAACTAACATAATTATATTTTTTGTTTATAACCAATTTCTTAACATCTAACATTTTACTAAATTAATTTGTGAACATGATTACAATTATTGTTATCTCATTCTTGGACCTTTTTATTCTCTTCCCTTTTATTTATTAATAACCGATTTTATCGTACTATTTTTGTGAGTCTTCTGTAACGTCGAAGAATCTTCTAAATCGTAAAAGAGCTTTCATGCGATTTGTAATTGTTTATTTGCATCCTTAATAATTTTTAATCCTTATTAACGATTGAATCACAGCAATATATTACATGGTTTTCTACGTACGTATACACGGAAATGTCGATATGGAGATATAAATAACAAATTGTATTATTTTTCCAGCGCCTTCTTGATAAATAATTGGTGTACTCTAATAATATTTTCATGCAATTTTGAAACTTAAAAAAAACTTCTCTCTTCAAGGTTATAGTTTTTTACATTTTGATACTCAGAAAATTGTGCGCTGTCCAAATCCGGAAAGAAAAATAAGGGTTTCAGTTAAAAAAAAAATTACGAAGACGATCATAGCTCAAATCCAAAACACGATAAAAAAAAGTCAATGGCAGAAAACGTGAGATTTTAAAAAATAAGGTTGACGTGTCCGAGAATTGTCTGAGAAAATCCCCCACAAATATTTTATCGAATTTGTTCGAAACTTTACGAGCTCACTGTATGTTACCTAGGGCAAGCAGCGAAAAATCCTTCCATAGGTAGCACACTCACAGGTTGTGAATCCGTAAATCTAGGCATGAGAAGTTAATGCGCTAGCCGCTCAGCCGTTCGCCCACCAGATAGTAATATATTTTCTTTCATAATGAAAAGTTTTGCTAAAATTGCAAAATTAATCAAGTTTTGATTGAAAAATGAAATTTAAAAAAATCTGAGTAACTTCCTAATGTAATAAACTTATATTTTCATAAAATTGTTATTGTCGTGTTGTAATTTAAAGTGAAGATTATTGCAATAAATCGCAATAAATGTTCAAACAATTTCCTGAAATGATACTTTTAGACTTTTATTTGCTACGAGAAGAATTTCGTTATTAAAAATGTACTTGCTATAAAAAATAAATTCTTTAGCTATAAAGTTACCGAGAACTCAATTTAAATATTTTGTATTTATATGCAAACAAGAAATGAATTTTTAGATTAAACCTAACAAATAAATTTAATTGTAGAAAATGCAGAAATGATTAATATTAAAAATGTTTTTTGTACATGTGGATGGTGTGTTTCAAATGTAAATTTTAAAGATTGTTTAGGTTTTTTAATATTTTTATTGAAGTGTTTTGTTTTCCCCACAGCTATGTAACTGACCAAAAAAGCTCTTAAACCATTGACCGCAGGGGGTAGTATCAAACCACTGACCGGCCACGGAGCAAATCTCTGGATTTTATGCGATTTTGAAATGGTTCTACCGTCCAGCCGCTTCCATGTTTTGAGTTTTATGCAACGGTCATTAAATCCCTTCGTTGATACACGTCGCTTCTAGTATCACTTCCAAACAAATCGAAATTGTTTATTTTTGTCGCATTTTATTCCTATGTACATATCAAACGCTATATTTTGGATTTATATTTATTTGTTATTTTTAATTTGATATAGTTTTTACGTTTCAAATAAACCTGTATTATTAATTTTTCAGGAATTTTATTTAATAATTAACAAATGTTTCAATCCACCTGAAATTAACTTGTAGAAATAGAATTTTGTTTTTATTAAAACTTTATTATGTGGAAGACAACATTCCATGGATATTTTTATTGAAAAAAAGCGGAAATAACAAGTACTGTAGAAATAAGAAAAATATTTTCAGGATTTTAAAAAACTTCAAACACCTTGCGTCATTTTCTTTATGCTATTACTCTTGCGTTCATAAGTAAGTAGGTTTACAGTAACAATATACGCATTACATTTTGCGTATTCTTATTTGGTTTTTATTACTTTTAACTATTATTTTGAAGTTCACTTTATTTTAGATTGTTGCAGTGGCGGATGGTACGAGGAACGCAACGGGTCGCAGCCCTCCCATACCATAATAGCAATTCGGAATCACTATCACTATTAGCCTGTTTCCTTTCATTACTGAACGAAGCTCTTCCCCATCATTCTCTATCTTCCGCCACGTTCAAACATCTAATACCTGTATTTTTTTAGTTCGTTGCTCCATTGTGTTTTTGGGCGTCCAGTGTTCTTTCTTTCAACTCTCGGTCTCCCTTGTAGCGACCTCCTTATCTACCCATATCTTTCATTCTGGCCACATGTCTTGCCCAATTTCACTTCAACTGGGATGCCCTTTCCACCATATCCTTTTCTATTATGATCTCTTGGAGCCATATTCAACATTTGTCTTTCTATTGCTCATTATGTAACTCTAATTTCCTCACTGTGTTAAACCCTAACTTTGTAACGAATTGTTACATTGCAATATAATGAATTCATTACGAATTCAATATTTGTCCCACCTTGTATATGAAAGCTTTTAGAATACCCTGTATGGTACTTCATTTTAATTAATTTGTCAATTTATTGAAGTATCGCTATCGTAGCGCTTTTGACGAAGGACAGTCATTTTCATACTGCTGAATTTTGTTAAATTATTTTCCAGAAAATTTTATAAAAGTAAGGAAAATATTAGAGTGATTTGTTAGAGCAGCGTATTGCGCATTATTTTAGCTTCCATTGTAAATAAATATTGCCATGTAATCCTGTAAACTTGTAAATTGTTATTCACAAAATTACGGTGGCACTCATTAAAATGCGCCAGCTAGCTCAAGAGATCTTTCAGGGTCAAGAGGCGAGTTCCTATACTCAATTGCAACGCTCATGTGTCTACTTACTTAAAATCTTTCTTATAAAGATTAATTGATGAAAAGAGATTACCCAGAATTGTATCTGTTTTCCTTCCTGATCTTTACTGCAAAAATTGAAATTCAAACTCATTCGATACCAATGAAAAATATTTGTATTTATTAAACATAAATAAAATGGAAACAAACGTTGATTGTAATCATAATAAAACAAATCAAATTTTACAAAATTATTCTTATTTCTACCCCAATGTTTTTACTTGCGCAACCGAATTATCGTACCCGACTCGTCTATACGCGAATAAAGTTAAAACGCACAAAAAAACAATCCTTACCAGAGAATCTTACGTCCTTTTCGCACTTTTCTCTCTCTCATATTATTGCACGCGTTGTGTTGGTTGGTGTTGGTGTCCGCCGTAGATGGAAAAAAAACAGCTCCCGAGCTCGATTGGATCGGATCAACCAAGGAAAACCATTAAATAATTTCTCTTCTTGAATCAGACAACTAATCATAGGTGAGTATTTGAATATTTCCAGCATAAATTAGTTATTTTCTTAATTTTCTTCCAAAAATGTACCATTAATTCCCATTGATTCCAAAATTTTCTACACCAATTAAATTTCTATTCCAATTCTCAATTAGAAAAATATTGACAACCATCGACTTATTCAAATTAATTATTGCAAAAATTTCAGCTTATTCAATTCTTCAATTCTTTTTACCAATTCACTAATTATATCAATAATATTACTAATTAACTCAACTTTGTCTCATGAACGTTCTTCAAATTTTTCAAATATGTCGTCCCTTTGGTAGACGAAACTCCACTCTCCAAAAACGTCTTTTTCCTTCCATCCACCAAACAAGACTCAAAACACGTCCTTCCCATCTCCTGGACGGAACGAGACTGTCTTCCTCCAACCTTTACACCAATTTTATCACTCGCGCATGCATTCCGCGAACCGTCACTTATATTCCAATTCTAATCCTATATTTACAAACTAGAATAAATAATTTGATTTGTTTCTAAATTTTATACATCATAATAACCAAAATTTGTCTCTTACAATTCTTTTTTTATTTTTCAGGGTTTTGGTAGCGAATACATCTATGGCTCCTGAGGCAAAGCAGTCATTTTAAATTTCCAGATCAGGGAGAATTCAGATACAACTATTTTCTACCTATTACGGTCTGATTAAATAAAAGGACTTTATGAGTGTTCCAACTTTGTACAAATGACCCAAAAATCATCCCTTATACTGAGCAAACCATGACAATATATTAAATTTGGGATGATTTAATACGTTTAGCTAATCCTTATCAGGATTTGCGATTAACGACAAAATTGGTATACGCCATTTTATGCCTAGAAAGAACTGTTACATTGCCAACTGTCGAAAATTTTTGTCTACCATGGAGTTCATGCACCTTTGGAAATCCATCAGAAACAAGTCAGTTTTATTGCTGAGACTTTTGGTTTTTTTGAGATGTCAACAATTACCAGTTTTGTGTTCAAGAAAACTAACAAATTATTGTTTCATTACTTGTTGGTTTTGGCTACAATCTAATTAAGAAGCCCGCATTGTTAGCTGGGAAAACGTCGTGTGAACGCTGAATGCATTCCAGGTTTGAGAGCATTTATTATTTTTTCTTAATTGCGTCAATTCTAGTAGATAGTTTATCAACTACCTACCTCGAGTGACTACATATGGGCTTCTTGAGTTGTTGGCATACATGTAATTACTTACTGATTGTAATCACTGTTGATGCTATATTTTGTTGTGAAAGGTACCATATGCTCACTTTTGTATTGTGTTAGCCTCAGTTATTATACAATTTTAAATTCACGTCTTTTACTTTTAGCAACAATAAGCAATTTTCTTTCAGAGAACACCTACTATCCTTTTTCCTCCATATCGTACTGCGAGCTAGTTTAAACCGACCATCAGGGTTCATGTGCTACGGTAAATTTTAAAAATCTTCAATTGGACCATCTCATAAGCGGGAAGATTGGAAATTTTTATAAGATTCTGAACCGTACTTCAAGATAAGAAAAATACATTGATCGTGCGCGCGTCGTCTAAGCGACATTAAAACAATTTCATGTTAGAAACTAAAAAATATACCAATATGAGAGATGCATAAATAAACAAATAAATCGTCATAAGTGGTTCTTTAAGGCCGTACTGATCTGTGATTGCCTAAGTTGTGGTCTGATAATCAGATCAAGTTAGAGTTAAAGACAGAAGCGCATACTTTTATATATGTACTGTTGTGTCCACAACATCTCATAAGATCCGCGATCAACAACGATCAGCACGGACGAGATGTGGTTTCAACATGTCATATGTTAGTTTAGTTATGGTAGTATTGTTTAGATCGTTGCATAGAATTGTATTTTTAATTTTTAAGTTGTTGTTTATTGTTTGGTTGTTATGCTTTGAAAAGAGACTATGACATGCGCGTTTAGTAACGTTGATTTAAAATAAAAACAAAAAAAAGAGGAGGTAACGAAGGAGATGAAAAAATAACAGAAAATAAACGAGGATTCCGAAGTGAGTTTCCAAACAGAAAAGACGCAAATTAAGTTCGTCTAAATAAAATAAGAAATTTAAATTGTTTCAATCAATGCAAAGGAGTGTGGGAGATTGAAAATTGAATGACAAAAAGCTCTCGTATGAGAGAGATCGTGTTCTCAAAAAGTGAGGTACGTGCGAATATTTAAACAGAGGAGACGTAAAGTCTTCAATCGAGAATCCAACTAATTAAATTGGATTCTAACACCGGTGGGCGATCAAAGTGGACGAAGCCAAAGACATCAAAAATATTCGTTCGAACAGAACGTGTATAGTACAGTGCCGACGATCATCTTAGTGGGTGAATGATACAGAATTGGAGCCAACAAAAACAAATCCAATTTCTCGTCTGTGACGAGAATCGCTTGAACGAGGTCAATCCTGAAGGAAGTAGGTGCATGCATTAGAAGAAGTGCAACGTTTTAGTGCGAATATAAGTCTTCCTAACAGTGAGCGAGGTATTCGAATACGTACGCCAAAAAACTAAGGTAAATTTCAATTTGTCGTTTTATGTGTTTCATTTTGTTAGTTTTAAGTTTGTTCAATAAATATGAATTTTGAAATTACATCTTTGTCTGTGTTGTTCTTTGTTCATCGTGACTCTTAAGCAAAATACTGACCCTGAGATTAAGTCAACCAATAGGTAGGTCTGCTCTTAAAAGGTGCTTAACGCAACAGTACATAAATTATCAGCGGTTTAAGTACTTTTGCTTAACACAAAATTGAAATTATCGCAGTAAGGTGCAACAAAATAAAACTGTTTATATCATTTAAAATACCTTCTTGCGTTCATATAATCCTGGTAGAAGGCAGCAAAAGTTTGAAAATATCGGACCACGGAAATTAGCAGCTTTCTATCTTCTTCGATTTATGCTGCAATTGCACAAAAAACCTTAAACAAACCCTTTCGATTTATTTTATTCAACCCGCCCCCAGGAAATTTACATAAAAAACTAAAAACAGACTGGACAGTATGACAGTATGTCATGCATGTACATATATTAACAAATAATGCAGTGGAACAGTGGAAAGTATGTAGTTTGTCTTTCTGATTAGACCTCCTATCCAAAACTACAAACAAATATTTAAAAATCATAATTTTAAGTAAAAAAAAGTTCAATAAATTTATATTTTTCGTTTTTCTTTAAATATTTTGTCTTCCCGTTGAAAAACGTTAACTGCAGTGGTCGGGGGAGGGGCATTCCAGCAGGAATATACAGGGCATTCCTGGCACACCACCACCCAGCACATATTGATCAGGACACCCATGTTGATATGCAGGGATGTGCCCAGATCCCATGAAAGTTTCTGAATTTCCAAGTGTTTTTACCCGAAAATGCGTCTATGCAGTATAAATTTGACCCTTAAGTAGGTACTTATACTTAAGTAACGACTATGAATTTGAGCTTAAGGCTCTTGCTGACTTTCATTTGTTCTGTATGCGAATAATATTAAGACTTCACTTCATCGCATTCACTTTAAGACATTTTGAGATGTAATATTTTTCTTCCGTCTATTGACATTCCTTGTTTCCATTTCCATTCGTAGTTATGCGCATTATCCACTCTTGGTATACATATTATATATTAAATAAAATGACGTTTTCCATATTTTCGGTGTTGATTTCCACTTCTGTTTTTCTCATTGGTCATCTTTGTTATTCTTTTTTATTTTGAATTATCAAACAATAATGCATAATATTTTCCGATTCATGACCCTCGCATATTAGGGTCAAACTGAACCTCTAACTAACTTTTGAACGTACAGTGACGCTATAAAGACTGTCAATACCATGTGACCTTCATAGCCATTCCTAAATCGGACTCAGTAAATGCCCGATCCAGTCACCATATTTCGTCATATTATACTATTCACTGTATAAGCTAAGTACTAACTTAATTTCTAGCCTAATCACTAATCTAGCCCTTAACATAACTTCTGCACTTTGTAATCTAACCTAGCCAAACCTATACAACCTCTAACGTAACCTAATATGACTTAACACGTTAAGCGCCACCTGTATCCTCAAAGATACAAGTCAATATTTCCTGTGGGGCCGCATGTATCCTTAAAGATACAAACGCAAGGTTTGAATCACAGTTTGCTTGTATCTCGACCAATATAAGGTCCTTTCCAACAATTTAAGCAAAAAAAAATTATGTGGCCCATATATCAAAGATATTTCTGATATACGTGGCGCTTAATGTGTTAACATAACCTATCTTTCGGATCGCGAAAGTTAGCCTACAGTCGCTTTTGTAAAGAACCAGGCAATTAAAAACAAGGGTCATAGACATATCAAAGTTAGTTGTATTAATTAGTTTGGAATGAAGTCTTAATGGCTTAGAGTTTGTAATTGGTAGTTCAATATATGTATGTATGAATAATATAATATGCATATATTTATAATATCGTAGCGAGGTTCAAAAACACGTCTATCAAATTTCTTTTGTTTTTAAATTTAACATTACGAAACATTTTACTTGATATTTTCCTTCAGTCATAATTATTATAAGATATTCTGTCAAGTGTACTATACATTCGTTCAATAACCGTGTGTCTACTATATCATTACATTAAAAATAAATGACAAACTTCATGCTTTCCTTATCAATTTGGGAAATATTTACTATTCCTATACCTGTAAAATAAATTTCAACCTTTTATCTATTTACCTCTATCCGAAATTTTCTATACCTTCGTATACGAAAACAGATTTTTCATTTTATTTAATTTACGAAAATATTACCAGAAAGGCAGCATATTCTGTAATTATATTTTGTTGCTTATATTGAAATGAACTTTGAAAGTTCATGCTGCAGATCACACCAAAATACTATGTGAACTTGATATTCTGTTGAAAAGTAGCTCGAAGTGATTAAAGTTTTTTTACAGAAGCTCTGGCATCGCTTTACAGTGCAAATATGCTGGCTGGACTTGTACATAGTATTTTAAATAGATTTAGTTTCGTAACTTAACAGTGTATTGCTGCAAATGTTAATAGTTTAAATTGACAACTCGTGTTAACCATGATGTTTACTTTAACAAATGTTTTAATAGTTTTATGACTATTTTTGTTTCAGTCTATGCAAATAAATCTAGCAATTCACTGAACGTTATTGACTAAAATGGGATGGACCCATATTTCTAAGCTCAACTAAGGTTTATTTTTCAATTAATATTAATTAATGAATTTTTCTGGTATGGGTACAAAATTTATTTTATGAATTTAGAATAGAAAATTTATGTTTCAGGAACACTGATATTGATAATTCATGATTAAGTTCTCGATTATGTGACGAATTGTGCAAATGTCTTTGCGGAAGTTTATATTCTACTTATTAGACATGATGTTATTGTTAATTTCCGCGGAATATAGTGGCGCTCTTTTACTTTTATTTTGGATCTGAATTTTACAGGTATTTAAAATCGATTGATCGTTTTTGTTAACAATTTTGATTATTATTTTATTCTGTGCACAAAAAGTTAATGAATTGCATCATAGGTTTATAAATTACTTTAAACTTGTTTCCGTACTTTGTTAAACGTCAAAATAAGCTACATTTCACTGTCACGCCCTCTATAGTGTATTTACTGTTAATAAATGTAACTTAAAGGCTTACATATTTTATGTTGAAACAGATTTGATAAAATAACAGGGAATGCATTGAATAAACATTTTTCAAATAAATTCACTGCATTTCTGTCTCGAAGATTATGTATTGGACAAAGCGTACATACTAAACTTAAAGACTTAAAACTTTGTATAAAAGTAAAATAAAGAAAGTAAAGTTATAAAATTGCACTCGCTTTATTCGAAAAATTATCAGCGACTTTTTTTATGCAGTGTGAATCAATAAATCCGTAACTTCGATAGTTCCCTTCTCTTCAGAAATAACAAAAAAAAATTAATTGAAAATTAGAATCTATACTTTGCACATATATGTTAAAATAATTTTTAACTTTACAGAGTGTTCTGTTTTTCAAAAACATAATGTGATTTTGTCACAATGGTCAGTACCAATACATCCCACAATTAGGTGGCGGTTACGTAAGGCCCGGATCCACTCCGTTCCGTTCCGTATTCGGTATATACCGTTCCGCTTGACGGAAGAAAATAAACATGTATATTCTTAAGGCCGTGGCTACATTCAACCCGGACGAAATAGAACAGAACGAGATAAAATATTAAGGTTTACGCTGAGGTTACATTAGGCCCTCAGTCGGCGGTTAAATTGGACCCGTATCCGCCCCGTTCCGCATAGACCCGTCTTGACGGAAGAAAACAAATATGTATATTCTTATGGGCGTGGCTACATTTAACCCAAACGAAACGGAATAGAACGGGATGGAGCGGATCAAATCCGGGTCCAAAATAACAGTAGCCTTATCCGCTCCGTTCCAGCCGGGTAGAATGTAGCCACGGTTATAAGAATATGTGTTTGTTTCCTTCTGTCAAGACGGAACGTAATTGAATAGACCCGGATCTGCTGCGCTTGGTCCCATTCCGTCTTGTTCCGCCCCGTCCGAGCCAAAGAAGTATAATATGTTTGTTTTTTCCGTCAAAACGGGTCTAGATGGAACGGGACTGCACTTAGTGGATTCAGACCCAAAGTAACCGCCACCTTACGCACTATAATCGGTTAACCACTCAATTTAAGCGATGAGGACATATATGACAGAGAAGGAGACTTACATCCAATGCTATGGAACTATCTAGGGTTATAAAATATTGCGGTATCGAGATACCACGTCAATGGAAGTACGTCATTTAAATTTCAGCAAAATTTTGTTATGAATAAAAGCATGTAACTTATCAAAGTAATCAGAAAAACTTCATCCGATACCAAGGAAGTTAACTTAAAGTCAAATGATTCGTTGAAAACGGGACATAAAACAGGTGTGAATAAAATAAATTTGAAATGCATCATTTTAATAATTGTTTTGTTAAAAATGTTAATTAATAGTAAATGAAAGATTGTTAGTAATAAGAAAGGTATTTTAAAAGTTAGAAATGTGTTAATTAATTGATAAATGTAAAAATCCATGTTAGCGTTAAATTTAAAATAAGTTTGTTAAATCGTTACGTGAGTTCGGCATGTCACAACTTAATGAACTGCGTATGGAAATTTCATATCCAGCATCTTTATTTGTCCAACCACGAAACACTTGAGAAGAACACAATCAAATCTAAAAATAGAAAATTTTACTTATAAAATTTCAACGAACCACAATGGGCTTAGTCCATACCTGTATTATGAAACTGCAAATAATATTGATTTTTGATCGACCAATAAAATACGTTTATGCAAAGATCAGGATTGCGTTGAACTTCGTAAAGAAAATAAAAACGATTGATAAAAGGTTGGTGTTGATATTCGCACGTGCAAAGTGGAGAATTTAGAATCGTCCTAATAAAATTGATATTACAGTGAAAATAAATAGTGAAATTACGAAATATAAGTGCATAATTAAACAAAATAGTTACTTACCTACGAAAAACCACAATTAAGGTGAAAATCGTAACGGATTGCAAATATTATAAAAGAAAATTAACTCCAACACAAAGCGAGGTCAACAAACTGTAGCTGGAAGTTTCTGATGGTAAATGAACCCTTGGAGTGTCTTTGACGCGCAATTGTACCATCTCCAATTCAAATAACAGAAATATTCCTGGATTTAATAAGGTACCGTGTACATTGCAATAAAATCTTTATAAACTTAAGTGAAATCTCCGGACTTCGTACGACACGTGTTTTGCATCATTTTGCGTTCAGAAATTTTTATATAATAGATTTAATAATAGAACTTTTTGATTTAACCAAATATTTATTTTCATTTGTGTGCTTAATAAAACATTAATTACTTTGTAACGAAGGATATTTATTTAGACCTGTTCCGCACCATAAATTTCATTTACAGCATTGGTAACGGAACGAATCCACCCTGTACAAGGTAAGATACATGCACTACGAAAGAGCTAAGCTGAGGCACCTTATTTCATTAAATTGTGTTTACAAAATTTCACATACTTTTCCATTGACGGGGTACAATTACGTACACCCATATAAAACATTAACGATAAGAACCTTTAACCCTATTAGCGAGGGTATTCATAACAATTTTGTATCATAAAGTGTGGGTCTCTTAAAGGCCATACGTAAGCACACAGCAATTTTTGGCGCCCATCGTGCGAGCATCGATAAAAGGGGGATACCAGCGTGGTATAAAAATTTATTAAAATTAGGTCAACCACAACGGAAAATTTCACTAAAATTAATTACATTAACGTCAAAACAAAGATAGGTCATTTATACAAAAATTTCTTTACAAAATTATTTTAAACTGTATAAATATTGACATAAAGATTATTCTTCTTAAAATTAAATTAAACGTACATAATAATTACTAAAATGGAAGACGAAATTATTACAACAGAACAAGTAACACCAAAGAAAACGAAAAAGGAAATTCGGGAAGAAATGTATCAAAGAATGATAGAAAAGGCAAAAGCAGCCAGAGCTAGAGAGATGGCCAGTGATGAAGAAAGACAATTAATGAAGGCAAAAGCACTAAAAGCTAAACAGATGGCCAATGATGAAAGACGCAGGATAAGAGAGCTCGTAGATGAGGAGCTAAGAAAGAGAGCAAGAGAGCAATTCGCTGCTAACAAGGAATTCGAATATTTAGATGTTGAATGGGTCATAGAATTAAAAACAAAATTTAGAAACGAAAAACTAATGATGGACAAAAAAGCCGAAGAAATTGCAAGAAAATCAGACGAAGAAATTACAAGAAAAACAGCCGAAGAAATTGAAAGAAAAGCCACCGAAGAATTAAAAAGAAATAATGACGAGGTTGCAAAAATGATGGCATCCTTAAGATTCCAACCCACGAACAAGATAATAACGGCTGATAAAATTGAATCGGAAAAAGTGGTACCGGAAGAGATTATGAAACCACAAGACAGCGAACAAATGGAAGAAGTGGCACCAGCAGAAAACGAGAAACCGTCATGGCTTGAAAAATTTTTGACTAGCATGGAAAATTTACATAAAAGCGTGGACAACAAGAAAGAAATTAATTTAAATGACACGGTAAATTTGGATATTGAAATGACTCCAATACCAACAACAGAAGTACTCGCAGAAGAACCCGAAAAACCACAAGACGAGGTGAATGAGATGGCAGAAATGTTAAAGGCCATAAAATTCGAACCATTTATTGGAACGGTAGTTACAAATAAATTGGACACAATAAAAGTAGTGACAGAAAATGTTAACGTAATGGGAAGAAATGTATCGGAAATTAAGGGGCAAACGACATCAAAAATAAATAAATATCGGTCATACGTGATAAATTCGAGAAAGACATTCAAACGGGTGCAATTAAAATTTAAAAAGCTACGTGCAAAGCAAAAACATCACACAAGAGGCATGCGAACAAGCAAGAAAAATTTACAAAACGGTCTACAAAATCAAAAAGCCACATTTAAAACTAGAAAATCTCTTAATTTAAAAGGTAAACGAGCACAACATAAAAACATTCAATATAAAATTAAAAATAATTCAACAAAATTCGGTTCAATATTAAAAATGAAAAGATCTTATAAATTGACTAACTTAAAATTTAAAAACTTAAAAGCTAAAGGGATTAACAATATAAAATGTAAAAACTTAACAGGTAAACGAGTTAACAATATTAAATTTATAAAAGCAAGGGGGTACAACAATTTTACAATCAAGAATTTAAATAAATTAACAAATCGTGATCACATCGGGAAAAAGAAAATTATTTTACAAAAGAAGAATAAGAAAAGTCGGTTAAAAAGAAAAATGTTAAATAATTACAAAGAGCATTGGACAAGAGAGTCCAGCATGAATGCATGCATTAAAGTTAAAGAAAAAGACTACGTTAATAAGAGAAAATTTTATAAGCAGGTGAAAGTTAAAATAAAAAATTTATCAAAAGGGGAAGAAAAGATTTCTTCTACCATTTCTCAATAAGCGGTGAAATTAAACAACAGCGAAACTTAAAATCATTAAAACTAACATCTAAATAAAAAAAATTTTTGACCGCTGAGAAAATAGCAAAATAATGAAAACGCCAACAGCGAAACTTAAAATCATTAAAACTAACATCTAAATAAAAAAAATTTTTGACCGCTGAGAAAATAGCAAAATAATGAAAACGCCAATAGCGAAACTTAATAAAATAAATAAAATAAATAATAACTTAAAAATTGACCGCTGAAGAAAATAGCAAGAATAAAATAGGACCAAACATGACAATTGTAAATATGATTTGTCTGAAAATAATTTGACCAAGATGAAATTTTGAAAATGCTACGCTTGAAAATAACAATAAATGTAAGAGAACAAAATAATTATTGAAAATTTTAATTTATTTAATGAGATTCAGTTATAAAATGCGCGAAAGTAAAATTATTTAAATAGATCAGTTTTATAAAATGAAATTATTAGGTGACCAGAAATGAAAGAAATAAAATGACAAATAACAGATCGTAAAAATAAGAGTTTTTAAAATAAATGGTATCCAAGAATATGTTAATATTGAAATATGAATAATTATGAATATTAGGGGAAAATATTATTGAATATGATGAAGATTATGTGGAAATATGAATAAATATTATGAAATATTATGGGAGGGGAAAAACAAATGAATATGATAATAAGAATATGATGATAAATAATTTATTAGGGGATACCAAATATAATCAAAAGAAAAGATAATTTAGGTCACAAAATATGATTAAATGAAAATTGAATTAAAACAATTACTTAAACAAAGGGAATCAGAATTGAATAAATAAAGTACATGGTTAACAACCAAATAATGAAACTAATCAAGTAGTTAAAATTTGAAATAAATCAAAATATGAAACAACGAATAGTATAAACATGCTAGTAAAAAGAGCAATTAAAATTAAAAATAAAAGATCAATCTTGGTCAGATTAGTTAGTTAGGTTAATTAATTAGGATAATTTGAATTTTATAAACAGTTAGTAAATTATTTGAACATTTATTTTAATTTATTTAGTTAAATTTATATTTTTGCATTAGAGTTAATAATTTGATAAAGGTATTTAATAACGCCACATTATAAATTTAGTTTGTTCTGTTTTGAGAAAAAAAAATGTTACATTAGAAATTTAAGTTTGTTTATGAATAAAAGCACATAAATGTTAATTGTGTAATTTAACACAAAAATAGGTATTTTTCTTTTAAATTACAAATCAACAGGGGGTAAATGCGGTATCGAGATACCACGTCAATGGAAGTACGTCATTTAAATTTCAGCAAAATTTTGTTATGAATAAAAGCATGTAACTTATCAAAGTAATCAGAAAAACTTCATCCGATACCAAGGAAGTTAACTTAAAGTCAAATGATTCGTTGAAAACGGGACATAAAACAGGTGTGAATAAAATAAATTTGAAATGCATCATTTTAATAATTGTTTTGTTAAAAATGTTAATTAATAGTAAATGAAAGATTGTTAGTAATAAGAAAGGTATTTTAAAAGTTAGAAATGTGTTAATTAATTGATAAATGTAAAAATCCATGTTAGCGTTAAATTTAAAATAAGTTTGTTAAATCGTTACGTGAGTTCGGCATGTCACAACTTAATGAACTGCGTATGGAAATTTCATATCCAGCATCTTTATTTGTCCAACCACGAAACACTTGAGAAGAACACAATCAAATCTAAAAATAGAAAATTTTACTTATAAAATTTCAACGAACCACAATGGGCTTAGTCCATACCTGTATTATGAAACTGCAAATAATATTGATTTTTGATCGACCAATAAAATACGTTTATGCAAAGATCAGGATTGCGTTGAACTTCGTAAAGAAAATAAAAACGATTGATAAAAGGTTGGTGTTGATATTCGCACGTGCAAAGTGGAGAATTTAGAATCGTCCTAATAAAATTGATATTACAGTGAAAATAAATAGTGAAATTACGAAATATAAGTGCATAATTAAACAAAATAGTTACTTACCTACGAAAAACCACAATTAAGGTGAAAATCGTAACGGATTGCAAATATTATAAAAGAAAATTAACTCCAACACAAAGCGAGGTCAACAAACTGTAGCTGGAAGTTTCTGATGGTAAATGAACCCTTGGAGTGTCTTTGACGCGCAATTGTACCATCTCCAATTCAAATAACAGAAATATTCCTGGATTTAATAAGGTACCGTGTACATTGCAATAAAATCTTTATAAACTTAAGTGAAATCTCCGGACTTCGTACGACACGTGTTTTGCATCATTTTGCGTTCAGAAATTTTTATATAATAGATTTAATAATAGAACTTTTTGATTTAACCAAATATTTATTTTCATTTGTGTGCTTAATAAAACATTAATTACTTTGTAACGAAGGATATTTATTTAGACCTGTTCCGCACCATAAATTTCATTTACAGCATTGGTAACGGAACGAATCCACCCTGTACAAGGTAAGATACATGCACTACGAAAGAGCTAAGCTGAGGCACCTTATTTCATTAAATTGTGTTTACAAAATTTCACATACTTTTCCATTGACGGGGTACAATTACGTACACCCATATAAAACATTAACGATAAGAACCTTTAACCCTATTAGCGAGGGTATTCATAACAATTTTGTATCATAAAGTGTGGGTCTCTTAAAGGCCATACGTAAGCACACAGCAATATGTATCCTATCTATGATTACCTGCCTATTAGAGGGACAGAAAATGTTAAGAGACGAACCGAGATATGTATATTCTACTGTTTATATCTCTCATTCAGCTGTTTCCATATAATTGCCTAAACATTGTACATATAGGCACCTACAACATACGAAGTAGGTGCATGTTGAATTTACCGACTAATTCGATTTGAAATTTAAAAAATTTGTTAGATTAGCTTTGGCTAATGTATATTTGCACCTGTGCATTTTGCATAATATAAACCGCCGAATACATTACTACAAATGTAACCAACTAGAGTGTGTTTATTAGATTGGAATAAGTGATTGACGTGACGCTATTCATAACGAAAGTAACTCAACCGAATTATCTTACAAGTTATGTAAAGGTTTCGAGTGCTTCCATTTTCAAATTTATGCAAGTTTGAAAATCATATTAATTCTAAGTACTATCCGAAAAGTTTTCTCTTTGATCCGTATAAGTGAAAACTAGTCTATCTTATTGGAAATATAATCAACATTAGCATAATATTAAAATTTCGTTTAAATCCAAAATTGTCCATATTCACTGTAAGGCACTAAGTGCATACTGATACCAATGTCACATGGTAATTAATATCCGCAAGACTAGCTTATTAATGCAAAGTGTATTATTAGTTATCTTAATTTACCGGTTTAGTGCTTTCACTATACAGGATTAATTATAAGCTTAAAATCTTATAAAGCTAAATATAAAGTTGTCGGGTAGTAAGCGGTAAAGTTAATACATGAGGAGTTGAAAATAAAGTTTCTTAAAAATTATTTGTCAAAACATCTATTCATGTCTAAAACTTATTTTATTGATTTCAAAATCAATCATATCTGACATTAACCTCAAAAAATAAGAGATTAATTGAAGGTTGAAAGAAAGAAAATTCCTTTTATAATTTGAAAAGAAAACTCCGAAGACGTCTCGAAAGGTCGGTCTAAGTTAGTGTACGTACTATATTTTATAATATGTTACCATAAAAGCAAGTCAGTAAGATTTAAAATTTCCTAGTCAAAACTTGTAAAATCTTTAAACTAGTTAAAACTTTTTACCAGCGAAAACTTTTAAGTAGTAAAATCTAGTTTTAGTAAAAAAAAAACCTGTTTGTTTGAGGTTAATTTAATTTAAATTTAGATTCGACTTTACAGTATTTCTGCTAGAGATATTGCTATGGTCTTTCCTTTTGTTTTACAAATGAACTAGTGGTTCCTAAATAAGGGTGCTACAGACATCCAAATTTATTTTTAATTTTTTCCTAAATGTGCTCGATACAACAAACTACCAAAACATTTTATGACCTATAATTACGGTTTCTCATACAGTTTTATGTGCTTTTCAATTCTCTTGATTATAAAATTTATCGAAAAACGTTAAATAAACTTTCAACAAAATTCACCAATTGCTCACAATTTAGCAACATTGTGATTACATAGATATCAACATAAATTATATGCTTCATATTTATATTTATATTATTACCGTTTAGAATCGTTTGATGGGCCTATGTGCCAATATACTATTACCAATGTTGAAAATTAATATTAACGCAATTATTTTGAGGCAATATTAGTAAGATATTTTATATTCAATATTGCTTAGGTGTAAAGTACAATATCATACTAAAAAATTGGGGGGGATTACCTATTGGTGACCACCCCAAAAAAATTGAAAATTTCCTATAGCAAAGAGGAAGGTTTATAGAGTATACTGTAAAAATTTCACTTGCGAAAGTATACATAAAATTTCGAGAAAAATCAATTTTAAAATAGCATAATTTTGCATGTAAAATGCATGTTTAAGCCACGCACAAAATCACTTTTTTGGAGTGGCTCCGGCCCGGCCATAACTGTGCGCATCAAAAAACATACCCTACGCCCCTCCGGGGCTCCGGGCGGTTTTTCATGGCGTGAGCCGCTCCGCGGCAGAGCTAAACATACGAGAAGGCGCCCCCTATCAAGAAAACCGGGATAAATGAAACCGGGATGTGAGAGAACCTCGAAATAGCATTAAAAAGTATAGTTGCGGTATGGGGCAGTAAACTATTACGTTTCACCCCCAAAAAATCGCGTAAAAACAAAAAATAATCGATGTTACATGTACGAGAGACGAGCTGCATCTGCCGGTGCGAAATACTCTAAGTGTTAGGGTCATTCATATAGCACGTACCGTCAACAGAATGAGCGACGCGCGGGAATCTCGTTAATTTTACATGTAAATTTGCAAAGTTCAAATTCGATTTACTCAAAATTTTGATAATACTTTCGCATGTGAATTTTATATCAGTATACTATATAAACCTTCCTCTTTGCAATAGGAAATTTTCAATTTATTTGGAGTGGTCACCAATAGGTTACTCGACCCAAAAATTATTTACCTAAACTGAACAAACTCGTGATTTGGTCAAGGACCGCCAAACATATTTGACAGGCTGGTGTACACTGTTGGTCTATCCAAATAATTTATTTCACTTAAATCTAATCAAAAACCATGTAGAAATGCTAGAAAAAATTCGCAGGATGAGTTGAGGTTGATTTCCGAATAATTTTAAACAAATAAAGATGGAAAACGAACAAAACCCAAATTCTCAACCTCGTGTGTGGGAGCAAGATTGGGCAGACTTCGTTTTCTTGCTATTTATTAAATAAGATTTAAAGAGAACACGAAGGTTAAGCATGAGAGGATTTAGGCAAGGTTCATGGCGGGGAGGGAGTTAATTTATTGCATAATAACGCAAAAGGGCGAATACATTTTTTTAATGAATTTTCGCGAATTTCATTGATTTCTTTGTTTGGAAATTCATGGGATGGTAGTTACCTCTTAACCTCCCCCCTTGATATCTGACCACTGAAATTAAAGTTATGTGCAAACATTTATTTATTTGGTATGTCTATAACATACCCCAGTCCGCTGTTTGTCAAACAGCCAAATAGTTACTTCGGCAAATAAGACCATATATTCATATGGGGTATTTTCAGCCAAATTTATTTGGTCAGTACACTATTTGGTGTTCATATGTATGTATAGTAATAGTAATAAATATATTGCCATGATATTTTGATACTTGTGTTCGAATAATTTAAAATAAAATGTTAAGAATAAATTTTATTAAAAGGATTAATTGAATTTTCCAAAGAATTTAAATTATAATTTAAAATTAAAATTAACAATTTGAAACTTTATTTGGAATTTTCTAAATATATATCTATGTGTATAAAAATTGCATGTAGGAAAAATTGGATTTAATTTTTATTGGTGATATGTTTTCACATCTATCCCTGGTAGTTTAGCAGCTGTGGTTGATATGCATTCACGCGCTGCTGAAATTAAGACAATGGAAATTATTTATTGTGACAAATATAAACTGAAATAAAATTATTGAATTGAAAGGGATTTGTTATTGAAGAACTTTATAAGAAGTTATAGAAATCTGTAGACTTGAAGAATTTAAAAGTATATTGAATTTCATATGACAAAGCGAGTAAAACATTTAATTGTTGTTGAAAGGTGGTGGAAGTGGTATGAACCAATCAATAAAAATGAGTCTCAAATTGAAAACAGGAGCTAGCCGAGAAATTATTTACTAGCAAGATTAGTTTAGTAATCTGAGACGTCATAATTTCAGATTTTTGGATTATATCATAGCAATATGCATATAAAGCTTATCCTCATTCGCTCGCTCACTCATCAAAAAATTAGTGGACTTGCAAAACACCAATCAAAGATTACTACGTTAAGGGATTACCAATATGACAATCCCAGAATAGCTATTATCCAGAATTTTCGACTTTAATGCACCAAGTGGCGATGCAAGCAAATATTGGTTACACTATTTAGAGATTATCAATGCAAAATCATTATTAAAAATACAAAAATTATCGTACAACCCAATTTGAAATGTATACTCGAGTTTCGAACTTATTAGTTCTCATCAGTACAATATACAAATGGATTGTACGAGTGCATTAGCGGCTACCTGCCATCAACAAGCAATGTATGTATTGTATTTTTAAATACTAACTGGCTAGAGCCAAGAACTTTTTTACTCATACTATCATTGGGGCTTTTCCCGAGAACCGTGCGATGGCGTTGCTGAGACTTGCAATTTTGTAAGAATTCGCTTACATTGCTTGTTGATGGCAGGTAGCCGCTAATGCACTCGTACAATCCATTTGTATATTGTACTGGGGGCCCGGGTTGTAGCGAACGACCGGCTTGTAGTTAGGACTTTCCTAATTTGCAAAACGGAGCTTAGTAGTTATGGCCAAGTGCAGTGTACGCCTCCATGTGGCGTCCCTGGAGGTAGGTGGGAGCTTATTTTTCCTCACTTTGTTCAAGTGTTGCTCCGAGCAACAACCGAACCGTCCTTAGGGGACTGGAAAATATACCATATCCATATCCGACAAGCTCCTGCCTGCTACTAAGTACACGCGCCACAGGAGCGGTTAATTGGAGAATACTAACAATGTAGCGTAGCCCGAATCCAAGACGATGAATTCGGTCACGTCTAGAAGAATTATCTTCTTTATGACTGCACAAACTTGTTTGTCCAGCTAAAGGGGGACATCTGAATTCTAGGGCAGTTACTATCTGGGAGTCCTATCCAACTAAATCAATCCTAAACGCGAGGCAATGCATTCGTGCACCTGACAATACGGCTCTGGCTGAACCGGACTGAATATCCGATGAAGCCAAAGAGTATTCTGGAGCCAAATCGCAAACATGGAGAATGTATACACTCAACCCATTAAGTCTTCTAAGAACCTGTTCACACTGTGCTCTAGAAGCAATGCCGCTAACCTAGATCACTCTAGGATAAGCGCACATACTGGAACAGCTGATGCAAGATCCCTAGGAATCCACGTAACAGCAAACCAGAATGTTTAAAGTGACCACAAGACACGCTGACTAGATTTATCTTGTCAGTGTGCCCCACGGCTTGGAAAGCCACACTTAGTAGTACCCTAGCGGACAGAAGTCCGACATGAGGGGGCAGAGTTGGGATCTCTAAGTGGAAACCTTCTCTGTCTGGGACGTGACATATCCCCAAGCCTTTGTCCAAGTTTTCGGCGTCGCAGCCCTAGAGTTATTAGGTCGGGCGCCGAGGGGCGCATCGGTGAAGCTCCTTAATGCATAGTTCCTGAGAAATCCTGACTATCGCATACTACCGTTACTACGGGAGACGGGGACCCGAAGAGCATTAAAAACGCTCTTCCCCGTCATTTGAGGTTGGACTCGTAGTGGCTGTGGTTAGGGCGAGATTCAGCCAACGGTGGGAACTACTTGCACCAAGTGCAAGTAGAACCTGCGACAGTTTACATGGTGATCAAAGTAAACGGCGCCTGCCTGTTAGCAGGAAGCTCGAGACCGATCTAGAAGGTGTCTTGAGGCCCGTCCTTGGGTGGTGATCAACTGGCTCGTTCTGCATCCGATAGGAACCCCTTTAAGTAGGGCGCCTGTCCCGGCGAAACCTCGTTAGGAAGCTCCCAAATAGTGAAATAATGAGTGAGGTGACCCACAGGTTCAGGGAACCCGTGCTGGGAGTGTCTGACGACGAACCTAACACGTTAAATTAAACGACTTCAATGTATATTGTACTGATGAGAACTAATAAGTTCGAAACTCGAGTATACATTTCAAATTGGGTTGTACGATATTTTTTGTATTTTTAAATACTAACTGGCTAGAGCCGAGAACTTTTATACTCATAAAATCATTATTAAATTTCTAACAATAAAATACTTCTTCTTAAAGTGTAGTATCCGCTCAGCAAACGTTGGCTATCAACGTGACCGAAATCAAGATAACTGACTGGGAAAGATATTTAATTGCGGTTTCCCGCTCGCCAGCCTACCGGTGCATGGTACACTGCTGGTCAATTAGATACAAGATACGTCAATTTTACCGAAGCGCACCAAACTGTATTTTTTGCATTTGGGGTCGAGTGAAATTTACATACCGCGACATAACCTACTTATGACACTAGCGGTGCAAGCATTAACCTTTTCACGGCGCCGCCATCCTGTATTTTGGACGTTCCCAATAATCCAAGCGAATTTGTCGTGCTCAAGTACGTTTTCAGAAAAGTTTCTCTTTTCGAATTTCTATAATCTTGCAATGTTGTTGACGGCGTGATAATGTGAAAGATGTAGACAATTGAACAGTGCGTATTTCAATCGGGCTATGCTTGATAATAAATCCTGACACAGAGACTTAGGCACACGGTAAAGAGGAAGACTGTACGTTGTAATGCCACAGATCAAAAATAAAAATTAATCCCGCGAAGTGCGGCCTTAAGGCCGCACAACCTTTATAATCGCATATTATATTATGGGACGATATAATATAACCGAACGATAAAAAGTTGTGCGTTTTTCATGTGAGGGCGTAATCCCGTTGAATGAGGCCAAAACCAGGACAACAACGACTTATGATTTGGATCCGTGTCCGACAACCCGTGTAATTTCCCCCCCCCCCCAAGTTTGAATATTCTGTAATAAGATGTAAACAAATAAACATTTTATAATCTATAAAAAGTAGATTTATATTAAAAAGAAATCTCAAAACATATTAATAACATAAATTTGAGGATAATACTTCTAAAAGAACTTGAAATATTTTCTGCTGAACCGGTGAAACGGTAGGGAACTGTCTCTACATCGAAATGTCTCTGCGTGGAACGTCGTTGATGGCCAAATAGTTAGCGCAAACAACTATTAATGCAAGGTTCCCCGGTTTGACTCCTGATTGAGTCCAAAAGTTCTTGACCGTCTCCGTGCTTCGGAGGGCACGTACAGCCGTCGGTTCCCCTGTGTTAAAGGTTTCCTATCATAACAATAAAAATCAGGGTACAGGCACATCGAGGGTCAGCTTAGCAAACTACCTAAGATGCATAAAAATTAGAAGAAGAAAATTATTTGCGACTTAATGAATACAAATAGCTTTTGGTCTCACCAGCTTAGATGTGTTTCGATACCGGATAATTTTCATTTTGCATGAATGATTCTTGAAATATTTCATGAAAAGTTAGAGAATGTTAAAAAAATATTAAATAAGGCTTTTCTGTGATGATTATTTTAGAAATGTTTCCCACCTTTAGCAGAAGGATGAGATAATAATTTTAATAAACATGAAATGCGTGGCGGAAGTTTTATGGTTTGGGGGTTCATTTAGACGGAATATCCAGCGGTATAAAATAAGGCGTATATTTATCAGACGATTGGGAATCACCGAATGCGCTGGTGTGATCTACAGTTCAAAATAGATCAGTAGGCTATGGGGAAGGTACCGGAAACTGAAAACATAATAAAAAGGACGCGAAGAAGAAGAATTCACATGTACGTTCATCAGGGTCTACCTTGGCATGGTTTTACTTAAAAATGTGGTGTCCCTAAAGAATTTATTTAAGGACACCTTGTATTTTTTAATTTAATGTTTACCTGATTTTAATTCGTAGTATTTAAAAATATAGCAGCGATTAATCAACTTCTAGATTATCAAATTACTGTATTTTTCTTGAATAATGTAGGTACTACTTGATGCATTCTACCAATAAATTAGCAATAAATAAAAACCGTAAACAAATAACAAATGAAGTTTTCTGTTATGGTTAGTAAATGGATGAAGTTATCTTTAATAAGGTTGATGATAAATGGAATTTTCTGGGATTTTGCTAAATTATATTTAAAATAGTTTAATTACATTAACTAAGAATAATTATTGGTGCTTTCATTACAATTACATGAAACCAGTAATTAATGTACCTTGGAAAACATTTGAAAGCCAATTTATATGGGAATTGCTACCAGAAATCACACAACAATGTCGAAGTAAGCAACAAGAGGTTGGCAAACGATCAACTTTATCCATTGCGGTAACAAACTTAATTAAATATTTTTAGTTAATGCTGATAAGAAGTAAATACAGTTGATGCCATTATCAACTCTTTTAGTTAACTTTAACACCTGCTTTATTATTTTATAGATACAAACAAAATAGAATACACACGATCAAAAATTACCCTGATATATTGCAGTCTGAAAATAAATAAAAGTAACGCAAACACGGCATTTAGCTAAAATAAACCTGTAAAAATAAAAATAAGTTCTGTGTAGATTTATTGCATCTCTACAGTGCATGAAACAATTTTACTTTTTAAAAAACATGTTTTATGTTTAGCAGTTTTGTGCTTGAAAACAAATGGATTTTAAGGATTACCCACGTCACTTTTTTAAAAGAGTAATTTTTTTTATTAAAATTATTAAATAAATGTGAAAAGTTTTTAAAATAAGAAATAATTTCTGAACCATTTTTTAATTCGCTAATGAAAAACATCGACTTTAGTTTTAAGAAAATTCCACTCAACATTGTATCCTTCAGGATTGAACTGTTAACTTCGTCTTTATACCTTAAATCTTCCTAATTATATAAATTAATGCAGTCAAAACTCTATCGTGATATTTTTGTATACAAAAAATTCTAAGATTTTCTTCAGGCAAGTACGATATACCCAATAAATAGGTGGAAATTAAAATTACGAAAATTTTGAAAAATGAAAAAAAAATAACGAAAATTATTTTACATTTTAGCTCTCATTTTTGAAAAGTTCCTGTATAATAAGTACTATTTAATAAATTAGCATTTCCTTCTGATGTCAGAATTTATGTACATACTGGAAGAAACGATACTTGTAATATCTTATATTGATAGAATTATTTATAATTATCCTTAGGCGAAAAACTGTAATTACTATTTAACTTTACGACATAATTGAACATACCAAAATATTTACTTGACTGCTGTTTCAACATGGCGCTTTTCAAAGTTGCAAAATACTTGTTGAAACGAAGTACAACATACGATTGCTGTCTAATACACAGTACACATCAGATCTACATTTTCTTAAACCACGAAAGATACCGTATAGCCTGTGGGTGTAAGCAAAACGCCATAGGATCATATTATATTATAAATAGAAAAACTGTACAACGGATATTATTAGTGCATTATTTACTTCTATTTGTTTCCTATAAGGAAACTCTCAAATGAAAAGTTTGTCTTTTGAAAATTTTGCGGTGCATTCTAAAACAGCAGTTCTTAAACTTAACTAGTTACCGCGATCGTTCCTAATAACAAAAACCTGCAGGGGCTTCCTGTGGAAAATCTTTGAGCAGAGTGAATGTATCCTGCAGTATTTGGCGCCCAACGTAGGGCTAATTACAAGGCAAAATTGTTGTAAGACACATAGCGAATGTACTGAAAACAATATACAAGGTGCGTGTACTGTAACATTTGCTTATTCGTCTACGTAATTAAAAATCTCAAGTCACTATGTACAATTCAAAACTGAAGTCAAGTTTTCTCTCAGTATTTTAGTTTGAAAGTTATGGTATAAAGTAAAGTTGTTTAATATAGAAACCATATTGGCTTTTCTCAACCTTACAAGGAAAACCTTACGGATCTTAAAAATTAGACGGAATAATATCATAAAAATTTTCTTATTAAATCAGCTATTATGGACTGTAAAATCACTAAATTTACATGTTTTTATTAACGAAGTTGATATTATATATTTTGTTTGCAAATTGGACGAATAATTAACTGTCCTTTAAGGATTATAAAGTTATGAAGTTTTGATGATTTTAATTAGAACTTTTTGCAAAGAAAGTTATTCTAAATAGAGTTTTGTTCTTTTGGAATATCAGATATACCTATGAAAATTTTCGTTGGTATTCATTAAATTTAGGGAGTTAATTTAACAAATCATTTGCATTTAAATAGATTTTGGCAACTCTATCATGCATAAGGTTTCTTGTAAATGTTCAACCAGTACAAAATAATCAATTTGGGTGGCGGTTAAAATAAATATTACCAAATGCTTTGGGCAATTAAAATAAACGCGATTATTATTTACATTCAATAAAATTACTACACATTTTGTCAATTCCTATGTATTTATAATACATTTTGTAGGTAAAACAACTTTTGCTTTAGAATTTTTAAAACTGTAACCAAAATATTTGAAATTATTAAATAATATTCCCTAATTTGAAGCCAATAAATTCACCTTGTAGGTGCAATTTAAATAAAATTAAGCTTGTATTACAACAGTTTCTAGGTTAGGGGTTTGTCAACTTTATTGTGAGTAATCAAATTAAATGTTTATCACCAAATCGTTTGAATAGAAAGATATTAAGCACAAGGTAGGGGTGCAAAATTGTTATTCGCGGTTTGCACTTGGATGGGTGACCACGTGTTGACCGCGGTAAATCAATTTTAAGCGGTAGGCCCGTGTGGATACATGCAATTATAATAGCATGTATATATCAATAGTGTAATTAATTTGTTGTTTTTTCCGGATATATAATTACTAATAATCGAGTGTGTTTAATATTTAATTTTAATTACCACTAATAAGGAAATGTATAAATTTATAAAAATAGCAAACAAAAATATATACAAAAAGATAGCAGATCAAATAGTAAGGATAAATAAAACTATTGAATATACATAAAATTATTCATTAATCAAACAAACTTGGTTCCATTAATTGCTCATTCCAACCCATCCAGGTATTGATCCCCTTAAACATATTTCGCTGTAGTGAAAATTGTAACTGCTATGAAAATTATTAAACAATGCCGTCTTGGCACTGGTACTGAAAAAACTATTCAAATCCTCCGATGTAACTCTTTAAAACAATTTTTCTTATTTCTAGCTTAAAATGGCCATATCTTACGTAACTATTGAGGTTTTCGCAGTAGACCGAAATTATCTTCAAACTAGATTACAATCAAGGGTTTCGGAGTTATAGAATAAATTACGCAATGAAATGTTAAAAAATTAATTATAATTCTGAATATTTCCAATTAGCCACAATTTTGAGACCGCTGGACAGTAAATTAAATAACGTGACAGATGGACTGAAGTATACAAGCGCTTTGTCATCAAGATGGCGTCTCGAATAAGAGCAACGTTGCAAATTAAATATAGATGAAAAACTTTATTTCCTTATTGAAAATCAGTTCTCAATGAATAACAAATGAGATACAATCACGAAAAAGATATCGTCTATCTCCTAATTGGGTTACTCTCCCACTAACTCAGCCATTCGAAACTAAATTTCTTCTGCTACACACTAAAGAACAGGCTTATATCTGTCTATGAAAACAATAAAAAATGTGAACATGGTCAAAATTATTTAAATAATCGAATTTGAAAAGTACGGAAAAGTAGCATCTTGCATGCTGTAGAACCGGTCGATGCCACTACTTCGCTCGGCCGGCGCGCATTTTGTTGACGGTACGTGTGGTGGGATATAGTCTTAGACTTAGAAGAAAGTCTTAGTCCAGAAAAATTTCGCAGCGGCAGATGCACCTCGACTGTGTTACATGCAACATCGATTATTTTTTGTTTTTACGCGATTTTTTGGGGGTGAAACGTAATAGTATACTGCCCCATACCGCAACTATACTTTTTAATGCTATTTTGAGGGTCTCTCGAATCCCGATTGCCTTAATTCCGGTGTTCTTGATCGGTGGCGCCTTCTCGTTCCTTTAGCCCTGCTGCGTAGCAGCTCAGAGCACGAAAAACCGCCCGGAGATGCGGAGCATCGGAGGGTAGGTTTTTTGATTCTCGTAGTTCTGGCCAAACCCCAAAAAACACCCCAAAATTCGAAGGCAAAAAAAATTTCATTTTTTCACTTTTTCGGCAATACAAGGGTTATTTTCCATTTTTTTGATTATATTTATTACTAATATCCACTAATCACACCCCTATCTATCCGAATTTCAAAGAAAAATTCAATTCGGAGCAAAAAAATTTCACCCGAGTTCAAGGGACCGCTAACGAGGTATGTGGATGCGACCGTGTTCGACCGCATACAATTTGGTTACTTTCCCTTCTTTTCAAAAGTCGATATTTTTTTTATTTTGACCATGTTCACATTTTTTATTGTTTTAATACAGATATAAGCCTGTTCTCTAGTGTGTAGCAGTCGAAAATTTTTTTCGACTGGCTGAGGTAGTGATATAGTCCCCCCTAATTGCTTCAAATTAATGATAAAAAGATACCTCTATTGGAGAAAACATTGGTTAGCAAGAAATCCAAGCTGAGTGTTGATAAAATTAAGTTCTCTCACGTTGTCAAGCAGAGTTCTTTGATCCATCCAATCCTGTTAATGAGCTAGCTTGCTGTTTTGGGGTACCCTAAGCTACGGTTTTCTTGTCAAGAAAAGAGCTCTAAGCAAAGATCCTCTTGTTATGGAAGAAAATTCTGATCAGTTAGTAACAGTAATTTACAGAAGAACTTCTGGGTGTCCAGTTAGAGGATACCTTTCGATGGGGGAACCATGGTTCCTCTTTGGTCCGTAAACTGAGTGCTGCTTGGTTTTAGGCCAGAGTTTTGAGAGGTGTGGTAAACCCATCTGTCATTAAGTCTTACACCTTTACTGAGGTATAGTCGCGTTTAGCGAATGGCTTCATTTTTTGGGTATATCAGGACATACAAAACAAATCTTTGGTATGCAGAAGCGAATACGTTTTATCCATGACCGGTGCGAGCAGACGAGATTCGTGCTAGCCTATATTTCGGAAGCTGGGAGTTCCTCCTTCGTCATGTCTGTGTATTCAGTCAACTGCTGTTTATATTCGACAAAATATTGTCCGATTTTCTACGGTACATGATGTTAATAGTTGTGTTACTAGATATGGAAGTGCTCGTTTGCTTCCCTAGCATCATCTCAGCGTCATTTATATTACTTAATTATATTACCGAAAAATTACAAACGTTATAAGATGAAGAAGTAGAAACTGAAAACATTTCGGATATCTAATTGGAACCATCCATCAATCAAGCATGAAAAGTAAGAAGAAGGGAAAGAAAATAGTAATAGATCAAAAATGGAAGTGAAAACAGTAGGACCCCGGTATGATTTGGATGGGAATCCAATTGAGGAACATTTTTTCGACTGTCAAACTCACACGGATTTTTTCCCGAAGGTATTGGTGCTACAAGATATTGTGTATCAATCTAATTTATATGCCACGCAAAGAGGAAAAACGTTGAACCTCAAAGAAAATTAAGTTCTTGCCTTTATAGCCATCAATTTCCTTATGTGATATCACAAAGGTAAAAGATCCCTTGCATGTGGAACAATGCTAATAAGGGATAGAGCAGGATTGCCGAAGGATTTGATTCCTGATGAAACATTAAATTTTTTGTCGAATTTTCATGAAACGTGACAGAGTGTAGTATCACGGTTGCAAAGGGATGCAACCCGAAAGCAATTAAATTTTCCGCAATAGTTCCAGATTATAATAAATTTATGAGAGGGGTGGATCGATCGTTTTAGGGAAGCGTATTATGTGGACAGACGCTTGCAGGAATGGTGGCATAGGCTAATTCTTGGCATCTTGGACATTGCTTATGTAAATAGCTTACGCGATTTCTAGATATTGATGCAATTTTTGAAATTTTACCCTTATTAAGGTTCTTAGAGGCTAAGGAACAAGAATTTGGACGTTAGACGCGCTAAAAATGGAATTTTTGATAAAATTTTGAAAAATTCAATCTGACATTTGTCAATCCAAATTAAATTTTGGAACATTGGAAATTAATTTTGCAACTCCTCCGGGTTGGGTAATAGGCAAGCACCTCATTTCCGTTAAAGGCAATATCTATTGCTAAAGGACCTTCCTGAGGGGAGGGTTTTCCTCCCTCTTTCTCTCGGCCATTTATACGTGAGGTTTGCCTGCCTCTCCTCCACCTTTTTCTTTTTCATCGAATAGGACCCAGCTATGATTTGGGATCAGTAGATGGAATAAACCTGCATTAAAGGACAGTTACTGCGATAATCTCTGTCAAACTAAACTCAATGCCATGACCGTCGCTAGCCAAGGGGGGGGGGTAAAACCACCTTTAATCACCGACGGTTTTTGTTTGCAGGGGGCTCAATACCCAACCCTAAATCTTAAAATTCAGATGCTGTGGCGCACCAGCTATGTGAAGGATGTGTGGGCTAAGCCCTCAAAAGAATAAATGATTCTGAAAAGACCTTCAACCAAGTCACAGAAAATGGACGGATCAAATTTGGTAGAAGGATGTCCATAGCGAAATGAACTCCCGAGGACTTGAAGAGGGCGACTCGGAAAATTGCAAGACTTGGCGTGAAGAGATGGAGAAGCGATACTAAACTGTCTATGAATTAGTTATAATAAATAGACATAAAAATTGCGCTGTAATAAGAATGAAATGTTACTTCTATTGGAATTTAGACGAGCTGTCAGTTTAAGATTGATGAGTCGTAATTTCGTGGTTATATCCAACAAAAGGAAATTAACTTCCTCTGCTACGTCATCTCCATGAGCCAGTTCTAGTGGATGGTTTCAAAAGGGTGCCAAGGATACGACGAAATTATAATTATAATGTACCTAACTATCTAAGATTAGGGAACAAAGGTGTTCATTTTCCCACCTTTACAGAAAAACGCGACAGATGCAAGCAATGCTCTTCCATTGTTGGATGGATTTGTGTGTAAACAAAAAAATAAAATGGTTTTTTCAATATACCACGACAGGAACAAATAACATTTTTCAAACCATGAAGTTGTATTATTTTGGTCCCGACGAACCATCGGAGGGACGATCATCAGCTTAAGCGGTTAAAAGCTTCGCTGCTAATGCCGAATACCTTGTTCGACTCTGGGCTCGGTAAAACTTTATTCTGATCGTCTTCGCTTGGAAGCCAATGGCAAACCACCGAGGTGTGATCTGCCTGGTATAACCTCTCTGGGGATGAAGTGTATGCACTTCCCGCGGTTCGGATCCCGTGTTAAGCAGTAGGTCCCCTATGTGTGTGAATACTTCAAACGCACAACACATACTCGTATATAGGAGAGAGCTCACCTACGCCTGCAATCAGGCACAGTACTTGAAGAAGAAGAAGTCCTGGCAGGACTTTTGAGTCCCACACCCCTAAACTTTACTTAGGGTTGCACTAAAATTCCTAAAAATTTTATTTATGCTAATTGGCGATATTTGGTTTCTCAAATTTATAAAAACAATAGGTGTCTGTTATTACGATATGGCAGACAGTTTTTGAGCTGATTTCTCATGTTGGATTTTCTTATCCCTTCTGCAAGTGTTCTCTTGTTTTTAGTGTACACGTTCTTTCACATCCCAGTATTTGCAATTTAATGTTGTTAATAATAAATAAATAAAATAAATTTTTATTTTATAAGCGACTAGGCAAAATTTATATTGGAGAACCTCGTATTTAGCTGAGCAGGTACAATAAATTGTGGCAAGTGGTTTGCTATTAATTATGTCTGAATTTCGCAGGAATTTAAAATCGTGACAACGATAAAATCATGGTAACAAAAATTATTGCAAACATTTTTTTTAATACGCACAAGCTCGGAAATCAGTAGTTGATGCTTAGTATTTTGTTTTTTCAAATTTATAGTTGTATCGTAAAAGTAAATAAAGAATAATTTCAAATAATAGGAAAAGAATTAAATAGATCGCCAATAGATTACATGTACTGTCGAAAACAATTAAATTCTTCCATAGGGGTGACTTCAAAGATTTACTGTAATTTTGGTAAAATTTGGAAGTCGAGTGTCAGAGGGTGATCGATTTTGATTTAACTTTGTTTAATTGACCTATTTAGACAATAAATCAACGAAATTAATATTAGCAGGGATTAAGGTAAAGTAACAAAATTGTAAAATTTCATCATTTTTTTCAATTATACAGTCCACTTAATCTCGGAAATTCATGTTTTCGAGTTTGTAGGATGCAGATAAATATTATACGGCTAATATTAAATTTGTGCTACTTCATAGTTCACTCGCAATGCTCAATGATCAAAAGTTTATTATTAAAAAATGCAATTTGAAGTTTTAAAACTACATAAAATGAAATAGGAAAAACTAATTAAATTATGCTTAAGATAGACCGTTCGCGGTTTAATTGAATACAGTGAGCGATTTGAATAAGTAAAATAACTTAATTAATTTTAAAATTTAATTTATCACAACTATGCTTTACAGTTCTTATGCCTATAACATAATATCTCAATTTAAAAGCCTCCCAAAAAGTTGATAGCGGGGATACTTTAATTATGCTAACCCTGTATAATTTTATTTTAAATTTATACTAAAGAAAATAACTTTTCGTTTTGTTTTACGCCACTTCGTTTAACTTATTATGTAAATTAAGAACACTGTAATATCATTTTTAAGTTTGTATTATCTCCCTTTACATTAATTTTTTTCTTGACACGCATAAATGGTCGTAACTGCAAGTACGTGAATTTAAATAATGGTTAATAGTATTTTAATTATTTTTTTTAAACAAAATTATTCTGAAAAGAATCAAGGCTATTGAAATTATGAAGAAATTCAAGCTACGCGTGGAATTAATCGATATCTAAAGTAAATAATCTTTAATTAAATTAATTTATTTTGTTTACATTCGAGCAATCAATAAATTAAAATAAAGAATAATATTGAAACAGAATTCGGTAATTCGTATAATTAAAACACAGATTCTAAATAAAATATTAAAAATAATTCATTTTTAATTTAAATATGTAATATCTATCTATAGTACTTTTAATTAAACCAGAGTGCCAAGTGTACCAAGTTTTCAACTTTTTGAAAGTTAATCCTTACAAAAAAATTAATTACCTTAAAAAAGGAACTAGGAAATTACAATTTAAAATTTTATTCTTGTTATAGAGGTTAAATTATTTATTCATTACTTTATTTAATTGCAAAAATTATTAAAAAAGCTATTAAAAATTTTTCTAATTTCAATTAATTTTTATAATACAATTTTTTTAAATACAAAAGAAATGTTATACATTTTTTGAATATAGAAAGTTATTTAAAATTCATATTTCCACATCAATTAATAAAGGGCAGTGCCGTGTTTTTACGGTACACCCAATAGATTTATTTATAGCCCCACTTATTTTTTAATTATCAGCTATGATGCCGCAGCTGTTTCTTAAGAGAGATCGCAAAGTTCCCAATTTTTTTGGAAATGAAGTGGAGTTTATTCTTAAAAGTTTCAAAATATAATAACAGAATTTTAGAAAATTTCAAAAATTATATTTACGTTCTTAGTTAAAGTCTTTTAAATTTTGTTATGTGATTAATGACTAACTAAAATTTTATACAATCGATAAAAGCATAATAATGTACTTATGTCATTAAAAAATAATTAAAATAAGTAAAAAAAAATTAAAAGTTAATTAGGCGAAATGTATCTTTGCACGACATAAACAATAATTGCTTGTAGAATTTTTTTATAAAACCATTTTGGCTTTTTATAAAATCATTTGTAACCTATACTTATATATTATAATCTATTATCTACTTAACTTTGACGATAAAAAAATATCCATGGACGCGCGAGAGTAGCTTAACGAGATATTTGTAGTTTAGATGTTTGAATTGGTTAAAGTTGATATTATATAGTAGTGCATGGTGTTAATTGTGGGAAGTATTAACTCTCTATGATTGTTAATAGTATATACATTTTTTATGCGTTTCCGGGACTTAAAGTGGAATTTATATTTATTTAATGCTTTAATTTCAACATAAATTCTCAAAATAAATGTCACTTTGACGTTTCTCAACAATCAAGTTGCATGCGGTCGTCATTGAAACAATGCATTTATTTTTACTTAAGTTCTTTGGGATTTAAAGTTTAACTTTAATCTTCGAGAAAAGGGACTTAAAAGCAGTTTAAGTCCCGGACTCGCATAAATGTATTTATAGATACCCATAAGCGTATGAGAAATGCTTGCGAAAACTCGAATTTTGAGCAAATTGACAATGTTAATATGATAGTACTGTTATATATACCGATAATACGGTAGCCAACTAAAGTGATTTAAAATGAGCATTAAATTGTTTAAACATGGACAGATAGAATGGATTTTTGTAGTTAGTAAATTAATGTTAGTTTAGTATAAATATAAAGCTGTTAGAACTAAGTGTATAATTTTGAACTTCTAGGTAAAATATATTTTACAATGCAAGGATAAATAATGAAATTTATAGACGATCGAATCCAATTCAAAGAGTAGTTTGAAATTTGTGGTTTAATTCAAAGAACAATTTTTACCATATTATCAAATATCTGCTCATACCATCCAAGAGATCTTCATGCAATGCATTTTTTCTCATGGATACACTGCATATAATTTTTTTGTTAAAACTACGGACGTTTATTAATGTTTAAGAAAAAATCTCAATCGCGTGATCGCTATAGTCCTCCTCCTAACATGGAATTAAAATAGCAATTTAAAACCCGGAATTGCATAAAGAATATTTCCGCTTGCCCAAATTTTTTTTTACAAGAAAATTGCATTAAAGCTTAGCTTGAGGCTTAGTTTCGACTTAGGCTTAGCTTCGACTCAACTAGGAGCTTTTGAACCAATGGATGAGCTTTATTTGTAGTTTTACATAAGTGAGATCACATTATGGCCTTGGGCTACTATTGAAATTAATATCTAGTTTCGAGTATTTCCATAGGGTTTTAACAAGGAGATTACTCAAGCGTAACGAGTGCAATGTCCGCAGCTAAAACCTGTACGAAATGAATGTTCAAGAAATTTTTGGAGCACTAGTTGCAGTTTAGATGATTATTCCGCGATGGTACACCTTCTTACATATTTTCACAATATTCGTTGAATAAAAATTTTGAAATTTCCTTTTAAAAAAATGTTACACTATTTTCTATCTTTGGTGACAAATATATTATTTTCTGCGTTGGATATTGTCTTCTACATTATTTATTAAGAAGTTTTATATAGGTCCAGTAGTTGTTTTTTAGTAATTTTTGTAATTAGTTCTATGAAAATTGTTTTTTTTTTATATCTGAGGTAGCTCGCTAGGCTTTCCTTTCGATGTGCTTGTAGTCTGTTTTTTATTGTTATGATGGCAAATCATTAACATAGAGTGACCCACCGGCTTTAGGTGCTCTCCGAAGCGCGGAAGACGGTCAAAAAATGTTTTGACTGTACCCGGAGTTGAACTGGGGAGCCTTGCATAAGCAGTTGATATTATGAACAAAAATATTACACTGTTTATGTAAGTATATACTGTAAAATAGTGTAAAAGAGGTGGTCATAGCTGTGGCAGTTAAATACGTCTACTGCTAATGCGAAATGTTCGGATCGAATCCGGGCAGGGTAAAAACTTTATTCTGACCGTCTTTCCTCGGAAGGCAATGGCAAACCACCGAGGTAATCTGCCATGAGAATTAATCTCAAAATGAAGTATATTACACTTCCCGTGGTTCGGCTCCCACGTTAAACAAGTAGGTACTCTATATATTCCACAGATATGGATCACAATGCTTCTGTTAAGAAGCTAAACGACTGGAGAGAGTATAAATAGTATAATATTATTACTGTAATAATTAACGTAATAAAATCTGTGGATTTCATCTGAGTGGAATAATTGATTGGACAGGTTCGTTAGGGCTTGTACCGGCAAATGTGTAGGGGCGTTGCATGAGAGTTACGTGGCCGTACGCCTGTTGCTCGGAGCAAAGCGCGTTAGAATTTAAAAAAGAAGAACTTTGTTTCAAGAAATGTAGACTTTCTGCCCTGTAATGAGTCTACTTTCGATGAATAATCAACGCAACAGCAGCTTAGGTCGGAAAAAATACTCAAACGTTCATGTCGGGCCAGGTTTTCAGCGCAGGTTCGCTCATGATCCTTCCCAAACCTGTCCTTTAAAATTCTTCAGGTAGTATAATTTAATAGTATAATTTCCTTGCAATATAGCGTTTTTCCAAATTTTTCTTTGCTTTATGACGGCATAGCTAGAAAACTCGGAATAGAAAATCGTACCGACGAAGGTTGTTTGGCATTAAATGTTAGAAATTTAATTAATCATTAAAAAACGAAGGCATTTTTATTAAATGCATTAAATATATTGCATTTTACAGAACTAGAGTAAATTAAATTTTCTTGAACTTAGAACGGAAAAGGACTTTACTGAAGTAATTTCTTGCTTTCCTTCTTTTTTAGAACGCGCACAACTAAATTTAATTAATTATAAAACTTATTAATCAACTATTAATATTAAATGAAGTGAATTAATGTATTAAATTACATCTATAAACTCTGAAGTGCATACAAAAGCAAAATTTGCATTTGTATTATTTCTTATACCTACGACTTCAAAGCATAAGGTAATAAAGGTTACATATCGCGTTCAGTAAATCGTGGCAAAAATGTAAACAGAAAACCTAACAGGATACTGCTAAGTTATTATTATTATTATAAATTCTAAGCAAAAATATTATATCTTAAGGTGATTTACATATTTTGGAGTTTTGTAACAAAAATTATAGTCATAGCTTTTTAAATACAAATGAACTCTATACCGGAAAAACGAAGTCATCCAAAATTACAAAATAACAAAGTACCAAGGTTAATACCTTGCGGTACAGAGAAAATAATTTTAAAGGCATTTTAGCGAATATTCACTAAAATTAACTTGAAAAGATCTTTCCTTCAGATACGAAAGACAATCAATCCAAATTTGTATAATTTCAAAAGAGCTGTCAAAAGCTCTTTTGAGAGCAGTGTAGATGTATTCAACTTGTGTTTCTTTGTCATCACTCTTATAGGTATATTGAGCAAAGAGAAACAGATTTGTTGTCGTGAATCTTTTGTGTAAAAACCGCACTGGTTTCCATCAAGAGATAGCTTAACATGATTATGAAGCAAAAATATGCTATAAAGTTTAAAATTAAATTTTAAAATATATTATTATAATTTTAACTGTTTTATAATTTTTATTGGAGAGCAACGGGCTGCGTCAAAAGTCGATTTGTAAATTGTGTAAATATAATCAATTTCATTGGTTAGAGTAGTAAATTGAAACCTTCAGTGATGAAATAAATTAAGCTTTCAGACGTAAACAAGTGTAAAAATAAATAGGTACATACCGAAAAATATTTTGCTCACTAGCGACTTGTGGAAAAGGAATGCTTCGTTCATTAAAATGTGGAGGGTGATATCGTTTTCCAGCAGCAACTGATGTAGTATGGCGTAGTCAAGCTGAAAGTAATTACAAAATAATACCATGTATTCGCAAGGATTTAGGTCAGTTAGGTTCTCTTGGGATTTATGTTGAGCATAGCTGCCACGCAAATATACATAGTACAACCATTCATTATCTTACGTGCGCGACATACACAACTTACTGACAACTGCTAAACTGTTTCCAAATTGCTTTTATATAATCTACGAGTATAGATTGCAAAGCACCTGCCCATGAGAAATCGTGATCAACATCTATTACAAGATGAATTATTCGTGATATTTAAAGGCAGCTCAAATACAACAAAGAGATATATTCCGAACCTACTTCTGAAAAACATCGCACGAGTTATGAAAACCTACTCAAATTATTCAAGAATTTGTTAGGGCAAGCTTTTATAAAATTGTGAGTTCTAGCGCTTCATACTTGTCGTTCGCTGACATTTATTAATTTTTAACTTGGGGGAAACCCTCAATAAAGTTGATAACCTTACAAGTAAAAACGGTATATAAAATGGAAACAGTTATCCTTGAATATCCCGATAT
Organism: Podabrus alpinus; assembly: GCA_932274525.1. NCBI lineage: Eukaryota > Metazoa > Arthropoda > Insecta > Coleoptera > Cantharidae > Podabrus > Podabrus alpinus. The sequence continues at coordinate 22,437,459 of OW026455.1, forward strand.
AAAGTAATGAGTTCCAATTGCTTCGCCTTTTTTACATAAATTTATTATAAAAAATTATGAAAAAGATTGTTTTATTTGAACTGCCCTGGTATGACTAAAAATGATGATGTCTGATGCTCTGATTGAAACTGTTAAAATTACGTACCTTCATGCTGGATTCGTGACAATCTGTGCAGGGTAGCAAAATGAATGTCTTTGAAACTCCTGGCCGGAAAACTAATTTGGAAGCAAAAACAATTGCCTCAAAAATGTCGGAATTTCCATTACCTGAAAGAGGAAATTAGAAATTTGAAAAAATTTCATAGAGACGTGTAATTTTATTTTGAAATTATGAATGTGTGTAAGCTAATTTAGTGACAACAAAACAATTCAAAACTAAGTTAGATGTTGGAATTGTATATTGAGGTGTGAATGAATGAATTTGCATACCAATTGGAATATTATCGAAGTACGAATTAACGGAGTAGTAATCTGTAAAAGCTTTGCCGTTGATAGAGACGCTCCGGGGTAGATCAAACACGCCATTTCCACCAAATGTAACAACGGAGTATCTGTAATCATGTAACCGCATCGTTAAAGTGTTATCTTTTTAGACGGTACTAAACCACGGGTCAGTGGCCCGGCACATAACGACAAAGATTCTTATATCGATTACCTGTTTTGCGTGATGTTTAATTCCGATAATTCCTTATGTAATAGCTCTGTTAAGTATTCTATGTTGCGTTTTTGTGGCAAATTTTTATTGCATTCTTTAGCTTCAACAATAAAAACTACATCGGTTGATCGCGGTACAGAATTACCATCAAATCGAATAAATTCTCCTTCTGGTACGGTGGTTCCATTCAGTAAATTGCATCTATAACATTAATATTAATACACGAGTCCTTGTATAAACGGCCTATAGAAAATATTTAAAATAAAAAAATATACAATAAATTAGTAAATAGTGCAACGTCGCCTTTGTATTAATTTGCGGTTACAATAAGACGTCTATTGTATTACAGTAAATGAATTATATCTACGTCAACGACTTGAGAAACTGGATGCGATAAACCGAGTTCGCTAGTAATAAGTGATAGCCCGTCAGAAGCTGCGTGCCTTTAGTATTAGGGCTTATTTAGGAAACAGCAAGATAATTAAATCCGTAGTTAGTACTAAAATATATAATTCATACAGCAGTTACACTTACTTAACGCACGCTTCTGGAATTCTGAGCGGTGTATTCTCAACAGCGCACAGATTCATGTATGCCATTGCTGACGTGCAAGCGTCACTTTCGTTGATACTATTAAGGCACATATCGATAAATGGGCCACTGGGTACTCTAGGGAAACAGGTTACAAATGGAGAAACGTTGCTTTGGAAAAATATTTCACAAAGAGCTCGCACTTCCTCCGATGGGGTTTGTGTGTCTATTACATTATTTCCTTTCGAGTAACAATTACGATCCAAAGACCAAGATTGAGCAAAAGCGTTTATATTATTGGACTTAATTCTTTCTCCTCCGGATGTGAATAAATCGTCCGACGGTTCATTGTTCATAGTTCCCCAAAGACCGCCCGTCTTTCCAAAATACCATCCTGAGAGACATTGGCAAATTATGTGATCGATTCCCAACATTTCGCATATTCAACTTACCTGATAACTCCAACATGCAAACATCAAATTTCATATTACATTGTAAACTGAATCCAGCGGCGCTCTCTAGAGTAACAATATCGGATTCTTGATATACATAAAGATCGCCTACTTGTAAAGGCAATCGCGTACTTGATCTATCGTTCTTTTCATTTACTTGAATCACCTAAATTGACCAAAAACAAATAACTTCAAACGGTTATTAAATTTTTAAACACTTACATTGGTTATCGAATCTATATGTATAACCGTGTTGTTAACAAGCAAGAGTAACTCGTGCGAATCAATTCTTTTCGTGTCATAAGAAATTGCTATCGAGAAGTTACGATCAAGAAAATCTGATACTAACAAGTAAGAGCAATCTCCACGAAACTTATAATGTGTACGATCAAACGTTACAAAATATTGAGAACCCGCTAACATCGCTTGCGCTAAAAATAATTAAATATTTAAATTACATAACAATTCAGTATCAAATATTAAATTCACCTTTGAAAGGTGGAAACCAATCTGTAGGGTCGGTATATGGCTTGTAATCGTAGTAGAAGTTCCAGAAATTAGTTTTAGAAGCAACGAAATAGTTTTGTATGTTATTAATTGCTTTGTATTCCGGTATTTCCTGTTTAAAGAAAGTTAAATTAAGGATTTTGCAAAAACCAGCTTAATTCGTTTTGTTTCGAACAATTGTTGAAAGCGTTATACCTAAAATCGTTATTACGAGGGCAGTTCAAATTTCAACTAAACCTATTTTTTTGTATTATTCAAGATTACGTGGCAACTGTCGGTGTAATAATAATGGCAACAGGTGATGTATCGGTTCCGTCGTACAACGCATTGTTATTAAATTATTGGTTCATGTATGTATGTGCAAAAGCGGCTCAGATTTATCGTTGTCTAAACGCACAGCTTAGGGAAGAGTGCATATCTCATAATTCAGTGTTTGAATGGTGGAAATCGTTCAAGAACGGCCGCAACCGCATATCAAACACTCCACACGTTGCCAACTGCCACTGCCGATAACGAAATTAATATCCAAGTAGTTTATGATCTTATTTGGTATATCAGGTACATATCTGTGCGTTAATTTCGCCAAAAAGTATATGATGGTTTTGGTAGTACCGATTATTCCACTCAGATACATTTTGAAACCGGTTTACGTCGAATTGCGTAAAAGCTTGTTTACTTTATATTGAAACGAATAAACAACCTGTTTCCACTCATATAGATGTTCTTGTACAATATTCGACAGTACAGGACGTCCTTGTGCAATATCCAACACAGCAGCCGGTACTACTAAGTGTGTCGAATTTCATACGTGGTGGTGGAGGCACCTAAGCCTGCTGTAGTTTCCCACGATGAAAAAAAAACATTTGTATGTATGGAATTTTGTGAAATTATGGAAGTTGGTTTCCTATCGCTAAATAATCATGTAAACTGCAACTCGTGCTCGAAAAATACTTGAGCATTTTTCTTGCCCTTGTGCTTTCACATACGAATATATCATCTACAACAAGTTCCTGTTTAGTTAAGTTAATGCTCGATATCATTATATCCCGCAGCGCTATCGTGCATTTACATCAACATATTTTTACGCCCATAGGTAGTCTAGCATCTATTCCGATGGTGTATATTCTGGAATCTATTGTATTTACGACGACCAACAATTCTTTACAGAGCTTACTCTGTAGAACGCAATGGTTCGTTTCACGGACAACCTCTACATGATGGCGTCGATGACGACGGAACAATAAATGATGCGCAACGTTAACGAGGGTATTACGAGCATCAGAACCTGGGTTGAATTTGTCGGCCAAAATACTGAAACGATGCTGCAAATTGGGAAAACGAGCCAAGATGACGAGCCTGGGCTAATAACTAATAGAAGACCGAAGCTAGTTGTACACCACTTACGAGATAGATGCCGCACATAAAAGGACTAATAACTTCCGGGGTAATTTAAAAAGGTGCCCTGGTGGTGGAACAACAGATTGAATGCTACAAGGGTACGTAACGTGTGGTCTTTGAAAATGATATTCTATGCTATCCAATAGCAATGGGTAATGGAATGGGTCGCCAATTACATCGACAGCATTGTTGGTGACCCCTAAAGATTTTGGTTTTGGCATTTGTATTAATATTTAAAATTTAATTACAATATTAGCATTTTCTGAAAATATTCTACCAACCAAATACAGATTAAATTTCAAACGTAGATGGCAAGAGAGGTAGTGAGCCTCTGCAAAAACCTCATTGTCAAACACCCTCATGCCAACAATCAGGTTATGAATAAAAAGAAAACATCGATAGACCAATAATTATTATTGGTTGGCACCGACTTTACCGGGACTATGGTATTTTAACAGCTATACAGCCATAACATCACATAACGCGTTCCACGGTAACAGATCTTAACACTTATGGTGGGTTCATGCAAAATATTTAACGTAACTTGATTTAATTTATTTTAATTTAAGAAACTGTTCCGGTTACGTTCAAACGTAAGAATGGGGCATACGTAAAAATTATAGTTGACCAATATTTCCAAACGTTAAGTTAAATTAAAGAACATATAGCATGAACGCCTATAGGGGGTTACATACGTATATTGAACTTTCTTAAATTAAATTAAATTAAGTTACGTTAAATATTTTGCATGAACCCACCATTACTCCGAAAAACGCTGTTAAAAATCATACTGATCAGCGAAACAGCATGGAGAGCATTGACTCTACGATAAGTGCAATGATAAAAGAAACGGAGAACGACGAACTCAGAAGGCAATAACAATAATTTCTTCAAAACTGAAGAGAAGAGTCCGAACGGATTAAGCGTTAAAACTGTATACAAATTAGCACAATAATTCCCAATATGGGATAACCAAAGAGCACGAGCACATTTAAGAAATTTTATAGAATCAGAAGGATTAATTCATTGAAACAAATAAAGTACTGTTAATGAACCCAGGAAACTGACTGTTGACTTGGAAGGCATCCCGTGTAATACCTCTTGCCAAGGTTCCGTTGGCCTCGGAGTATGCTCATCTTCGCCCAATTAGCATACTGTTCCCACTTGGGAAGATTATTGAATCGTTTGCTAAGAGCGCATTATATGAGCACCTTACGTTTCACAGGGTTCTTCCACCTGCGCAGTCTGGTTTTAGACCGAATCACAGCACTACCACCTCTCTCCTGCGTCTTACATTGGATTTTACAGCATCAAGTGACCGTTCTGAGGTGCTCTTGAATTACTCCAAGGCCTTTGATTGGACATCATAGGTAAACTCAATTACTACAGCCGCTATGAGTAATTTTGCGGGTGGTTCGGCGCGTATTTGCGTGGAAGATCCCAAGTGGTGGATACTATTCTACTTTTTAGGATAACGAAGAGTAGAGAGCCGGTTTATCGTCGGGATATGTTGAGACCGCGCTCGTCATATCACTCTCGAGTTCTGCGTGATTTGGGCAATTACAACGTAACAACGGTAAAGACACAGCCGGTTAAATAAATGTGATCTTCTCTTGCACCATGATGTCCATCCTCATGCTAGCCGTTAACATGTGATACGCTCACTAAATTTAGGTGGGATAGTTTAAATTAAAATCCATACAGTGCGGACTAATCTCCTCGTACCACTTTACCTCTCTGCTGATTCACTATGTACATATACTAATTGCATATGCCAGGCCGTCAACAATGAGAGTGTTTCGCTCCTGGAATTCGGCAGTTATCAGATCAATGCGGCTTCCCGGACGAGCACAGAGGACCTACAGCTTGCCGTGGATTCAGATCCACGAGAATAGACGAATTTTACACCATCCACTCCAATCGGGAAAGCTTTCAGCCATATGAGTTTAATGTTACCTGGGGCCAGCAGATATAAATTTGGAGGGCGAAAAATCTTTATATAGATAGCATCTCACAGGATATCTAGGCAGACGAGACGAGCTGATTAGAAACGGGTCAGTTAGCCTTCCCTGTGGCTCTAAGCTATCAGAAACCCTAGATGTTCTCCTACAACCGCGTACTCTACAATTGCATTCCAACAGATGGGTAACAGGAACTGAATGTAGATAAGCAAGGACAGCGATCAAACACCCTCGGGTAAACATTCAGAATACGATTGGACGTCTAGCCTCATATGGCCAGAATTAGTGGCACTTAGCCTGCGAGAATCTTTGAGTTTTTCCTGCGGTTGTGATGGCTTGAGGAGGCAAGGGATGGGTGCTACTACATCGGATGTAACACAATGGATCAGGTTTAGCGGCCTGAGTGTATGTGAACTTCCTTTTCCTTACCCACTTACCTAAAATCCAGATCACTGGAAGAAGTATGTACGTATGTTCACTGACAGAGAAGGAAGAGGAACATCATATTGCAAAATAATATAATGTATAAAATATATCCGAATATTTCAGTTGTATAAGAAATAATGTTCAGGTAAAAGTTGAACTTCCCTCGTATATGAAAAACTATATTTTTATTTCGTTATTTGAATAACACTACTATTTAATATCGACAAGCTCAAAACAATTGTTACGATATCAAATGAACGCCGTACCTGTATTATGGGTGTTTCGTTAAACGCGTGCCACGAGAGAGGAAGTTTTTGTTCTAAATACATAATTCCATCGTTTGGTTCAAAAATAAACTTGGTTTTAGCTTCTCGACGCCTAAATAATTTAAAATATAATATATTTCAAAAGACTTAAAAGCACTTACCTATTTTCAACTTCGAGAGCATTTTGTGTTAAATCTGTCATTTTAAGATGAACGATAGTTATAAATCGCTGAATTCGATATTCAATATCAAAATAATTGTAAGCCCATTTTACTTTGTCAAAAATTTCTCTACATTTATCGTTCACGTATTGAATTGATGTTAAGTTTTGTAGGTCCTTTAATTCGTTGGTTATTTCTGTTGCTATTGCTCGAAACTCTTTTCCAAACGGAATAAATTTGAAATACTTTTCATTTAAGAAATTCCATACTAATTTTGAATACTTGAAAACATTTGTTATTGTATTATTGCCTGTGATATCTTTGTAAAATTTATCGACGTCGTGGGAAAGAGTTGCAAATTTGTTAAAATATGGCGATTCGATAAGTTCATTTTTTCGAAGGTAGACGAAATCTGTTAATAGCAAATTGTTAGTGAAGCTTTACCGAAATAATTGAGACTTTACCTAAAAACTCCTTGCCAGCACTCCAAAGAACACTTTCGAAATAATGAAGGATTTTAATGAAGGTTGGCTCTATCGAAGCTAAAGTTTTATGCCAATTGTCAATTATCATGGTATAAGTTTGTTTCCACAATTTGTCAATATAGCGAATAAAGGAGACGTGCATTTCTTTAATAAAGTTGTCATATTTTTCTACTAACTCAGAAAGTGCTTCCGAAATGTATTCCATTGCATCTCCTTGAAATAGACCATTTACAAATGCGCTTGTATTTTTGTAGTAAGTTTTAACCTAGAATATTAAAAATTTAAGAAGTAAGTTCGTAGGTAGTGGTATATTATGTATTACTCTGTCAACAACCCATAATACTCCTTTCTGAAATTTCTCACCGGATTCTCCCAGTACTTCCCAAAATTCGTTAACAATATTAGGGAAAGATTTAACGTGATCGTTAAGTGCTAATTCATCCACGAAGTGTAAAATATATCCTACGCCATCTCTCATGTAAAAATCGTTGGCGTTGTACGAGTTGTTCAGATATTGTTTTAAATACTCGATATCTTCTTCAATCACGCGAAGGTCTCTAAAAGTTTATAAACGGTAAAATATTATCCAGAAAATGTCAAAAATAGAACTTTACTTCAAATCCTCTAAGAAATTGTAAATTAAAGGCTTAGCATCCTGCCAAACGTCAGCAACAGCATCTGCTGTTTCAGAACGAATATATTGTTTCCAATAGTCAGCATTGTCTATAAAGTCGTTATAAAGCTCCAGGCTAAAAGCACGTATGCTATTCTAAAAGAATATACAATATATTAACCTTTTTCATATGAGTCGACATTTGTATATTTTAAAAATATGAAATGCTAATAAAAATTTAAGAGTCTAAACAAAACAATAATTTCCTTTAGGTGGTATAATTTGCATACACCAATCGATAGCATAGCAAACAAGTACAAAATTTGCATATCCATAGTCGCAAGTTAGCATCAACATAATAATTAATATAGATAACAACCATTAATATGTTAATAAGCAATATGTTTATAACATTAAAATCTTATTAATTAACTGAAATTATTATGTTAACATTTTAAAAGGAATTGTAAATTATTAAAATTAGCATTATAGATATTAAATTTGAAATACATTTTAAATACAAAAATATATTCTAATAATATCAAATTGACAATAAAGTTACTAAATCTTCTCAGTTAATAATTTAAATTTAAATAATAAGCTAAAAATGAATACGCAATATTACAAATTAACATTATTTAAAATTCATAATAAATCCTATATATTTTTTGGAAATACAAAATAAAACTTCGAAGCTTAACAATTTAATTTAATAATTTTTCGAAACTTTTAAATTTTAAACATTTGTTTAATATTTTTCTATGATGTTGAATCTAAAGCTGGTTGAGTAAGCGGATTTATTAAATCGATCAATTCGTATTTTGTTATAACCCGGGTAAAGCTAGCACACCCACCTCTACAAAAAGATAAACACAACCAGAATAATTTTGAACTAATTATGGGCTAATTTTGGACTCTCATGTCCGGTCGAGGTTATAACCTTCCTCGAAGCCCATACGTGAATTATTAAATTTACATTGCATTCAAAGTCAGTTTTTCAAACACCGATGAAGAGAGTAAGCGAACTTCGCTCGCAAAATATCCCGCAACGTCCCCTTAAAGCCAAGCAAGAAATTTTGGACTCTAACACTTTGACTTTGATGGAGTACTGAGTTGACGTAAACCTGGCACCCCACCTCGAAAATTCACTTTTCTTCAAATTAAACAAATCAAAATTTTGGGGGTAAACTTGTTTTTCTTTTCTTATAGAGATTTGATTCTCGTTGCAATCATCTCACTGCACCCAGATTTTTTGCTTCGCAACATAGTAAAGCTGAAAGTAATGGAGAAAAACTAAAAGGAATATAGAGAAGTCACTTTAAGAAACTGTTAAACTGTTAAGATAGAAGAATCCGATATTCCTACATTCAATGAAACGCACATATTTTTGGAAATATAGAAAAACTTTGAAGCTCAATAATTTTTTGAAGCTTTTGTATTTTAAACATGTGTTTAATGTTGTACTGGTATTTTGCACCAGGCGGTGCTTAAATCTAAAGTTGGGACTTTTGTCGTGGTTAAGTGGTTTTAAACATTTAAATCGATCAATTTGAATTTTATTATAACCCGGATAAAGCTGGTACCCCCAACTCTCCAAAATGAAAACTACCATAATATTGAACCAAGATATAATATTAAGGGGGGGATTTGATTCTCATTGATTTTGATTTGATTTGATTCTCTACCTGCACCTAAACTTTTTCGATTTGCGAACAAATTGCATAATAATGACCAACGAACGGATGATCTATGTTAAACTACCCCCCTTGGGCAAAAAAATGTATATCGTCGCAAGCGCGAATTTGTTGCTCTTTTGTTTTACTATTTTCTTTGCCGTTTTGAATTTTTGTGCAAAACCGATTTTAAATGGTTGAACTTTAAAAAGTTACAATAATTATTATTTTAATTTCATTTTTTTAAAGAAGTTATGAATATTTTAAATTTTGGACAACTCCGAGCAACCCGCGTTAATAAATAAATATGAAAGTGTAACTAGAAGCTTGTGCCATGTAAAATCAGAACGGTCAATTAATAATAATAGTTTGTAACATTATTTTTAAAAGGTTAGGAAAGACAGAGCATTGTATTTCTATGAGTGCATATGAGAAATTGCATTGCCGCTTAATAAACAGTGGTTCAAGGTATGCAAAGAAACGCCCATAAAGTCGACCGGTGCAATAGTCACGAATATGAAGTGCAAATATGTTTAAACTTCATATGGTCAATCATTTTTAAAAAGATAACAAATTTGAAAAATTTATTTTATTTTTAATCTCAATTTAGTCTTTCAGCGTATAAGACTTGTTTGATTATAATTGTTATTTAGATGATTTTATAATTTTAATCTACGCTGTCAGAAGTAATCATTAATTCACTATCGGAAGAATAATATAATAATATTTAATAAGAAAACTACGAAACGATTTAACTAACAAACAATTCGTAACAAGTTGCAAGAGAGCAACGGTGCGACACTTAGTCTTTTTTGATTAGTTCGCGATATCTTGGAGGTAGGACCTACAATCATAGACGGTTCTACTTTTACGTGGCACAAACTCTAATACAAGAGTAACTTCCTAAAGTTTATTTAATCACTGATTTAATCATTACATGTGGAAAGCAGTGATCATACAAAAAAAATTACACTACACTTTGTTGGTCTGGGAAAATAATTCAAATTTAAAATACCGCTACATGTTAGTGCCCCCCCCCTCAGCCCAATTGATTTTTTTAATAATAAACCTATGTCAAAAACAGCTCTATAATCATCATTTTAATTTGATGATTTGCAACGTTAAGGGTATTTTAACTTTTCTATAACTTTGAGCACCATGTGCTAAGTTTAGTTTTTCCAGATTAAAATTTAGCTCAGATTATTTTTGAAATTTAACGTCGTAAAATAATATTAAAACTCTATCGATTTTTATCGGATTTGCACAAAAACTAGTTTAAAATGAGAAAGAAAATGGAATGTACATGCCTTAATTTCCCGTTAATCTGGACCCCGGGAGGGGTCCCCCCAAGATTTCACAAATAATTCAGCGACGATTAAGTCTCAAAAGAAAAGAATGGAAACTTATTGAAACTTAATTATTTGGCACAATTTCATACAAGAATTCGGGTAAAATTTAAAAACAGCTCCCTCAATATATTACGCGAATTGAATTTTTGAATAAAATTGGTACATCATTTACACCTCAATGAGCTTCTATTGGTTTAGTTTAAGCCTCAACCGTCATTGTAGTTAGGCGAGAAATATGAAAAATATGAAAATATGTGAAAACGATATCAATCGATAGAGCTTAATTTGAGTTTTAATGAACTTCTCTAATCATCATTTTAAGCATAACTCCGAGCAACAAACGTTAACTTTAATTTTTCCATATTGAAATTCAGTTTAAATATAAAGATAGATATTTTACAGTTAATATAAAACTTTTTTTGATAAGTAATTTAACGCCAATTATTTTCTACTGTAATTGCAATCGCAAATTCAAAACCAAAATAATTTTCATTATCTACTTCTACTTCTTTATTAATTTTTGTTTTGTAGCATTCATTAACATCCGTAGGATCGCCATTCATCACTGTCATCTTCCAAATTAAAAGTCGATCTCAAAAGTTCATGGATCCAAAATATTACACACGAACAACTTTGAGTTATTCAGGGATTAAATAAATTTTCGGAAGTTGCTCTTGTTTTAGTTACACTTCACGTTTAAACATCAACGTGTATTGCTCGGAGTTGTCGAAAATTTCAGATATCCATAACTAGTAGTAGTTCAAAATTAGCCTATAATTAGTTCAAGATTATTGTAATTTTCTTTTTTTCTGTAGAGGTGAAGGTGCTAGCTTGCCCCGGGTTTGATTACATGCATAATGTACAGATTCGTCATTGCATTTACTTTTAAAAATGTTCAGTAATACGACTTATAATTTCAGGATTAAATTATTTCTAACGAAACATTCAAAGTTTTCTATGGCTTCCGCCCATCTTTCAAACTACAAGTCTTAGAAGTGCAACTTTGCATACGAGTAAATTGTGTTCAATTGTTTGACTTAATCAATTTGCAATGGTACGTTGATGTAGTATATAATATATTATGTATGCAACAAAAGCAGTAGGTATAAAATAAATAGAATATAAATAAATTTGCAGCATCAAAGAAAATTTAATTACTGATCATGCACTGGAATCAATACAAGAAGTATTATGTGCTTTTTATTTGATCGATTTGGTGCTTAGTGTTATGTAATTGGAAATGAACACGTGGTTTAACTAAACGTACTGTACATCTGTGTCAACATAGTTTGTTGATTATTAATAAAAACTTATTGGATGAAACTGTGCAAACTTTATTTAAAATTATTTGCATTTAGATGATTTAACAAAATGAATTGCTCAACATATATATGATCCAGTTTTATTCACTTTAAAGAGGATAATGTGTTTCAAAACTTTTGTGTACAGTAAAATTCCGATTATCCGAGCTAAAGTGTAAAATAAAAGTGGTGCCGATGCCTCTATATTATGATATTGTATATTTGACTAACTGACTAATGACATCATCATGTCATTTGACAGGTTGACAACCACAGATAAAAGGGCGGTATATAAGAAAATATTACGTAATCAGCAAATGCTCGGATAAAGGGGATTCTATATTGGCGCCTCGAATAATATGAAAGTTGTTTTAAGAGGTTCGGTTAACGCGGAAGATCTTATTGCAGTTACTTATACCTGCTCACACTTCTGATTATTAATGCTGTTAAGAATTTCATGTCTACTCATAATTTATTTTACAAAATATTGCTCCAATGCAATGATTCCCTGTCGGAACCACTTGGCGCGGTGGCCTCTCAACTCGACTAGATCGGCCTCGTTCTCGATCACAAAATTAATTGTTTGATGATACTCTTTTATTTTACCATAAGTAAATTTATATATTATGTTAATGTACTATATTATATACTTTTTTGGAAAAAAAGTGATTGGTTTCGGTTTATAATTAATCAAATTGTATAAAATATTCAAATAAGATGGAATCAAACATTGTAATTCCTGGCTTTTAAATTTTAATTGGCAGCTAGCGAAATAAAACTTCAATATTTTGAGGGTTTTCGGAAAATAGATTTTACTTCAGTTATCGAATTTTGCTAGCATGCCATCTATATCACGTGCAATATCACGCTAGCAGAACAAAAGTTATGTAACTCCAATTTTTAAATTTCCGTTTTCAAGTTAAATTTTTGACAGCAAAATGATTTCTAAATAATAGTAAATAAACGGGTAAAAAACAAAAAATATTCAAACTAAAATTTCTTGTATAAGAAATAAAGCTGAGTCAAACTATAGAAGTCTGCAATCTGATATGAATAATTCACAATTGTTTAGCTGCATGAAATAAATTTTGAGAAGTTATATAAATTAAATTAATAATACGTTAGCATTAAATAAGTGCAATGAATAATTTAAAAATATATGTGTAATAGCTTTTATCAAATACTTTTTAAATTTATCATCAATCATGTACGAATACGGGAGGTTACCGTGTATTAAAATATTTTGAATTATATTTGCTGTATCCATCATTTACAGTTCTATTTTTCTTTTTCTAAAGAAATATATTTACATTTGTTCTAGATTATATCTGATATTTTAGAAAATACATCACAAGGAAGTTTTTGCTTGAACATCTGTTGTAAGTGTAAAAGAATAAAATATTAGGTAAATCTGACCAAAACTTCCAAATTTTTTTAATATTATAGATCGTTTATTTTCTATACGTAGCATGCTAAATTTGGCTAGACATTGAACTGCTTTAAACGTACATACAGTACAATTATTAAATTAAACAGATCTAAGAAATTTAAAGTTTAAAAAGCTATAAATTCCAATAAAGACGTAGTTGGTCATTGTAAAATTTCAAAATTATTGAACAGCAAAAATACAAAACTAAAATTGTTAAACTAAAAATTAACCCCGCTTATCTGTTCATCCACTAACTACAAGACGGTATAGGTATATTATATTTAATGTTTAAATCAATACGCCAAATGGATGTAATTTAATTGAATCATGTACATTCATGGCATCAACAATACTTTAAAATATAAACGATATACATATTATTATGTATATTAAAAAAGTATACATACATTTAGAAGTAGCAACAGCTGCGGTTAATACATCTCTGCACGCACGCCAATGTCACGATTTTAGTTAGAATTATTGTTGTTGACACATAATGATGAAAATAATTTAAATTTTGAAGGATTAAGTGTTAATTTGCAAGGAAAAGTTGCTCAGAAGTAAGAGCAACATGAACGATTTCAAAAGAAAACAGTGGAGAAAATCTCCACTCCAAGTGAAAAAGGATGAACCACCGATATCTTCACTGGTCGATGTAAAATTAATTTTTGGATACTGACTAGTACCGAATTTAAAAATGTAATTTACGAAAGTATGATAATTCAGACTCCTCAGGGGAGCCTGATCCCTAGAGGACGCGTCCCCAGGTGGTGGATAGGGGAAAGCCCTCACCGGTGTTACCGGCGGGTAAGTGGGAAATAAAATACCACTCACGGACCAACAGGTGGAGTAGATTGGACTCCAAAGCTGTAGTGAAAGCAACCCGCATAAAAGAAGGAAAACTTTAATATAAAACCCTGGTCCTCCAAGCTGGGGGTTGAGGCATCGGGCCTACTTCTCGATACTCAGAAAAAATAATCAAAATGTTAAAAACTCAATCATAAGCCTCGGAATAGGATGGAAAGATTAAGACGGCCTAAGATACGAAAACGGTCAATGAGTTTTGGAACATGGAATGTACAGGGTCTCTTTCGAAAAGTGAACGAAATGATAAACGAAGTGGAACACCTGAAGGTGTAGAGGAAAATTTGGGAAAGTACGGCCATTTTTACAGCGGAGTCCCCAAGGAAAGTAGGGCGAAACAAGGGGTATCAATTTTTATCAGAGAGAGCCTTAGGAAATATATATCGAATTGGGAGGCAGTCAATGAAAGAATAATAAAAATGAACCTTAACCTATATGGATATAAGATAACGATATTAGGAGTGTATGCAATCAACGATGATACACTGGTGAACGATAAAGATAGGTTCTTATATACACTACCGTGACAGAATAAAATAGACACCATAAATTACAAATATTTATTTTTAATTCGAACAACTAATAAATTAAAGAAAAATTTTTTTTACAGGTTTAATATTTAGTTGCCCCTCCTTTGTTTTGCATAAGACTTTTAGGCATACTAGATATCAAATTACCAATGGTGTCCTGTAGAATTTTACCCCATTCTTCTATTAAAGCTGCAAACAGATCATTTTTGCAGGTGGATTTTCGGGGCCTTTTGTTAAATTCATTTGAAGAATGTGCCAAACATTCTCTAAAGGGTTCATATCCCGAGATTGACCTGGCCAGGGTAAAATATTAACATTTTAACTTATAAATATTAACAATATTAACTGTGACATGGCGCCCCATCTTCCATTAAATAGAATTCTTTCTTTTTCAAATTTTTGTTAAACAGGGGTAATAGACCGTCTTTCAATATACCGATGAATTTTTTCCCCATTTATTATCCCATCACAAAATATTAAATTTGAACGACCACCTTTCCAAATTGAACCCCACACCATGACACTAATTCCGCCATATTTCACCGTGTGGAGTAAAAAATTTTCCTGAAGTTGTTCAGAAGAACGCCGCCATATCCATAATCTTCCACTATCATTAAATTGGCAATATCTACTCTCGTCGAAAAAAATTACTTTACTCCAAAAATTTTCCGAACGAGAATCCATATCTCTTGCCCACGTCAATCGTCGTTTTCTTTGGAATATAGTCAAAAGAGGTTTTTTTTAGCTACTCTTCTGTATAGTCCCATACTATGAAGGTACCCTTGTACGGTTATTTTTGATAATTGTGCCGTTTCAGCAACTTCTTCTACCGTCTGCTTTGGATTTATGATTACTTCACGCACTAATGATCGTTTTAATCTTTCCGTTAAGCCAGGTCACCCAGGTCTATAATTTGTTACTTCTTTACCCTTGCGTTTAAATTCTACAATGATTCTATTAACAGTGGACAGCGGTATATTTAAAAATTTTGAAATTTCGCGTTGACTTGCACCTCTATAAAATTGTCCGATTATTCGTCCTCGCGTAAATTCACTAACATCACTTGCGCCTTTTGTTCGTGGCATTCTTAATACTAAACTTGTCCCTTTAAAATACTACAGAAATCACTTGGTTTTGCCTACTGACAAAATTTCAACTTAAAATTTGTCGCTTTAAAGCGGTTAGAGCAATAAAAGTAGGGATAAGAGAAATAATTTATGGTGTCTATTTTAATCTGTCACGGTAGTGTATGTGTTGTACATTTGAAGTATTATCACACACATAGGGGACTTACTACACTCCGAACTGCGGGAAGAAAAGCAGGAGATCTTCATTCTACAAACCCGGAAACCAAAGAACCGCAACAGACACGTTTTAGATGGCTAAGTCTGAGGTTACATTGGATGCATATGCGTGTGATATTTTAGACGTGCGTGCTCGTACGATATCTTTCGTACGAGTGAAGTGGTTACACTGACACTGGGTTTAAACACGTCAGTGTAGTATAAAGATGAACGCCGATCTGTACTTGATGGAAAATAGTTTGTTAAAATATGTCCTTATGAAAAAGAGATCATATTGGGTGAATGATTTATACATACATACATAGAAATACGGAAAATGAATATGCGAGATTGTTCAGTAAGTTATGTGAACAACCTCAAAAATTCTATCAGTACTTTAGAATGTCTTTATCAATATTCAATTACATTTTAAATGGGATAAATGAAAATATCCAGAAATATTCAAATTATTACCTTTTCTATAACCATGTTTTATAATAAAAGTCGTACGATCTGTTGAAAAAAACAAACGTGTTTGTTTAGATGCCATGTCGGACGTGTAACCCGTCGCAAAACTTATCAACCCGTCGCCAGTATAACCACTCGTATGCATTTTCAAGCGTTTGCTTTTATTTAAACAGTCGTCAGTGTACATACGACCAAAATATCGCACGACTACGCATCCAATGTAACCTTAGACTAAAGGTGGGCTATAGACCTCATGAAGAGCAGGTGAACCTCACACCGTGACGCGGAACAACAACATCCGAATTGGTCTATATAACTGAAGGTGGCCGATGCGCCGCCTGAGCCAACTAGTTAAAAATATATTATGTCTGCTATATTTAACAAAAATGTAACTAAAACATGTTAGTAACTAGAAAATATTTATTCTGTTTACTGATGCCGATTCTACTAATAGTATGTTACACACCTAGTGGTTAAAGCAGGCCATTTAATCTCGCGTGCGGATTGCGAACACGCGGAGGTGGGGTCGCGATAGCGACCCCTCCTCCAAGTGGTCGCAAGCACAAGAGATTTAATGGCGCTTTAGCCACGAGTTGTGTATACTATTTTATGCAATCCTAATAACTACCGACAAAAAATAGCCGAAAAGAAAAATTGAAATAAACAGGTACAAATTAAATTATAAAAATTGAAGTGCAGTTAAAAAGCGCATTGCAAAAGATAAAAAAATTGTCTACTAATGTATCCCATTACAAATGATAACAGAGGTTGCTATGTAAACTTTGCTGACATGTACCGCCAACGCGTGCGTCTGCAATGAGATCACGCATACCTTTGAAGGAACTTATAAATAATGCCTTTGAATAATGCTAACGTAAAAAAATTATTAAAATTTGCAAACTATGAAATTTGCAGTCGTAGCAATGGGAAACCGACAAGATAAATAATACTAACATAAGATAACCCAGCACGTTGAGATTTATGTGACAAAAAGTAAGTGGTAATATTTATGAGGGACTAAATTAAAATTTAGTCCCCCATGTTAAACGGTGCGGGACTAAATTAAAATTTAGTCCCGCACCGTTTAACGTGGGACTGAAGAACGTCATTACGAACCGCAGAAGTAGTAGTAAAAGCACGATAAACACGCAAGGATTGCATAAAATTATTTACTACATTTTCAGCAAGGGATTTCAGCACACAACTACTTGGTTTGTAGTAATTTCTGCTCGCCATTAATATTATTACCCACCTGGACCAATTATATATACTACTTATTGCTTATTTGGTTTCTATCTGGGTTTTGTATTTTGATTTCATTTGATACTTTATATTGTGTATAAATTTAATGTTGCATATTAGATTGACTTATGACTTATGACTGCATATTAGATGACTTGCAAAGTAATCTTACAAATTCATTTTTAATGTTTCTGAATAATTTAGTAGAAATAAAAATAAACCACTACTAATACCTTATAACTACTCGTAAAATAATGTATCGAAGATTTAATAACACCGCATATTAGTGAATTATGTATTTATATTTTAACAAACTAATGGCAGAAGCGACTAAGGAAATTTGAAATAAAAAAGTTTGAAAAAGCTTACGGTTTTCAACACAATCAAAATTGTAATTAAATTATCTAATCTTATTATTCTCATTTTTTTATCGTTCTTAAAATTTCATAATATTCAATGATTGATTAATATTTTGAAATACTTCTTGAAAATTATGACATAATCCCCTCACATTTTTGAAGTACGGTGCTCAAATCTTTTAGTATTATACAAAAATTAAAAATTCTAAAACATATTAAAAATATTGAACTAAATTACAAACTACTTTTTAAATAATATTAATAGTTATTATAAATTAAGCATAATTAATTTATTATGGGCATCCCCTCTATATTATGTACATATTATAAAATATACGGTACAGTTTTTGCTACTCATATTATTTTAGAGCAGTTTCCTTAAATGTTTTAATTAAAGTTCGCTTCACTTATTTTACTTCATCTGCAGAAAAAGCAATTCAAGATTCATTAAAATATTTGGGTCTATAAAGTTTTGATGACCTTTTATATTTTAAAGTCTTTGAGTATTTCAAGTTATAAAGAAATGTACTTTGTAATGTTTACAATTTTCCTTCTATTCTGTAATGAAATTTATACTTTTCACCTTATCGCATAGATTAAAAAAGTATTGTAATCGAGATAAAAATCGATCTTGATAAAAAGCGAATTTATTTTTTCACATTTTTACAACAAGTCAGCCTCTCGCTCAATCAGACAACTACTTTTGTCTCGATTAGATAAAAATACCTTCACCTTTTTCAATTAAATTTCCCAAATAAGAATTTCACGAAAAACAAAGGCTAAATTCGATAATGGTGGAAATTGCTCAACCGAAAGTGGTCGTTTAAATATAACAATTTTCGTTTCATCATTTTTTAAACAACACTTAAAAAACTATTGTCAGGATAATAATTATATTGTTTAGAATTATACCGGGTGTTCATTTCAAATGTAGCCAGTCGAAATAACTTTTTTTTAAATAAATATGAGAAAAGCAAAATACGTACATGTGGGGTTATAAAGCGAAGGGGACGTTCAAAACTAATGTTTGAATTTAAGTTTAACCCCCTCCCCATCAGATACCTTTACTTTTAAGTTTTTATAGCACCCCCTATCTTGCTATATACATCATTTTCAAGGTGGAAAAAATCCTCGTTCATCCATATAAAAAATTGGCTTTAGAGGACCCATTTATAAGTTAGAGATAAAAATTGAAAGATAAAATAAAAAATAATTTTATTCGGAAATTATTAAAACTCGGAAAACTAGTGGAAATACAAGATTTCCTGGGCCAAGAATTTGTTTTATTATCTTAGGTGATAGTGAAGTACACATGTTTATCACTGCTAACGTGATTTTCGTAAAAATAAAATAATTTCTGAATAAAATTAAAATTTCTTTAATCTTTCAAGTTTTACCTCAAACAAATAAATGGATCAATTAATGAAGACTTTTTAACGTTTTTTTTAAATGATGTAACGCAAGCTATCTCTTCAAAGAAGAGATAACTGGTGGTTAGGGTTAATCTTAAAATTCAAACAGTATTGGTTTGAACCGGTTTGAACGCCCTCCTCGTCCTCGCTATCTTAACTAACGTATTACTGAAGTTTCACGACGTGGAATTCAAGCCACGGTACATACAAATCTGTGCAAGTTTTCAGGTTGCATATCGCCGAATCTTGTGATTAGTATTTGATTGATCCAATTCCTGTATTATTGTACTCACAGTTTTGGCTCTATTCAAGATAGTGCATAGTTTGGAAAGATTCGCGTTTAAGCATGTCCAAATTAAAAGAAAATTTAAAAATAGGTACAAGTATACAATATTTACTTTGATCTTATATTATAACTTCAAATATTAATAAGAATCACTAAAAGTATCATTTTGTGGTTTTATTACAAATATGAATATGAAACATTCTTTGTCAGTATCTAAAAATAAAGCTTCAGTATTCAAAAATTTTGAGGACAGCTTACGCGTTCTAGTGATTAATTTTTAACATCAATATACTTTTAGAAATTTATTGTACCTTAATTTTTACATAAAAAACAGTGTTTAACGACTTGCCAATTTGAAAGAAATAAGGTAAATAATTCTAAGCATTTATGTATAACATTTTACTTGTAAAATGCGCTGTAAT
Organism: Podabrus alpinus; assembly: GCA_932274525.1. Classification (NCBI taxonomy): domain Eukaryota; kingdom Metazoa; phylum Arthropoda; class Insecta; order Coleoptera; family Cantharidae; genus Podabrus; species Podabrus alpinus. The sequence goes on from OW026455.1 coordinate 22,457,532, forward strand.
TATATTCTTAAACGTGTTTGTCATACTACTACATATTACTGCAATTAATTAAACAAGTGTTAAAAAGATTGTTTTAATTATTACTAAAAAGTCAGGGAGAAGAAATTTGAAACAATTATGTATTTATCTGATAAAACACTTCTTCTCCTTCTTATGCAGTCTGCTAATGAATGTTTGCGCCCACTAAGATTTTTGTGGAAAATTACTTTAATGGTTTGCCATAACCTTCCGAGGAGAGGTGGGATGGTCAGAAGTATAGTACGTTATTTTATTTTATGCAACGGGGATAGTCAAATAACAGCGATCCCAAAAAATTTTAAATCAAAAATAATTACAAGGTCGATAAACTGAACCTACGAAACTGATCCGAACTTCAGGTAAACCAAACACGATAAAATACCGAAAATGAAATTTGAAAATAACTTTTAGAAATTAAAAGAGTATGTAAAACTCGAGATTGGAGTGTCTTTCAATTTATCGTAACACCTACGCGTGGAAATGCATATAATTATTACAATTGCAAACGTATGTTTCAATTCACAGCATTGTATACTTAAATATAAATCATGTAATTTAATAACTTGTTAATAATTCCTATTAAAATAACGTTTCAATTTTTTAAATTTTAGACTACAAAATTTATAGTGAGAGCAATTTCATAACGTTATATGTACATATATAAAATAGACAACTAACCGACTCCTGCAAGTCTGTAGACTCATATTTTAAATGAGAATTTTAAGAAACCATGGGAAGTTTGAGCAAATTTGAAGAAGGGCATGAAAAGACGTAGGTTGATTGATATTATGGAACGACTTTGAAGTTCTTTCCATTGCATTAAGAACCGCGACCATAACATTGATTTAAAATTGGCTAACATTTATTATATTGCCATGATATTCACTCCATTTTTACTATTTATTTTAAAATTTGAATTGAAAACTTAGGGTTAATAGAAGCATCTGGATCTGAGAAGGGATTAGAAGCAAACATGTGGTCAGTTTTGTCTGTCAGTATCATTATTCAGTAATTCATGGATTAGTGGAGGTCTGATAAACTTACTTAAACTTTGCGTAATAAAAATAAAAAAGAAAATTTAGTTATTTGGAAATTTTGAATTGGTGAAATGATACGCATACTAAAATGATTGATGTATTTTCGTCAAAGAACAAAGGTCGTGGCTTAAATATTTGATTTGTTTGGTGTCATGAATTTTGTATAAAAGGATTGTGTAATTAAGTTATTATGTGGGAGCAAGTTAACAATTTGTGTTATTTTAAATTAAAAGTGAATTTTAAAAATGAAAAATAATTTAATTGTAAGTTCCTTATTGGAAGTAAACATTATTAAAAAATTTTACCGGCTCAGTGCGAAATTAACGGACGAACGTTTTAATTTTGAAGCTGATGGATTTGGTAAAAGAATAATAAGTTGTAAATGTTGGTATGATGATTGTGTTGAATAAAAAAAATTGTTGGTCACACGGAATCTCGATGGCAATTAATAATCAATTAAAAGATCAAGCGGCCTGTGGGCCGTATTAACCTTCTGGCAAACTTGCCATGACTGCTCAGCCTTCGGCCTCACAGCGTGGGTATCGTTAGCATACCTTCTTGGTTGCTAAAACATGAAGGAATGAAAGCAAATACCTCTAGAATTTAGAATTGCTTAATTAAATAATTCTAATTCCGTTGTCTGTGGCACGAAATTTGCAATAACTTTAAAGGGAAATGCAATTTTAAATTTTAACTGTAGACAACTTTTGTTAAAAGCGTTCAGTTTTACTTTCATTTAATTTCACATGACAAGGCGGTCATATCTTGGCAGTTAAGTGAGTCTACTGCTAATGCGAAACGCTCGGATCGAATCCGGGCAGGGTAAGAACTTTATTCTGACCGTCTTTCCTCGGCAGGCAATGCAAACCATTAGGGTAAAAGGACTGAGAAGGAAGGAATTTCACATGACATTTATTAAATGGAGGCCGCAGGTCGATTCGTGTTCTCAGAAACAATTGGGAGGCCGAAGACCGACCCGTGTTCTTATATAATAATATGTAGAATCGGGTGGCCGAAGGTCCACCCATGTTTAAACATTTGGGAGACCGAAGGGCGACTCGTACTTTTTAAAAGCAAATGGTATACCGAAAGCTGACACGTGTTTCTGAAGGAATCGGCAGGGCGAAGGCCGACTCGTATTTATATAAACCATTGAAAGGCAAAGAACGACGAGAAAACCTATTGCCTACTGTGTAGTCCGACACACGAAAATGGAGACTTATGAACAATTGGTAGGCCGATTTAAATATATAGATTTTGAACATAATTGTAAATCAAATTGGATGCAATATGTCCGGTAATTCCACTCAGGGTCATTTTATGGCCGTTGATGTGATATGGTCAATTGTTTTTTCGGGGAATTACCATAAATATATCACCTCATGCAAAGAAAACACTTCAGATTTCGCCTTGTACAGGTTAAACCGGATATCGCTCTCGCTTTCGCTCGCGCAATATCCTATAGATATTGCTCTCGCTCTAAAGAGCTCGAGCAATATTTAAATAACCTGATACTCGACTCATATTGAGTATTTTCTTTGCCCTAGTGATCTAACATACGGATATTATCTCAGAAGGCCTTTCGATAAAAATCTATGATGGTCAAAATAGAAAACTTTTTGAATGCTGTCTGTGTACAGCAAAAATTTGAAAATAGTAGCTGATTGGTACCATCAAAGAGAAGACTAATGTAATGTGCAGTAAAAAACTGTTGGTTTTAAATAATTTAAAGTTCTGTGTGTAATTAAACTAGAATTAAAGATCATAAATTTTGAAAGGTAAACATTCAATTGAAAGCCATTTGATATTTGTATAAAGATAAATTTTGTTAAAAATTTAAGGTTTTTACTGATAATTGGGGGAAAAAATTAATTTATTTGATTTTCTGAAAAACTTGACTAGATTAATAAAAATTATATAGGGTGTTGAATGAGTTAGCCGTTCATAGGATATTTACATGTAAAAACTTATTTATGCAAATTCCTGCTTCCCTAATTATTTTAGAAAAAAAATGAAAGACACAAAAATCATGTAGAAAAATAAACTACAAATGATAAAAGAATTATTTTCATCTAGCTTTTACTTAAAGTGGCAAAAAATGCTTTTGAAATTGTTCAAATTTTCATTTATCAAACTAGCCATGAAAGTTTCCAATGTAATTATTTTTGATAAGTATTAAAAAACAATTGCACTTTGTTTACAGTTTTGCACTTTATTAAATTTTAATTTCATAAAATGGAAGCAAAGTACACAATTAGTGAAAAAAAATCAATTTTAGGCTTCTATACAAAGTATAGCAAGAAGCCTTATGATCTGGCTCCGTGTCTGTCCGTCCGTCTGTCCGTCCGTCCGTCTGTCTGTCCGTCCGTCCGCATAATTCAAAATCATACAGAGCGTTTCAAATCGTGTTGAATATACTCAGTGTGTATAGAGGTCTAAGAACTGGGTACCCAGTGCGCTATTATTTTGGAAATAGCTGTCTTATATAGACTTATATCTGTTTTAGGCTTCTATACAAAGTATAGCAAGAAGCCTTATGATCTGGCTCCGTGTCTGTCCGTCCGTCCGTCTGTCTGTCCGTCCGCATAATTCAAAATCATACAGAGCGTTTCAAATCGTGTTGGAAATACTCTGTGTGTATAGAGGTCTAAGAACTGGGTAGCCAGTGCGCTCCAAATTGTGTTGGGAAACACTCTGAAAATGAGTAGATATGTGAAGAAGGTTGCTGAAATATACATAACTGAGTGGTTTACCTATATATTGTTGATCTCTTTATTTGATCCGTTGATCTATTGATCCATTGAGTTTTTTAACATGGAACATGTTTTCACGGTCGTTACCTCGCAAAAATCGACACCAAAAAACCGACACCAAAAACCGACAGCAAAAACCGACACCAAAAATCGATACCAAAAATTGGCACCACATGTATAATTCAAATTTATAGTTTATAATTTGAATAGAGTAGATTATCGAATAACATCTTCCCATTCACAATAATGAATTTTCAATAACAAAATTTTCATTACCAAAAATTTAAATCCGAAACCGATCGCAAAAAGCAAATTTGCTTATATAGTAAATTTTTTATTACCAACACAAAAATTAAGGGATTATCCCCCGTGTAACACAACTACGTGTAATACACGGTTACACAACTACGCAGCACTTCGGAAAACGGTAAAAAGAAGAAGAAACGAGATAGGCGCCACTCCCGCGGCACCCCTAAATCTCGAGGAAAACTATGATAAATGGTTTGGTACCGAAAAACAGGTTCCATGTTAAATCTTCATATTTAGCGAACGATAAAGCCCTGTTTAGCGCCCCTTCCACAACCTTATTTAATTCTCGCAAAGCCATTTTTTGTAAAGACATTTTTAGTTCACGTTCAACACATTTAAGTCATAATAAATCATTTGGATTATATAGTATTTTTATTAAATATTAACGGATTAACGTATTAACGTTAATCCGTTAATCCGGATTTAAGTTAATCATTAATAACCGTTATTTTCTATCTCCTCGATTTTTGTTTCTTCTTTTCGTTCCGTTCAGATCCTTCCCCTTCCATAACTTCGATTAGTGCTTATGTTGGTATCAAATTTGGACCAATGAGATTAGGTTTTGACACGCCGCAGGAGAGAGCTGGCATTTTATATATTAAGATATTGTAATATGAACTATTATTCGTCTTCTAATAAGGAATTTTTGAAAGCACGCAGCGATATTGCCAATTCCTGTTCTTCTTTCTGTTTCTTCTTCATATAGGCAGCAGCCAATTTTTCCTCCCTTTTAGGCTTCTATACAAAGTATAGCAAGAAGCCTTATGATCTGGCTCCGTGTCCGTCTGTCTGTCTGTCCGTCCGCATAATTCAAAATCATACAGAGCGTTTCAAATCGTATTGGAAATACTCTGTGTGTATAGAGGTCTATGAACTGGGTAGCCAGTGCGCTACTTTTAGGCTTCTATACAAGGTATAGAAAGAAGCCTTATGGTCTGGCTTCGTGTCCGTCCGCATGTTTTTTCAATGCAGACCAAATATAAGTTATACGTATTTTATTTACATAATTTTTCACCTATATAGGAAATTTAAATACGTTGATCCGTTGATATGTTGATCTGTTTTTTTCAATGCATACCAAATCTCTTATTATAAAAGGCCAAGTCCTTCTGTCTGTCCCACGGAAATACCCGAAGCAAACCGAACATCAACGTATCATCGGATCAACGTATCATCGGATCAACGTATCATCGGATGAACGTATCATCGTATCAACGTATCATCGTATCAACGCATCATCGGATCAACGTATCATCGGATAAGTTAATCCGATTATCCTACTCAAAATTACTATATAAGCAGAATTACATTATAACGAAATAATAAGTGTTGAACGTCAACGAAAAATGTTTTCAGGTGAATTAATAAAGGATGTGGAACAGGCGCTAAAGAGGGACTTATCGTTCGGAAAATACGAAGATTTTGAAGTCAGAGAAGAATTCAAACGAGCTACTATTAATTCGTTAAAGGAGGCACTTCGTGAGTTTAGCAGCAATGGAATGCGTAAAATTGATTTAAATATTGCGAAAAAAAAAGTGGCGGCAAAACGTATAAGAAACAGAAAAAGAGTGGAGAAACTGATTGCTGCCGAACAGAAAAAGAAACAAGTTGGAACTTGCTTTAGCAGCGGTTCCTAGGCTTCTATACAACAGATTTAAGAAATGAAATATTCTGAGATTTATATTTGAACTTAAAATGCTATTCTTTTGCTTTTATGTGAAAAAATAATTTTTTATCCGATAATAAAGATACTAATCTGATAATCGAAATCTCTTATTGTCACTAAATTTTACTTATACTATACTAGAATATTTTTTAGCTTGGTAGGTATTAAAAATTCAGATTATCAGAATTACCACAGATATAAACAAGGTGGAACTCGCTTTAGCGGCAGTTCTTAGGCTTCTATACAGCTACCTTTCTGGTGTGGAAAGTTGTTATTATCTGGTTAGTTTTGATCGCCATATAATGTAACATCACATAATCAGATAATCTGCACCAATTAAATTTTTTGCGGTTGGTAATTATCATTTACTATATAAGTAATAACAATCAAACTTTTCCATTCTATTCGAAACTTTACTTCTCTGTAATGTTTGGTCCTTTTTTGAGGTGGACCAATCCTCTCCTTTCTCTTTTATTTACAACTTAACTTCACTAACCACATCATTAAAAAATTATTTTTTCACATCAAAGTAAAATAAAATACAACTACTTTTCTGGTAGTTGTGGTAGTGTACTTTTCTGGTAGTGTAAAACTACCGTTATGAACGTCGACATTTGGTTCTACAACGTTACCTACTTCAAGAACAGCTGCGTTTTTACTTCGTGGATTTTGTCGGCGAATTGCATGACTACGTGAACGATGTAATATTTGCGAAGGGGTCATGTTGGCAATTTGCTTTCGCTTTCGAAATTCGCGTAATTTCCGGTCCATTTTTTGAGGTGGATCCATCCTCTTCCTTCTCTTTTATTTACAACTTAACTTCACTATCCACATCAAGTCACTGCTGTTGTTAAAATAAAATAATAAATAATTAGTGCAGATTATCTGATTATGTGATGTTACATTATATGGCGACCAAAAATAACCAGATAATAACAACTTTCCACACCAGAAAGGTAGCTGTATAGAAGCCTAAGAACTGCCGCTAAAGCGAGTTCCACCTTGTTTAAAACTATATTACTCTGGAAACTGTATACGTATGGTACGAGATCTCTTTGCTGGTTTATTATACCCAGAAAGACCAATCCCTACTTATTCGAATATGGATCTGTATTTAGGCCGTCATGCAAGACCTGCAGAAATAAAAGAATAAATTTAGAAGAAATCAATATTGGTGAAGCTCCAGGTACCGATATCGAAACAAATGTAATTGCTGCCGTAGTGAATAATCCTTGTATCAGTACAAGAACAATTGGTGCGGAGTTAAATATTCATCACACTACGGCGTTCAAAATTATACTCTTATAAGTTCCAAAACCATCAAGAAATTTTTGAAGAGGATATGTACAAAAGAATGATTTTCTGTGAAAGCATTATCGAAAAGGCCAATTTGGATAGAAATTTTATTAAAAATATTTGTTTTACCGATGAGACAACGTTTAGTATTAACGGGGAACCAAATTTTCAAAATTATCGGTTTTGGTCCACCGAAAATCCTCATTTAATGATCAAAAATCGTTCACAGTATCGCCAAAATGTAAATGTTTGGGCAGGGATATTAGGAGCAAACATCATCGGACCATTTTTTATTGATGGAAATTTGAATGGACTAAAATATCTAGAAATGTTACAAAACGAAATTGGACCGGCAATTGATATTGTGCCAGGAGAAAATAACGTAATCTACTATCAACAAGACGGATGTCCGGCACATTATACTAGAGATGTAACCAATTATTTAAATGAACGTTATTCCAATTCTTGGATAGGACGCAATGGACCAATAAACTGGCCAGCTCGGTCACCAGACTTGGCTCCAAATGACTTTTTTTGTGGGGTCATTTAAAATCTAAAATTTATGGTGACGATACCAAAGTATTGATTTATTAAAAAATAAAATTGTGGAGGAGTGTGGCAATATTACCGAAAGACAACTTGCGAATGTACGATGTAACTTTTATGATAGACTTGGTTTTTGTTTAGCTGAATATGGAAACCTGTTTGAACATTTGCTGTAAATTTAATTATTTCTTAATGTTTGTAATTGTTTATTATTAATAATTTATGTAATAAATAAATTAAATTGAATTTATTTCATGGCTAGTCTGATAAATGAAAATTTGAACAATTTCAAAAGCATTTTTTGCCACTTTAAGTAAAAGCTAGATGAAAATAATTCTTTTATCATTTGTAATTTATTTTTCTGCATGATTTTTGTGTCTTTCATTTTTTTTCTAAAATAATTAGGGAAGCAGGAATTTGCATAAATAAGTTTTTACATGTAAATATCCTATGAACGGCTAACTCATTCAACACCCGGTGTAACCGTGGATTTTTACCCCCGTGATATTTTACCCCCCGGTAAAATTTCACTAGGAATATTTTACCCCCCGGTAAAATTTCACTAGGGATATTTTACCCCGGGGGTAAAATTTCACTAGAGTATATTTATTGAGGAGGTAAAATTTCACCGACGTTAAAAATTGTTCTGAATCAAAAACCAGGGCAAAAACTTAAATTAAGTGGACTATTAATAATAATACTATTTTATTAAATTAAAAAAAAAATTGTTCATATCAATTGAAGAGTCTTTTTTTTAACTACGACCTCAAAATGATTTCAATTTTTATGGTTTACATACAACGCAGGCTTTTGGTAATCGGGTTCGCTTAATAATTGCAGTGTACTGGGAAAACGTATCCAACCGAAAGATTTATTATTATCTGTGGAAGTGTATGAAACAAATCTGATCCAATAAATGCCGCAGTAAAATGTAGCTCAACTTCTGTTGCCCATACTGCATCACTTCTCATTCGACTGTTTTCTAAGTAATTGGTAGTTCCAGAAAAATTATCAACTTCAGTTTTTCTTTACGCTATAAAATTCGTAATTTTTTGGGGGATAATTACCTATCACCTGTCACCCGAAATCGCCCCAAAATATTTTTTTTAGCAAAAGGAACCTTATTAGAGTGTCCTGTAAAAATTTCGCCCGAGAAAGTATAGTCAAAATTTTGAGAAAAATCGATTTGAAAAGTAGGGAAAATTTTTTTTGCCTTCTAATTTTTGGCTTGGCCAGAGCTGTGAGCATCAAAAAACCTACCCTCCGATGCTCCGCATCTCCGGGCGGTTTTTCGTGCTCAGAGCCGCTACGCGGCGGAGCTAAACATACGAGAAGGCGCCACCAATCAAGCAAACCGGGATGAAGGCAAAAATACTGTCTTAAATGAGTGATGCGCGGGAATCTCGTTAATTTTACATGTAAATTAGCAAACTTCAAAATCGATTTACTCAAAATTTTGATAATACATTCTCAGAATTTTTTTGCAGGAGGGGCCTATATAAACCTTCCTCTTTGCGATTGCAAAGTTTCAACTCATTCGGAGTGACAGGTGTTAGGACATCCTCACCTTAATATTTAATAAAATTATTAATTACAAACTACTAATTCCTTAGTGAAATTTCACTAGGGATATTTTACCCCCTAAAGAATTTTTACAGGGGGTAAAATTTCGCTAGGGATATTTTACCGGGGGTAAAATTTCGCTAGGGATATTTTACCGGGGGTAAAATTTCGCTAGGGATATTTTACCGGGGGTAAAATTTCACTAGGGATATTTTACCGGGGGTAAAATTTCACTAGGGATTTACCCCCTAAAGAATTTTTACAGGCGGTAAAATTTCACTAGGGATATTTTCTTCTTCTTAGTCGTATTGTTCGTTTCCGAACGTCGTGACCCATCTCTTTCTATGTATGTGATGTGCGTTCCAAGTGTTTTCACATACATAGAGGACCTACTTGTTTAACGTGGGCTCCGAACCACGGGAAGTGTAATACACTTCAGTTTGAGATGGGCGCTCTTGGCAAATTACCTCGGTGGTTTGCCATTGCTTTCCGAGGAGAGACGGCCAGAATAAAGTTCTTACCCTGCCCGGATTCGATCCGAGCGTTTCGCATTAGCAGTAGACGCACTTAACTGCCAAAGCTGTGACCATCTCTTTTACCGGGGGTAAAATATCCCTAGTGAAATTTTACCCCCGCGAGGTAAAATTTCTGGGGGTAAAAATCCACGGTGACACCGGTATATAATTTTTCTTACGTTGAAAAATTCGTCTATGTACAAAGGTATATAAAACTCAGAATCACACGATGTCTATTCTAATGTAATAAAAGCGTGAGTATTATTTTGTTATTATAGTCTCAATAAGAATTAACAGTTTTTTTATTTTTTGCATTTATGTGCAAAGTTTACGTAGTTTCACAAAAAGTCTCATTGCTGTTTTCGGAAGCTAGATCGGAGCATATTTGATAAAGGTGTTCTTTTTGATAAAGTTTTTCCAAGTAGAAAAGAATATTTTGCCTCATAACATAGAAATATGTATGAACAATGCAAAATCAAAAACTATTTTAGGTAAATGAGGGTTGTAGGTTTTCATTTGTGAGTGCTCCCATAAATACATCGGACATACCGGCGCGGCGCGGCGTCGACGGCTCCTTTCAAACACGCTTTGATAAACAAATGCGATTATATAGATTAAACTACGAGAAATCAACATTTTTGCAAAATATGCTATAGATTTGATGTCAAACATAAACAACACGAATCGAGAATTTTACATGGGTTAAATAAAGGGAAAAACATCGAATTTTAGATGCTTTTAAAATTGTACAATAAAAATTTATTTTTATACATTTGGTTAATATGTTGGATCAATTTAAAAGTGATAAAAAAAACAATGAAAATTGATTCCCTAATATCATAAGCACCATTGTTAATATGTTTTTGAACCATTTTATTGTATCATTTTTAAACTAATGTGTTACTTGAAAGTCCCTTATCGATTATTAAAATTGTTGAACACGCAAACTAAAATAAATAATAAATAACCCAAAATGTTAAATTTTTAGTTGTACGCACTGATATCCAGTCTAGTCATAAAATATTTATAAATGTGCTGTATGTACTTATCTTTAATAATCGCATTGAATGTTACACTGAAGCATTGCTAGCATTACTCAAAATTATTATAATTATGATAAAGCCTTGTTGCAAATGAAATAAATAAATTGCTGAATGTACATGAATTATATTGTGTATTGAGTTAACCAAGATTGGCTATTTAATACGTTTTAGTTTCGTTTTCAGTTTCCTGAAATTAGTATAAGAGCCATAAGAATGATTTACAGCATGCAAAATAGGCATTAATGTCGTAATATAAATTGCGCTTTAGGATTACTGTGGACACGGGTTAAGAGCAATGTAAACGACATTAAAATGGTTGGTGGGTTTACAAATAAATTTCTTTCAAGGTGCATACCAACCTACGAAAATAATTTATTAATTTTATTCATACCTGTATTTCCTGTTTAATCTCTGGCCGCCATCCTAATTTGGAGACAATCAAACGCGAATGATTTAAGCGTAGAAAATACGAAACATCAATTACTCGAATGTCCTCGTAATCACGCCAAATATCGAAAGCGGCACTGCGGGCGTCTGGTATCTGACCCAACGCATGTAGACTTTGAGTTCCGTCTGTAAATCATTCAGATAAAAGATTTCAAACATTACTTGTAAAATCGATTTCCAAAAGTTTGATGTTTTAAGAATTATGCATACCTTCAGTTGTGTTCAATTCAAATCGAAGCAACTTTTCTTTGAAATTGAGGTAGAACTCTCCAGAGGCGTTGATGTCGTTCCCGCGTATAGCTGATATGTTTGCCGTGTAAAGTGGGAACTTTTCAGAATATCTTCCCCACAAATACGATAATTCGCGAAGGCTTTGTTTCTACAAATAATTTCAAATTCTAATCAAAGTATTTCTTCACAAACTTAACAGCTAGTTAATAAAAATTTTAAAATAACTCAACGAAATCATGCATAACAAAAAAATCCAAAAATTATGTACTTATATAAGATAATATTTATATAAGTTCTAAGTTGACCACCTGAAAATTATGGACTTAAACGGAAAAATTATCATTGCCAGTTGCTAAGGAGCTTGGAGCAACAGTAACGAACTGATGTTCTATATTAATAAACGGTAAGCATTTAACCAATTTGTACAAAATGGGTTTCACGTTTGGTGTTTCCTGAACAGAATCAATTTCGAGCTGGAAACTTCTAAACAATTTTTGGAAATGTGCGGGCTGATCCGAGAAACATTTTAAAAACATTACAACAGGTAATGCGACATGGATTTATGCAATCGAGAGTCCATGCAATGGATAGAAATGGAAAAATCACTGTAACGAAATTTTGCTTTGCTTTGCGTTACGGAGAATTTTTTCTGCGCTCTGTATATAAGTTTTACCGGGGTACTATCTGTTAGGTCACGTGAACAACGGCCATCTTTGATTCATTTTTTGACATTGGTCAGACGAGTAAGACGTCGACTTTTCTTAAGAGTCGTTTGATTATTGAGAATAACCCTAATATTTGTGAAAGTAGGGTATATTTTGCAGATATCCGTTGTTCGCACTTAGCGGATGTTATTTTGGTGGCTTGGCCGTGAGTACTCATTGATTTTTCGTGACGTAATGTAATTCCTCCAGGTTATCAAAATTATCACAACGACATTTTTGGTGCAAGAGCTGACAACCTCTAGTTTTGTAAACACAAAAATTATCAACTTCAGTTGTTCACATTTGCACAACAACAAGATTTTTGCAATTGCACCTTTTGGGTGTGGATATTCCAACCAAGGTGTCTCGTGTGCGTGCCATCAAGCCCGTTTGGTCACCGGTATCCAGTGTGAGCAGAACATTGCAACCTTTCGTCGTCATCGGTGCTATCCGCATCAATTATAGGAACGCGCTCTGTTTGTGTGATTAGGCATTGTGCTAAACCGGAAAAAGCTTGGAAGGTTTGTGCCATATTTTGCTTTCCATCTAATTGATGCAAATTTGTTTTTGAAAGCACCAACTATTTTTTGTACAACTGCCTTCAGTGGTTGTAGGCTGCGATTGTGTTTGCTTTATACTGGTAAATACCATACTCATTCGATTTTCACAATTACTTGTGTTATACCATTTTTTGCTGTATCGTATCTCAACGATTATACGTTATTTTTATATTACATCTTTAATTTTAATAAGCGATTACCTCCAGAGTTACGAACCACGACCTGCCCCGACGTACTGGGAGCTAGTTTACCAGAACAACAAGGTGCTTTTTTCTCACGGCGAATTTACTGCCAATCTTTTATTGGCAGATGTGGCGAACCACACGGGGAAAATTGTTCACACCACCACCTAAGATATTTAAAAGTCAACCGTCCTTGGCCAGAATTTTTTGGTATTCCGAGGGAATTCTGTTAATTGATTAACTTGTGCCGTAAAAAGTTTTTTTACTTTCTATTCCCAAATTTAAAGAAATAATCACGTTGGATGAAATTTAATACCGATAAAGATCTGTTGTATGTTTTGGAAAGCTATTTTGTATGGTAATCGAAACAATTGTTTTCAGTGGTTTTGAATAATTAATTCAAAAAAGTACGAAGTACCTTGAGCTTCAAGAAGATTAGGTCGAATAAAATTTATTTCGTTGCAAAATATTGATTCCTTATACCGTTTTCACCGAGCTTACCGAGTTCCCCTCGTATATGTTATATTTATAAGTACATAAGTTTTGTTGAATAAGATGCTTACATCCCTTTGAAACAATTGTTGCAAATAGAGAAACAGTTTTCGAAATTACTACTAATTACCAGCCGATAAGTTTATCAAAGAAAAGAACAAAATGTGTCACAAAAGATTTTGTAAATTTTATTTCAAATTATCATTCTAAATAAAATAATTTTGGCTAACCTTTAATTCTATTTCTTTATTATCCACATCCAAACGTCCAAGGGCTTCTCTAGATTGAAGTGGCAAATATGTCCGTTTGTAATCCATCCGATGTAAAGTAAAATACCATCGATGTTTCCAACTGAATCCACCACGTGCATTCAAGTCCAAATTTGTGGCAGGGTGATTACCCAATATTTGGTAGGTGTAATTTGAAAAAGTGTCGGTTGAAGTGTCTTCTATTGCACCGCTCAGTTGTAATTTGTGATCAGGATCGACGGAATAATCAGCTATAAAGTTTAAATCTATCCACTTCTTATTTCCCGTCTTATATTCTCCCAAGAGCGATACATTCTGAATAAAAAATGGTTATTATTAAATTTGTGCGAAATCTTACTCATAAAATAATTACTTTTTCGAAAGAGGGATGCTTAATTTGAAGTTCGACTAACTGATGATTATTATACGAAGAAGGAGTTTTTATCCAGTTAAGTGCAGTCTCAACGGTCTTTCTTTTTTCGTCCCATAGTAGAGACATTTCTGATGATAACGACGAATTAGTTACATTATACGATCCTAAAGCTGTAAAATTTCGTCTTGGATACAAGATGTTAACTTCTATTTGCTGAACTTCCGCATTTTCATCCTAAATTATTTATAACATTAAAATTACATTTACATTCGTTCAATTATATGCATTACCATTGTTTTATTAATTAAGTCAATATCGTATGCTATCCATACAGTGGGCGATAGTTCCAACTTTGAGTGCTGCTTAAATTGTTGATCTAGTACGTCGTAATCAGTCCAAAATTTAACTGCTCGATTGGAATGAATTGCTGTAAGTGCAATCTGTTGCCCCGTAAACGTTGTTCGTAAGAACGTTTCGCCAGTCACGTTGAATCCAGTTCGATTGTGCAAATGGTACACTTCTAATCGTTTCGAATCCTAACGATTTGAAAACAAGAATCATTAATATTTGTATTTTAAAATAACGTAAAAAAATATTTTAAAGCAATTTTGGAACGCTTAATCAGAACACAAAATCAAAGGGTACGCAAAAATATACTGGAGCTGGGTGCCCTTAATTATATATAATGAGTTAGTTAAGCTGATTAAAGTAACAAAGACGTAGTAAGGAAAGTAATATAAAATTAAGACCAAATAAACTTTTCGTTTAAATGCTAGATTAAATTTGTATTTTTTCCTTCTCTTAATTCAAAATTATCTTTAGGGGTAAAAAATGCGAGTAAATGTTGAATAAAAAAAATGCAAGTATACTTAATTACGATTTAACTAAGTTTTATTAAGTGTGAAGTAAAATTGATTGTATTAATTTATTTAAATTCGAATTTAAAAACATCCATATACCTACACCTTCCAATTTTCAAAACGCAACGCATCGATTTTGCATTATACGACGACCCATAAACGACGCTCTATTACTCCCAACGAATTAAATTAATCGCAGGAACACAAAATCACACTTCCAATAAAATTACGAACAATAATAATTCTTATTTCATATAACAAAAACACGTTATATAATTTTGCTTAAAATAAGTGACATTAAAAACTGTGTGGGACTTTTTCGATTGATACGAGAAAATCAAAGGAATAATAAGTCATCAAAAGCAGAAGTGCTTAAGAATAACTGTCCAACACTTGGACAAAGTTTGACTTCAAAGGACTTTTAATCTACCTTTAAAGATAATTGCATAAAGAATAAGCCAAAGAACATCCTGTAGGTAAATTTAAAAGCGACAAAATGTTTGTTAAAATTAATAAAATTTTAATTCTATTAAAATAAAAAGATGTGGTTTTATTATAAAAAAAAAACATGTATAACGCTTTAGAAATTAAAATACTTTAATCAAAAACAAAAAATATAAAAGTGGTTAATTAGAACCGTTCTTTTACTTACATTTAATATTTAACATTAAAACAGGTGAAAATGTAATAAAATACAACGAAGCAACAAAGTAATTTTTTGAGTCGTTTAAAGTTTTAGATTTTACAATCTAATTTTTTAATGAAATTAGTGTTAAATGTTTGAGCTTCGTTTGAGGTTCAATGGTTTTCTTTTCAAATCGTATGAACCACACGCATCGCAAAATTATTTTGGAAGAAGCTGTCGAAATGCTACCCTCCCTCATCGCGATTCATATAATAAAAGTAACACCAATTGTTCGAGAATCGTCAGAGCTTCAATGAGCTTTTATTCTAATCGTCTGAATTTCAAAGGTGAAAATTTAACACATCTTAAAAATGAAGTGTTTATAAAAATTTCTGCTCCGAGCAAGTAGCGCATAGAATTTTAGCGCTATTCATGCTAATTGAAATAGTTTTCATTTTTTAATATTAAAGAAAGAATACAATCGCCACCATCGATGAAAATATATAATTTGCTAGTATATAGCAGTAGCTTGAGTTATTCGCAAAAGTCCTTTGAAAACGAATTTTTTAATTTGATGTCAATCGTTTGAGCTTCAAATTCCGCCGTTTGAGCTTCAAAGGATTTTAATAAAAATTCAATACTATAGAACAATATTTAAAGTAAGGGGTTTGTAGAACCCCTCTCCCTATCGTAAATGTCCCAATACAATTAATACTAATCGTTCGAGAACCGTTTTGAGCTTTAACGAGACTGATGTCAATTTCATCAAATTTAACTCATAGTAACGGAATCAATATTACATGACTGATTGACTGAATTTCTGACTAACAACAACATTATACTTATTGAGAAATCAGGATTTAGGAAGAATCAAAGCACCACAACTCGATTAGCATCAGTTCTATATTACATAGTTGGTGTGAAACTAAACAAATACCATGATATTGTTGGATATGTCGAAGGCATTTGATAGCTTAAATGTGAATTACCCTCTAACAAAACTTCGAAATTCTAAATAACGAAATATCAAGACGTGAAGGTCTTAGCTCAGGAGTACCATAAGGCTCTATCCTGAGTACAAGTCTGTTTTCGATTTACACTGCAAACATCGTGAAGGTGTTACATACTATCTTATGAATGGAGATTATCTACAATAATTATTAGATCAATACACCCAAAAACGACAATGATATGATGCAAAATAATATACAGAAGGACTTTTTGGAAATTGAGGAGTGGACGAATAAGAATTCTTTGCTAATCAATCCAATAAAAACTCTCGTAGTGGAATTTGGAAACAACATCGAATATAATGTATGATTTTGCAATTACAAGACATTGGTTTACAGATCAGAGGTGGTAAGAAATTGAGGAATATTGATGAACCACACATGATGAAGATTATGTTTCACGACTGGCTAGAAGGGCACACTGCGCGTTAAGGTAATAAACTAGCTCAATGACCTTCTACCAGTAGATTTGAAAATACCACTAATAGAATATCATTGGTATTAAGTCACCTGAATTGTATCAACGGACCTGACATAAGAAAGGAAATCAAGCACAAATTACAAAAGATCCAAAATGTGACATACGTTTTGCAACCAAAAGAGGATATAGGGAGCTGAAATGGAAGAAGATCAATGCATTACATCGCGTTGCTACCAATGATCATTATCTTAAACAGCAGTCAAGGGGTGAAATCTATGGTAAGAATTTAAGAAATGCAAAAAATATGTACATGATCCCGCCGCACAAGTCATCAAAAATATGAAGCTTGGTTTTCGTACCTTTGAGCATACTTCTTGAGAACTTGAAAGCTGGGTATTGGGAACTACCATTTGCAAGTTTGAAGAAGAGGCAAAAAATAAATGCTGAATATGAATTTCGCAGCAAGAACCTTAAAATTCAAGTACCACTAGTTTCGTCAGGTTTTAGGTTCAATTAAAATCATCGGCAACCTATGCATTTAACCTTTTGTAAACTTTTTTTATTTATTTATTTAGCTTCTATTTCCATCATTTCAACGTTCGAGGTAAAAAAAGTTAGAGCGTTTTAAATAAATTGAGAAATCTCCGAGCAAGTAGCGCTGAAAATTTTATTGTGGTTGCCATAATATGCAAGTAACTAAATAATTATATTAAGCGCTTTAGTTTCTCGTTCAGTTTATAGTTTTTCGCTTACAGTCTTTTCGCACCAGCGTTTGAGCTCTCGTTTTGAGGCGCATTGTAATGCACCACCAGAATCTCGACAATAAAAGCTGTGTTTACCGCGAAACCGTCTTGCAGTGTAAATGATTCAATATTTTGCATATTTAATTTGGTACCTTCCTGATCGCGACCGTTACGTTTGAGCTGCATTTCGAGACATGTTAAAATAAATGCATTTACAGTGCATTGTGGATGGTTTTGACGTTTTCCAATTAAATTTTATATCTCACGAACCGCTGCGTTTCAAACGTTACTGCGAAAGGAACCTTACAATAAAAAAATCAATGAGTTGTATCCGAGGCAACCTATATTCTATTTACAGGACTTATTATGGACCCTTTACACTAGCGTTTGAGATATCGTTGTGAGGCGCGTTGAAACGAACCATCAGAATCCTGAAAACTGATGCGGTTTCTACGAAATCGCCTTTCAGTGCAATTGGTTCCATGTTTAGCATAATAAATTTGGTATCTTGCTGACCGCGACGTGGTTAGAAAAACGCGTTTACAGTGCAGTGTAAATGGTTTCCGTAGAATGATAATATTGACTAAATGGAAATAAAAGCAAATTACAAGAATTTACAGCACGACACTATGATATAAACAAAAGACAACATGAAAAACTGTTACTGACCCCACAATTGGTCAACCAGTAACGTTATTTAATATCATGGGAAAATTGATCAACTACGCGAATTTAAAATTCATGCCAATTCGGGTTCATCTCGGGTTGCAACACAACCATGCAGGTGGCTCGCATTATTAACGATGTAATAACCAGCTTTAACAAAACCAATGCAATGTAACCGTAACGAAAAAAGTAAACTTTCAAGATAGCGGAGTTTGCGAGATTTTTTTGTCAGTGTTACGAATTACCGAGGTTGTGCGGCCTGACGGCCGCACTGGCGAGGGTTATTACAATAAGTATTTACGAAATTAATACACTGCTACGATAAGGACAATCAACGTGGGCGTTCCACAAGGTTAGATAGTAGAATAGACACTTTTTAACTTTTTCATAAACGATATATCCAAATTCAGTAAACAAAAGTGGGTATTTCTATCTATGCTAATTTATTCCACGTACAGGTAGCCAGTAAACATCCAAAATATTTGATATTTTTGTAAGTAATTCTCTGCTGGATAGAAGATTCGACTGAAAATTAGTAAAATGAAGATCAACCTATTTAACGAAGGAACAAAAGAACGATAAAGTTTTTCAACATCGACCATCGACCATCGACGGAGAGTAAATTAAACCGCACATAGTTGTAAAATATATAGGTGTAACAAAATGGACAAAAGATTGAATTATGACGCTCATCTATAAAAATGAAAGAAACTAGCACACGCAAGACTAAGAAAGATTTACTTCCTGATGGGGGAGTACGAAACGTTATTAAGACCAATCTAGATATACGCGTGCCCTGCCTGGGCGTCCATTGTACAGCTGTGACTGTTTCAGGTTAATCAAAAGTGGATGCCTTCGCCTCATCACGAGATTAGATTGATACACTAGAGACTAAACTAACGACACTTGACGAAGAAACTAACATTGAATTCCTAAGAGAACTCATAACGCGACTTTCGAAAAAATTTAATGCAAAACAAATCAAAACTAAGGGGAGTGCAAAAAACATGATTAACGATAATATCAGATAGCAGTAAAGGGGGGGGGGGGGGTAGTTCACATAGAAATTTATTGAAAGGCGTTTGATAAAACAATGTAGCGCTATTTCATCTTTATTGCGATTCTTTCGTTGTAAATATTGATTTTTTATTAATTACCCAAAAAATTAGGAAATTAATCTCAAACCGATTGTTGATAAATTTTTTAACGTATATTAAACCTGCAGTTAAAATTCAAGTACTTTAGCACTTCGTTAAGTTTTTTGTTAAAATTCTCTAATAATTTTTGTTTAACTATTAACCAATTTTTAATCCTGTTGCAGAATTACCGAATTTCGTAGATCTGAACACATTTGTAAGAAATAAAGCAGTTCTATGAAATAATTTTTTACAGAACGGAAAAATGAATCCATGAGAAATAAGATCACAAGTAAAGGTGTTTGTAATTTAATATCGAGGGTCTTCCAAACATTCTATACTAAGAGTTTTAGTTTTCAAATCTATTCTAGGAATATTACCTGCACAGGAAACCCAGTACAAGTGTAGGTATTATAGTTAACTACTAACGTCGAGAAATTAGTTTTTAAAAACAACAAAATTATAGAATCGCATCAGACAAGAAGCGTGTTAAGAGTGAAAAATACAATACTCAGCAACCAATTCAGTTTTTCGCATTAACTCTTCGAGAATCTGAAAAATGGAAGGATATTTTCTAACACGAAACACGCTACTTGGTTATTGTACAAGCACGAAATATAAATAGGTGCAGGAATAATAATTAAAATTTCATAAAAATAAACGCTCGGTAACAATTACAATTAAATATTTAATTTCGAATACGAACACATCGGGAAAGTTTTTTTTAATATATTAAATATTCTCGTTTATAGCAGTTAATTAAAATTGAAAAAAGTTATAGACGTTAAAAATTAAGTATCAATTTACTTATAAAAAGGACCCATTAAAAAAGCCACAACTTTTAAGTTGTTATCGCTTTTATACTGATTTTAAAGAGTCATTCAATTAATAAATTGCTCGCTGGCCGTTAATTATTAAAGTAATCAAGATCGTTACAAAATGGTATGCAATACTTGGCAATACTTTTTTATAACGCTAATTGGACAGAAAATATTAAATTGAGAAATATAATGTGACTACATAAAAATTTAAATTTCAAGCACAGCTAATTAAGAACACACGTGGCACAAATTTTGCATGAATTATTTATTGGTGATTTTTATTTACTTAATTACAATTTAAATTTTCTTTTGTTGGAAATTTTGAAATATCGAATATTTTGTTAATGAAACAAAAAATAAATTACATGCTTTTCAAAATGCTGATCCGCTTAAATTTGAAATTCAGCTTATTCAAGCTGGCCAGTTTTTTAAATACCATCAATATTATATGTACTACATGTACGTACAGCTCAAAAAGATAAGTACACTTATATTATTTAACAATTTTCAAAATTTTAAACATTACACTCTTTTTAAATCGATTATTTTAAAAGAAATCAAGTAACATAATTTATTTGCATCAAGTTTAACAAAACAAAAACTAAAAAAATGTTATTGTGTTGGCTAAATTCTGTTTTCTTACAAAAATCCACCTTTTGCTTTTATAACATCTTGGCACAAACTGGCCATTCTTTGGGTGAGTTTATGCAAAGTTTCAGATTGAATTGCATTCCAAGCATCTTGCAAGACTTGTCATAAATGGGTTTGTGAATTTGGGCCCTTTAGTCGAACCTTCCGATCCAGTTCCTCCCACAATAGCTCTATAGGATTCAAATCCGGGAACAGGTGGCCAATCCATATAATTTAGCACTATGCGTTTTTCATTTTTTATCAAATAGTCTCTGGACAACTTCGATGAGTGCTTGGGATTATTTTCTTCTTGAAAAATAAAACCTCTCCCAATGGGGTTGTCCCGTGTTGTCAAAAATATAATTTTTACCTATAAAAATCGATGGCCCATAGCAAAATACTATATATAATTACAAATATATAATTTTAAAACGCTATACTAATTAAATAAAGTGCCTTTTTTAAATGTATACGTTTGAAAAGTCGCCATTCTGTGACGTACCAAAAGGTAGTCCAATCACAATTCGGAATTAAAATTGCATTTACCACGATGCCACGTTTATATGTATGCGAAAATGACATCCTTGAGTCTACCCATGTGATGTGTTTAAAAATTGTTAAAAATCCGTAAATTCAAATACTTATTATAACTTGGCAACCATGCATACATAATACGCCATCTACGTTCACTATGAAAATATGCAATTTGTAAATAAACTTTTAAGGTTATAGTATACCAAGTGACATTTAAAAATAATTAACCTTCAATAGTGGGAGTGTATTGGGTTCTTATTGGCTTACCTTTTGATACGTCATTATTTACTGCGTTTTAATTATTTAAAAATATTTCAATTTTTGAACTTCAATACGATCGTTAAAATTGCTAAAAAAAAAAATTTTTTTACGCAAGAGGGGTTTAAAATCACTTAAATTTTCGATTTTAATGAAAAAAAAAATTTGAGGGATTATAGCCCATTGAACGTCGACCTGATGGCAGCACATTGTTTTTCAATATTTGTTTATAACCTCCTTTTTTCAAAATTTCTTCTATTTTAATAATATCTCCGACACAATTCTTGCCAAAACATCCCCAAATCATAACGGACCCTTTGCCGTGTTTCACCGTTGGGACAATACATTCATCCAAAGCCCGTTCTCCCTGAGCTTTCTCACAAAAACTGGTCTATGAGGACCGAAGATTTGAAACTTCGACCCATCCGACCAAACAACCTTTTTCCATTGACTAATTGACTATATTTAATGTTTTTTTTAGCACAAGCTAGTCTCTTCACTATGTTTTTAAGTCTTAACAAAAGTTTCCGCTTAGTAATTCTTCAATTGGCCAGCTGTTTGCAACCTTCTTTTTACCGTCGACAAACTGACATTATTTGTACGAGTTTCGTTGATTTCAGCGGTAAGTTGAGGTGCCGTCATTCTCCAATTTCGAATGCTATGCCTTACAATTAATTTATCTTTACGTTTTTGAAGTTTTTGGCAACAATTGCCTCGGAGATATTATTAAAATAGAAGGAATTCTGAAAAAGAAGATTATAAACCAATATTGGAAAACAATGTGCTGCCATCAGGTCGACGTTTAATTGAGAGAGGTTTTATTTTTCAAGAAGGAAATGATCCCAAGCACTCATCGAAGTTGTCCAGAGACTATTTGGGATAAAATTAAAAACGAAGAGTGCTAAATTATATGGATTGGCCATCCGTTCCCGGATTTGAATCCTATAGAGCTATTGTGGGAGGAACTGGATCGGAACGTTCAACTAAAGTGCCCAAAATCACAAAGCCATTTATGGCAAGTCTTGCAAATTGCTTGGAATGCAATTCAATTTGAAACTTTGCATAAACTCACCCAAAGAATGCCTCGTTTGTGCCGAGCTGTTATAAAAGCAAAAGGTGGATTTTCGTAAGAAACCAGAATTTAGCCAACATAATAACATTTTTGCAGTTTTTTTTCTTAAACTTGTTGTAAATAAATTATATTACTTGATTTCATTTAAAATAATTGATTCATAAAGGGTTTAATGTTTAAAATTTTGAAAACTCTTAAAAAATATAAGTGTACTTATCTTTTTGAGCTGTAGTGTATGTATTTCATGTTTGTTGACGTTCTTCGGTACCTAAACTGAAAACTTTACACGGTCTGGAAAGTTGGAAATAAATTTTTTAAAAAAATTATTTATTGGCATTTATTTATAGATTATGCTTGCCTAAAGAAAATCCAGCAAATTCTTATCGATAAATTATCTTTTTATTATTTTAAATTTTTCCAATTTTTATTACATTATTTGTTTTTGCCGTATAAAAGATTTGCAAAATAAATCTAAAATTTTAAAATATGTTCGTAATTGTACTCAATTTTTCTTATAAAATCTATACAAGCCGGTGAAAATTTGATTTTAGTACTTCCAAAGAAATATTATTTTCTTTTGATTGCAGATTTCCATGAAATTCAAAAACTGAAAACAAAATGAGCACAATGTGAAAAATTATGTGGCTTTCGTTAGAAATTAATTTAGAAATTTGAATTTTCATTAAAATATTACTTAATAATAATTAAAATGTAAATCCAACTGTAAAGTAGAATCATAAAAGTAAATTAAAACTTTCATGTTGAAAATAAATGGAGATAATTTTAGTAAAATAAAAGTGAATAAAATTCTTTCTTTCCCTTTGTATTGGCCCGTTTTAATGTGATGCTGTATATCATTGGTCCATTCAAATGTTAGAAGATTATAAATTTTTCAGCTTTATCGTACCGCTTTCTATCGAAGGATTAACAACCACTTACTACAAGCAACCTTTATATTATGTGCACTTGTAATGTCTGACTTTTTCTGTATTATTTTATTTTTTAATTATTCAAGTTTTGTTAATATTTTAGTAACCGTATTTCTTTGAATTTAAGGTTTACAACTTTAGACGATATGTGGTTATAATAATATTTTAGACGTTTGGTTTCATTATGATAATTAATTTTCTGGAATTCGTCTTTACTTAATTTAATACTAAGTAATTTTTGTATAACTGACTTAAATTTTTTTTAAATGAAAGATTTTGAAAATATTGACTGAAACAAATTTAAAATTTATTGTTAAAATTCAATATGAGAAAATTTTTGGGAAGTTTCTAACTGAATGAAATTATAACTTTTACGTTCGTTTTGAAAACAAATTCAGCATAAAACTTTTGATACATTTGGCATCTTAGAATTTAACCAACTACCGACAGCGTTAGATACTTATGACTTTTTACTATATTTTAAAAATATCGAGTCTTAATAAATTATTACATTTTCAGGTGTAATCGTAAAATATACTAAAATACTTAAATTTTTTATTTCTTGCTAAATAATAATTATTGTTCAATAATAATTTTTCTCTTCAAATCGCAAATGTTAAGAAATAATTCGTACAGAATTAATTGATTATACGATTATGTATTGAAATTTCGGATTCTACCATAAAAAATCTGACGTGACAACATATGACTTTCCCATTTACTTGCATTTCATATTAATTGCATTGGTTTGTTTCAAAAATTTCTCAAAATAAATACACTATTAATGCAAGTTAAAAAAATGTTTTTTGGCCCAAATAAATATACAAATCACTTTGGCATCTCAAAACCACCAAATTTAATTTCTAATTTGTTGCATGTTGTTTATACATGGTAACTCATATTTTTTAAAACCGTGTGGACTGATAGACCATGGGAAAAAGCTAACTAAAAAATTGTTTTTACCTCGATAACAATACTTTCTTTCACTACGTAAATGGGAAAGTAAAAATTGTTTATAAGAAATATTTTAATTTTGAGTTCTTGTTTTTCCCGTAGTTAGAAATGAATTTTAGCGGTTTTCTATATCTGATCTTAAATACACATAGTACGCGTAACCATACAAAATTTGTAGATAGCGGAGTTAGTGAAAATTTTTCTTTGTGATCGTTACAATTTGCCAAGCAAATAAAATATCTACCAAGCTAAAATTTCGCAGAGATGTATTTTTGGGTATCCTTCCCCCAAACAAAGTCTCCTAAAATCCCCTGCCAGCTTCTCTCCTAGTTGAGAATTTTGGTTGCTTCGAATATTTTTTTGCCTTAAGTCGGTTAATTTCGTTATTATGAAAAACTGGCATTGAATCAAAATTGAATAACAAAAAATTTCCTACAAAATTGCTTATTTCAGATAATACGGATGAAATGCCAAAAAGTTTTATTCGGAATAAAGATTATGTAAAAACTTCGTTGCAATGTAAGTTTTTTACAATAAAGTGCATTGTGACTTCTTTGGATTGATTTTAATTTTAGTAATTGTATATCTAGGGAAAATTTTGTAAAACCAAATTTATAGACAATTTTATTCTGATGAGAATTTTCTGTAAATGTTAAATTACGCAAGTTATAGGCAGAAAACCACGCTGGGGGGCTGAAATCTCCAATTGTTTAAAAAAGTTTAAAGAAAATTGTAAAGAAAGTTTAAGAGATTTATTAGAACACTTACACAAGTGTTTGTCAAATTTCAGCTTGTCCGGAATTTTTTGCAAGCTCTGAGCATTGTTTTAAGTTTTTGCCTGAACTTAGTAGGCAAATTTTTAAAACAACTCTATTTGTAATAATAGTTTTTCCGTGTTTGATGGCTAAAATCTCCAATGGGAAGAAAATCTGGCAAGGTTTTTAGGGGATTCATTTAGACGCCCATATGCACATGGTCTGATGAAATGCATTATGAATATTATATTTTAAATTTTTTAATGTCAATGTCGTCCCTCAAAATCGACCTTTTAATAAAATTTGTGTCAATCGTTAGAGATTGAGTTTCTCTTTTGAGCATCAAATATCGCAAAGTTATTTGCAAAATCTTTAAGGGGGGGTGGCTGTAAATATGATGATGATCCTCCAGTCGAATTTTTAAGTGAAATTGGTGTCCAATGTTAGGGCGCCGTTATTTTACCCCCAATTAGCTTCCATTCTGTTTGTTCGCAAAGTCTATGGGGGAGCTCTCTAGATATGTGTTTCTATTCTCCTTCCTACTTTAAATTTTTACGTAAAATTTATGTCAATTGATAGAGCTTCGTTTGAGCGTATGAGTTCCTAATATGGTGTTTCGCTTACAATTTCTTTAATTTCAGCTTTACAAAAAATTCCCTTTAGATCAAAATTCAAGACCAGAATATTCTGAAAATAAAGTTTTCCAAAAATTTTGTACGTCATATTTACTATACCGGAAATAACAATTAATTTCCGAAAAGAAAAGGTTTTGCTTTATTTTAAAATTTGAAATTGCAATTCAAAAATCTATTTTGTAGAGAATTTTATGCTCTTCAAATGTTACATGCAAATGAAAATAAGAGTGATATAATCTGCGTAGGACCAGATTGGAGAAACTAACATCCCCAATTGAGGGAGAAGCTGCCATGGCATTTGAGGGACTTTTGGAGGTCTATTTGCGCACTAAATTACTCATATCTGCTAAATTTGAGCTTTTCCGGATTGTCTACAAGCTAAAAATATTCTTAGACTGGGCTACTACACTGTAAGATATTTTTAACTTTATTTCTTTGCTGTTTTTATTAATAAAATATTTTCCCCATATAATAATTTTGCAGTTATTATTTTATCAAAATGTTAAAGGAAAAATTGTTTATTTAACCTTGACTGCATGGCGTAAAAATTTCTAGACCGTCTCCGTGCTTCGGAATGCACGTAAAGCCATCAGTCTCCTGTATTCCTCCTGGCTCTTGGATTCCTTCATATCAATACAAATTAGCGTACATGAACGTCGAGAGAAAATTTGTACGCAAATTATAAAAACATCTACTACCTAAGATAGTAAATAAAGAAGAACTTTAATCTTACAAAATTGAAGTTAACGGGTGTTGCTCGGAGAATATTTACAACTTTGTAAATAAATGCAATTAAAATAATAGTTATAAGAGCTTACTGAAGTTCAAACAAAGCTTCATGGATTGACATCACTTTTATACAAAATTTAAAAGTGAGAAGAAAAATAGATAAACATGTGTCTAACCCCCCCCCCTCTAATGTATTTCGCAAATAAGTACGCGACGGTTGAGATGAAAGGAATGGAGGCTCAAAGAATATATTTAGAACAAATTTAAATATACTATTTTTTAAACTGAATAGTAAACACAGTAATATTAATAATAAATTGAAAATATATAGGAATTAAACAGGACACCTAAATACAAGCTGTTCTGTTTTTAAATATAAAATTTAAATAATATGTACTTATGTTAAATATAATGTTAGGTTCTGTATCTTCAATTTTTTACTTTTAAACATTAAGAAAGGAAAGAGCTAGCAAAGAGGTTTGCACTATTGATTCACCTTGCGTACATTATTTTATATGATATCAGTAATCAATACTAAATAATTCACCAATTAAAATAACTAAATTTTCCATAAAGAAATCGTATTCAATATTAATGGATTAATGGTTTTCAAATGCGTTTGGACGTGGTTTATTAGTAGAATAAATAAATATTTGATAATCTTTTCTACTAAAACCGAAGTTTATCTTACAATACAATTTCGTTTTAAATTATTTAGCGTATTACTTACTGCAATGATACTTAGAAAGCCATAAAAACCTAAACTGCAAAATATTGTTATGTTAGATCAATATTATTATTAAATAACACACACATACACCTAGAAATTGCTATTACTCTTTCATTTTTCGATGAAAATTTTATTTAATGTCTACTTTACGACGTCCCTACATTAAATATATGAACCGAAATAATTTTATTTTTTAATGTATTTATGTCGGCCGTGAAAATCTAAATACAGTAGACTCCCGATTCCCCGTGGAGGGAATTAGCCAAGTTATGATTATTAATTTTTGCAAATTTAATTTATGATGTTTTAAATTTAATATTTTTAATATTATTATTTTATTGTGGGTATTGTGCTGAGCTTCCAGATGTGTGTGTGTATACGCAATTACCCTGAAAATATTTTTTCAGACGCTCAATTACCCTGCATTTACGCTGTTAGATACAAATCATCATAAAAATCAATCATGAAATATGTTATCCCATTTTATCACACCCTGTCGATAATTGTATTAACATGGCATTAATAAACCAGCAACATACAATTATTTTAATGAAAATGGTTTAACTTTTGAATTAAAAATATTGTTTGTAAAATAAACAGAATAAATAATAATTAAATGGGAATACAAAAATAAATCAATGATACGTGTAATATAGCGTGGCATCGCACCAGGTGAGATGGTGTAAGACAAATAATGTGGTTCTGCATTAATTACAAGATTGCGTTTAGACGTAAAATATAGAGAAATTAAATTTGGTCAATTTTTCTCACGAAATGTGTTTAGGCCCGGCTCAAGAATATTTTTGAGTATGGGCTAATGACAAGAATTGCGCCCTCCACGACTGGAGAATTTTTTCAGCGCAAATTTTTATGAGAGCGTGCCAAAATTTTATAATTATTATTTTATTTTTAGTTGTGTATGGTAAATAGAAATATTTATTGGAAAATGTATTGTTTTTTCAATTACTATAGATCGATATTCTTGCGTTTACAAGAACTTACTGTTAATAGTGTTTTTTTTTATTCCGAAATTTTGACGCTGGAAGTATTCCAAGTCACAGATTTTGGCTTTTTAGTTCTAATTCGTGACTTTAAATATCTTGTATGTATGTCTAAACGTAATTATTTAAACTAGAAAGTCATGGCGACTGAAACCCTTGAATTTTATAATATACTTATACATAAGTAACACTTGAACTTGCAGGATATAAATAAGTTGTATTAAAAAAAATCTGAACGTTTCACATAGCAACGGACACCTAAAAATGAAACTTCCGCATATATTTTATAAAAATTTTTTTGAGTGCCTACCCTATTCCGATAATATAAACAAATCACTAATAATGCAGCAATCGCGATATATAAAAATTCTTTAAATTAACGAAGCTAAGAGCATAACACTATCGTCCTTAGTTAAAACGTCCGAACTAACAAATTGGTTTTCAAAAGAAAAATTACTTTATGTAGATGTTATGACGCTGTTTTCATTGCATTTTACAGATATTGAAGGTTGTAATAATTATCATATCAATATTTTTAGTTTAACCTTAAAAATATAGAAAAACTCCTTTCAAACTCGAAAAAAGGCTCAAATTTTCACAATTAAATTATACTATAAAATATGATTTGCAAACGGTTTTGTCACACTGTGATATTTTCAGGAGTGTAGACTTAAAATGAAGAGAGAGTTGTTTAAATATTACATCAAAAATTATGGCGAGGGTGTAGGTAGAGACGGGGGGGGGGGAGGTAAATTATTTATGAAATATGTGCAATAAAGGCGAGTTATTTAGATCCGATTGACATGAAAAGGGTAGAAAAATATTTTAGTTTATTAATTTCCATTGCTTCTAGGAGTTCTAATTCTTTACCTTTCGGGTCGGTATGTAGAATCTGATGTCCTCTCTATTTATGATTATTTTCTAGCAAGTATTTCACGAACGTGGATTTTCCGTCATTTAATCGGCGCGATTAATTATTTTTTGAATAAAATTTTGAGAGATGTCGATCATCGATTTCGATCTTTTGGATGATAAATGGTTTAGTTTTGGAAGTTTATTCCAACTGGTTTTCATCACGGTTTTTCGCCATTTAATACGTTTTGGTAATTTAGAGTGGCCACCTGTTTTTATTGCCAAACGGAAGATGTTCCATTTTGATGTTAATTTTGAAGTTTATATCGATTATTTTCCATATTTTTAGCGTTGACAACAGTTTAAAGTGTGATTTAACCATGTGGGTGCAATTTTGATCATTTAACATTTAATATTTTGAAGATGGGAAGAGTACAAGAGAATATTGAGATTTGTGTTTGAATATTTTTTGTGAGTTTTAGATTTCACTAATGCCTCATTCGACAGGACTATAACTGATGAATGAAGGACGTATATGGAAAATTTAGAAAGATCCAGGGACTAGCCTGATGATGAAGGTAGAAGTGGTAAGCAAACTCGCAACGATTTTTATAATACGCAATTTGATAGATAAATTATAAATAAAAATTCGTGTTTTTCTCCAAAGTCTTTTCGGAATTGGAGAAGAAGACGAATTTTTATTTATAATTTATTACATAACTCCAAAATATTGGGAAAATAAAATGATTTTTGAACTTTGGTAGATGCATTTTGTACGTATGCTCTCATTTTGGATTACGACGATGGTTTTTCCATTGTAATTGGTTTAAATTACTCAAAGACGTAGCGATTTTTGAAAGCCATAATTTTTCTCTTATGGAGACTGCGTGCTATTTTGTTTTGCCTGTTACAGATATCGAAAGGGTGGGTTATTTGTTTTTACTTGTATTTTTTTATTTGGTAAATTTCAAATCTTTAATTTGAAATTTAGTTTTATATTTTCTTTTGTGTATTTTCTGAATTTCAGGAATCAAGTCATCTTTTTGACTTAAATCATTTGGTGAAGCAAATAAAAATGCTCTCTTCAGTTTTCACTTGTTTTACTATGTTTACCTTCGAGAATTTCCCATAAGACTAATGTAAATGACGCGCATCAAGAATCTCGCAGTCCATTCTGTTGACGGTACGTGCGAAGAGCTATACTCTTACAGTTAGAAAATTTCACAGCATCAAATGCACCACGCCCCTCGTACTAGTAACATGTAAGAAGTGTTGGCAATTTTCACACTTTTTTCGGTATTTTGGGGTTCTTCGTTAATGTTAAATGCTTTATACCTTTTCTACAATTATTTTAAATGATATATCCCGTTTTGTATAATCCCGGTGGGGTGTATGGATAAACTTCAGGGTTGTTTTTCCTCCGAAGCGCCCGGAGAGGAGCGTAGCGCAGCTGAGAGTAGGTTTTTACAACAAAACCACTTCTGAGTCGAATTGGGACCTAAATATGCCCCAAAATTCCGTTTAAATTTCTTAGTGGGTATGACCTAATTACCCCGTTAGCCAATGGCTAATCTCCGCACAGTTTTCCCTTATTTTGAAGGCGAGTTTCTTATTTTACAGCAATTTTTTTTTAATTCAACTATTCAAACATTCAGCTTTACGAATTATTTCTATAGGGTATTTGCAATATGCGGGTGAGCATTAGCGTGCTACTCCCTTACGTCTCTACAAGCGTAAAAGATGCTGGTGTCTGAAATCGCCAAGTTTCTGCACATAAGAACAACAGAATAAATCAAATGAATCGTCCTATAACCGGCCGTTTATGTTATTTAAGAATGTAACAAAAGAGAATTTGTAACACTACGAATTTTACCGTAAATGTTTTTGTATCCTGTTTTACATAAGATTTACTCACTTCTACTGATTTGTGTCCTTGAATTTTTTTAATATTGTAAGCATATGGTTTTTGGAACCCCGTGAAATAAAGCGTGCTGGGCTGGAGCCCACTCTGCGAATTTCCTTGAGCCGGGCCCGAATGCGTTTGTTGTTTTAAAATTATTTAATTTACGAGAAAAGTCATAACGATAATAATATATGCAACCCTAAAAGTAATTTTAAATCAAATGCAAATTGAAAAATTGAAAAACTAAAAATTGTGGTCATTAATTATTATTTTTAAATCCCCTTAGTGTGAATTAAATTGTAAAAAATGTTTCAAATTTTTTTTATCATTAATTACGTAGTGAGAACACGGAGAGAAAGGAAACCGCTGGATAGCGTTTTGATTTAATAGAACTTGACAAATGTTTCCGAAATTATATATTGTAGGAGCGTTAAAATTAGTAAATTTTTCACAACATTAAATTAAAGAAAAATTGCAATATGTCATAAAACTGTTAGCTTATGAGTTGTGTCCAATGTTTAGTTTGCTTTTCTCAATTCGCTCATGATTCAAACGCCTGAATAGATGGCCCAACACGGTTCACATTCATCACTTGGGATATGGACCAAAGTTTAAATCAATAGTGGGTTCGTGTGTACAGTGAAATAGATACATAGCTATATTGAGTGATGGAGATAAAAGTATCGAAGTCGTCGATAGCGTAAAAAGTGCACATAAATAATAGCAGAAAGAGTAATTTAGTGCGTAAATTTTACCAATTAGATACCAATGGTAAATACTGATTAGTATTTTCTCTTCAGTTAAATTAATATAAACTTTGACGCTGCACCAGAAATTTAAAGCTATCTCACTAATTAGCGAAAATACGTTAATATAGGCGTCACGTTAACATAAAACATATATTTACATAGATCTTATTGGACGAGTGCTTGATGATGCTGAAATATCGGAATACCCAACTTGCGTGCTGACAGGATGCTCATTTGAGAGCATATAACTCAACATAATGAGCAATGTCGGGAAATAGTAAAATAAAGTTATAAAAATTTTCAAATAAATCTGTTTGTCACCAAAGCAAGTTGTTTGTTTCGGAGTTGTAATGATTTGTTAAAAATGAAAATAAATTCTATAAAAAAAAAAAGGATTTTTATACCGCGTGTGAGCTTATTTGGCCACACGCCATCGTATTAAAACTATGGTCAGCGGAAAAAAGGATAGGATAGAAAGAATCTACGGTTTGCTATAGATTACGATGGATTTTATAGAAGTCGTTGATTTATTTGATGTACCCACCACAGTCGGCGTGTTGGAACCATCCCTTAGCGCACTGTATTCGTATCCGTGAACGTAGGTCGCTCCGAGGGGAAGCCACTTGTTCTCTAGTTCCACATGGATTGTATCCTTATCGAAGCCGGCCTGAGACAACGACAGACAATTATATCTTCCTTCTAGGATTTTTTCCTTCATGTAATTTACAACAGCATTTCCGGTGCTATTGTTAGGTAATTCCTGAAAAATTAAAATAGAACGGTTTAGTTTTATTTGCTGAATATGATTCAAATATATATTTAGTAAATATTTGAAGCAGCTATAAATTTTGTTGAGAAATGCCAAAATAATCCCTCGAGATCTCGATAAAGCCTATTCTTATCTTTGCCGAGTATTTTAGATAAAGTAAAGAATTGCACCAACTTATTTTAACTTAAATATTTTTTTTCAATTGTAACAAACGTTCTATTCTTTTAGAAATATAAATTAAAGAGTAAACGAAAAATACTTTTCTGCAATTTCCATTCTCTTGTTGAAATTGTTATACATCAAGAGTATGAGTTTATTGCCCTTTTAATATTATTTTAAAGCGTACAAAGTGAAGTATTTTAATAAAGATATTAGTAACTATAATGAAAGTGCATCAGTTTCGTTTCCAACAATGTCACTTGATAGTATATTCATTTCACGTTCATTATTTGAACAAAAGTTTACAAAATAAAATACTTAGAGGAAAATCTTTATAT
Source organism: Podabrus alpinus (assembly GCA_932274525.1). Classification (NCBI taxonomy): domain Eukaryota; kingdom Metazoa; phylum Arthropoda; class Insecta; order Coleoptera; family Cantharidae; genus Podabrus; species Podabrus alpinus. Next base: position 22,490,794 of record OW026455.1, read on the forward strand.
TTTCCCAACATTTAACGCATATTGTACTTCTTCTTAGTCGTATTGTTCGTTTCCGAACGTCGTGACCCATCTCTTTCTATGCATGTGATGTGCGTTCTAAGTGTTTTCACATACATAGAGGACCTACTTGTTTAACGTGGGCTCCGAACCACGGGAAGTGTAATACACTTCATGTTGAGATGGGCGCTCTTGGCAAATTGCCTCGGTGGTTTGCCGCTGCCTTCCGAGGAGAGACGGCCAGAATAAAGTTTTTACCCTGCCCGGATTCGATCCGAGCGTTTCGCATTAGCACTAGACGCACTTAACTGCCAAAGCTATGACCATCTCATATTGTACTACCAATTAAAATATACGAGGTGAAAAACTTCTTTGCGACTATAATGAAAGTATAATTATATTATGTACAATTATGTTTGCAACATGTCACCTGTTATTATATTCATTCCACGTTTCTTATTGAACAAGAGTTTATAAAATACAATACTATAAAGAAAAAAAGTTTTTATATTTTGGTGACATAAAAACGCAACATAGAACAATCTACCAATCAATACGAAAAGTACATAAATATTCTATAAATTAATAGGTAATTGTTAATCTATTATTTTCCATTTCCACATTCTTCTATCAGATCCGTCCCACAACGCCGCCCAATTTAAATTTTAACTTGAAAATTGATCTTAATCGTTTACATAGCGTTCTATAAAGTTAACATCTTGTACCTCCTTGTAAGTTGCTCAAATACTATGCTTAATTACATGTAGGTAGGTACATCATCACAAACAAACGTCAGTTACACAAAAATACTGCCACCTACAACTCGTAATTACGACTAAATATAAAATTAATTTTTTGTGAAACCAGCCCTGGAGATTTTACATTGGTATTTCCTACTTCATCATTTCTGTCATGTATCTTTGAAAAACTTTATCAGAGCTTAAAAGGCAATCTTCGATGAAATGGGCTGCTATAGTACTTTTTAGTTTTGTTTTAATTTATTTAGTTTAGTTTTTTTTTGGATATAATAACCTATACAAGGTGCAACATTACGGAAAATTTTTCTGTAACGTGATAGATACTAATTTGGAATAGTTTAAAGTTCAATCAAGTAGTTTAAGTTGCTGGGTGGTGTAGCTCAGTGGTTAATGCAGCTAGTCCCAAGCCCGGATAAACAGCAGAGTTCAGCTAATAATCCCATCTTGGAAAACCAACTTTGTTATGAAACCTTTAAATTTGCCTCGGACGGCAGTCATAGCCTGCTAGTTAGCGCAATCAACTCCTAATGTAACATTTCCCGATTTAACTCCAGGTTTCTTGACCGCCTCCGTGCTTTGGAGGGCACGTAAAGCCGTCGGTCCCGATGTGTTAATGATTTGCCTTCATAACAATAAAAGACACGGTACAGGCACATCGAAGGCCGGTCTAGAAAGCTACCTAAAATGTTAAATTATGCTCGCAGAACTAATTTGAAAAAATTGGTAAGAAAACAGATCAACAGATCTCGAAGTAAAAGAAGAAGAAGGAATGGGAAGAAGCGAAACATCACGGACATGAAGGTCGTTGGTTTGAGTTGGTATAGACCTGGTGCTTCGGGGACCGAAATCCTACTCACACCTCCTCGGGGTGGTCCCTGGTAACTTGCGGAGGACCCTCAGAGATCGGGTAAGCAGCCCCGGTGGATGGGGGAAATCCGCAAGGTTGACGTGAGAGGTAACATCAAGGACACGAACACCAGTCTCCCCCAACGGCAAGCTGAGGGAAGTCGACCCAACAGCGGTGCAGACCGGGCAGACCGGGTCAAGACTCTGCACATCAGGTTGCAGAGAGACGAGCCTCGCGGGCCACTACCTAGTGGCGCCCAACACGCATCTGTAAAAGCGCTTCGGGTGATGCCGGGGGGTCATTGCGACCAGCCCGGGCCACGTACTCCGTGGGTACCCAGCGGGCGCCAGCTAACCGGTGATGACGGGAGGCCGTAGAAAAACCACAAGCTGAAGACCATCGCAGACGACAGCGGGAGTGATGCCGAGAAGTTAAATCCCGCTGTCGTCGGGGAGGGGGTTTTAGTCAGTAAAAATCTGACACTACCACCCCAGATTGGGGTGGTGCCTATGAAGGTTTCCCCCTTTCCTGCATTACGAAGAGAAAAAAAAGAGCTAGTACTTCAATATAAACAATTCACTCCCTGAATGGAAGAATACAAAATGGACATCAGAGTAGTTCAAAAAATTCGATGGCTTGAAACAGGAAACATTAAGAAAGTATATAGTATTCTATAGTGGTGCTACAGAAAGACATGAATATGGAACAGGATTTGTAGTCCAAGAAAGACTAGCGTAATTCAATGTGAACCAAGTAAATATATGCCTTTTCAGAATGCGTAGTAATTGTTTTTTTTCAGAGTATTTCATGTATTTTGTCAGGGAGTATGATGCCAAAGGATTCTCACGAAAGTAAGATTGTATTATTGCAAACAATCAACAAACGCTTAAAACACTATCTCTCATGGCAAGTATAACCTCGCAACAGGCGGAATTTACTGAAGGCCGAGGCAAATTGGTGTTGCGGATTTTATATTTCTGCTGGCACTATGTTTTCACGGTGGGAAGGATAGCAGTCAAATGACGTGTAGTGTGTTGTTGACCCTTGCCGGGGCAGACACTCTAAAATTTTAAAAAGTTGCTTTTTACGCATTGCTGGGGCAGCAAACTAAAATTGGTAAAGAGTGGATTTTAGAACTTGCTGGGGCAGACACGTTAAAATTTGTAGGTAGCTGCTTTTTGAGTCTTGCTGAAGCAGGCACATGTTAGAATTTGTATTAAAGTTTTTTAAAAATTAAAGATGAATTTAGAAGTTTTTAAAAATGTAATTTTGAAAATTGTTTTAGGATTGGATGCTAAGTGAAATAAGTAGCGCGACGCACAAAAATATAGCAGATGGTTGTGATAAAACTATACCAATTTGAAACAACAACGTTTAACGTTAAAAATTGAAACTTGAAACTTATAAAACTTTAAAATTAAAAATTATTAAAACATTTCAATTTGACGTCGCAACGTTTTAAAACATTAAAATTTATAATTGAAAGTTTATGAAAATTGAAAAAATCATATCAATATACTATGTGCTATGTGGATTACAGAAAGGCATTCGACAGTATTAAGTGGGCGAATCTGTGGAAAATCTTACAGAAGATGGGTGTACCAAAGCATCTGATACGCCTTATCGAAAATCGGAAATCGGGTCTCGGATCCCTGCAAAGTTAAAAAAGAAGTCAGGCAAGAGTGGGTAACATTGCCATATATTTTTAACATCTATAGCGAAGCGATTATGCGGAAAGTGCTACACGACTGGGATGGAGGCTTTTCAATAAATGACGTGAACATAAACAACTTGAGATTTGCTGATGACGCGGCTCTTTTTGCTAGCAGCACAGAGAGCTGGCACATTAATCGAAAAACTTGAACTTGAAAGTTATATGTATAGGCTAGACATCGATTATGAAAAAACAAAAGTTATGATTATTGATAGGAAAGCCTCAATTGGAATACACATAAGACAGATTTCCAGATGCGAAGTGATAAGTTGTTTATCTACAATATCCATGGATGATATTCCATGGATGATCAAGTGAAAGAAATCTCACATACGAAACAAAATGCACACGCAAACTTGGATATCAAATGATGGGGGGCACCAGAAATAAAATAGATCATTATGAAGCTGATTCGGACCACATTTTGGTTAAAGCAAAGAGCACAATACGAATAGCAGAAGCAGCAGTAAAAATATGGTAGAAATGCCCCAACAACACGAGTAAATACCAAAAGCCTAAAAGACCTCCAGACACAGCAGAAAATCCAATGAGTAATAGAAAAATCATTAAGCTAAGAACACACCAATCCCAATGATATTGAGACAGTGTAAAATAATTAAAGAAAACATTATGAAAGCCGACCAGAAAATTCTGGGACATGTGCTTAAATATAGACACAAAACTTGTTATGATGAGCAGTGCCAGAATCTAGGACATATAAAAAATAAAGTAAGGCTCAAAAAGCTACAAATTCAATATTTCCAAATACAACAATGCAAGAAATCAGAACCCCAAAACAGTTAGACAGAAACAAAAGAACACGAAAGACAAATAATATGCGAACTGGAGTAAAATCGCCAGATTGGCGATAGGTAAAAATGGTATAAAGAAATTAATATGCAAAAGAAAGGCTATCAACCGAGGACTACGACAATGCTAAAGAGAGACGACGGAACGTTAGTGACAACAAGAATCAAAGTCCCTGATACATGCATATATTTTTTCTCCTATCTCCTGAATCAGCCTACGCAAAGAAATCACTTTTACATCTCCAATTCCACACGGCTGAAGGACTGGTTGAGTTGTCGATGACGGAAGAAATATGTGAGGCCAAAGAAATGTTTAAGAACAATAAAGCACCTGCACGGGACGGCAATTTTGCAGAATGATGTAAGAATGGGGGACCACAATTATTGGCCAACCGAGTGAAACTCAAAATGACAACTGCCCAGATGTTAACTATCCTCCAGCTATTACAAAAATCGTGGGAATTCCATATGGATATCCACAACCAATTTGTCGACTTTTTTCGGTATTTCAATACCTGATACAATACCAGTTTACGCCATTTGTTACGCCAGTCGTTAGCACAATCAACATCCTCATATGAGAGAAAACCCACAAGCTGCATGGCAGAGTATAGACATGCCAAATTTGAAATTTTGTAGAAACGAATTTCAATAATAGTTGACTGAATGTTAACCAAAATATTTCAAAAGTTTTCTACTATCACAAAACCAATAATTCATTAAAACTGTATTAAAAATTATTATCAAATGAAAAATTCGTAGGGAAATATAATATGGAATTGACTGAAAGCTTATGATTCATAAAAAATAATTTCAATGTTTAATTAACTATTTTATTTTTAAAGTTCAATTTATTATTAAAAACTCTTTAACCCAAATTATGATTTCAAATAGGTGAAAACCGGCGAATTAAAATTTTTATAAATTTAATTCCAATATACAGGATGTCCCTTTTAGGTGGTGAAAGAAAATATTTTTATAAGAAAAATTTTTATCTAAACTGAAACCCTTTAAATCAATTTTTTAAATTCTATGTTAAAATGGCCATAATATTGGAATTATTGATGTTTTAGTTTTAATGGTTTATTACTTTTTTAATGAGTGTAAAAGTATTTACAAACTAGATTAATCTGTGAATTGTCTAAAGTCAACGGCTATCGAGTTAAGAAGCAAATTAAGAAAAGAAATGTTAAGAAATTCGAAATATTATTTGTTTTGCTTTCTTGAAAACCCTGAATCTTTTAAACAAAACGTTTTATAAAACAAAATTGACGTACTTAGTTTAGTAAAAAGATTTTAATCAATCCATTTAATAGAAAAACTGAAATTGCTTATACATACTACATAGATAATGTGTGCAATTTACCACTGAATTCATATAGGTACATACTTACTATGTTGTTCTCACTCAAGAAAATCTATATTTTGTCGACTCATATCGTTGATGTACTAAAATTATTGTAACGACAGCATATTATTGATATGAAAACCCCTAATTTATTCTAACACAAATTACGTTATTATCTTTTGACTAATTTGTATTATTTGCTGTTTTGCAGTATATTTTACTAAAAAAAACTTTATTTTTCCATTTTAATTTCAGTTTTCCTTTGAAATCGATTGGTTTTTCAAAAAAGTTTACTAGACTGAAATTGTAGCCCGTTAAATCAGAACGCTTTCATTTAAAAATACAGGGTTTTCAAGAAAACCAATAAAATAAAATTCCGAATTTTTTTACTTAATTTGATCCATGACCCGAAAGCATTTCATTTTAGGCAGTAATGGGTTTTAATCTACAGCCATGTGCAAAAGTATTAGGCACCCTCATTATTTTACACTATCTCTAAATCTAGTTTACAGAACTCATTGCATTGATTACGATTCTATTAATTGTGTCTTTACTCGAAAATAAAAATATATATAAGGCCTTTTTGGTAGTAATAAGACTGGCTAGTAAGCATAAATGACTTATATTGCAATTTAAAATGTAATGATTAGTCTGTTGTTAGAGCTCGTGGTAAAAATATATGCGTCGATGTTTTTTTCTACAACCGTATTTTCAAATACTACCTTACCTGTCAACCACGCCTAAAAAAATGAACTTAGTGCTTAACAGTGCTTGCAGAATTAATTATTACTTAAACAAGGCAATTCTCAAGTTATAATACTCGTAGCTCGAGAGGTGAACTGTTCTCTTTGTGCTGTGCAATATATATTGAAACGCTTCAAGGAAACTTGCTTCTATCAGAATAGATCAAGAACAGGTAGAAAAAAGTAACTACATTACGTGAAGATCGATTATTATTTCGACAAGTACTACAAAAGCGCAAAAAAACCTCTTCAGACCTAGCTGCTGCTTTTTCGGAAGCAAAAGGAAGACCACTGGATGCGAGTACAGTGAGAATAAGGTTCATTTAAGCTGGACTCAAAGGCTGTAAAGCCAAAAAGAACCCTTGGCTCTCAGAGCGAAATAAGGAGATTTGGTTAAAATGGTGCCTAAAGCACAGAAATTGGACTGTAGAAGATTGGTCGAATGTGTTGTGGCCCGATGAATCTAACTTTGAGGTATGTTTATTTAACGCATATAAGGTAAGTGTACCAAATAAGGCCCACTTAAGGAATAATATTATTTTCTTTGTGTTACATCAACTTAAAAATTTTAAAAAAGATAGGAAAATATGCTGTCATATTATGTCTAGGTTAAACCAGAATAATTATTTCTTGAAAAATATATATTTACATATTGGTAAAACGAAAATAAACAACACCTCTTTGTGGGCCTTATTAAGAACACGGTGTACCAAATGAAGCCCATGCAAAGTTCCACTAAGGCCCACGCGTAAACTTTTAGCAAACAACTGCTTGTTAACTAAATTAAACATTTTGCGTAAATAATAAAGAACAAAAAAAAAAATTTTGTAACAAAATAACAAAAGAAATTTAAATTTAATCAGAATTATCACAATCTGGGCACAAAAACCGTATGTCTTTGTCTTTAGGCGTTAAGCCTTAAGATTTTTTTCGTGAAACCTTGTTTTTCGTTGCTAACTTATGAGACTAGATGGTTTTCCGTGTGACTGGTGCACTTATTATAATAAATTCCAAACAATGGTCCAAACAAGACCCGCCGCGCCGGGCCTTTATAGGACACTGCGGGAAGAACTCAATTTCCCGTACATTATTGTTATAAATTAATGTTAGTAGTATGTTTAGAAAGATGCAATTAACATAATTTAAAAGCAAATACATTTAGCTAAAAAATCATGCAAAGTAGTAAAAAAAAGATTAACTTGACTCTAAATAAAATGTAATAATCTAGTAACCTAAAATTTATATCCGACGTGACAGTACCCATTCTAAGTTGGTAAATGGTTTATAACTTTAATATCCACTGCTTTATAATGATATAATATGGCTTATTGTCACTCGATAGTGTATCTTAACTAAGACAATCAAATAAAAAACTGAAATTTACAGTTTTGAGACATTTAAGAGGGGGTGAGCCTTATTTGGCACCGGGCCTTATTTGGCGAACCTACCTTATTTAAAAAATATATAATAAGATATCACAAAATATTAAATAAAAGTGTAAATAATTGAGATTTAATTTGTTATTGTTTTTTTATTTGTTTCAGGTATTTGGTACCCCAGGTGTAACGTACGTAAGGCGAAGGATAGGTGAAAATTTCAACCCGTAGTGCGTGGTGCCTACAGTGAAGCACGGTGGAGGCAGCATTATGATCTGGGGCTACATGACTGACTGTGGTGTGTGAAAAATGGTTTTATATAAAGGTCGTGTAAACAGTGTAAAGTATATACCTAGAGATCCTTGAAAAGACTCTAGAGCCATCTATTTCTGCAATTTTCGGCAATACAAACGCCGTAAAGTCAAAAACGCCAAATTTCGACAATACAATAATCCATGGAATTAGTCAGCGCGTTCTCAATGATATGGTTGCGCAAGACTAGGTTTACACTGTTTGACTGCTCCCCACAGTCGCCAGATCTGAATTCCATTGAACATTTATGGAGTATTTTGAAGAAAAATATACGGCGCCATTCAATAAAATCCAAAAAGTCGTTGTTCAATGCATTTAACCAAGAGTGGAATAAAATTACTGGCGAGGAATGTTACAGGCTCGTAGCGTCTATGCCTAAAAGACTCGCTGCTGTAATTAAAACAAAAGGTGTACCCACTAAATACTGATTTAAACATTAAATATAACTGATTTGAACATTTATATACTTTTACTTTCGTATACATTTACCATAACACATAATATAGTTAGATTGTATAGGGTGCCTAATACTTTTGCACATGGCTGTAGTTTGTTGATAATTCCGCACTGTTTAATTGCTATGGCCATTTGAAAGTAGAATATAAACTAATATTCTTTTATCTTTTTTCACTGTATCCGAACTTCCTGCGTCTGAAGATGACATTTACACTCTTCTTTGTTTAGGTGAACTGTTCAATTTCAGACACCTGTGAGGTATTACTATTTGACGGGATACTTTCAATGCAATCTACTTGATTGAGAAAGTAATCTGGTACATTACTTTCCGTCAAGAGCAATAGGGTTGTGTCCAGCGAGGTGTAATTGGTCGGTATTGCAAATTCACACGCTCCAGGAAAGTCACCAACGGGACCACTGGGAGGATAATGATAGTTTAGCAGAAGGAATTAGTTAGGAGTTAGAATCCGGGGAGGGCCCGTAGAAAAGACACGGTTAGGGGCCGTAGAGCTTTTCGGGAGCCAATGTTAATGTTCGGTTAATTATACGGAGATTAGCGTTTTTGGTTAGTTCAAGTGTGTTTTCAAAGGGCAAATTTGTTTTATAGAGTCTGTCAGTTATTAGTTAGAGTTGAATTCTCTAGGATGAGATGTTTTTTTTCGAGTTTATCGTTGTTTGGGGTATAGAACAAGGAAGTGTCTTTGTCGCGTTTCTTTGTTTGGGTTTCAAGTGTGGATGAATATTTTGTTTATGAGTGCTAAAATTAGGACAAAATTCAGAAGCAAAACGCATCATTTATGTAAATAGCAGTTTTGATTGTTCACTAACCAAATCATGGTTTTGTTCTAGAATTTGTTGTCATCAAATTGTCTAACATATTGTTTAGAAGGGCCACCCTAAATTATAGAAGTGTAGTGGATCAGATTGTAAAGTGTAACTGTGTCATATAATTTGTCATAATTAATAAATTTATTTTGAAAATCCAGTGAAGAGGGGAGTTCTGGGGCTCTTACCAGAAAGTCACGTTACCAAATAATGATAGTGTTTTTTTTTTGAGAACAGAATTGTACGTTTGGGCGTAATCGATCGAACGGTGGTGGCAGCTTAATCAAAAAATATTCTTGGTAGATCAATAAGCGTCTAAGTGGAATTTTGTTCAATCAGCAGATTTGTTTGTTTTTAAAGTAACTGCAGCCGTTCCTAGGAAAAGTAGTTCCGAAGGACGGTCGGCGGTTACAAAGTCTATTTCATTAAGGAAAAGTTGCATAGTTCTTCTCTGCTAAATAATTTGAATACAAATTTGATATATTCTTTTTGGTTTCGAAGATATTCCAAAAAATAAATTAAAAATCATAATTTTCAGTTTAATCCTTCAAATTGACTACCGATAAAACTAAGCATTAAAATAAAGTACATAACTTTAAAAAAATTGAAACGTATTTTTCCTTACAAATTTTTAAGTACATTTTTATTCTACATAGACGTTGAATAAATAAAAATAGTTTTGATTCAAATGGAAAAAAGTTCACAGGAAGCCTTTGGAAATAATAAACATGCAGCTTTATTTATATTATAAATTTTAATTGCAACTTTAATAAGAAAAATATTAAATTAAAAATAGAAGTAAGAACAGAATGTTTACACTTTGCACGACTAGGATTAAACTATAAAGTTTTCTTGCACAAGTTGTTTCTAATTGCAGCTGTTGATTGAAGAAGTTACTATGCAAGGACTGCTGTTATAAAGACATTTACTTACAATTAAAGCGTGAAAATTTGTTAAGTCTAATCCTAGCTTTAGATTAAGCGAATTAAATTTTTGTAAATTTTTTAAGAGTTGTATACGAGTAATAAAAAAAATTTAATAATAAATTTAAAGTTACCCGAAATATTAAAAAAATAAGTAATAAATTTGCTATATTGTAAATAAAAACTGCAATCAAATAATCCTGATGAAGAAATCTTTTATTACCTATATTTTGTGTTTTTCTGTATGAATGGATAGATTACCGTTTTTATTATTTTCCGGTCCATTAAGTTAATATGTGTAAAATATGCATTGAACATATTTAATTCAATAATGTTCCACTCCTTTCCCCTATACATTAATAGAACATTCCTTTCGTGCCAGTTTCCTGAAGAAGCTCTAACCAAATTTTATCATTCCATATTAATTAGAAAATTTGTTATATATCTGACGAAATTGGAAGTTTATTCTTACAAAAAAATATAGGTGACATTCCAAATTTGTTTTACTAAACATTGCTAAATGTTTCATACGAATTCTTAATAGAATGCTTAATTTTAATTACCACAAGTATGTTCTTAATTGATTAGAGTGTATTTTACAGTATAAATTAATATTGATTCTTGAAAGTTCTTCTAGGTATTATAATTTCTGAAAATAATGTTTGATCTTCTACATGAAAGGGATTGTTCGTTATCTTTACCGTTTATAAATTAAGATTTTTAAATTAACATGTTTTTAAATAATTAATAGAGTAATTTAATATGTTGCATCAAGTGCCAACCTCAGGTTTCCTACATTATTAAAGATACTTTGTTTAATACAGAAAGCTTTCTCAAAGTCTTTTATGTAAACTTTTTTCAATTTAATCCACATAACTAAATTTAAAGAGAAAGCGCTTCTCTGTAATTATTCTTTGATTTTGTAAATTTTATAATGGATAACAAAAGAAAGTTAATTGATAACTTATGAAAAAAACAGCTTGAAAGTAGATTTTTAATTTAACCTGAAGTTTAATTATTTAAGCTTCGATTATGAGTGGGTTTAGAAGAATAATTCTGAAAGGTGTTTAAATATAGCAAAATTTAAAATCCCGAATTTTATAATTAGATATTATAACAAAAATATACATTTTTGTATTTTTCAGGATTATAAATATATTGTTTTAATAAATCCTAAATAATTATGTGGCATGTGCAGTCTATGACCGTGTTTAACCATCTAATTATTGGGCCATCCCGTTCACTTAAGAGTATTTCAGCTATAAATACCTGAAAACCATAGACGTTCAACCTTTTTGGCCTCAATCAGGGGGATTGCGCAGACAATACAACTTACCCGGTTACAAATCTTCAGTCACTTTTTTAACTATTTAGTAGTCTGAAGTATTGTTTACTTGGTTACGTATTTCAAATAAACTACCAAGGTTTGTTTTTAGGTACCATTCATTCGTTCAATCTTAAGCTGCGTCCCCATCTGAACATTTTTGCGCGCATGAAAGCCGTGCGCACAAAAATGCTCAGAAGAGGACTCAACTTTAGACGTACTCCTCGAGCAGACGTGTTGCGCACGCGTCTTGGGAATATATTAAGTGTTAAGGATTACAAGTTCAAATATTATTATGCTATAATCATCAATGAATTTACCACATCAACTAGTTCAGCAATTATTAAATAAAAATTAAATTCTTCTTCTCGTTTTCTTTCATAGCTATTGCATCTACTTTTGGATATAACCAATCAGTTCCGCCGCCAGCTTCAGATCGTCGGCCCATCTCATTGGTGGTCTACCTCTCGGTCTTTTATTTGCATAGGGTATCCACTTCAGTAGTTGTCGGTTCCACCGTTCCGTATCTCCTCTCACCACATGTTCTGCGTATTTCCATTGTAGTGATGCTGCCGTTTCCGCTATATCTCTTACTTGGATGTTGCTTCGTATCCATTCGTTTGTTTTTCGGTGTCGCAGTGAAATCCCCAGCATGCTTCGCTCCATTGGGTGTTGTTCTACGCGCAGGGTATTCATATTTTTCTTTGTCATAGTCGAATTCTCAACTACGTAGCTCATAACCGGGAGAACACACATATCAAACACTGTTGTCTTTAGATGCAATGGGATCTTCTTGTTCTTTAAAAATATAGCTATAAGTTTCCCGAAAGCAGCCCAAGATTGTGCCACTCGCCACTCGTTTTCTCTACCCAATGGATACACCTGACCTAAGTATTTATAACTATCAACCCTCCCAATTTCTTGATTGTCAATTACAACAATCCCATCTCCATCAAACATAGTTTTCATTTTTCTGAGATTCATCTTCAAACCAACCTTTTTTGGCTCGGTGTTCAGCTGATTTAGCATTTCTTGGTTCTATTAAAACCACATCGTCCACCTATCGTAGGTTATTAAGATTAACTTTAATACCGCATGTTATCCAGAGTAGTTTTTAAAACGTCCTCTAAAGCGGATTGAACAATTTCGGAGATAGGCTATCCCCTTGTCTAACTCCTCTATGTAATTGACGGGTTTAGTTTTTGTTTGAAGGTTGTATGTAGCTGTGGCTCTTGATGCTATGTTTTTCAGTAGTATCGAGTATTTAGAATCAATTCTGCAATTACGTACATCCTGTTGTATACCCCCAGACTTCACGGTGATCGTCTGCGAAATATAGGGTGTACAAGATATCTTCCCCTACTCGTAGTCCCATATTTTTGCATTTTCTTTGCCATCCTTGTAAGGATTTGTCTATATAAATTTTAAACAGAGTAGGAGAGAGGCAGCACCCTTGTCTTAGTCAATTAAATTCAAAAATATGTTAAACATTTTAAACAAATTACAAAAATTTTTTATGCTTTTAATCCATTGAATGGGCGAATTAAAAGTGAAATGTAGAAAAAAATATTGTTCGAAACTGTCTTCCCTTGTTTTCAAAATTCATATTTAGATTTTGTTAAAAAAAAACCATTTCACGAATGTGAAATCGCATTATTTTGTTATTATTAATTTGCAACGGCACTGCTAGGAAAAACATCGAAAAATGTTGCCAAACAAAAAACTATATGACGGCACCGTATTACTTATAATTAAGTTATAGTTGCACTCTGCACATGCACTTACGAGATTCAATCTCATTTATTATAACCGGTAAAATGTAAAGTTGACCAATATTTCCAAACGATAAGTTAAATTAGATTAGAGAAAATGTATCATGAACGCATATAGGAGGTTAGGTACATTGAACTTTTAAATTAAATTAAATTGCATTAAATATTTTACATGAATCCACCATTACTCGTACTAGTCGTAGTCAATACCACGTTGTAGTGGAGAAATGTTCTTTTTATAATTCAAATTTTCTATTCTGTATTGTTTTTTGTAGTCATGATGCGTTGCAGAAACCCATCTTTACTAGTAGATTATTATGATTGCTGCCACAAAATTATTTTTGATATTTATAATCAATTTGCTTTATTTTATGATTTGAGGTTATGTTTATATTTGACAACTACTACTTCCCGTATTCAAATGTCTGCATGATGTAATGTTCATTATCTCTTTTAAAATATAATTTGTGTACTTGGTTTGTTTACAATTAAATTTTTTTATTTGGTGTGGAATTATTTTGGCTTTAATTAATGTAATCTGGTTTTTAATTAAATGATACTTACGGAATAACTGTAATCCACTTGACTAATATGTCGCGTAGTTAGCGGTATTTCTACTTTGACAACCCCAACTGTGTTGCGTTCTAACGCTGACACCCCGGTGGTGGTTGTGCTTCCAGAATCGAGAATTGCTGTGTTATTAGGCCATAGTAGCTGTAGGTAGCGGTTACGTATAATACTAAATAAAAAAAATGAGTGCAACTTTTGGAGGTTTAATTTGCAACTTACCCGTTAGTTTCAGTTTTAAAGTGGGCCCCTACATAATTGTATTTCTTGAAAGGTGTAGTTACGTTTACGGTTCCATTCATGTTGGAAAATTGTTGAAAGTCCACGAAAGCTGCCGCTACAGAACGGTTAGCCGGGTAAAATATTTCACACCTGTGTTCAGATACATTTAAACATACAAACTGTTAATTATGTCGGATATATTCTGTTTGCTTACGTTACATTGCGGTGAATTTTAGAACCCTTGTAGTTTAAGTTCGCATTAACTGTGTCTTGATTGTTAAATTTAGGTGTTAGAAGTCTGTATCGAATATGTGCATTATCATCTGAGCGCTCCCAATTTAGATAATTGAAATAGTATTTTTCTCGCAAGTTTGCATCGACACTTCCGGTAAAATGATTGACATTTATATAAGAAATCTGAAAATAAATAAAAAAATTTGACGTAAAATTTACAAATAGTTTTTTCGAAATACATACATTTCCAGTGGAACCATAATTCACTTTTGAAATTTTAGTTTGGTATTTAATTAAATATTCAACCCTATCTAAACGTTTACTACAATAAAGCTTTCCATCAGCATTGTATACTTCAGCACTTGGCATTTTTAAGTTAGCATTTAAGTCAATTTTATGCATGCTAGGCATAAAAAGTTTTAAATTACCACTAGTGCTATAAAACGTAAAAATATGTAAAACATGTAAAATGGGGTTTCATAAATACTTACGTCCAAAATTCATTTAAATTAGCATCACCGCCAATTCGGAATGCATTAAAATTTTTATTAGGATTAATGTAAAATAGTTGACCGTTTGCATGTCTAGTAAAATTAGCAGATTCAAAATTGCCTACTAATTTTATTGCCATATTTTCCATTTGTATCCAACACCATTCTACATCTAATTTACCTTTACCTTTACCTTGGTAAATTACATTTACATTACGTTGCTCACCCAACTTCCTACAATCAGTAAATAGGTGATAATTTAAATGTGTACAAAATAGAATTAGGGCTTTACTAAAATGTTAATACAGATTGTAACCCAAAATTGATTAGTTGTAAGGGGCCAAATTAAGTTTCAGCGGTTAATTTATTTGTTTTAAATTCGGCCCAATTTTCTTCCTTCTTTTAGTGAAGGGCGGTTCCCGTTGCTCCGTCTTACAAAGCTAATAAGTGTACCTATTTATTTCCTAAACTGATTGTGTTTCCACTATTTACTTTTTTTCTAAACCCAAAAACACTAAATCAACCACCGAGATAGTTTTCAAGTTTAACTGTCGCCAAGGTGGAGCGATCTTGATAAACTGTCAGTTTGAAACGTCATTACAACATAGTGTTGAATCCTCGGACTTTTCTCTAGGGGAGTTTTTTCAAGAGGGAGTACCGCTATTTACCTCATTTGAATATCCGAGCATACTACGTTAGATAAAATATGTCACCGTGGAAGTGCCTCGTTATGTTCTAATTACGTTGTACAGGGTAGCACAAAAGATTGCGTTACAATAAATGTTTTTCGTTCAGTCAGTAACAAACTTTTGTGCTGCACTGTATATAAATCACTTTTTCCATTTATTCAAATTTTATAGGTCCATTTCCCCAGCCCCGCCCATCGCGAATTTTGAATCAATTTTGGTGTCAATCGTTTGTGTGTCGTTTGTGTTCGTTTGTGTTTTCATTATTTTCGTTTGTGTTAGCACCGTTCGCGAAATATCTTCAAATTAACGTGGGCGGGGCTGGGGAAACGGCAGCCCCGCCCATCGCGAATTTCGGGTCGAATTTGGTGTCAATCGTTTGTGTTTCGTTTGTGTTCGTTTGTGTGCTCATTATTTTCGTTTGTGTTATCACCGTTCGCGAAATATCTTCAATTTAAGTGGGCGGGGCTGGGGAAATGCCAGCCCCGCCCATCGCGAATTCCGGGTCGAATTTGGTGTCAAACGTTTGTGTTTCGTTTGTGTTCGTTTGTGTGCTCATTATTTTCGTTTGTGTTATCACCGTTCGCGAAATATCTTCAATTTAAGTGGGCGGGGCTGGGGAAATGCCAGCCCCGCCCATCGCGAATTTCGGGTCTAATTTGGTGTCAATCGTTTGTGTTTCGTTTGTGTTCGTTTGTGTGCTCATTATTTTCGTTTGTGTTAGCACCGTTCGCGAAATATATTCAAAAACATATCCTAGGTTTATTTCCCCGGCCCCGCCCATTTTGAATTTTTGCTCGAATTTGGTGTCAATCGTTTACTCATCGTTTGTGTACGTTTGTGTTTCTATTCCCGTCGTCTCAATATCGATTTTCAACTAGCTGGGAGAAAATGAATTTTTGTCAAGCTCCGAGCAACAACCGCCACATTTCGAAATTATAGCAATTACGTTATTTAAGAAAATTGGTGTTATTTTAGTTGTAAATTTATCAATATGGATAGGTTTTAACTTAAAACAATAAAAACCATGTTTTGATGTAAGGATAAACAAGTACATCATAGATTGATAATACTAGTATTTAAAAAATGGTATAGAAATGGATCAGGACCGTCCTTAAAAATATTAGCCAAGATGTCAAGTACGTAATATCCCGCCATCTTTATACGATACTTTTTTGATAACATTGCATTATTCATAATAAAAATGAATTTTTGTTGTACAAACAGAAATAATCTATATATATAAAATTCAATGTATGTATGTATGTATGTATGTTTTCTATACAATTCTACACCGTTTGACCAATCTCTACCAAATTTGGTGTAGAAGCTATTTACAATGCTACGAAAAACATAGGCTACTTTAGAATCTTGCCGCGAACTTTGGTCAAGCGCTGTATTAGCTTGACCAACGTTAGTGCGGATCAACGTTTCAACGGATCAACGTATTAACGAACGATATCTATATATATTAAATTCAATGTATGTATGTAAGAAGAACAGGAATTGGCAATATCGCTGCGTGCTTTCGAAAATTCCTTATTAGAAGACGAAGGGGAGGAGGAAAAGGAAGAACACAAAGAACAAGAGTAATTGGCAAAAATAAAATAAAGTAAAATTAGAAATTATTGTGGTTTTTGTGAATACTTAACAGTTTTGTTAAACTTTTTTTTATTAAACCTTGATTTGTATTTTTTATTAATTTATTTATTTAATCCTTTTTTAATACGTTTGGTATTTGCGATGACCAAATAAGTCGCAAGGTCATTATGCGGATTGGATCTAAAAAATACATGTAGACAAATATTGAAATTTGGGCAGGACAACGTCTGCCGGGTCAGCTAGTATATTAATAAATTAATAGTTTATTAGCAAATAAATAATTATTACAATGTATATATAAGATATTCACAGTTCACAACGGTAGAAGAACGTATGCTCCTGTTTCGTTCCGTTTGTAGATCGTCAAATTTTTCCCAAGAATTTAGATGAGCTCTCCAACAATAAGCTACATAATGTCCTATTGCTGACGGGGATTTGCTTTTCGGTGGAAGAAAACTAATAATTCCTTTCAACTTAAAATGTTTTTCTAAAATATTTAAAGACAAAGGAACATTTGAAAGCGGTATTGAAAATTGGGAATCGTACGGTGCCGAATTGTTTACAGGTTCTATGAATAAATGAGGACCAATCGTAAAACTTCTAGGAATAGAAGAAACACCACAAGAGCCGCATTTTACTGGATCTTCAAAATAATTATTCATGATTTGTTGCAATAATTCAAAATTTTCTATACCTAAATTGGCTACTATAGTTTCCCCAGGTCGCTTATTTTCCCAATCGCAAGATGTACATTTTTTAATTTCTGTAAAACAAGGATACTTCATAAATAACTTTTTGAGTAAATAATTCGCAGTACAGTTAGAATCGATACTTATACCTTCTCCAAGTAACTGTGATCGTTCTTTTTCGAATATTTCCAAAAGAATTTCCGCCCTTTTTCGATAACACTGTGTTGTAATTCCATCTCGTATCGCGTTCTGGATCAATTTGAAATACAGATATTCTTCAGAATTAATATTTATAAAATTGGAGTATAGATCACTGTCGGCATAACTCGAAAATAAAATTTGTGTTATCGTATCAAAAGTGCAAGTATTTGTGAAAGTATAATTTCGATTTTTGATAGTTACACCTTTGAGACCTAAAGAAGTACCATTTTTTAATAAACCGATGACGGAACTCTTACTTCGACTACTGTCGTTGTATAATGATATTGTTGGGTCAGCGTCTAAATAGTTTGGTTTTCTTTTCTTTTCCTTACGGTTGACAACTTCTCCACCCCAGTTCTCTTCGGAAGTTTCAGGTA
This sequence comes from Podabrus alpinus, assembly GCA_932274525.1. Lineage (NCBI taxonomy): Eukaryota > Metazoa > Arthropoda > Insecta > Coleoptera > Cantharidae > Podabrus > Podabrus alpinus. The sequence continues at coordinate 22,509,067 of OW026455.1, forward strand.
TTCCATCATTATTTTTCTCCTTTTCATTGTCACGATTTTCTTCCATACTTTCTTCCTCTACTTCATTTAAACCTTTCTGAAATTTAGAAGAAACAATATTCATGCAGCCTGTAATGCTTTCCAAATGAACTTGAATAAATTCGTCTATTCTGACTGGCAATGGCTTATGTTTAAATACTCGATGTTTTAAATCATTGAACATACTTTCAGATGACGCGGATGTTTCTGTGATATTTCCATAATTAAAGATTGGTACCATCACCGAAGACCATAGTGGTAATAATTTGGTAAATTCAAGAATCTTTTTGGCAATACCGGGTGAATATTGCAAATTATCACGTTCCCCAACATTTTCGACACGTTTAGCTTCCTCAAAGCAAGTATTGTAACTTAATTGTATTTCGTCAAAAACACTTGAAGGCGGAGTAATATCTTCGATTGTATTTTCGGCTAATATTCCCTTAGTATCGTCTTCATTAAAGTTTATTTTGAAACTCTCAAAATCGATATCGATATGCGAAGAAATTTTCTGCTTTAAATAACTTTTCGCAATTTCGCAAGATGTGACGTCACCATTTGAATTGGATCCTTCGCTTTCACTAAGAGCTACCACGAAAATGCACCGCAATAAATGTTTTACTTCATCGTAATTCATACTCGATATAACCAATCCAATCGATCTCATATAGAAATTTTTAAATCTTGGCGGAGCAACTTTGAATTCATTCCAGCTACTTATTAAACTCATCGTATGGTTAAAATCTAGCCTAACCATACAATCAGGAATTTCAGTACTTCCCAGTTCCTTTCTTAATAAACCCGAACACACTGACAAGTACTTATGCAAAGTACTGTATTGAGTAAACGTATTCACCACGGCCATCATTAATGCCTTCGACTGGTCGACGACTACAATTTTTGGTAAAGGCATATCGTTATTGAACCATTCGCTGAGCCATCCTCTTATAGCAATATTAGTATGTCGTTCAGAGAGCATATGTCCTACTGAAAATTGACTGTTGCTATGTTCATTATCCATAACAGTGATTTCATACAAAAAAATGGGACCTGTTTTTCTTCCAGTGTGTAAGGTCACATGTTGCACTACACCTCCAGTTGCGTCAATTGAAATACGCGGATATTTTACGTGTTTAGCATAGGTGCGGTAAGCATTCAATTCTGAAACCGTCCAATAATGAATAAAAAACTTATCATACCCCACATCCCTGATAATATTATTAAACGGATAGCTTCCTTTCAATTCCGCGATAGCTAAAAGAGGATCAGAATTAATCAAATTTTCTTTGCGAGCCTTATGTTTTAAAATTCTTAACGCATTTAGAGAGGGCAAATGACTCGGTTCAGATTCTCCACAAATCATAAATTTACTAGCTTCTTTCCGTTGTAAAAACGCAGGGGACATCTTTTCATCCAACATTTTCTTTTCATATTCCGAACGTTTTTCATTGAATATTCTTCGTTTCTTTCCTCCACTACATATTCGATAATCACCACTATACGTACAATCTACAACTACGCGAGAATCAGGTGATGGAGGATTTGCGATTATACCGATCAACGCACTGCGACATATTTTACATTGTGCTTCAAACTGTAGGTAGCTATCTCCATTAGGATGAATATTATTTCTTTTAAAAATCAAACAACAACATTTTCTAGTAAGCTCGAAGAAGTGCTCGTTTACAATATCGGTCCATAGGAATGGCGTTAGTACTACGTAAGATCTCTGAGAATTTGGTCGATCCTTCCTGTTATATAATACCGGCTCAGTGGTCATTTTTTTCCATTCCTCCGCAGATAACGTAATTTTAAATTCAATCATTTCTTCTTCATTTTCACTTGTTTCATCATTATCATCGCGGTGGGCATTATTTCCTATTTCAAATGCTTCGGTATTTACTTGTAATCCTAACTTGTCCATTACGTTAAATCTGTTGAAGAGCACTATACTGTGGATATATTTCAGAGTTACGGCGAATTTCAAACTTCTTTGTATGTTATTCCATACTGGATTAGTTACTGGGACAATTTTTTTCGTATGAGGATCTTTTAAATCAGATTTATATTTCTGTAGTACTTCCAATAGAGCTTCGACATCGATTGTTGTTTTGCGTGGCATTATAAATTCGGACTAGTTCTTTATTTTACGACTTATTACGATTTTATATTTATTTGTAAAGAAAGGTATTTACTCTTATATAATAAAAGACGCAGGAAATTTTTACCAATCAAAAAAAAAATTTCGGATTAAAGGATTTTTAAATTTGAAATTTCTAGAAAATAACAATGATGTCGAACTAGGTGGACCTGCCGCTAAAGCGAGTTCCACCTAGGCTTCTATACAGCTATCTTTCTGGTGTGAAAAATTGTTGTTATCTTGTTATTTTTAGTCGCCATATAATGTAAATAATATCAGATAGGTAATCTGCACTAATTAAATTTTTGCGGTTGGTATTTTTTTCATTTACAATATAATTAATAATAATCAAACTTTATTCCATTCGGAACTTTACTTCTCTGTAATGTACAGTCCATTTTTTTGGTGGTTCAATCCTCTTCTTTCTCTTTTATTTACAACTTAACTTCACCAATCTCATCAAGTCACTGCTGTGGTTATAGTAAAATAAATAAAAATGATTTTTATTGTTTTAAGTTGAAACCTATCCATATTGATAAATTTACAACTAAAATAACACCAATTTTCTTAAATAACGTAATTGCTATAATTTCGAAATGTGGCGGTTGTTGCTCGGAGCTTGACAAAAATTCATTTTCTCCCAGCTAGTTGAAAATCGATATTGAGACGACGGGAATAGAAACACAAACGTACACAAACGATGAGTAAACGATTGACACCAAATTCGAGCAAAAATTCAAAATGGGCGGGGCCGGGGAAATAAACCTAGGATATGTTTTTGAATATATTTCGCGAACGGTGCTAACACAAACGAAAATAATGAGCACACAAACGAACACAAACGAAACACAAACGATTGACACCAAATTAGACCCGAAATTCGCGATGGGCGGGGCTGGCATTTCCCCAGCCCCGCCCACTTAAATTGAAGATATTTCGCGAACGGTGATAACACAAACGAAAATAATGAGCACACAAACGAACACAAACGAAACACAAACGTTTGACACCAAATTCGACCCGGAATTCGCGATGGGCGGGGCTGGCATTTCCCCAGCCCCGCCCACTTAAATTGAAGATATTTCGCGAACGGTGATAACACAAACGAAAATAATGAGCACACAAACGAACACAAACGAAACACAAACGTTTGACACCAAATTCGACCCGGAATTCGCGATGGGCTGGGCTGGCATTTCCCCAGCCCCGCCCACTTAAATTGAAGATATTTCGCGAACGGTGATAACACAAACGAAAATAATGAGCACACAAACGAACACAAACGAAACACAAACGATTGACACCAAATTCGACCCGAAATTCGCGATGGGCGGGGCTGCCGTTTCCCCAGCCCCGCCCACGTTAATTTGAAGATATTTCGCGAACGGTGCTAACACAAACGAAAATAATGAAAACACAAACGAACACAAACGACACACAAACGATTGACACCAAAATTGATTCAAAATTCGCGATGGGCGGGGCTGGGGAAATGGACCTAAATTTTATTAAATATTGGCGAGTGAAATTTTCTTAAAGAAACAGCGTAATCAATAACAAGTGAAATAAAACAAAAAAAACGTTTTATTTAAGGTTTAAGTCTACTAAAGCAGATAAGAACGCTTTTGCAGCTGTCGAAAAACTTACGTAAACAAAAGTACTAGATGAGGGTTTTCCAGATTTTGAAATGGGGTTTGTGCTTTTACTGTTAGGCTCTTCTTAATGTCTTCGTTTACCACTTGAGCGTCAAAGATAAATGAGGTATAACGTTTATTAGACGTGCTTATCTAAAAGTTGAAAAAGTGTGATGATTTAATTACATGACGTTAGAACTAATATTCGACATACTTGTAAGTGAACATCCATTTCATTTTGACGTTCGAAATTAGTTTTAGCTCCTATTTGAATAAATTTGTATTCTTGGCTTAATTTTAAACTTAACATATGACCAAAGGAGTGGGTTTGTAATTGATATGCTATAAGGAATGGAAGACGACCATCTTGAGGATCAATCTGAATATTAAGTCCGATAGGAAAATCATCTCGCGATAATTCTACATCTCCTCCAATGATATACACTTTTCCGTCCATTTTCAACTTGCCGTCCACCTTTTGAACTCTTTGTGAAAGATCGGTAAATGTACATTGCAATAAAATGTTTTGCCTATAAAATGGAAAAATAAACTTTTAACAAGTGATATCACCTTTAAACTACCGATCCTACATTTTACATATTATAGACTGAAACTCTATAAAAATCTGAAAAAAATGATCTCCCGCAAAACATTTTAATCAAACACAAAATTAAATTTTAAAATTAAAACTTCAGATTTAAATGTAAAGCATTTGATATGAAATCTATAAATTGTGTGAAATTAGATTTTAAAATAATGAAGTCCAAACCTGGTTCTTTGAAATTCAGAACGCATCCAACTTTGTAGCTCGTTATCTTTAACAGTTGCATTTGCTCTGAAATTGATGGGATGCAATAGAATGTATATATCTCCGCCTCCTTTCCGATTTGCAAAAGAAAGTGAAGTACCAATTTCTGCCCTCTCCATTCCTCTCAACGGTGTTTCCACTTTTAAATTTCCTCTCAAATTTGTAATATTCTCGTATTTCCATCCAATTACGACGTTAAACTAAAAATTAGCTTATTATTCGGGGTGGTAAACATAAACAAAAAAAGCAATAATTTTAAAATAAATTTACAACGCTGAGAATATGCTGAGGTGAAGGTCGTTATTATATTTCCACTTTTTCATAAAAAATTTGTATTCTATTTTATTAATTGATCAAAACATAAATTTAATTATTCATCATTTATGGAGAAACCTTATTTTTATAATTAAAGCAGGGGAGTATGGGTAAGAGTGGGACGTAGGTAACATTGAGACACATGACATATTTTCTATTCTACTCCGTTCACACAAATGGTATTTTGGTGTAATATATTTAAGCTTCGAAGGTACCGTACTATCGAATTTTAATGAATCTATGGTGGCAGTTTTGACAGTTATGAGGTGTTACTAATGATTTCCTGAAATTATTAATCATAAATCGGGTAGAGTAGCCTAATGTTGACCACCCAAAATAAAATTAAAAATTTACTATTGCAAGAAATGTCACATAGCCCCTTTATCCACTTGCCCCTTCAATTGCAAATGTATGCAAAAAATTGAACAAATCAAATTATATCAAACAAAGATTTATCAACAACACACTTTCTAACTTACATTTTAGGCTTCTGTACATAGTATAGAAGTAAACCTTATGATCTGGCCCCATGTCTGTCCGTCCGCATGTTTCAGAGTCAATCGGAACGCTCCAAATCATTTTCTATTAAGTTGCTAATGATTCAATTTTTATTATTTTTATTTCACAGCAGTGGCTTGATGTGGTTAGTAAAGTTAAGTTGTAAATGAAAGAGAAAGAAGAGGATTGATCCACCCCAAAAAATGAACCCTACATTACAGAGAAGTAAAGTTCCGAATGGAATGGAAAAGTTTGATTATTATTACTTATATGTTAGGTAAACATGCGGCAAAAATTCAAGAGGTTATTCCTTGGCCTATTATAAGAATATTTTGTCCTATGATGTGTAGCACCCTCGTATCTTTCCTAAGGCTACAGCTCCGGCAGCTCAAATTAATTAGCGGGCTGCGGGTAAGGAAACCAATACGCGAAAAAAAAACGACAGCAAATCAAATTTGGACGCCACCCGTTTTATTATTATTGTTAAAAAAACGGGAAAAATTTTACAGACGTGCTTCACCACCCTAAGTCTAACCTTTTACAAAACTACAATTTTTGGTAATTTACATTTATTCGACCCTATGATAGGGTTCTCAAACATTTGTTAACTTACGCCAGCGCTTGTTGGTCTTGTGGATAAGCACGTTGTTGGAATTTATAATCTCCAGAATTTGCTCCCGGTATGACTGCGTCAGGTGGGGTTCCTTATTTGACCTTATCAACATCCGCCAAACTCTATATATAATCTGAGTCGGTATCAAAACTAATCTTGGAAGCCTTAAAAAAAAAGGAGGGCCAAATGAATGAGAGTCCAAAAGTGGTAATCGCACCTACCTTCCCCTGCAGAAGGAAAGCTTCCCGAACAAAAACCAAAACACTGTTCAAATAACTTGCCACCCAATCGAATCCCTCGGGAGGAAACGTACAGAATATCTCAAATACGGACTCGAAAAAAATCTCAAATGGAACGGCCAATTAATCAAAGTATTCTCTTCCGGCTCTAATTTCTAACCTCTCTTTTGCTCCTAATCCGCGCAAGTCCACTTCTCACCTCCAATACCGGGTGCTTCGAAATAGCTTGCTACACTACCCCCCTCCGCGGATTAAAAATAGCTGTGAGACACGGCTATTTTTCCAATTTCCCGCCGTTTATTCGTTTGCCTGTGCTTACTTAGATAAGATACCGGGAATCATTTCTTAACAGTCATATTATACATTTGCACAAATAACCCAGGAGGGTAACTAATACTTACAGTATACAAAAATCTTAATCACCCATCATGAAAACTCTATATCACTCAAACTATTACTTAAAAATATTAATGGAACTATAAAAACCTAAACCGTATTCCCAAAAGGCATGCAACACTTATCCCAATAACCCATAACACCTATAACTACTATATACAATAATTAGAACTATCCAAACTAACCTAACCATTAAAATACGAACTATGTAAAATTTCCAAAAAATACCAAGGGAACTCACCCAAAACCGTAATTCTATCATCTCAATGATAACGCAGATCAAAAATTGATCTATTCTGTTCAAAACAAACTAACCTACATCTATAGAAAATTCTTATTTCATCACTCATTCATTATCTGGCAAATTACTAAGGTCGCTCGTACTACTCGAATGTTCAGATCCAATGTCGCCTTCTACTTCTTCATAGTAAGGCTTTAAGTCTTCTATATGCCACTGACCAGCTATACTACCATCCTGATTTTTAAGGATGTAAACTAACTTCGATTTTTTCTTCCAAATGGTACTTAATACATATCGTGGAGCTAATTTCTGGGCAAAATGTTTCGCGGCATTAGAGAGCACTACGTTTCTCCTCCATACTTTATCACCCACGAAATACTCCTTTTCACGTCGTCTTAAATTATAATGTCTAGCATTTCGCATATGTGCAGCATGTATTCTATCCTGGACTTCCCTATAAATATCACTTAGTTGCCCCAAATTTTTCTCCCATTCTTCGTAAGTGTCCACTTGTAAATCTGGTTCATCACTATTTCCATAGTAGTCACCTGTGGCAGGAATTATTCTCCCAAAATTCAAAAATGCCGGGCTGTAACCTGTAACTTCATGTCTAGCCGATCGCAAAGCAAATCCAATTTTATAGATTTCCCTATCCCAGGTCCGATGATTTGTACCTATATAACTACGTATAGCGGTGCAGATGGTTCTGTTGCTCCTTTCAACGAAATTGGCCTGAGCATGGTAATATGCCGTATACCATAACCGAGTTTTATAGTCATGTACTAATTTCTTTACTGAACCCGCTATGAATTGTCTCCCATTATCACATATTATGTATTGGGGTACCCCATAAACGAGGAAAACTTCGTTCTCCAAAAACCGTACAATACTCGCAGCGGTAGCTTTCCGTAAAGGACATAATAAAGGGTACTTCGTGAACCAGTCGCTGACCACCAACAAATACTCATGGCCATTTGAGCTCCTGGGTAAGGGACCCAGTAAATCCACAGCTATAATCTGCCAAGGAAATCTACATTTTTTCTCAGCTCCCATAAGCCCAAACTTGGCATAATTGGGTGCTTTCTGAGACCCACACATCTTACATGATTGAACATACCGGAAAATATCTTTCCTCATTCCTGGCCAATAATACATTAGCTGTATTCGCGATAACGTTTTAGCAAGTCCCAAGTGTGCCGCAGTAGGCAGGTCATGATTAGATTTAATAATTTCTGAACGCTGAGATCGCGGGACTAACAATTTCCATTCGGAGACATTAGTTCCCATAAGAAGTTTTGATGGAATTAATTTGAAAACGTAACTGTTCTTTACACTCCATTGCGGATACGCTTCAGGATTTTCCAAAACCTTTGCACGCATCTTTTTATAAAAATTATCAATTCTAGACAAATCTATTTCCAAAGGGATGCAATTAATTTCATTTATAGCATCCATAGATATCTCTTCAACGGTACTCTCATCTACGGGATTTCTCGATAAGGCATCTGGTACCACATTAAACTTTCCTTTGCGATGTATAATCTCGAAATCGAACTGATTCAATCTAACACTCCATCTAGCTAATTTACTAGTGGGGTCACGCATATTTTGAAGCCATTTCAAAGCAGCATGATCTGAAATAACAGTAAATCGTACCCCTTCAATAAAAGATCTAAACTTTTCACAAGCAAAAATACAAGCCAAACACTCACGTTCTGTGACACTATAGTTTCTCTCACTCTTCGAGAGACTCCTAGAAGCGTAAGCTATCACGACTTCTTTACCATCCTGCTGTTGCGTTAAAACGCTACCCAAGCCGGTGTTGGATGCGTCGCATTGGATCGTAAATGGGAGAGAAAAGTCGGGTGCACTCAAAATAGGGGCCGAAACCAACGCCTGCTTAATAGATTTAAAAGCCTCCTCAGCCTCTACATTCCAAATAATTTTCTGACCCTTTTTTCTACCCTTAAGGAGATCGTTTATAGGCGTCATCAAAGTAGAGAAATGGGGTATGAATCTCCGGTACCAACCACACATTCCCGTAAATCTTTTGATTTCGCTCGTGGTTCCAGGAGTCGGGAAATCCACCATTGCAGACACCTTATCAGGATCAGTACGTAAACCGTCCTTGTCAACAACAAATCCCAAATATTTTAGGGACGACCGGAAAAACTCGCATTTGTCCATATTAACGGCAAGATTGGCATCACGTAGTCGTTGGGCCACTGCTCTGAGTAGTTTTAAGTGGTCATCGAACTTGGAAGAAATAATTATAATATCATCCAAATACACAAAAATATTTGGTTCCAATTCAGGTCCGAATATAGCTTCCATTAATCTTTGCTGACACTGAGCAGCATTAGCCAATCCGAATGGCAACACGTTAAAATGGTACAGTCCCCTACCGGGTATAGCAAATGCGGTCTTCTCTTTAGATTCGGTATCTAGTGGTATCTGCCAAAAAGCACTGCGAAGATCGACAGATGATATAAATTTTGCGTCTCTCAGCATATTCAAAATTCGGTCAACAAATGGGAGGGGATAAGAATCTCTTTTTGTAACTGCATTCAACTTTCGGCCGTCGAAACAAAATCTGAATTCACCATTATTTTTCTTCACGAGAAGAACGGGGGATGACCACGCACTTTGCGACTTTTCCACGACCCCCAATTGCACCATCTTATCAAGCTCCTTATATAAATGTTCTAGCATATACGGGGACATGTGATACTGCCGCTGTTTAATGGGAGCTGCGTTACCGGTGTCGATGTGGTATACCATTCTGTTCGTCCTTCCTAATTTTCCATCCCGTCCCAAACACTTAAATTCCGCAATGACTTCGTTCACTTTCTCTAATCTGGTCTCTTCTATACCTTCGATCCCGGAGTCATTGTCGTCATAACTGCTCAGTTTGAAACAACCAGAAGTAAAAGACTTTATTTCTCCTTGTTCGCTAGCGAGTCCCCAAGTACTGTTACTAAAATCAATCGCCAGTCCGAATAATCCGCAAAAATCACACCCCAACAGTACAACACATTCTAAAGTCGGAGCTACTAAAAATTCAACCATCTTGCTAGTTTTTCTCAATTTTATCGGCAATTTAACTACACCCGCTACAAACTGTCGCTTACCATCTGCAGTAGTAACAAACCTATCGAAACAACGCTTCATTTTCAGATTAAACATGTCGATAATTTTTAAACCTTTCGCCCCAATAACCGATTTATTGGCTCCTGAATCCAAAAGGGCTACAAACTCTTTGTCATAAATAGAGATAGGAATATAGGGTCTATTGTCTTTTTCCTTTGAGATCAAGACAGGTGCCGACTGGGGAAAATATTCGCCATCCTTAGGCGAGTGCGGGTATTCCTTTTTTTTCATAATTTGATCAGGCCGGTTTAAAGGTTCACGACATAGTAGTTGATTATTGCTTGGCCTATTCTGGACAGATTGAGGACGAAGACGGCCAACAATCTTAGTCCTCTTTATTCGTTTCCCGAACACGACCTACAGGAGCCGGACGTAACTCCCGCTTTGCCACACCTAAAACAGAAGATCTTTCTTTCCGCTTTACAATCTTTGAAACTGTGGTTAATTCCATTACAATTCCAACACTTAATTGCATCTCGATGAAAACGATTGACTTCCGTCTTATTTGCTTTGAGAAATCTACTATTTGGCGCTTCTGACTCGACCACAATCTCCTCTTTAGGTTGCCAGTACTTCTTTACTGCACCCTGACTTTCCACATTAGCTACCCGATAATTTTTTACTAAATCAGGCGTTCTTGCATTTCCATAATATCGCTCACGCCCAGGTATAAATTCATTAATTTTTCGCGGCTCGTGGGACGTTACTTTATTTGGTATTGCGTCTCTCTGAATTTTATCACTTTCCACAAAACGAGTGGCAATCAATCTTTCCCTAAAACCTGCATCTGTTGGTTTGTCTGAAATTGCCGATTCATACTTCCTAGCTTTTTCAACAAATTGTGTTACCGAATCAAATTTTTTTGTTGCGAATTTTTCACGGTATTTTGGGATTAAATTTTTTATAATCCACTTCAAACGGGTAGGTTCCGCTGGAACACTACTAAGCCGAAAATAAAATGATTGCATAACAGCTACGAAAATTACAATAGATTCATTCGATAATTGTTTACGATTCTTAATTGCTTGCCATAATTCTTCGTCATAATCTTCATCTGAGAAATCTCGCTTGAGTTGAACAACTAAAGCATCCCAATCTTTTACAATTTGCTCTCTTTTAATTTGTTGCAGCCACAATCGTGCCTTACCGACGAATAAGTCGACCGCTGAATCGAACAATTGGGATTTTGAGACTTGGCGAGCTTCTGCTAACTCATTTACTCTTTCTAAAAAGGAATGTAATTCATGGGTATTTTCACTGCCCTCAAAACTTAATCCCCACTTGTAAATATCAGCCCTCTTGAAATTATTCGCAAATACAATTTCTCTTTGGGGTTCAACAAGGGTACTATCTTGTTTGACTTCCACCTTGTCTCTTATAACGTTGTCTTCCAAATCTGCATCCAACATTAAGGCCGTGGCATAGGATTCTTTTTTAAATTCAAAATTTTCTTGAGGGTCTTGCTCAGTAAGAGCCATTCTATTAATTCTAGCGCTTACGTGCGCCAATCTAACTGTGATTCTCAGGTACGCCGAATCTGTAGTCGGGCCCTCAAAATCTTTCACCAAACTAGAAATACTTTTCAAAGTATTAGTGATAGCAACTTTTTCTGTTTCATAATTAAACAAGGGATCTGTTAATAGTACATCACGTCCTTTTTCTTTTGCCAATAACCTATTCAGAATTTTTCTCTTATCATGGATATCGCGAGTGGATTCGACTCCCCGAATCCTTAGTTCATAATTTAATTCCTCTGCCAAAAGGTAATTAGGTTTTAACTGTGTCAGAGCCATTCTAATCAAATTCAAAATCAAATACTAGCAACTTGAAATAGAATATAATATGAACCACGCCTCGCCTAAATTTTAGACCGTTGATAAGTAATGATAATAAAATTTGCATAAACTTAACGTTTCAAAATAAACTTTAAAATTCAACAAAAATATAAACCTATGAAATATATAACAAATGTATAAGAAAACTCCTAATAAATAACTATTATCGCTAAAATTGTAGGTAAATAAAAATCTCTTGTAAGCAAAAGCAACTTTCAGTTTCTTTAAAAACAATATCAAAAACAGAATTTAATTGTACTTATATCAACATATACGCGCATTGAGATATCCCGCGCTATCATCCCACGCGATATCAACCGATAGTGGCCACAATTATTCTAACAGTTCAAATTTAACAAAAATAAAAATTTCTTGAAAATTGATTCGCAAAATTTTCGCGTATTTAAAATCGCACCCCACGTTTGGACGTCACTTGTGTAGCACCCTCGTATCTTTCCTAAGGCTACAGCTCCGGCAGCTCAAATTAATTAGCGGGCTGCGGGTAAGGAAACCAATACGCGAAAAAAAAACGACAGCAAATCAAATTTGGACGCCACCCGTTTTATTATTATTGTTAAAAAAACGGGAAAAATTTTACAGACGTGCTTCACCACCCTAAGTCTAACCTTTTACAAAACTACAATTTTTGGTAATTTACATTTATTCGACCCTATGATAGGGTTCTCAAACATTTGTTAACTTACGCCAGCGCTTGTTGGTCTTGTGGATAAGCACGTTGTTGGAATTTATAATCTCCAGAATTTGCTCCCGGTATGACTGCGTCAGGTGGGGTTCCTTATTTGACCTTATCAACATCCGCCAAACTCTATATATAATCTGAGTCGGTATCAAAACTAATCTTGGAAGCCTTAAAAAAAAAGGAGGGCCAAATGAATGAGAGTCCAAAAGTGGTAATCGCACCTACCTTCCCCTGCAGAAGGAAAGCTTCCCGAACAAAAACCAAAACACTGTTCAAATAACTTGCCACCCAATCGAATCCCTCGGGAGGAAACGTACAGAATATCTCAAATACGGACTCGAAAAAAATCTCAAATGGAACGGCCAATTAATCAAAGTATTCTCTTCCGGCTCTAATTTCTAACCTCTCTTTTGCTCCTAATCCGCGCAAGTCCACTTCTCACCTCCAATACCGGGTGCTTCGAAATAGCTTGCTACAGATGATTTCTAAAAAACCCCTTTGTTTCGAAGATACAGGGTGAACAAAATTTGCGACAGTAACAACATTTTATTATCAAAAAGTACATGTAAATTTGCTCAATCTACAATAAATGTTCGAAATTACTTCCTCCAGCCTGGATACAAGCATTCAATCTTCTCGTCATTGAGTGCCGAACTTTTTCCAACCCACCAGGGTTGCTTCTAATTGAGTTACACCCAGCAATTATCCGATTTCGCAATTCGTCCAAATTCTCCACTGGAGTAGCGTACTTGATAAATTCATTGCCGTACGCCATACTTTTATTTACATTAATGATTTCAACAAATATCGAATACTAGCTGGCACGGGCGGCCTTTGGACGCCCTTAGCCATCTAGACCCATAATAGATCCGTGAAGGCCATAGTTGTTCGGCCTTCAGCCTCACATGGAGGACCATAATAGATTATGTTTATATGCCTTCGGTTGCCTTGACTGCTAGTCCGTGATTGCCAGTGGTTATTATAGTATTATGCCAACCAACCACTTTCCGTATCCCACATACTGAGTGGGATAACTGATCGCTTTTAAAAAATATATTTAGATTTTTGGCCACCAATCAGTACACTTATATTATGATACATTAAGAGCCCCATCTAGCGAATACAGAGTGTGCAAGCATCAATCAAGCAAGTGTCAATAACGAACGCAAGTCGAATATTTTTTGTTGCTGGCCTCTACCACGACCTCTACGATGTATAGGTCGGCGACGCGGTCTGCGTCGATGTACGGGCAGGGAATCGGTGCGCACGGTAGTGGTGGCGACCACTACCATTTTTGACCACCAATCAGTACACTTATATGATAGATTAAGTGCACCATCTAGCGAAAGCGGTGCGAGCAAGAATGGCCAGGTGAAGTAAGGGTTTTTTACCTGGCAAACGAAGGGTTTTTCAGGTAAAGTAAGGGTATCCGTATAGGGTGTGTCAAAAAAAATCGAAAAACGCGAATAACTTTGTTCCCCGCGCTAATTTTTTCTCCATTTATGCACGAATAGTTGCACCTGGACCTACAGAATAACTGTGCAAAATATGGTTGAGATCGGTCAAAGGGTCTAGGAACGTATAGCGAACAAGCAAACACGCAGACAAGCTCTTTTATATAATATATAAACTAGCTGGCACGGGCGGCTTTCGCCGCCCTTAGCCATCTAGACCCAGAATAGATCCGAGAAGCCAATAGTTGTTCGGCCTTCGGCCTCACAGGAGGAGGACAATAATAGATCCGTGAAGGCGATAGTTGTTCGGCCTTCGGCCTCACAGGGCGGACCATAATAGATCCGTGAAGGCCATAGTTGTTCGGCCGTCGGCCTCACAGGGCAGACCATAATAGATCCGTGAAGGCCGTAGTTGTTCGGCTTTCGGCCTCACAGGGGGAGGACCATACTGCCGTCCTACGCTAAAACGCAGTATCTCCAAAATCGTTGTTTCGAGAAAACGCTCATTTAGGTATTTATGGTAGGGCCAACAAAAAATCTTTTTAATCCGTTAATACATAATAATAGATGGCGTTTACTGCTTTTTAGCGTAGGACTTGTTGATATTACGTGGAGATACTGCAATATCTAAGGCTATTATTGCATATAACCAGTAGTCTTACTGCTTCTTAGTGTTGCAAGATCACAGATATTGTTGTAATAATCCTAAAAAGCGATATAACTAAAATTCGTGAAAAATGGAGATACTGCGTTTTAGCGTTGGACGGCAGCATAATAGATCCGTGAAGGCCATAGTTGTTCGGCCTTCGGCCTCACAGGAGGAGGACCATAATAGATCCGTGAAGGCTATACTTGTTCGGCCTTCGGCCTCACAGGGCGAATCATAATAGATCCGTGAAGGCCATAGTTGTTCGGCCTTCGGCCTCACAGAGCGGACCATAATAGATCCGTGAAGGCCATAGTTGTTCGGCCCTCGGCCTCACATGGCGGACCATAATAGATACGTGAAGGCCTTAGTTGTTCGGCCTTCGGCCTCACAGGGCGGACCATAATAGATCCGTGAAGGCCATAGTTGTTCGACCTTCGGCCTCACAGGGCGGACCTTACTTAGAAAATTTCGTCAGATGCTGCTCGCACGTTCTATAGGTAACATGACTCGAATCCCGATTTTCTTAAATCCCGGTTTTCTTGAAGGATGGCGCCTTCATGTATGTTTAGCTTCTGCCGCGTAGCGGCTCCGGCGATGAAAAACCGGCCGGAGCTCCGGAGGAGCGCAGGCTTGGGTTTTTCGATGCGCACAGCCGGACGAGTCTCGAATCCAAACGCAGAATTTTCAAATAGGGTTTTTTCAAAATTTTGATAATACATTAGCATGTGAAATTTTAACAGTATACTATGTATATATCCCTTCCCCTTTGCAATAGAAAATTTTTAATTTTATTTGGGGTGGTCAACAATAGGTAACTCTCCCCCATAAATCAAACAATATTCTTGAAGTTTTTATGGGTTTGGCGGAAAATTTGTAGATTTGGCTGAAGTTAAATTTTCATTTACATTTTTAAATTAACGATTAGTTTAGCGTATTTTTTACCTTTGAAAATTTTAGCGATATGGGCAACAATGAGACATTTAAAATGGGTAACAAAAAGACATTCTATTTCTTATTAATATTTTAGTTTAGGGCATTAGAAATAACAGCGTCTCACTGTTATCCATGCTCCCATACATTTTTTCGACTGTCAAAAGCATAATTTCTTCAGCACCTCCTTATTAAATGATTGATCTACTGTTATAATTTGAACATAATTTTTAAAACCTTGGGACTGATTATATTAAAAATTTACCTCTTCAAGGCCATACATTTTGACATCTTCGTACTCTATCCACATAAATGATAGGGAAATGTCAATGGCGGAAAACAGCGACATTTAAAGAAATAAATTTGACGTGTTCGATAATTTTCTAAGGAAACCCCTCAAAAATTTTCGATTAAATTTGTTCCAAAGTTTACCCGCTCATTGTACATACGACAATTAATTGTATTTTCATAGCATTTGTTAGACCATTTTTTCAACCTTAGTTTCATTCCATTGCTTATGTATATTAAAAACAGCTTAAATTTTTTTACCTTATTCTAATCATTCGGAACAATTCTTTAAGCCACGGTTTTATCTAATTTGCATTTAATTTTTACCCCCCCCCCCCCCGACTCTACCCCATTTAAGATTAAAAACCTTTGTTTTCTAATTCTAATTCTTCATTCCGGAATTTGGATTCGTATTTTTGTTTAAATTTGAATATATTTATAAATTTGCAGTTAAAATTATTTTATTGTGAAGCTTAAGTTTATATTATTTTCCATATTCTCTATTATAATATCAATTCAAATTATTTTAAAAGGCTGATGACCTAAGCCCACAATAATTAGCTCGGCCTTCGGCCTCGCACTTAGATAAACAACAAATTGTTATAAATGACCGAATATTTAAATTATCCACAAGGTAAGAGTTGGTCCAGTCATACAATTCATGGAAAGGTGGCAAAGTAAAAAATAACTAATACGTCTACCTCCGCTAAAAATAAGATCAGCCTTTAATCAATTAAATGTTTGGCCTCTTCCAAACCACTTGGAAATCTGACACCTCTGATTGGTTCCTTCGTTTATTACCAACATAAAATATTCATCTTGGCGACAAACCCAAAAAAGGCATAAAATATTTCGAAAACGATGTAGTCAAGAAATATTTAATACAAATCTAAATGTGAAGCCGAACTAATTAGTGCGGCCTTTAGGCCGAACGCACTACCTTGTGTATACTACAAAGGTAAAATTGCAAGACGAAAAAGGTCAGACCGAATGCTGTCGAAGCTTGTCAATATCATTGGTACGCTGCGCTAGTAAATTAGGGACAGTGTTTCTTGTGATTCGATCTATTGTTTAATAATCCAAACCACGGCATCGTATCGCGATATAATCACGTGTTCGGTCTGACATATTTCATGCTTTGAAGTGGCCACGCTGTCAAATCCTTTCGAAAAACCTAAGGCGAAGTTTGGATTCATTCAATATTCAACCTTTGATTATGTAGTATCAGATAGACAAAACCTAGGGGGGTTTCGGAAACACCTGGTGAAATTCAAAACATTGAGCAGATGGCGCTACTATATTGGAAGGCGGAATAAATAGCTTGAGCATCAATGAGCACAATTGAAGAATTACAATAATAGTAAATCAATTTATTATGACTTCAAATTAAGTAGCTCCATCTGTTGATTGCTTTTTCAACAACAAAAGGTGTTTCCAAAACGCTCATAAGAAGGTTTGCCAATCTGGTACTACGTAATCGAAGGGTAAATATTTTAATTGAGGCTAGGTTTTATCTCATGTCTGGCAATTCGCAAAAATTTTATGTAGGTACCGCATTTTCGCATTACACTTTTCTTATTGAATGACCGGTTTTGTTGTCACCTCATAAAGGCAATCAACTCGTGACAATTTTTTTTCAAAATTTTTGCAAAGGTTGTATTTATCTAATATGACGTCTCTTTCAACCAGAAGCCCTACGTACTTCATGTACCTTTTTATAATTAATAATTGAATTTTTATTTTAATTTGACATTGAAATTTTTTTATAATACAATAATATTTCATAATAAATCAACGACATACGCTAGCATTTCATATGTGAAGCTTTGTATGAAAAGGGTTCACAAAGTTTATTTGACGATTAAATAAATTCACTATTCGTTATTCATATTTTCTTCAGAAACCGATTCTAGATACATATATGTAGTTTATAACTTTATGTATACTTAACATACCAAAAAAAAGTTTTAACAAGTTACTAAATAAAACTGTCGTTTTACAATACAATAAACTTATTCATTTTACTATAAAATTATAATTTCGATAACTTACAATATTTTTAAGTTTAAAACTTGTGAACTCGGTAAAGGGAGATAGGGGCTAGTTGGAACACTAGTGTTGAACTTTTCTAATTTATTTTTATCTGGTAAATATCAGGTTGATGTAAAACTTCGTAACGTTTTTGGTCTCCAAGGTAAGAGTACTTTGGAAACAAATTTGTTTGAGAAATATCAATGTCATTTTGATGCCATAGTAATGTTTTATTCAATACTTCTTGAATTTTTCAATATGTAGAAAGTTAGGGGTAATTGTTTGCTACAGAAAATGGAGTGTCAAGTATAAATAAATGAACATTTCCGACATATCCTTTTGTTTGAGTTTAACCGTGGAGTTAAGGCATCGGAGGCTGCTAGAACCATTTGTGCCGTTTACGGAGAGAACGCCATCGTGGAAAGTATTGCACGAAAATGGTTTCTTCGTTTCAAAAAGGGGCAATTTGATATGAATGATTTCCCACGTTCAGGGAGACCATCCCGCTTTGATAAAGACCGATTAAATGCTTCAATTCGTGATGATCCACGTCCATCAACTCGGAAATTGGGCAATATGATGAATTGTGACCAATCAACTATCGTACGACATTTGCATTCCATGCACAAAGTTCAAAAGTTGGGTGTTTGGGTACCTTACGTTTGAGCGAAAACAACAAAAATCAGGTTGTTACCATTTGTACTTCTTCGCTTACTCGTTATCATTTAGCTCGCCAACAACATCGGCCGTTTTTGTCCCAAATTGTTACTGGTGATGAAAAATGGTGCCTTTACATCAACATCAAGAACAGAAAGGAATGGATGAGCTCTAAAAAATAAGCAAATCCTCGTGCAAAAGCTGGTGCAAAAGCTGGTGCCCATCCACGCAAGGTAATGTTGTGCATCTGGTGGGATAAAGAAGACGTCATCTACTATGAATTGCTTCCGAGCATTGTTACCATCACTTCTGAAGTTTATTGTCAACAATTGCTTCGCCTAGAGGCTGCAATTTAAGAAAAACGACCGACAAGACGGCATCAAGTGGTTTTGCAGTTTGATAATGCCCGTCCGCATACTGGTAAAATTAGAAAAGCAGCTATTCAAGACCTCGGTTGGGAGGTTATTGCTCCATCAGATTTTCATCGTTTCCGCTCTTTAATGAATTACATTTAAAATTTAAAAAAATGCTACGAATTTATGCATCAACCCGGTATTTAACTGGACTAGGCATAGTCCTATAGAATTTCAAACAGAAAAACAAAGAATATGCATACTTTTTAGTAACAAATCATACCCGATACGTGTTCTTAAAAGCAAGGTCCAAATTTTGAGGTATCCTTTTTTTACAAAATTTCCAGTGGCAGCGGGATTATTTTCTGCCTTGGATATCTTGTATTATATTAATGGGTTTCACAAAAATGTTTAAAAATTTAAAGTAAGATTAGAATTGTAAAAATTATATCAATATGGCATTTTCATTGTAGATAAGTTCGCTCGTGTCAGACAAGGGTATGCAAAATTATACCAATAGAGCGCAAATGTAGGACACGAACATACAAGTTAATATGAAATTGTTTTTTTCTTTTTGCGTTGCTTTTATGTTTTGTTTAGTAGATCTAGCACTTTATTTAATTTTATAAAAGATTTAATTAATATTAATTAAAATCCGTTAAAATCACTCACAAGATTATTTTTAATCTTTGTTCACATATATACAGTTATCGAATAATCGTGGCTTAAAATTTACTTCAAAAATTTACTTTGGCTTAATTTGTTCGCGAGAGTTCAAGAATTCTGTTTGTTACGTAAACTATACAATTTTGAGGAGATTAATATTTTAGTATTCGACTGAAGAACTTCTATAATACTGCAAATTTTCAATGCAAGAAAGGATCTACATAGTAGGTGAAGACAAGACCATACTACCAGCTTTGAGCATTTTTAATAATTTCACCTTCAATTTCAACATATCTACATTTTTAAAGAGACATAACACCTTAAAACAAGAATATACCTAGTAGTATCTCTATTTTGTTTCCATATTATGTATCCAATACCAATGTACGTAAATATGCTTAAATGTTCCTTTAGTTACATATTTCATCTGCTAGGTTTATATTTTCGTTTAATATATTGACATTCTGAATATTATAATATATACTTTTCTTCGAAAATGAACATTGTCGAAAATGAACGAAAATGAATATTGTCAACGCTGATTAGAGCACGTTTCATTGAAAACATCTCTAATTGATATTTATATGACATTTAGTAAATACAATTTTATTTAATTATTTTCTAACAGCGAATGATAATATTAATCAATAAACATAAAAATCAAAATATTTACAGATCAAAACTCCAGAAAAGTAATTATATAAAGACGTTGTTTACAAATCTAGCATTTTCAAATTATACATTCTACTGCAAATTAAATTCAAAATTAATGGTATCAATATCGATCGGTTTAGTATATTTTTTTATTTCTAAATAAAGAATTTAAATTAACTTTTCCAATAAATTAAAATTTTTCAATAAAAACATTATTTCCTCTACAGCCGACATTTAATCTTAAAGATAACTAACAAAACCCGTATTTCCTATTCCTATTTACAAATGAAGCAAACTTAAAAAAATAATAAAAATAAAATAAAAATCAAAGTATCACAACCTAACCTCATATAGGAAGGTGACGGTTTTTTTACCAAACGCAGATAGTGCTGTATTGCAGATATAGCAAATTAACAATGTTACAGGTAAAACCTGGTTTCAGGAAATACTACACATTTTTCCAGAAATAATTTAGAAAACTTCCACCGCTGCGCTGTTCAGAAATGGTGAATTATAATTCAGATTTGTCAATTGATATTCTGAAGTCGTCAATCGTAATTCAGAATTGTCAATTGATATTCATAAGCCATCAATTTCAATTTACAAACCGACAAATGAAAATTAGAAGGTACCAAGTGAAATTTAGAAAGCGTAAAATAAAAATTAGAAAGCACTAAATGAAATTTAGAAATCGTCAAATGTTCAGCTCAATGAAACCATCAGTTGATCATTTTTTCTAAAAATTTGAATGTTATAATTCTGTGTTGATTGCAAAATAGTGCAAAACAAGAAAGAGCCCTAATTTCTGGATTAACGGATTTTTTTAATAATAATTTTATATAAGCAAAAATATTTTCTTAAATAAATCAAAAAGGTAATAATTAAAATGGAGATTACAGGCAATTGCCCTACTTCTGGTTTCAATATTAGAAGACTTTCAGTAGTACGACTGCTACACCATGCTTACATAATATAATTCACACAAAGTGCGCAAATTATATAATTAATATGCCCAATGGTACTTGTCCAGCTTGCAAAATTTCTCTGACAGGCAACGAAGTGATGGAAAGGGTACAATACCAAACAAATTCAAGAGAAGATTGTCAAAAATATGTAAATTGTACCAACCGGGGTGACGACTGGACTGTTTTGGCTAAAAACTTATCTTCACACAGAGTTGGCCGGGGCCTCTAAAAAAAGGCTTTAGCTTGTATCTTCATCAGCTCGATGATCTTTCAAACATTCAGTCCACACCTGCACTATAAGCCTCTTCCGCCATCAGGGGAGGTTCTTGCCATACCATACCACGCTGGTCAAGTGCGGGTTGGTAGGAGAGCATCTAGCGTTCTTTTTAACATGGAACATGTTTTTACGGTCGTTATTACCTCGCAAAAATCGACACCAAAAAACCGACACCAAAAAACCGACACCAAAAACCGACACGAAAACAATCGACACCAAAAACCGACACCAAAAATTGACACCAAAAATCGACACCAAAAATGGACACCAAAAATCGGCACCACATGTACAATTCAAATTTATAGTTTATAATTTGAATAGAGTAGATTATCGAATAACATCTTCCCATTCACAATAATGAATTTTCAATAACAAAATTTTCATTACCAAAAATTTAAATCCGAAACCGATCGCAAAAAGAAAAATTGCTTATATATTAAATTTTTTTTAAATTATGTATCACGTGGTTACCCATCCAAGTGCAAACCGCGAGCAACCTTTTTGGACTTTCATGATCTATTAACCACGCACCTTTGCATTGCGCTGCGTCGCTGCTCTTCGCCTGTATATCTGCTGAAAAATGAATGCACTCGAAACAGTTGAAAGGTTCAAAACTAAATGTATTGAAGTATTGTAGAAATCTCGATGCAATAGAAAAACGGATATTCTCTATGGCTGTTTAGTTTGTTTTAACACCATCAGATAGTCGAGGTCGGTCATGACGACGGTCATGGCCTGATAGTTAGCGCAATCAATTGCTAACGTAGGGCTCCCCGGTTCGATTCCGCGTACAGTCTAAAATTTCTTGGCCGTCTTCCGTGCTTGGAAGGGGACATAAAGACGGTGGTTGTGTTAATGTTTTGTCATCATAACAATAAAAAACCAGGATGCAGGAATATCCAAAGGCAAGCCTAACGAGCTACCTGAGGTGTAAAAACCAAAATGCTCATAGGACTAATACATAAATTATTAGTAAATGGACAGGTCCTAGACCTATATTAAGAAGAAAGCTTCTTAATAAGAGTAGAATAGATAGTAGAGTTTTCTGTAAAGAATGGAGTTAGTTGGTGGATGACCAAATGCAAAGCCAGTAGCTAACTCAGAGACACCGGGCTAAGAGGCCGCCCTAGAAATTATTTTGTTCAAAGCCGTTAAAAAGAGTCGAAGTTGCTAACCTTAAAACTGAAGCTGTGCTTTCTGATGATAAAATTTCGGGAAACTATGTAACCCAGTGCTTGTGTTTCCCGGAAATAGAAAGGTAGAATTTCAATTACTAACGGTAGGTTTAGAGTAGATGTAAGAAACCGCAGAGAGAAAGCCAATATTTTAAGACATCCCCTAATAATATTAGTTGTATGCTGTTTCTCATAGAAATTGCTTTTCTTTTAAGTTGAATTAAATTACTATGCTTTACATATTTCTATTATTGATCTGCATCGTCTTCCGAATTAGTTATGTTTAAGGTAATCCGTAGACTTGAATGGTCGACTCAAATGTGATGCCGTGTTTTAAACATTGTGGCGCCCTAATTTTTTATTTTCATCTTATTCGCGATAATAAAGTAATCAGTTAAACTTGCAGCATTTTATTTTGAGAGAAAATAAGATGTAGCAAAATCCACAAATGTTTAGATTTCAGAAATAATATAAAATTTTGTTGATTCATGGTTCTGATACGGAGATTCTCCTACGACTTCAGGCTCAAAGAGGTTAATAAGAGTAGAGTTTGACGTAATCGAGTGATCATCTATAAAAAATTTAAAAAATGAAACTCATTATTTTCTGTTTTGTAAACCGCTCTAAGTGACCCATGAATTATTAATTGAATGAAATAATTCCAAAATAAATCTTTTAACTTTCTGGAACAGATCGCAATTTTAATTTATATTTTTCTTCTAAACCATGTATTGAAATTTCTGTACCGTTACAAACACAATCAGAACACACAAAAATAAATATTATTGTTTTTATAATAATATTCGTTTCTCGAAATGTGACTTTTCTACACTAAAAACATTTTTTACTATATTTAAGAAGAAAAAACTACTAATAAATTTGATTTACTTTTCATTGTTTTCTTGTGTACATAAAAAAACTTTCTTTGTAGAAATAAAAATCTTGATCTTATTTGAATTCAATAGCGAAATATAAAACTCGAAGTAAATAATAAACTGAAAAAAAAAAAATTGAAAAATTGAAAAAACTTATTAAACAACGGTTCGGTAAAATGATCGACTCTATTTAAAACGTGAATAACTTCTTGAAATTGTTTCAATCTTTTTGAAACTTACAGTAAAAACTTGCTGTTTCTTGTTTCAAAAGAAAATATTCGCTTTGAAAATTAAGTTTTACAAATAATGTCTCTCAAATGTCCGACACCATTTTCAGCACTTACGTCTCCGGAAATTTTGCATAACTATTCCCAACAATTCGATTGGTATTGGAGCAATCTCTGCTCGTATGTTGTATTTTAATTCATTTATCGTTAGAGTTCCAGTTTGCAATTGGAAAAGCATTATTATACTAAAACTTTGAATTCTTAGTAATTAATTTTCTTTGTAATTTTGATTGGAAGTTATTTACATTTTAAATTGGATTTATTTTTATGCTACACTTTGTGTTTATATTTTTACAAAAGGATTCCTAGTTAGCATATAGAGAAAAACAGCATTACGAAAAATGCACTAAACTTTTCAGAACTGAAATGCACAAATATTCAGTAATAATAAAATATACTGAAAGTAGGTATAACATCATTTGGTACATTTGTTACAGGAATAAAGTGTTAGAACACTATATCGAGAAAGAATGACACATTTACTACAACAAACACCAACAACGGAAAACGTCAACGTCGAATGGGAAACCACTAAAAATTACATAAAACAAATAGCCTATGAAACGCTGGGGACGAAAAACAAAAGGAAAGAAAGAAAAAGAGGATTACAAATATGGAACGAAGAGATTAAAGAAGCAATTGAAAGAAAAAATAAAGCCTACAAAGAATATCTACAAAACCCTTCAGAAACAACAAAGCAAAATTACCACACTATAAGAAATAGAACAAAGAATATCGTCAGGAAAGCACATGAAGATTCGTGGGATACTTTTATATGTAAAATAGAAAACGACTTACATGGCCGTCAAACAATTGCATATAAATTAATAACACACCTAAATAGAACAGAGAAAGACGTAGCAAACATAAATACAATAACGAAGGAAGATTGGATAAAACATTACCAGGAGATGTGGTATAATCCAATAACGGAAAATGTAGAAGAATCAGAGACAACATACACACCAGAAATAGACCCTATAGATATTAACGAACTAGAGAAAGCTTTAAAAAACACCAAGAACAGAAAAGCAACAGGAATAGATAACATCAATTCGGAATTAATTAAATACGGTGGCCTGCTCCTTAAATTTCGGATATTACACCTTTTCAATATGTGTTGGAAGAGATATACCATACCAGACGAATGGTACGAAGCAAGAGTAATATCCATATTCAAAAAAGGAGAAAGACACAACGCAAATAACTATAGAGGAATAAGTCTGCTGAACTCCACATACAAATTATATAGTAAGATCATAAATAAACGGCTTCAAACTATCTCGGATGCTCTTTTATTAGAAGAACAAACAGGATTCAGAAAATGCAGATCCTGCGCTGACAACGTCTTCACTGTAAATCAAATAATACAAAAAAGACGAGAATTTAATTTAGAGATTCATCTAGCTTTCATAGATTATGAAAAGGCATTCGACCGAATAAATAGATCGAAACTATGGAAAATAATTACGAAGAGAAGATTTCCAAAACATCTAATAAAAACAATATAAACCCTTTATAAAGATACGAAAATCTCTATTGATACAGGAAAAGAAATAACTACATCAATGAGAACTAATCATGGGCTAAGGCAAGGATGCAGTCTATCACCTACTCTTTTTAATATATACATAGACGATCTAATGAGAAAATGGAAAAAAGAAGTGGACCCAGGTATCAAACTGAACCAACGAGTGTATTTAAATACTGTCCTGTTCGCCGATGACCAAGTGATCATACAAGATAACGAAGATAAATTACAAAAAGCAATTTACGGGCTTCATAAATTAAGTTCCAAATACAATCTTCGTATATCAACCCAAAAAACCAAGACTATGGCCTTCCTAGGACCAGGTCCAATAAGAACAAAAATTGTAATTTACAAGAACATTCCAGAACAGGTGACACATTTCCAGTTCCTTGGTTGCGATGTCACATATGAAGAAAATAAAGATATAGGTAATAAAATCAGCAAATACCAAAGAATATGTGGCACAATTAGAAGAACATTGGGAAGAAAAACAAGGAAAGAAACCCGATTAAAATTCTACAAAGTAATGGCTGCTCCTACCATACTATATGGCTCAGAGAACTGGACAGTAAAAAAACGAGACCTCCAAAAAATCCAAACAGCAGAAATTAAATTTCTTAGGGCAGTTAAGGGATCTACAAGAGAAGACAGAATAAGAAATGATGATATAAGAGAAGAACTGAACATGTACTTAATTGTGGAAAAGACCCAGGAATATAAAGAAAACTGGAAGAAGCACTTAACACGAATGAAAAACAGCAGAATCCCAAAACAAGCACTTGATTACAGCCCTAGTGGAAGGAGAAGCGTTGGTAGACCGAGGAAACAATGATGAAGTCGGAACAGGCAAATGCGCCTAAACCTGGAAAGGCAGAAGAAGAAGAAGAAGTATAACATCACTAACGTTTTGCCATATTATGACATTATCATGCGATAAATTAAAAAATGTATTTATTGTATTCATAAAATACTGAAATAGGTACCTTCAAGATTCACTATATTACCACAAATCAGACAATGAAGAAGGTAGTAACCTATTGCTGAGAGCGTATACATCACATAATTTAAATTTTATTGTGTTTGTTTAGCTTGTTAATTTTTAAACTTTAATTTGATGTTAATTATCTGAAAGGTAATAATTTATATGTTTAAGTGTACTATAAAATAATTTTAAACTGCGGTGTTTCTAAATAAATCGCTAATATGATTATTTTGAGATATAAAGAAAACCTCTGCAAAACTCATCTTTTCTAATATAGGAGACACTCAGTTTACTCGACTTTTCGACCTTCCAAGGAGCATATAAGTGAATTTATAGACAGCTGTCAAAAGCGAAAATAGTTGGTCAGAAAAAGTATCATCACTAAAAAGTATAAACAAATTTGTGGATGCATAAACACCCCTATAAAGAAGCTTTGTTTTTACCACGCTATGTTTCTGAAATAGCACGTACAAAAATAAAGTTTATTTAACTTTTTTCATAAATGTTTAATACAGATTGCGATGTTAAAATATTTGCACTACTACCGCTTTCTAAAGTTTGTTTTCAGTGTTTGAACATGAATTAGCTAAAAACTTCATAATGCAATTAAACGATTAAAATCACAGTCGATAAAAAATTTTATTCTACTACTTGCTATAATAAAATATTATTTTAATTTGTGATTTATAGAGCTTTGCATTATTCAATACGATAATTTAATTTCGCAATGACAGCGACGAAGGGCTGCGATGTAGTGGTATAATAAGTAATTTTATATGGAACGCCAATATGGTTCGAAGAAAGGCCACGTTATGCGTATACTACGAAAATTGTGAAAGTAATGCCAACGAAGATATAAGGGCATTGATTAGGATTGCCAATTCTGAGTTGGTTTTGTATTGTTGGTTAAGTATTGAGGTTTTCTTTGAATGCGGTTACCTTCCTCGACGAAACTTCTATAAAGCATAACTCGGATATAAAGAACTCGGCATTAATGATCACTCGGTTATAACGAACAAAAATGAAAGTCCCAGATTTTCAAATCTTACAATTTTATATCAGTTACAATACTGTTATCCCGAACTCTCGGATATAACCAAGTAATTTCCAGGTAGACTTTTTCTACGAAAACAGAACAAAATATTACAAACAAACTAACGAATTCTAAATTCACAAATATTAGTTATAAAGAATTTTTATATATAGGACTTATTTATTATTACACAAACAGAATTTTTGCTTGAAAAGTCCCAAATAAGGGCAAAACAATATTTTCGTAACTTATATTTGAACAATTAATTTCATGTGAGTTTTATTTGAATTATTATTTATTTATTTCAATACTTTATAGAATTAATATACCAATAAATTATTTTTACATAATTCATTCATGTTACATGAAATAATAAAGGATTGTTCTTCTAATTAGAGTATTTTTGTTTTTGATTTGATAAATTTTACGTTTCTCTTATAGCAAACAATATTTACCGGTCTTTTGAGGTTCGTTATATCCGAATTCTGCTGTATTTGCTTAATACTAGATTTAACTAGTAAATACTACAGTTTCAATTAGTAAAAACTAACTTTATCTAGTAAATAACTTTTTTTTAGGGCAAACACTAGTTTAAATTAGTAAATTCTATACTTTTAATAAGTACATACTAGTTTTATCTAGTAAATACTAATAGTTATGGAAGTATTAATATTAGCGTAAATACTAGTAATAATGGCAATGCTGTTACTGCTGAACGATGTTGTGCGATGCTGAAACAATTTTTATTACCTAAAATTAAACAGCAAAGTTTACAGCACATTATGTAGTTTCTACAGAACGATACCACATCGCACATAGCGCATTTTAAGATACAAATTCTGCTTGATGCATTTTTTGGCCGCACAATTCCGAAAGCCAATTGAACTTGTTTGAAAAATAAAAACCGTAAACCCATGATCATGGTCAAAACTAGACCATCCTGAAATCGCAATTGAGGATTAGGTCATTAATAATCCTTAAAGTGATAGCACAAATTTCCGAACTCCGATTTTAAAAATTATTCCCTATAGATATTCGGAAAGCTGAAGGTTTATATAGTAGAAATAAACAAAACAAAATTGGGGAACATTCATGTTTAACCCTCAAAAACAAGTAACTGAACCAAGGGTTTCCCTTTGGCTGTAAGTGTTTATAAGCCACGCCCCACCCGACTTT
Organism: Podabrus alpinus; assembly: GCA_932274525.1. Lineage (NCBI taxonomy): Eukaryota > Metazoa > Arthropoda > Insecta > Coleoptera > Cantharidae > Podabrus > Podabrus alpinus. The sequence goes on from OW026455.1 coordinate 22,537,637, forward strand.
GTTATAAATATACGTATTTTACAGCAGTACGTAGTCCGTAAGCGTCGTGGATAGAGCTCTTTCTATTGATGACATTTTGTGAAACGTTTAGAATTTGACAATGCAGAAACGATTAATTTGCTGCAGCAGTTGCGTCTAATAGGGGTAAACTGCAGATGTCTCAATCGTAATTGCAGGCGCTACTGTACCCTTAGTAGAAAGAAGTCGTACCGGTAAACCATTTATTCAGATGTCCAGGATGCAAGACACTCACCGAGAATACCATTTTTTGAGCGAAATAAACTGTTGCCGAAGAATATGTTTGAGGTATTATGGATGTGGGTATGCGTGATCCGTTCAGGGACCACCAGTAAAGTCGCATACCCAGGAACACCGTGTACCGGTTGTATATGGAATTTCGAGCAATTTTCTCCTGGACCCTGATCATCTAGCAATCGGCGGTCCAGACCAAACGGTGCAGATTGATGAGAGCGTCATCGCGCGACGGAAATATGGTATTGGTAGGGTTCCGATGCGCCAACAGCAATAAGTGGTGGGGCTGTACATCACCACAGAGAAGCGTGGCATCATCAAGTACGTGGAGAAAAGAGATTCCGGCGCGTTGCGGATGCTCATTCTCCAGTATATGCGGCCTGGCACTGAGATTTGGACCAATTGCTGGAGGAGTTATTCTGGGTTGAACACCCTGGATGGTGTCTCGCCCTAAATCCACAAAAGCGCCAACATCAGTCGGAATTTTGTGGATCCCCTTACGGGGGTGTGCAAAAATATGGTCAAGGGTTACTGGTGCAAATTGAAGCAGTATTGTCGTCTGCTGGGTGTATTACATTCCTCCCTGCTTCCTAGTCATCTGGACCAATTCATGTGGACTTCCTTGTTTGGCCGTACACATAAAGATCGCTTCCACAACATGTTTGCACAAATTGCCAAGCGATATCCGGTATAATATTTCGCGTGTCAGGTCGATAAAAATATCGGTTCTTTTTAGAACCCAAATAATTTCCGATGAGGGTTTCTTGTTATTTTTGTGTCCATCTAACTTTTTGCGTTCAACTTGAAAAAATATCTTTGATTGCGACAGATCTAAATGACGATAGATCCGAAAACAATGGATCTAGCTTTTAACTGTAAACTTGGAAAAATTTAATCAATTTAAAATTTAATATATTACACGTGAAACGTACCATGAACTTCTGAGGTGATTTTTTTTAAGTGTTAATACTATATTATGAAATCACACGAACCGTCAACAGAATGCGTGAGATAGTAAGCCTTAAATCTAATGCGAACTTCTGATTGGTTGAGCTCTCGAAAAATAACGATTTTCAATATCGGATATTGCAAAATTACAGTAGTTATCGAATTAATCCGTACCTTATTCGCTTAATTTTTGTTGTCTAATGAATTCCATTAAGTTTTTAACGCACAACATCGTATCTTCGAGTGATAAACTTCGTGCTACTCCCATCCATAAAATAGTTATGTTTCTACAATAACACTATCACAAAAAACATCGACGGTCAGTGCCGTATCCAGAGTGAGAATAAAATGAAATGTAGGAAGCAAATCGATAAATTCAAAGAAACCTTACCGTATGACACGGTTCGGCGTTATTTACCCATGATTCTACATGTTAAAATCGCCTCTTCAGATACGTGTTTGTACATGAAAATATATAATAAAACTTACCATTTTATCAGATTCTTTAATTATGTAATTTTATGCATCATCATTAATAAAAATTTGAATAGCAATGCGCTGTTAGACGGAAATCAATATATATAAAAAAATTAAAAGTTAGCGTTTTATTTAGGAACTGAAAAAATTAAGTGTAGGTTAAATTTGAACATCCTCATATTTTATTTATGACTTAAATTTTTAAAAATTTTGTTTAAATTAACGTTGCTTACAAAATCCCCTACTTATTTACCAATATCTACTGGCATTTGTATATTTACCAAGATGTAAGTATGCAAAGTTCCTGCTGTAACGTTATAATTGAAAAATTTACGGGTTAATTAAAAAGTTTATAAAAATGTAAATATTTTGTGAGTTACAAATTATTTCTTTTATTAATTTTAATTTAAAAATAATTATTTTTCTTTATAAAAGTTAACGTTTTAATTAGTAAATTATGAAGATGAATTCGGTGTTTAATATAAAAACTAATCTCACTTTTACGTTTGTTAAAATTAAACAAAAGAAACTTCCGAGATTAAATGCCAAAGTATGGTCAAAAAGTCACGAGTTGATAAATTTAAGGGACGTAAATAACAACATTTCGGGCGAGGTATCAAGTGTAGAGAGTAAGTGTTTCGTTTTATATTATCCGACACACAATACAGTGTGATAAGAATAATTTTTTATTTTTAGTTATTTTAATTTAAAAAATATCGATTATTTAAAATTTATTGAAAAATTTGCGAATAATAAATTTTTTGATTTAAAAAAGAATCTCGACACGATTGATTGGTGGTGTAACAAATGACACGATATTTTTTGAATTTAAAATCATTGAACGAAGAGTTTGATAAAGGAAAGTGGTTTCAATCATTCCGTACATATAATATCACTTTTTCGCAATCAATACAAAAATTTTGAATAAACTTAGGGATTTACATAATCCTTCTTGTTTAACCCTTTTAATTAATGCATTTCAAATTAAAAATTATCCGTCATTTGTTTAAACTAGATTAATTTTACACGAAATAATTTTCATTAGCAATAATTATTATTATTTTATAAGGTATTTATAATTTTAACTAATTAAATGTTGACTTTAATATTATTTAATTTTCTTAACAATTTAATTAATTTTAAAAAATGTCAAAGTAAATATAAAAATTATATGTAAATAATTTTGGAAATGATTTAGAAGTTTTAAAATGCAAAACATTACGGAATGTTTATAAAAAATTCATAACGAGGGTAAAATACTCCCTTCAAGTTGATAGAGATTAAGTTGAGTAACATTTATTTGTTTTCCTTTCTTTTGTAATTTTATACCTCCTGTGTGCTTAAAAATAAAAAATAATTGCATTATCTCTTTAGTTAAGTTAAAACGATTTATGTTAACAAATTTTTATTATTAAAATTTTATAAAATAAGTCAAGCACGAATTTGCGGCAGGGAAGATATGCTTCCTGTGCAGTGTTTCAAACTTTCTATTCGCAGCCACGATTTTTGTACCCACATATCAGGCATGTGGTATCTGTCGGCGATCGTCGTCGTCAGTTCAAATCTTATAAAAATATAATATCAATTTATCATAGCACCAACGATCAATAATTTTTTATTTTTAATATCTTTAATAGCGCGTCCTAAGTAACTTCAGTTTGATTGAATCTTCGATATTGTAGCTAAGGTTGAATGAAACGTATTCGGAAAGCAAATCGGAATTTACCCCCCCCCCTTTATTCCTGAAAGTAAATAGTGGGTTTTACCTTCTATTGAATTTTCTTACAAAACTCGTAAGGAAAGTAATTTATTGCTAGTAAATCTTACCGCCGACTTCACTGATTACATAACGGATCATGAAATTTATAAAAGAAAATCGATGGCAGCTGAAGATTTTATTGTTCTGCATACATCGCATTGCTGGCGTTCAACAAAGTGATTTTTTTCTAAAATTTATGAAGCCTTGCATGACAAACAGACACTTTCGAATAAAATGCGGCCAAATAGACACAGTTTTGGCCTTACCAGTACCAATAATTTAAAATGTTCGGCTACTTCTAGACCACCTAGAAAACCGACACCTCCTTTGATTGTGCGACGCACGAAGCTATGGCAGATGGTTGCGATAAAACCATATCAATTTGAAGCAACAACGTTTTAAAATTTTAAAACTTCAAAATTAATAATTAATAAAATTATAAAAAACACTTCAATTTGACGCCGTAATGTGAGGCATGTTTAAAACTTAAAATATTTTAAAACAAGGTGGAACTCGCTTTAGCGGCAGTTCCTAGGCTTCTATACAGCTACCTTTCTGGTGTGAAAAGTTGTTGTTGCTAGTTATTTTTGGTCGACATAATATTTATAATGTAACATCAGATAATTCGATAATCTGCACCAATTAAATTTTTCGAGATAACTTCTTATTAGAGTATCAACGTCTTAAGGTATCAACGTCTTAACGGATCAAAGGATCAACGGATCAAAGGATCAACGAATCAAAGGATCAACGGATCAAAGGATCAACGGATCAACGTAACAACAGATCAACGGATCAACGTATCAACAGATCAACGTATCAACGTATTTAAATTTCCTATATATGTGAAAAATTATGTAAATAAAATATAACTTATATTTGGTCTGCATTGAAAAAAAAGTTGTTATTTTTGGTCGCCATAATTTTATAATGTAATATTAGATAATCTGCACTAATTAAATTTTTGCGGTTACAATCACAATTTCGAAGGTTCTGATTAGATTTGAATTCTGCGGACAGACAGACGGACATACAGACGGACGGATAGACGGACAGACGCGGAGCCAGATCATAAGGGTTCTTGCTATACTTTGTATAGAAGCCTAACAAGTAGTTCATATAGGGAGACCTCTTCGAAAATATCTTTAACTTAGTAAATTTCTTTCGAACATTTGCGTATTTATAAATTGCATTAGCGAATCGAAACAACGGATTAACAGATTAACGCAATACTATATAGACGAAGTATTTACAATATAACAACGTATCAGTTGATCAACGTTATGATTGGCTCTGAAACATGCGGACGGACACGAAAGCCAGACCATAAGGCTTCTTTCTATACCTTGTATAGAAGCCTAAAAGTAGCGCACTGGATACCCAGTTCTTAGCCCTCTATACGCACAGAGTATTTCCAACACGATTTGAAACGCTCTGTATGATTTTGAATTATGCGGACAGACGGACAGACGGACGGACGGACGGACAAACGGACGGACACGGAGCCAGATCATAAGGCTTCTTGTTATACTTTGTTTAGAAGCCTAATTGAAGTTCACATTTATTAAAATTATAAAAATCACTTCAGTATGTAAATACAAGGGCAGTCGGAAAAGTTCTCGGCCTGGCACATAGACGGCGTTAGAAACCGTGCAATAATAACTGTATTGAAAAAGTACCATCCTTTATACTATAAACACATATGAAATTTTGTCACACCTCCTTCATGTAGTAGCCACTGTTTAATATTAAAGTGTCATTGATTTTTCTAACTTGGAAAAATTTTAATATCGTACAGTGATTAAATTCTTTGTTTTGGATAGTTTAACACCAACAGAGATTCATTCAAAATTGTTAAAAGTCTATAAGGATGCATCACATTCACTTTCCATACTGAAAAATGGGCAGCTCTTTTTAAATCTGGTCGTACAAGCTTCGCAGATGATCCACACGAAGGTCGTCCAAAAATTGCTTCAACGCTACAAATAATTCAACAATTCTACGATACGTTGTTAAATGATCGACGAGTAAAAGTGCGTGAAATAGCCGAGGTCATAGGCATATCAGAAGAACGAATTGCAAATATTTTGCATGAAGAGTTACATACGAAAAAGGTTTGTGCAAGATGGTTGCCGCAATTGTTAACAATTGACCAAAAAGCAATTCGAATGAGGATTTCTTAAGCATATTTGGTTCGCTGCAAGCAAAATAAAATGGATTTTAAACGTCGTTTCATAACTGTTGAAGAAACTTGGATCCACCACTATACACCAAAAAGCGAAAGGTACAGTTGAAACAATGGATCGAAACCGGTGGAAGTGCTTCATCGGTGTTTTATTCATCGATTACCTTCAGGAAGGTAAAACAATTAGCTCTGAATATTGTTGTAACCTTTTGGATGGTTTTGGATGCAAAAATTCCTGAGAAAAGACCTGAAAAGACACGTGAGACGCACGTTTTCACGCAAGTTTTTTAACGATGGCAAAATTCAACTTATTAAAGTATAAAGTGCTTGAATATTCAGCAAATTCATCAGATTTGGCTCCTTCTGGCTATTATCTGTTTCGAAACCTGAAAAAATTCTTGGCTGCAAAGCGTTTTTCATCAAATGACGAAGCTATCGCAGGCGTGGATGGATATTTTGCAGACCTTCCGGAATCTTACTTTAATCATGGTACTGAAGTATTGGAAAAACGTTGGAATAAATGTATTGAAGTTTCAGGAGATTATTATATTGAAAAATAAAACATATTTCACCTGAAAAAAAGTTTTTACCATGTTAGGCCGAGAACTTTTCATACTGCTCTCGAAAATATGTTTATATATTTTAAAATCAGCAAAAAATTATTTATTTTTATATAATAATTTACGACGAAGAATTCGGTATAGAGGTGGCAAAAGAGGATATTTTGGACTATGAACGCTTTGGAAGTTTCCGCTTTTTCTGGGGGCGTTGCCTTGTTTTCGTCACATTTTGGGACACCAGGGTTAAAGCCCTGTACCTACTTCATTGGACTGATTTTTCTCTCGAACCTGTATTCTTTGTTATGCAGGTAAGGTAAACCAGACTGGACCGCTGGCCACAAATAGGATCTACAGTTTAACGTGGAACGAACCAGGGCAAGATATTTACGATAATCACTTACAGTCTTACACTGAAAAACATTCCAGTGAATTCCACATTCCAATACAATGAAACCTTTTTGCAAATTTTTTCATTGGCTGAAAATAAAGGAACTATTTATTGGTATTTGTAGAGTTTCTTTATCAGTGTGATAAATAGTTGTAGTCAAGAATTACCATATTAATTAACGAAGTCTTTTCTTGCCACTGGCATAGCTTTAAGACATCCGTAATCATACGTAAAAATTCGGAATATCAGGCCTAGCCCACACTTTCTTCATCGTAACTGGTGCGCCATTGCACCCGAACTGGCTACAGGGTTGATATTATTAGAGCCGCAACCTTTCACTACGGACTGTCTCTAGCTAGCGACTGATTAGAACCGTTCTCTTGCTATGGACAGGCATGGCTTGAATATTTTCAACAAAAGACGGTGGCATAAGACGTAGCCCCATCGATGACCAGGGCTTTCTGCGTCGCTAGTTTTGCGGAAAAGAAGGCAAAGTTAAGCTGTGAAGGGCATCATCGAAATCAAACCGATGGAATTTCCGCGTCGAGGAAGATCTGCCTCTCTGCATTGGTCAGACCCGGAAATGAATCAGTCGAATGCGATTTGAGGCCTAGGCACTTAAATCACTCCTGAATCAGGCCCTGGTGAAGTTTGGACCTACGTGCCCAAGTTGTCCGATAGGCCGCTGCGGACTTATGTACATAGGTTGATGACAACCTACATTACCCTCGACATGTTATTTTACCAGGCATCTTCCCGCGTTCACTCGGAATTTCGATTGTTGCTAAATAATAGCTATTCTCGGCTGTTTTCCCGAGCCTTGCGAAAAATTGTTTTGGTTTTCGTAGTGCTGGAGAAGGTAGCTCTGCTTTAATACCTCCTGTTTCCGCTGACTGAATCTAACCTCAAAGCTGTACAATTCGCATGAATTATATATGCCAAATATTTAGGTGGCGCCCTCTATCAAATTTCGATATACTTATCACGCTATATCTAACCTTATTCTACTTTTAATGAAGATCGTACATATACTATGGTGTAAAATCGGAGAGGTACTCCGAAAACAGTTTTAGAAATTAAAATTTATAGTTTTAGGATTTTTCTCGGCGCAAGTTACACCGAACCTACGTCAGTGCAAAATTTTAACTTTTCAGGTGGCCTAAAAATGGCTAAACAATTCGAGTGTGACGGAGATCAGATTTTTGTACGTAATTCTTATACTGATATATAAAATTAAAAATTAGCATTACCGTGAACTGAAAGTATAGCTAAACGTACAAATTAATAAATTTGTACAACTTTTAATAACTCTAGAGACTTGTAACAATTACATTATGAAAAAATAGAGTATATAACCAGCCATCTTTGCATGTATGATTTATAAAATGTAATAGTATATTATACTACGAAAGATTGAACTAGGACTTTTAAACTCGATTGTGTTTTTAGTCCGTCGGCGTTAGACGACATTTTATTTGTAAGTACTCAGCTTAATTAAGCAAATACTCAGCTTCAAAAATAAAATTATAGACTACAAAATTCACAGCAAGAGTAATTTCGTAACGTAATATAAAATCGACATGGTTGTCGATTAACTTTTTAAGCGGGACCTTTATGAAACCATGTGGGATTACATTAAGAATTTTACTCTATGAGAGAATGGACAAGGTCATGTGTCTCAGAACTGCATAATTTGTAATGCTAAATGACTAACGGAAGGAAAAAATTAATGTTTAAATAAAGGTAAGTGTTTTGTAATAACTGACATTTTACCTCATCATATTCTCATATTAAAATTTGGGCTAATGGAATGTAAATCTACCGAGACCTCCTACCGACTTCTAACCTCAAGGTTTACAGTATACATAGTATGTACAAAATAGAGATACTGCATTTTTCTAAATACCTATACAGCTTTCAAGAATGTTGCCAACATAATTACTATCATTTGTTAGATCGCAATTTCTGGATTTAGTTATCTCTCACGCGATTACTTGTCACAAATAACCTCAGGTGTAACTTAAAATTTACGACAAAATTTGAAATAGCTGTAAAAATCTGAATTAATACAGTGCATCTGCTGCGATCACAAAAGAGATAACTTAATTGTGTAAAAATGTAGAAGAAGGAGATGGCCGATCAAAGAATGTCGATTGTGTTTTGGCAACAAAATTGTTCAAAGCAGATATGCTTATATGGTATTTATAAAAATACAAGATCTCTGGTGGAAAGAATATCGTTATCAAAAAATGAATAAAAAGTTCGACTTCAAAGATGGCATGCAATATTGGAATATCGGAAAAAAATATTTTCCAAATAAAAAAATACAGTTAATAAGCTGAAAACGAATGGCATAATTTGAAGGTTATTAGCGGGTAGAAAGACTTTTAAAAGTTTTCGTTGAAGTGGGAAATTTATGTATTTATCCAAAGTTGGAAAGCATCGGACATGTAAATTTTGGAAAGTTAATAATTAAGTGTATACTTACTCTGCTTGGTTTTTTTCGGATCATATCAAAAAATAGCTCCATTCTGTTTTCGACGTCAGTGAAGTGTTTCTTAAAATTAAATTTAGCTGGAGGTACAACTACGAAAGGAGTAGTAGCGTGCAATGCAACATTTGTGTCCAATAATCCGTCTCCTAGCTATAATCAATAAAGAATAAAATATAACACTGATATTGGTTAATTAATATTTTTGTAGCTGTCGGTAACAACGATAAAAGCGATATATATCACGATTTTTTGTAAGCTCAAATAAAGTATGTAAATATGTGCGCATACATTTAAATAACTTGAGCATATCAAATTGTGTGGATAAACCCGCGAAGTGGATTGTTTTTATTGTGATAAAAGACCTTATTCTGTCATCAATATATGTATATGTTTGATATTTATACATCTATTTTTAGTAAAAACGTAATCGAATTATTTACGTGAATGAAACAAACGTTTTCGTTTATGTTATAACATTTTGGTAAAAGTTTTGCAAAAATTCATATATCTTTTTGAATATCTTGTTTGGGCATACCTCGGCACCGGCGGCGACTGAAATATTGCTGCTATTTGTAGTCAGTGCGAAATTGAACCGGTAAACATTCCCGTCCATCTTTACTATCGAGTTGAGGTCTAACTGTGGATAGCTTTGAAGTGGAGTATGAGCGTGAAGTGTCACGTTGTAAGTTACTTTTTCGTTTTTAACGGCATCAATATAATAATGTGCCGAACCACCTGTCTAAAAGTTAAATTCAAATAAAACTTTTGAACGGAGTTTCTGAAATTTATTTAACTTACTCTTATCCAACGAGTTTTATTCAAATAATGGAAATCCATTCCCAAATTATACACGCTGCCCGTGACCACTTTAAATTCATAATTAGAAGTAATTATTTTACAGATGTCGTACGGCGTAGTGAGATATAGACGATTTTTCATTGCAAGTACGTCCTGTAAAACGGAAAGGGATCAATATGTCAATGATAAATTCGTTCGGGGTGAACTGAATAGCATTTGCATGAGAATGGCGTGATATATAAACTTACGATAAAATCGAATTCATCTTTAAGCTCTGCTACACCATCCGGTAACGTTAATGTACCTAATACTACGTAAAGAGTGCCTTTCTGGTCGATGTCCAAAGTGCCTTTCATAGTACTGTAAATCACCGTGTCGATTGCTACTAGACCACTCCAACTGATGGGCTCTTCAGCTTCGTCTTCGTAATCATAATCGTCCTCGCTAACGTCTTCTAAATTTTTTTCCATTTCAGTACAAGCGAGTTTTCCATTGTAAATTGCTTGTGTTTTTATTCCAAGTTCGTTGAGAATTTTTGGTTTGGGTTTGCCCACAACTGTAATTCCTAACTGAAAGTATACAATATTGCCACTAAAGCTATAAACATTCAAGGCTAGGAGGCGGATGAAATAAGAAAATAGAGCTAGCACGAGTCCATATACTGAATTGCAGAACGGTGAGGGACCGTAACCCCCAGTGTAATGTAGACAACATTAAATGCATAACTTGTTACGGTGAAACATATTTACGGTTTGTATTGTTCACGACAATAGAAATTATTTCTCTTTCAACTCGTAATAAACTATATCTTCTAATAAGGTTAAAACTTTAAAACACTTAGAGCTCAAGAGAGAACTTTTAGTGTTGTTAATAAATTTTAACATCGCGCAAAATGATTTAACGTTGCCAAATTTCAAAATTGCTCCATTTGCACGTAATTACTTTATCTTAGAGAAAGCGAAAATCAGTATGCAAACATCATAACTAGATAAAATAACTTCCATTTTTTTTATATACCAATACCTTCAAATATCTTACTTATTAACAACGCAATTTTCAAAATTGACAGTTTAAGATTTGGGGTTTTAGTTTAAACGCGTCGGATCAATAAGCGTCACCGGTAAACTTTACGAGTGGATAAGCTTTAGAATCGCGAGAGTCTCCGAATATACCCCGTTCAATCACAGTAAATTAAAATTTTGATTTCAGTTTCAAAAATTGCGTAATTATATACTACCAACCCGTTTTTCGGCCAACTTGACGGAAACTTCCAGGTCTAATCCTTCCTTAAATATAACCTTTGCAACGATTCCATTTTCTTCAAAACCTTCAATAGGAGTATAAATTTTATAGGCGTATTCAAAGTCTGTAATATTAGCATAATGCCAAACTCCAGAGAATCCCGCAAGTAGAGAATTCCAACCTAGGCGAAAATCGGTCTAAAACAAAACATTAAATTAACGAACGACACTTACATATTATTTGATTTTAATACATATAAAGTTATAGATCCTCACTCACTCACTCACTCATCAAAAATACATTATCAATATAAAAATCTTATATTCAAAGAACGTCCGTCCGCAATCTACAGCCTGCACTTATAGTTGCAAATCCTAGAATTAGGCCAAAGGATGCATAACTACGATCTACACGTATAGTCGCAATCTCGCTGACTGAGACGGAAGGCCGAACAAATCCGGAAATCACGTACTAAATGGAAAACGGCCAAAAGCAACTTGTTCCAACTATTATGAATATAAAAGCCTCACCTAAATAGTACCTTCCATTATGTTACTTTATAATTTATTATTAATAGCATTTTGAATTTTATACTTTCCATCTAGTATGCGTTACAACTTACAATACCGTCATCTTCTATTATATTATGTACTTAAAAGCCTGTATATGAAATTTTCATTTTGAATATTAATACGTAAATTAAAAAATTTTATAGGAGTACAATAGATTACACAACTTATATTTAGCCGAAAAAAAAATTATTGCGATTATTTGGAGGTTTCTTTATAGTAATTGCAATTAAAAATTCCAATTTTTCTGTGGTAATATTATTTTATATGAAAATTATTAAAGTAGTAATGGAGAATTTAGCAGTACATTTGCATGTTTTCATGATGATTACACCCGTTTCTCGCTCCATAACTCGCCAGTTTACCTACACATCAAGTAACACCACTAGCTATAATAATTACAGCTATAAGTTAGTTTTATTTTCAAGTGCTCCGTCGTTATTTTAACACCTTTTATCTAACCTTATAAGATATTTTTAATAATACAATTAAATAACTTTCGCTTACCGTTTAAAACATCTTAAATTAATATCTAATAATGGTCGTAATAATTAATAATAATCTTCGAATTTTATTAAACAAAAATAGTCATAAAACTATTAAAACATTTGTTAATAATCATAATGAAGGATTTAATGATTCGTTTGAATAAAAAGTTTTTTATAAATATATAAAACTAAAGTTGCAATGTATTTCTCTAAGAAAGAACTATTTGTACAGTTGAAAAGGATTTTTCATCAATATATTATGAAGAAGTATACACTATTAATTCGCCCTGTACACTGTGAAGATGAGTTATGAATTTTATAGTCTAAAATTTGTCACTTAGAAATTTATAAATGTCAATTATAAATGTCCACGACAGATTTTGTAGCGGTTTTCTAATAGTTGAATTTCTAACTACAGAGCACTTCCGTAACTAAATAATTCAAAAATGTAGTGCAACTTCATGTGGTCTATTACATTCTTCAGCAGCTGCGATCAACAAATCTTTCAAATAAAATAAATCTTTTGTTCATCAATAAAATACAATAAATTCTATGGTGTCCCCACAGGTATTACTTGTAAAAGTGATGTGGTAAATATTTAACCACACTAAACTATTTTCCGCAGTCAATCAGCGCTTGTTTTAAATTTTAATGAAAGGAGCAACACTTTAACTTTTAAATATAAGTACAAACTTGCTTAATAAAAACAGATCCTTGCATGATATATTATTTTATGTTGTGGTTATATAACTATAGTACTTCAGTAATATAACACAATTACAATTAGTCCAGTCATTACGTCGCAAAAAAAAGTTCTATGCTGTATTGACTCAAAAATGCAATTTTTTTCCGCTTAAACCGTTTAGTTTTGTATCAGAATCGAGCCCCTAAATTTTCGACATCAGTCTCGGACCGGAACAGAGGTAAATTTACCGAAGAAGGTCTCAAAAATCACAACTACATGAATTTATAGGTCATTTCCTATACATCCTATGTCCAAACTTCGTATATTAAGCTGAACTAATAAGCGATTGAAATATTATCATATACATAGGGGACCTACTGCTTAACGCGGGTTCCAGACCGCGGGAAGTATATATACTTCATCTCCAGTGAGGCAATATGAGGCAGACTACACCTCGGTGGTTTACCATTGCCTTCCGAGGGAGACAGTCAGAACAAAGTTTTACTGATCCCGGAGTCGAACCACGCATTCGGCATTAGCAGCAACGCACTTAAGCCGTTAGTAGTCGCTATGCATTTTATTCCTCCAGTGGTCGCGCGTGAGCGGTTCGCTTACGGCAGAAAATGTCCATTTTTATGATCAATAAATCGCAATTTTAGGTAAAATAAATTTAGAAACAGATTATTTAGGGTTTTTACTTTACACGCAATTAGAATAACATGTAAGATTATTATTATTAACAATAATAATAATAATAACAATAATATTAATGAATAAATTTAAACTTTTGTAAAGTGAAAAGTTATTTGAAAATCGAAAAAAAAAATTTTGCTTTAATAAACAGTTCAACATCTTATAATTAGTGTGTGAAAATCTCATATCGATATTTATAGTATTTTTCGAATTATTGCACTTTTAACGGACTAATAGATATCTACTTAGAATAAATAAACCGAAAACTCTCGATACGTTTGCTTGTTTATTGGTAAAGAAATAATTACGTATTTTCAAACCATTTAAATATTTAATTTTATTACCTAAGATGATTTCGAATCGGCAAAATCCAAATAAACTGAAGAAAAAATACAGTTTACATGTTCATTGCGTAAATTAATATTGATTTCATTGTACGCCTAGTTTTTTAATTTTTTGGTTTTTACGACGAGGAGATCTTCGTGTTTTACTTTTTATGCAAATTATCTATAAAATTTACCTTCATTAAAACAAAATTTTTTTAAATTTCATTTTATAATAAAAATTTTATACACCACGAGTGGTCGCGCAGTGAGGGAATCGCTCACACTTCAATACACCACTTAACATGAAGGTCACAGACGGAGAACAAATGGCTCAAAATTTACAACGAGGTTCAAATATTGTAAGGGGAGGTGTAAAAGTGTTCATACTCCATCAACCATGTTGATACTCCATCAACTATCTTGATACTCCATCAACCGTATGTTGATTCTCCAAAGATGTTGTTTGTCGCTAACAAGAGTTTATCTACGACCAGTAATGAACATTGTGCCTGTTGACTTCCACAGTGCTTTTAAAAGTAAGTCTTCTTGCATCATAAAATTATCCTGAGAAAGTGAAGGATCTTATTTAATCACCAAGTACAGAAAACAAATCGACTTTTGAAATCATTTTCAATTAGTTCTTGGTGCATGTTGATGTGGTACGCATGAAAGCAATCATTTTTAAATATCCTGCACACACTTCGTTAGCTAACACCAGATTTTCTTTCAAGTATCCTTGTCGAAACATGCGGATCAACAATTGAAGGGCCTAGTGGAAAAAGTAGTTAAGTCACCTTTTTTTCAATTTTGTGATTTTTATACTAATTTGTAGAGAATAAATGCCGCAATGTGAAAATGTGCTCAACTACAAATTGAAAAAAAAGTAACTTAACTACATTTTCCACTAGGCCCTTCAATTACTGCAGCAAGAATACCAGCCACTCTCTCTGTCTCTTACCCACTCAGGCATTGATTGCAAAAATAGACGTCTTCCTCATCCTGTATAATTCTAAATAATAGATAATAATTCAGTACATTCGATCTCTTTACAGGGTGAAGAGCAAAGTGTATTGAATGTATGATATTGTTGCATTCAAATTTGAATAGCTTTCTCCATTTAAAAAACGATATTACATGAGCGCATTTAAGCAACTATATTATGCATTATATACGATAATGACAAATCTCCCAACGCCAAAATTTCATTTCGCTGATAATTCCACTCAGGGTCATATTAGAGTGGTTCCGACCAATCAGCGTGCGCTATTTTACATTGTACTTATATGGATACGACGCATGCACAGTCGAATAATATTCGAAAATAAAAAATATTTAAAATACCCTACCAGAATATCGAATATTTGTAGTGGGGCGTAAAAGAATACATACGTAATAAAAAATCTCGCAATATACCCTAAGGTGCATGGTGAAAATCGAATATTTGTAGTGGGGCGTAAAAGAATACATACGTGACTAACGCACCTCGCAACCCATGCGAAGTAGGAAACCGGTTCAACGCATTAGTTCCCACCCGAGTTGACTTAAAGCAATGTACTTCTAACGAATTTTATATTAACGAATTTTATATTACAAATTTAGTGCGATAATGCTTCCATTTTTTTCGGTACTTACAAAAATTTTTTTTTGATTTTATTTTGCAATGATTGTGATGCGATATGGTCAATTTGTTTCACCATTTTCGACATTAAAAATGGCGTTTGAAATGTCGATTTTCGTATGTGATGTTGTGCTTTTAAGTTGTGGCGTTTCTTCACGGAATTATCATCGCAACAGCAACGCGGGTTTGGATAATACTCGCTGAATCTTTGAGTATTGTCCTTGCCCTTGTGTTGTAATATACGAGAATTCTCTTTTTTAATTTTTTAACAAAAAAATTTGTTTCCCTACAAACCTTCAACAACTTCTTGTTAGTTCATAGTAGAAAATTGATAAAGTAGAAATAAATTACTAAGTAAAAATTCGACACGACATAAATTAAAGAGTACGGAAGCTTCTTAAACAAAGAAAATTAGTTGTTGAAAATCCTGTCCCGTGGAAATACGAAACGGGACTTTTACTTTAGTGAAATATAACCTCTATCGTAAAGTAAAATATCCCAGTAAATATTTAGTAAATTTTTACCCACATACAGATTTAAGTCTGCAGGGAATTGTCCGTAAAATAGTAACGCTAACGCAGTAAAAATATCTCTATAGTGAATATTTAGCGTTTGCAAAGCAAATTGTACTAATAGTATTCAATTTTCTTAGTTAAATGCAATTACTTTGTTCCTAATGCAGCAGGAAATACAGATAAGATTAAGTTAATCCTGATTATAAAAAGATGCTATTATCTTTAAACCTAAAATACTAAGCTGAAATGCGGAAACAAATCAAAACTAGTAAGAAGCGCGAATACGAAACGGTTTCTTGTTGCAAAAATTATCTCTTAATTTTATAAAGACTTGTCTTACAGGAACAATTACAAAGTTCTATTAAAGAACTCTATACCTACTTGGGATAAAATTTCACTACTAAATATTTATCGATGCCTTGTGATTATTTACAGTATCAAATTTTACCTCTTTGATCTAAAGACGATGTACCTTCTTCTAGGATAATTCTGATTTAATGAAAATAGTTTCAAATTTTGATTTTAATTTTACAGTATTAACTCTTGGACCAGCAGTGTGGCGTTAAGCTTACACCGGCAGACTAGCGAGCGGGACACCGTGGTTCTATACCTAGTCGCGCCGGATATACTGCTGTGATCTTCAAGCCCAATATAAATCTGTGGGCTATGGGGAAGGCAACGGGAAACCACCCCATTAAATTTCTTTCCCTAGTTAAGTCATCTTGACTTCGGTCAAGTTGATAACCAACGTTGGCTGAGCGGATACTGTACTTTAAGAAGAAGAACTCTTGCATAGGGAATGAAATAATGCAGAATTTATTTATTGGCGCCACTTTTTGCTAAAAGCACTAATATGTTACGTACGATTGTAGCACAATAGTTTATTATTTATAGCAATTGAATAATAAAATAGCACGACACTGTTTACTAGTTCTCTCGACTTATTTTACTGTCTCTATTAGTAAATTATACTAAAAATATGAAAGGGGGCGTTATAATTATGTAAAACATATAATTAATTAAATTTGTTAAATAACTTTTCTTTCAAGAGGTTACAATGTAATCAATTTTATATTTGTTACTTTGGTATGATCGCGGAGACGAGGAACAGCAGATCATAGGAGTCTCTGGTTGTATGTAGGTAAATCGGAACCCGTTCGTTTATTTTAGGGTAAGTTGTATTTACAATTGTGAATAATATTCAAGATTATACCGGTGGTAAAACTTCACTATTGGGTGATTAGAAAACTGCACTACAGTTGTATTACAATTTTTAAATTTTATAAATTAATTTTCCAGAAAGAAATTTATTAAAACATACTTGGAAATATATTATTATAAATAGGTATACTAAGTATATACTAGTATAACAATTATATTATCTAAAGATAAAAAGTTTCGGTTTTCGTTAATTGTCAAGAAGAGCAAGAAAAACGTTCAACGCTTCTGAAATATTCAGCCGTGCGTCGTGTTCAACAATATACACTCCTGCCGATTGGAGAAAGCATTTCGTCGATTGACGGACGGTATCTAACAGAAGTCGCACTAAAATGTTCTCTTAAAATAGTGGCTTCGTGTTTAAATTACCTTATTTTACTTTTTTACCTGTGTGCATGCAGTTTAGTCTGTTACAACTCGAGGAGAAATAGAGATTTTGCTATTTTTCTTTGTTCATTATTTATGAGGCTGTATCATAACAATACCGAAGAATTTTGCGCGTGCAGTGGAGAGCTAAAATTAATGTAAAAAATTAACATAAATTGAATGTCTGTTGCATCGTATAACAATATTCAAATATCTATATCGGATATTATATTGACGATATTAAAAGTTGCTATATTATTTTTAACTCTTCAACGTTGCTAATTTGAAACTCGTTGGAATTATTCTAAATCGATCACTGCACATCAAACATTAATCTCATCGACAAGCTGTATATAATGAGCAAAAAATATATTTAGCAATCGGCCTGACACTTTTGGAAAACGTTATATGGAAGTAATTAAGTTAATAGTAGCAATTCACGTCCAAATAATTCTTAATAAATGGGATATCGGGTTTGTGGACAAAATAAATTAAACAATTGTTTTTAAAGTTTACGTTTCGGCCTCAAAATGAAAGCCATCTTCAGAACTATAATATAACATAAAACGTGAGAATACATAAACACAAGCATCAGCATAAGACATACCTTAAAAAACATAGGTGGAAATTGTTTACAATAAAATGAAGGGGCCTGCACTGGTGTCACAAGTAAATAAAAATGTTATGTATAATATTAAAATACAGTCATTCTCACGTTTTATGTTATATTATAGTTCTGAAGATGGCTTTCATTTTGAGGCCGAAACGTAAACTTTAAAAACAATTGTTTAATTTATTTTGTCCACAAACCCGATATCCCATTTATTAATTAAGTTAATGATTTTAGATTTGCAATATTTCCTTTGAAAAATGTGGTCTCAAAATTGTAGGGTCCAGGATGGTGTCTTGCATTTTATACTTATACCGGGTGTTCATTTCACAAGTAGCCAGTCGAAATAACATTTTTTGAGTAAATTTGAGAAAACCAAAAAGCGTCGGTTTCGAGTGCAAACAGGATGTTCAAAAACAGTACTGTTAGAGTTTCAAGTTTAACTCCCTCCTCACTAGCTTAAAATATATCATTTTAAAGGTGGGAAAACTTCTCGTTCGTTAATTTTATTGGGACATTTTTAAAATATTAGAAAATTCATTAAATTACATTTTCAAAATGTTCTCCGTTATGGCTAAACAATAGCACAACCAATTTTGAAACTTTTCGTGAATTTCCTGAAATGTTTCTCGACTAATCCGCCTATTTTCAGCTCTAGAAAATGCTCGGGAGGAATTTAATAAACCACCGTTTTCAAATACCCCTAGAAGAAAAAATTAAGCTGGGTCAAATCGAAAATATTATTTTAACAAAAATGAAATATTTTTTACCCTAAATTTGGGTCATGTTGAATTGTGTGGGACAAAGAAACTTGTTGATTTTTCGAAATTTATGTATGGCAACAATTTTGTAACTTAGCAACCTTTCGAATGGATAGGCCAGAATTCGCAGCAAAATGACCTATTATTTTCATCTGAGAAACTTCTTCCAAAATTCTGTATAGCTGACTTATTTCGTACTAACTTTATTTATCACGTCCTGGTGGCCTACATTTTTTTTAAGATGGTTTTTATTGAAAGCTTGTACAGCTTTCGAACAGAACGATTTTTAGTCCCATAAATAAATATTATTTTTACTTTTTCTTGTAAAGTATACACCATTTTTAAACTATACGCGACAATTTTCAAGTGTTAAAAGTCAAATAATTGATTTGAAATTAATAGTTTCATTATCATTCGTGATCGAAAAGTTCAGATATTTATCATTGCTAATGTGATTAAATTGCCGAATTATTTTTTGTTTCATCTTTCAATATTTAGCACTAACTCATAAACGGATCCACTCAACCCAATTTTTTTTAACTTGAATGAACGTGGATTTTTTCCACCCGATGTCAAAAAATTATGTATCGCAAGGTAAGGGATGCTATTTAAAATTGTATAGTAGGGGTAGCTGGTGGGGAGGGGTTTAAACTTAAAATTCAAACAGTACATGTTTTGAACTCTTATTCGTTAATTTTATGGCCAACTAGAACGTGATTGCTTTGGTTGTGCGGCCTAAAGGCCGTACTGGAGGATAGCTTGACAGTTTACTTTAACGTTATAGACACAGATATATTTACAATGAAAAAATCTGATGTGGCCATCGACATAACTTTCCGAACAGACGTAAATTTTATTAATTATATTTTTTAATTTTTTAACAGTCGATGAAAAATTTTATAATAATTTTCAATATTAATATTTTGCTAAAATTGACAGAAAGAACCTTTGGATGCCCATATCTTGTAAACGAAGCATTTTTGGACACATTTTATCTTTTCATCCTTTTTTCGTTAACAGAATATATTAGAAAAATTTGGCAAAAAATTTTGAAACACCCTGTATATTTTAGAATTTTTGAGAAAACTTGTAGAACAAAAAATGAAAGAAATTCCGTAGCAGTATTTTTTAGTTCTTGATATTTCTACATATTTAATGTCGTTTCGAAGTTATGACGCATAATGTCATAATAGCTTCAGGTAAACCCCTTTATCCTTTAGATAATTTAATTTATTTTCATCTGGCTTCGTGCTGCAGCAGGAAAAAGCTTATATTAAAAATGATTGGTTGCTTAGTTTACACGCTGACGTGTTCACAGACGTACACACATACAGACATCTTTCCAAAAATTATCAAAATGGGTTTAGGGTATCTCAAAACATAACAATCTGTCAAAAAATTGGGGGGGGGGTTAAATTTTGCTTGATAACGATACTTTCCTTGTGAAATGAATATTTAATTAAAATTTAAAAATTATCAAGCCACGTAAACAATTTTTCCTAAGCTAGAAGCAACTGGAAATATTTATTAAGAAAAGCAATAATCTACTGCTGAAAGCTTCAGAAAAAATTACACTTTTAATTAGTTATTAATGATTTATACAGCAGTGGCTTGGTGTGATCGCTAGTGGAGTTATGGTGCGGAAATTGTAGGTTCAAATCGCGAACTTGACAGAATTTCGTAGCGGCGCGGCCCTCTGGTAAACATGGCAAAACCTCAACACTCTGTGGATAAGTTAAGTTGTAAAAACTTGGATTTTGAAGACTTTTCAGAAAAACAAAGTAGCAATATTACGAATGGAATGGAATTATAGATGTGCCTAACGTTCTCAAATTATTATATTAATACGTAAAAAATAGATTCAGAATCGTATCAGAATTTTTGTTTAATAGTAACTACTTACATAATATGTCACCTTGCGGAACATCCTATGATGAAGTAAGCTTGCAGATGAACGCTAGTATCATAATCAATTTGTTTCTTCCGATAGAGGTGCTGGGAGGGGGGCTAAAAAATTTTATTTCGCGAATATAAATTACGTGCCCCCCCCCACGTAATTTATATTCGCGAAATAAAATTTTTTAGCCCCCCTCCCAGCACCTCCCCGGGTTAATGAGGGGGTGACTACAAATTGCATTTTTAACTTTTTAGGAAAGTGTTTTAAATTTGTGCCACAGTTTATCTTCAAAGTGCCCTTGGATTGTCCATGTAATTATGTAATGACATAATCCCCCTAAATTATTTATTTTCATAATATTAAACAAAATAATAATTTTCCAGTTACTTCAAGCGATGCTTGAACCCAATTATTAGGTTTGCACCCTATACATAATATATGTCGTACCAAATCGGCCGCGCTTAGTTGCTCAAGACTAAAATGATTAATTTCAGAAAAGTATACAAAAAGTAACTATAAAACAATAATTCCGAGTTAAAATGTAATTAAAAAGTAAGATTATGTTGTGTTTTCCAAGAATATCGATTTTCTTTCGTATCAATTCTATAACTTATAATTTCAAATGGTTCCATTGTAGTAAAAAAAAAATCTGATGTGACAACACATTACTTTCCCATTTAGTAGATTGCACTTCATTTTATATTGAATATTAATAAAAAAGATGTTAATTCAAAAACATTTTTAACTCGATAAAATACACAAATTATTTTGAGATATCAAAGTTACGAAATTTAATTTGAAATTTAACATGGTAACTCATATTTTTTTTAAAAGCACTTATTTTATATTTTCATTTTAACAATAAAATAACATGTTTGCATTGAAAAATGTTTAAAATTGTCATTTTCCAAAAAAAAATTAGAAATTTGCGGGATGCCGTGCCGTCTATATGCAATCAAATTTTAACTATAGTCGTAATGACGTCAGAATTAATTTTATATAAGTAATTAAAAAATTCGTTTGATATTAATTACATAATATGTTTATATAAGTAAATTAGTTAAAATATTAAATTATAGTAATGAAACAATACAAATCACTTTGACAGATCAAAATTATCCAAGGCAAACCATATTCTTTGATAGCGCTTATTTTATTTTTGCATTTTAACAATAATTTAAGACCAAAATATCAAGTGTGGTATCATAAGATGCGGAAAAATAATCTCGTTCGATTGATATGATTTTTAATCTCATATGTTCCACCGGGAAGCGGCAATGCTCTTTAGCAATTTTCATTCTTCTAAAAAATGAGTTAAAAATGGACGGTTTTCAACCAAAATCTAATCAGCTCTTTAGACAGTTGCTTCAAACTAGTGTATAAAATTTTAACTCAATCGGAGCACGCGTTTGTCTGAAAACGTTGACGATAGAATAACCACACATCACACACACATCCGGACATCATTCCAAAATATTGGTCTTAAACAATTTGTATGGGCATATACCATGGGAAAAATGCTAACTCAAAAGTTTTTTTTAACTCGATTACAATACTTTCCTTTACTACGTAAATGGGAAAGTAATATATTTGTGAAAATAATATAAACTTAGAAATAACTTTAAGAAAATAAAAACCCACCTAGATGTGTTAATATTGGTATAATGGAATTCGAAAAATTTCCAATATTAAATACCAAAACAAAAGGAATAACTTTAAACCTGCTAAACAAAGAGCACATACCGGATATTTTAGATAATAAAAATAGTACGAAGGAATTTTATTTACCATGAAATGTAATTATTTAATTAAATTTTTTGAGCTTTTTAACAAATTAAAGCAATGTAGATGTTTAATTACTATTCCTTTGATTTAATCCGGTAATTTTTCAAAATTAATTAAAAGTTAACTAAACCCAGCAAGTGGTAAGTTAACGTAATAAGCTACTACCGCACGAATAGTCCTGATATTCTTTTTGGAGCTGTATATTGACATCCTAGAAATATAAAATCGATAGAAAAATTTATTACATAGAAACATTGGTTGTTTAAATATCAATTACTAATTTACTATATGAATTTCCACTTCATCATTAAAATTCAACAAGTGCACTATCTCAAGTTATATTCAATCTTGTTTTCCTTTTAATTTGATTCGTAGTAAATACATTTTTCGAATTAAATTTAAGTAAACGTTAATTATTGGGGTTATTTTGTCATCGTAACAATTTTATTTAATAATCGATCATCAAAATTACAAATTGCTGTTTGGAAGTTTGAAATAAAAAAGCAATAAAATATTACAAATGTACAAAGCATGTTAAAACATACGTCGCGGTAAGTTAATGAATGGTAAAACTTGTTGAAATATGGTTTTATTAATTTTAATAAATTTTCACTATATTATTCAGAGTAAGAGGGAATTTTATTATTATATATTTAAAAATGCAATTTAAATTACAAAAAGTAGTTACGAACTAATTTAGATCAAAATGTTTAATTGTACGTAGTTTGATGTTCCGCTGCGCTGGTTGAGTAATTTAGTTTATCATGAAAATTTAAACTGAAAAATTAAAATTAAGGAGTTCTGATAAGTATGCAACACTACACGAGTTGCGCATTTGTGGAATGAATCGTGTAGGGCCTAGAGCTTATGCCACGTAAAAGTAGAATCGTCTATGATTGTAGGTCCTACCTCCAAGATATCGCGAACTAATAAAAAAAGACTAAGTGTCGCACCGTTGCTCTCTTGCAACTTGTTACGAATTGTTTGTTAGTTAAATCGTTTCTTAGTTTTCTTATTAAATATTATTATATTATTCTTCTGATAGTGAATTAATGATTAGTTCTGACAGCGTAGATTAAAATTATAAAAACATCTAAATAAACAATTATAATCAAACAAGTCTTATACGCGAAAAGACTAAATTGAGATTAAAAATAAAATAAATTTTTCAAATTTGTTTTCTTTCTAAAAATGATTGACCATATGAAGTTTAAACATCTTTGCACTTCATATTCGCGACTATTGCACCGGTCGACTTTATGGGCGTTTCTTTGCATACCTTGAACCACTGTTTATTAAGCGGCAATGCAACTCTCCCATATGCACTCATAGAAATACAATGCTCTGTCTTTCCTAAGCTTTTAAAAATAATGTTACCAACTATTATAATTGACGGTTCTGATTTTACATGGCACAAGCTCTATCTATATGTGGTTATTATCTTATGATAAGTGACAAATCAATTTTTCAAGTTTTGAAAGTGCAACAAGTGTATTTATTCGCGTTTGAGTATTTAGCGTTAAATTTCCGAGCGCTAACTGTTTGCATCAGACTGTTGCACTTTAACTTTCAATCTTCGTTTCTTGTAGTCGGTAACAATTTACAAAAGTAATTTGTATATGAGATATATGCATTTTGTGAGCTTTTGACTTAACCGTGTTGATATATCAGTTTGTTTATCAGATTATATCTTCCATTGCCAAATAGTTGTTTTAGTTTTAAAGAATTTTATTTCAGCTCATGTGGGAGCCTCTCATTGACCGGCGCGGGATTTCTTTAAAACTTAGTTAGTTAAGCATGTTTTCCATGGGCCAAGTTGTTTAGGAAAATGTAAGAAATAGCTTATACAGCAGTTGGGTTGAAGAGAATAGAGATAAACTATTGGTTCTGAGTTTAGAGACTAACCAGAGTTTCAGAGACCGGATGGATATTAATATCAATTCTATAGAGATAAATCCTCAAAGGTTATATATACATGTTTGTATGATGAGAGACGAACGATGGGTTATAAATATGTTGCTGTGGATACCTAAATAAAGAAACTAAAAAGAGACATGGAGAAAAACCTGAAGAGAGGAAGTGCAGAGTGCCATATGAGAAAGACTCTCAAAGTACACTTCTCGGAGGACACATCGGGCTCTCTGAAGTGGGGAAGGCACTCTGGAAGCACTATCTTCGAAATATGTCTCAATCGTTAGTACTTCGATAGTTATTTCTATTTATTCATTTAATTTTTTAGTAATAGCTGTAGTTGCGGAAATATGTCAATATCTCTTTCAGTTCACTGACGCGCATATTCGTCCTGAATGTATTAACGAGATTGATACTGTAAAATAATATTCACCTAAATATGATATTTCAATACAAAAACATCGAATGAAAAAAAGTTATCAATAATATATTATATAACAGTTAAAATAAATTACTACATTATATTTTAACGTTTTCGAAGTTTTTGAAGAAATTGTAACATTATGCGTCCTCCTAACACTTCAAAATTCTTAATAGGATTAAACCACCAAAGTTGAAAAGGCTTCTCAAAAAGTATATCCGTATACATAGCCAATGTAACCTGATTTATTATTAAATTAATTAATAATTTTTTAAAAACAAATTAAAATTAAAATCAAAAACAATCAAGATTTTTTAAGAAAATTTTACACACCGAGCCAATGAGTAAAAATTTAGAATTCCTGGAAATTATGGTTAATTAATCATAAATATTCAGCTACTGTATTAAATAGTCAATCGGCCCTTAATAACTCTCTTTTATTGAACATCTTTAATGAAGAACTTAACCCCCTCCTTTTCTAAACCACATGAATTGTGAAAGATGTCACAGTGTAATGAAAACGTATGCGAAAATTATACTGATAGTAAAAAATTTGTGCTGATAGTTCTGAAAAGTGTTTAGCGCAGTTTTTAGTTATTCTAAAATACAGATATGATTAATGTCAATTTTCATTACATTAACCACGAATGCATTGATTATTAGAAAATCATAATTTTAAGTTGAAATTACGGCTTATTGGCGATGGTATCTTACAAATATAATTTTAGAATAACCAAAAAAGTACACGAAACCTTTTTTAGAACTAAAAGGCAAAATTTTGCACAACAAAAAGCACAAACTTATGAAAATTGGTGAGTTTTAGTTGTATAAAGTGTTTTGTGCATTTTATAGGTTACTTTAAAATTACGGATATGATTAATATCAATTTTCACTATATTAACGACAAATTCAACAATAATTATAGATATCTGATAGTTTAATATAGATAACTGCTAGTTTTGTTCAGATAGGTGACTTGACAGTTATAAGTCAGTTTATAAGTTTTAGCCACATTTAATAAAAGGTTAACAATCTTGTGTAATCTTCTGTTACTTTGGTACCCACAAAGTATTCTCATACTTTTTGGAGTATGTTCTAGGTATTCGAAACGTCTTCACTTTTCTCGAGTGCATTTTCGGTGTTCAAGATGACTCTTATCCTCCGATGCTTTCGGTTTACATAGCATTTGAACCGATACGAATTTGTTTACAAGACGTGTTTCCTAAAATGATAATTTCGGTTAACAGGATATATTCATTCCGATACTAGATATCGTTTCTCCCGACTGATAAACTTCCATCTTCCTTCATACTAGACATCCTTTCTCCAAATGAGTCTTCCGGATTTCACCTACTGCAAGACGCTTATGAGTTTGATTATTACTAATTCACACGGCTTCCACACTGCATGAAAATCATAGCTGGTGATTGTAAAACAATCATAGAATTTATCACTTTACTGAAAGATCCGCTGCTAATTAATAAAGTTTCCAATTCGCTATCCGAGTTCCTGTCTCCCGTTTCAAAACTAGCAGTGGTAGTGAAATCGTCATTCAGAAATTAGACTCCGTACAGATAAATCATGTTCGTTTTTAATTTATATTGTATAGTATAAGTTAATGTTTAATAAGGTTATGTTAAATTTTATTGCGCATTTCAACTCGGGTTCAAATCATGCTGGATACAAAGTGTTTTAATTTTAGACCTATCCTATTATCCGCTCACCACTGACGCGCATGAATTGGATTAACAAGTTTCTATAGTCTATACACTTATAATACCATACACATTAGCTTATACAAATTATGTACATTGCATCTTTATTTCGTATTTTCCTGAAAATAGAGCCCATGGGATCAAACACCAAGACATGCATTTTATTTTCACTCTACTTTAATAAAGAAATTCAACGAAATTGACGGACTATTAGCTACAAGTTCTCCTTGTTAGATAAATTTTGTAATAGTAGACCTTCGCTAAATGTAGACTTTCCTGTCATGTTCGACTCACAAACGGGAAAGTCATCGATGAGCGCTGTCTTGGTTTATCGCCAATTTCTCAGAAAAATTTATCCAATCGCGATCGAAGACATACCATTGCAAAGATAAATTTGTAGCCCAAACCTTTATTTTAATGTGTTTTTTAGTGAAATTGACGGTTTTTGAGTAAATACGTATAATAAATATAAATAGTTCAGTAGAAGCCCGCCGGTATAGGGAATGCTATGTACGAGGGTCAAGCTGAATTTATTGAGAATAAAAAACACGGTTAATATTTTCTAGGATTTTATTTTAAATATGCTCAAAGTAATTCCCTCCAACAATGATACACTTGACCATTCTTTCTTTCCATTGCTTAAAAGCTCCCAACCAATCTTCTTTCGGAACACCTTCAAAATAAGTATGAACTGCGGTATCAATCTCTTCTTCA
Organism: Podabrus alpinus; assembly: GCA_932274525.1. Lineage (NCBI taxonomy): Eukaryota > Metazoa > Arthropoda > Insecta > Coleoptera > Cantharidae > Podabrus > Podabrus alpinus. Next base: position 22,565,032 of record OW026455.1, read on the forward strand.
GACGAAAACCTGCCCCGCAAATTTTTTTTAAGCCCAGAAAATAGCCAAAAGTCGCACATTGCTAAATCAGGTGAGTACGGCGGATGTTCTATGACTTTTATATTTTTTTCAGCCAAAAACTGGCGAGTTATAGCTGCCGAATGGGATGATACATTATCATGGTGGAGCATAATTCCCTTGGCTGGAACTCTACTGAACACATCAGGTAAACATTTTTCAGTGTACCATTTAGCTTTTTTTTTTTTTTTATTCGTGTCGTATGGAGGAAAATCTTAAAAAAGACACCACGAGCCCGTAATGTGTGGTAGTGTGGGGTCCTCCCACTAAAAACCTCCTCCCCAGATGTCCGCGGGATTCACCTAGGGTATTTCATCCGCTGACGACATCGATAGGTCTTCTTGTTGTACGTGTTCTTGATCTTCTGCCCTTTCGGGGCTTGTTTCTTCTTGTCTTTTTAGCTCTTCCTTATGCTTAGTAGCCATTATTTTCGTCACTCCGTTCGCAATCTGATTCCATCTCTCCTCACTAATCAGCATTTCATTTACCAATGTGTACCATTTAGCAGTAACTGTCTTTTGTCCATCTAGCTTAATGGCATTTACTAGGCCCGTACTTCTGAAGAATACCGCATACATAACTTTTTTCATAGCTCGCTGTTTCTTGATCATTGTTGGAGTTTCCTCATCTTCGTGAATCCATACACGACTCTCTTGACGAGTAGGAATGTCGAAAAGGAAATATAAGTTTCGTCACCTGTCACGATTTTGGAATAAATTTGGTGTCCGCCATTATTTAACAAATTTAGAGTTTCATGGCAAATTCTTACACGCTCTGCTTTTTGGAAATCAGAAAGGTGATGCGGCACAAAACGACGGACTACTTTTTTTAAATGCAGGTGATCGTGTATGATTGTTTTAACAGCTGAGGATCCAATCTTGAGTTGATGCTCTATTACCCCATAAGTGGATTTATTGTCCTCTTTAATTATTTTTTTAACAGCAGCAATGTTTTTGTCGGTAACAGCGGTAGAAGGACGTCCTGCTACATTTTGATGCTGAACGGAATTCCTTTCGCGTTCAAATTCCTTATACCATCGGTAAATTGTAGTCAAGGAAGGTGCTTGTTCACTAAAAGTTGAATCTAAACTCTCTTTGCACTCGTAAGCGCTTAAATCTTTTTTAAAATCATAATAAATCATGATTCGAAAAAGCTCTCTTGTTAATTCCATGTTTTCACTTGCAATGTCACTTTAAAAAATTAGTAACTTGAGTTATAAGTTATAACGAACGTATTTTCAACTTCTAAACTTCAAATGACAGATAAAGAGTTTCTCTAAATAATACCGTATGTTTTATTTTTAACAACTTACTAGATCTATTTTATTCTCAATAAATTCAGCTTGACCCTCGTATTTAATGAACTAAATCGATTTTGTTGTCCACTTTCAAAGTAAATTAAACTATAAATAAATCGCGCATAAATGAGAGTGTAATTTTACAAAAGAACATTCTGACTAAAATTGGATTTCATCTCCTTATTACCTCTATGGGTCGGAGCCTTAAACCTTTTCATGCACATGGGGTAAACGATAAACATGATCAGGAACTTGACAATTAAGACCAACCCCTGTGCCCCACTTCCGTAAACTATCCAGAAATAGAGACTTGAACCCAACATTGAGTTCGGTCAAATTAGTTCGTCACACCAGTCTGTATATTCAAAACCAAAAGTTTCATATAAATATACACTAAATATTAACTACTACAAATTAAAAAACATAACAAGCACGCCATTATATCAAACACACTGTATAGTTTTAGTACTTTATAGGCTAGAAAGGTAATTAACATAAACACTTACCCTTTTAGGTTTCATTAACCCAACTACCAAAATCTTTTTGATAAAATCGATAGGAGTGCCAACAAAAAATGTAACATCAAAATTTTCCAAACTATGAACGAGTAATTTAAATTCTATTCCTAAAGTGCCAGTAGGATAGTCGACTAAAGCAACGACGTGCTTGTCATCTTCATTAAATCCTAGACGTCCAGTCAATTTCTGATATTTTTCCAAAGGCGTTGTTATATTATAGACGAACATATTTTTCGAAAATTTTTTGTAGTAACCTAAACAGTAAGTGGTAAAACATTGTAATTAAATTTACTTAACTAACCTTCTACGCTTGCGGTGTATTTTTTGTAATCTAAATCCAAATCGGCGACACCTCTTAATTCCCGATTATTTGTTACGTAAATTTTACTGACTAGAAGTCCTTTACTATATCCTTCGATGGGACTAATTAAAGAAATTGTTCCCGTTAAATTTTTCATTTTCATGTCTTCATCAATTTGCCAGGAACTTTTAACCGCTACAACTTGTTGAGGGTGATACTAAAGAAGTAAATAACTTCATTAATCAAATTTGAAGTAATAACAAAGAAACGCTTTATTATTTAACATTTTAATTTTTCACTTAAATTGTTGTGAAATACAGAGTGAAAGATAAATTGCTTTAGTTTACCTAATTTTAATTTGAAGTAATTTTTTTCACAACTAAACCGTTAAGTAAAGATCTCCTAATCGATGTATTTTTGTGATACTGTTGAACGTAATTTAATTTAAATATGAAAAATAAGAGAATTTCTTTTATAAAAGAAATTAATTTTTTAATATTTCCGGCATCAAAATTTTTAAATAAATGAAACTAAAAGCATCATTAAAAAAGATCATTTAACTAAAACAAAACTGTCGCTAGAAGTAACGTAATAAAATTTTTAAAGCATCCTAAAAATGGTAACTGAAAAATTTAGATTAGGGGTTGAAATTTATATTACTTACGCGTAATATAGTAAAGGTTTTCCGTATGAAATGAATTTCTGAGCATTATAATAAAGCGGTAATTATGTTATCCTGTTAAATTAATTATTAACATATTATAATTATTCATGAATAGAATGAGCTGTTTTTTGTGGGGAGGAAACCATAAGAGGAAGAACGTGTTTGAAATTTACTAAAGCAAACAAGACAAAACTTTAACCAAGTAAAGATTTTACGTAAAAGTTTAATGTTTTTTTACGGGGATGAATTTAAACCAAAAAATAGTCGATTAGAAAATTACCACCTTTACAAATAAATTACTTACTGTTGTTATTTATAGTAACGTTGTTGTGATATGTATAATTTATGTCGGAGTTGAAAAGAATTTAATTTAGCAAATAATCATGAATTTACATTTTGTAGTAAATTTAATCAAGCTTGATCAAATTTCATTTAAAAGAACATTAAAGTGCAATAGTGAAAAACGTAAATTAACTTTCTGTAATTTAATACTAGGTAATTTTCAAGAAAACTTGAAAAATTCTACGCTTACGTAAAAGTAAATAAAATATTTATGTTTGAACTTAAACTTTTGAGTTTCATATTCGAATAAAATACATTAGTTTATATTGAAATATTTTTCATTAATTTAATTGGTCTATCTATTCTTTAAACGGCCATTCCAATTCAATAAGTAGATTTTGGGTTCGATAATTTATCCAGAATATCGTTGATATAACATGTTAACATGTTCACATATGAATTTAACTTTTAACTCGTTTTTTGATGTTTGTTTTTGGTAAGTTAATAGTAGTAGAAAAGAAAAGATAACTGAAATATGGGCAGAATACTTTCAGGGACACCTAAGTCAACAACAAAGGGACAGTGAAAACAGAAGAAAATCTTAGTAATGAGGTACCAACCGAAGAGGAGATTTTAATTTTATATCCCTCCATTAGTCTTCTGCCACTTGCCTTTTGCGAAGCTGCTACTACGAAAATTTGGCTTCAGAAAATAACGTGTTACTATTGAGCAGATCCATATAGTCCTTAACACCATCAACCAAGACTTAGAAGAGAAGAGATTCTGCACTGTAGCCTATCTGGACATTACACAAGCGTTCGACAAGGTGTATCATCTTGGGCTGCTTTACAAGATTTAACTGAAATTGCAATTGCAATTGTACCTCCTAGATAGGAAAAATCTTAACTCTATCCTATGTGGGAGTTCCACAGGGTAGTGTACTGGGTCCAATATTGTATCTACTGTACACCTCGGATATACCGACTACTAGCAAAACTAGTAGTGAATCGTATGCAGGCGACATAGCAATGATGACCACTCGCTGTGGTCCGGTATAAATCACAAGAGATCTACATACAGGTTCATCTTCAAAAAATTTAGGACTGGCCAAATACGTGGTGCATTCGAGTCAATGAAGCAAAGTCAGTGCAAGTAACCTACACCATGAAAAAAGACACGTACCCTCCAGTAATTCTCATTGGACAAAGCCTACCCCAGGTAGATGTAGCGAAATACCTTGGCATGCACCTGGATTGAAGACTTACACCTAGAAAGCAACATATTTGGTCAAGAACAAAACAACTAGGTCTGAATTTCGGAAAATTATTGACTGATTGGATTGAGCTGGAAGTCAAGTCCCAATAACTCTTAAAAAGAAAGTGCTATTAAAAGACCACCTTGAGAGTGATTTAGTATTATAGATAATTCCACTCAGTGTCATATTGTAGTGGTTCCGACCAATCAGCGTGCGCTATTTTACATAATATTTACTTATATGGGTACTACGCATGCAAAGTCGAATAATATCCGAAAATAAAAAATATTTACCAGAACATCGAATATTTAATAAAAAATCTCGCAATATACCCTAGCTTCATGGTGAAAATCGAATATTTGTAGTAGGGTGTAACGTGACGAACGCACCTCGCCCGAGATGTAGGAAACCGGTTATATACTAACATCAACGCATTCGTTCCCTAGTGCGAGTATGCTTCCATTTATTTCGGTAATTACGGATTTTTGCAATGATTGTGGTGCGATATGGTCAAGTTTTTCTTCGGGGAATTATCATCTAAACAGCAACGCGTGCAAAGAAAATACTTCTGATTTCGCCTTGTACAGGTTAAAACGGATACCGCGCGAGCGGAAGCGAGTTCTAACGAGCTCGTGCAATATATAAATAACCTGATGCTCGGCTCATCATGAGTATTTTCATTACCCTTGGTCTGTTACTTATGAATATAGTTGTGGGGTACAGAGACCACTTCGAACATACATAAACCTTGGTATGGGCACCTTTGACGAGATCCTTGGTACGTTCCAAACAAAGTTATTCATATTGGTCTGAAAGTCACTAGAGTAAAAATGAAATGGCTAAAACTAGTAAAAAATATCAACACAGAATGGGTAAACATTTCAATAATTTAGCAATGCAATAATCACACGAGAAAATTAAAACGTTTCAAACTACTCGATCGATCCCGCAGGTTCAACATTGAAGGATAAAAAGTGACCAATACTTCCATTTTGCATTTTCATAAATTCAGCCATTAGTAAAGTTGAGAAAGGAATGGCATAGGGTGATCTTGTAACATGTCATGAATAAGACAAATCATTTACTGAATGTTGTATAAGAATAGATTGTAAATAATAAACGGGGATGAAAAACAAAGAAGTTAAATAAGGGATTGAAAATCAAGAATAACAAATTAAACTGCGACGAAATTAACAAATTTTATAAGTTATATTATTAAAATGGTTGTGAACTTCTCCCTTGTCAAGGGAGAATTTAAGCGTTAAGAACATATTATAGATTAAACAACGTTGCAAATAAATTGCAGGTACTACACAAAATATGTCCCTCAATTTAAATACGATTGCAAAAACAGCAATATACAGCACAATAATGGTTACACATTTTAACTTTACAACAATAGTACTCCAATTAGTGCGGTCTGGAGAAATTCCCAGACTAGAAATACTGCAGAATAGGGGTTTACAAATCATATTAAGATAGATTAACGATTAAATGTTTTTATCCGAGATCATTCAGTTAATATATAAGCATGTGTGTAATTGCATTTCTAAATAGAAGGGGTAAATAAAATGTGTACGTCTTCTTTACAATTTTTATGCCCGTATTCACAAACGTTCGTAACTGAATTTAAGTTTCTGTTAAATTTAGCAACCAATAGAAAACGTTTGTTGATATTAGTAGACCAATATGAATCATTCATTAATTTAACAGACCGTTAAATTCAGTTACGAATGTTTGTGAATACGGGTATTAATGTCGTAAAGTCAATGTAAAACCATGTAAGTAAATAAATGTTTCTCCTTGCATTCTGAGGTCAACAAGTAAATTATTCGTCCCAATTTTCCGCAGAAAATCGCTTAAATAACATCAATTAAAAATATAACTAACTCTAAGATTTTCCAAGAGGTTAGATTAGTGGAAGACTAATAAATTAAGAGTAGGAAACTACGAAAATAAAAATAATTCAATAAAAAGTGACTGAAAGTTCGCAAAGAAATAAATTAAATTTGGTAGTCAACAGTTTGAACTGAATATCCAATCATGATGAGCCATCTCAACTGAATTTTCTTGAGAAAAGGTAACTAAAGATTTGATGCAACAGAATCTCCATTTTTTTTATTCTACTGCCAGTTTAGAGTTTATTGGTTGATTTTCACTGATTTCATAAATGTTTCATAAATATTATAATGAAAAAATTCATAAATCTAAAGCAATTGATTTTTTTTCATTCACATTATGTTGTAACTAAATTGTTTTTATACTTAAATAAATTACTTTCTTAACTTTTGGGGAATTATTAAATTTGAATTTCATTATTAAGAACATTGTGGAGGAATTCATTTTGATTGCGTTATTCTAATAACGTTAAAAGTGTACTCTACATTTCGAAATAGCGTTACATCAGCAACCGAAATTTATTTAGTTATGTCATCAATACCTTACAGATCTCCGGAATCGACTATTGAAAGTTGAAAACTTAATTAAAACCGACAACATTTTGACATTAATTACTGGTAATTTTCACATGTTTTCAACTTGATTTTGCTGCCTGAGTAAACAACCTTCTTCTACAGTTTCACTTTTCCATTACGCATTTGATTGGGAATTTTTGGTATCCGTATATTATTTTCGATGAATATTTTCTAACCTATTTAACTAATTTGTAAAAGTTTACTCCCCCCCCCCCCCCCTATACTTCTAAATTTAGTTTTTGAAATTAGACTTTAGCTATGATGTACTCGTATGAGCGCTTTCCGGCCAGAGATGAAAATTTTCTGATTTCAAATTAATCTCATCAGATTGAAAGCATTATTATTTAGCCATTTACAAAATTTCAACTTGGTTCTCCATCTAGAAGTTGATTAACTTTGTGCACAATACTAAAATTCGAGTGACTGTTAGATTACGAGAATTCAACAAGATTGCTGGCGGTTTGTACTTGGTTGGGTGGCCGCATAGTGACTAATTTAAAAATTGGTCTGCGCTTGGCCCTCCCCCTTGATTGGGAAAAGGCTAAAGCCCAGGAGTGGACAAAAATTTTTTTTAAATAATACTCAGGCTGATGTTGATGACGATGATGGTATCCGCTAGTTATGACAGTATCAGTGATGACAGTGGTCTGAGTTCCTTATCTAAAGATCAGTTTCCGTTGTATTCTGGCTTGTCTAAACTCTTGCGTGTGGCTGGTTAAGTTAGGCTCTATGCCATATAATATTGAAATTGTTTTTACTGGTGTACGGCTACACGCATGTCATATTCGCTTCAGTAAAAATAAAGTTCTTCCGCAGATTAATCAAAAAATCCTACGATCGTTCATTTTTATGTCACTCCTCAACCAGAAGCTTCGCCAATCTGAAATTTAGTAATCAAGTAGCCAAAGGTATGATAATGATAATATCTTTTTATGAATTTTAAATTACAACTTAGTTTGAAGGGGCCAAAATTTAATTATTTACTAATTAATACTCACCGAAAAGGCGTATTCCATACCTAGATTTAAGAAAATCGTGTTCAGCCAGTGTAAATAATTTATCAAAGCCATACAAGGCAAATTTAAATTGTTCTGGAGCACTGGGCAAACAAAACTATACGGGTATGCTTTTTTAACGAAACTTAAAATTACTGGAAAATCTCATGAAAATAATTGCAAAACATTGGTTGATTTAATAGTCCAACAATTTACAGGGGAGACTAAGTCTCACTTGCCTCCTCTGAGGAACCGGCACTGATTTCCATAATGAAATTAATAATGAAATAAAAATTAAATAAAGTCGTTTGAATAGCGCCTTACGTCACTGATGCTAGAATCGTATAACATGAATTATATTTAAATGCCAAATTCGCACCCTTCATGTTAAAAATCTAAAAGTTTGAAACAATTATTTTACGCAACAACATAATTTCGTAGCGTTTCATTAGAACAAAATCAAATATTTTTTGGATAGTTATCAATTACCGTGAGCTTTCACTGGAAACGCTGCTAAAACCATACTGAATGTGAAAAAATTATATTAAATTTTTATAACGGATTTTGAAAGAAATTTAATTTCACACAAAAAGTTTCTGACACAAAATTTTTATCTTGAAAATTTTGGATGCTGCGCTCGAACAATTCAAAGTTGCAGATTTGATATTTTAATTAATATCCGTGACTGTAAATGTCTGCAACGCCTAAACCATTAAAGATAAAAATATATTGACTAGTAGTTCTTTAGTAGTAGGTACGATTTTAAAAATAAAAATGAAATAATTTTAACTTTGCTGTTAAGTTACATAGTATATTTGAAAATTTGGTATTTTCAAAAGTGCATACATTTACTAAAATTTCATTGTTTTCAAAACTGTTTTTGAATACATTTTTAAAATGATAAAATGCATGTCAGTGAAATCAAAGAAGCGTAGTATTAAATTAATTCAATTCATTCGCATGGGCGAAAAACCTTAAAAATGCTCAATTCCAAGTACTGCAAATGTCATATATTCAGTAAAACAAAAAATAGCCGAACCTGCGTTCTGGCATTGCAAGTTATAAATTTAATTTTGATATATATAAATATACAACTTATAACTTGTTGGGAATATTTAAATTTTATATTTACTTTTTTTAATAACGAAGTTAATGAAATGTAACTTGCATTCAATAATTGTTTAAATATAAATTGGGACGACATCGTTTCGTCCTACTCGGGACTTGTCAAGCAACCGCAATAATTAAATCACCAAAGGATAAGGTAAAAAAACCAAGGACGAAACGACACGACATTGTCGCAATTTATATTTAAATAATTATTGCATGTAATTTACACATTTCGTTAACTTGGTACTAATTAATAAAAAGCGAATATAAAATTTATATAATATATAAATATTATGGTGCAAATCAATTCTAAAAATCATAGTGTAGAATTGGCTGGGTTGTAAGCGAATGAGAAAGATATGCACGACAACACATGTATGTAAGTTAAAAGATTACGTAAAATATGAAATCACTAATACAAAATCAATAACATCTTGAGGAAAAACTAATGCTAGAATATAAAGAGTTGAAGTGTTACAAAATACGTAAAGAGAAATAAAATGAGAGATAAGATTCAATTAACACTTAGGAATGAAATTGTGATGGGTCTAATGGTTATAGGTAACTTAATTATGATAATAAAAAGTAAAAGAAAAAAGGATTTTACGAACTCGTTTAAATAACTGTTAATTGTCGTGTATAAATGCAAATTTGAAAATTTTAATAAATTCTTAATTATGCATGCTAAATCGAGAAGTAAAGACGCTATTAGTCCAAATACCTATGTAGACTTTTTTAAAATAAACTTTGTAAAAATAACATTCTGTAGGTGTATAAATTTATTACGCAAATTGCGCATAATTTTGCATGTCTTGCATGTTCAACAAAATTACACCACTAATGAACTTTTCTTCAACTTCAAACTTGTCATTATGTAAAGTATACATTGTGAGTTGTAATAACCCACACTAATTTTTGGTTTCTGTATTTTGTTGTTTTCTATTTAATAAAATTTTCAACGAGTATAAATTTTATTCAATAGAACGAGCGGTCTCTCCCTAAAGAAATATCTTTTTAAATTTATCTTTCTTGTATGTCACAACAATGCTTCTTTGCTGACAATTGAAAGAAATTCGAAATTTTGACATATAATTAAAATTTTTAAAATGGAGATTTTTACCGTAAGATGTAAATTAGTATCTATTTTCGTGCCATTGTGATAATGCTTTAAATTTACACTGAAAGACGGGAAGTCTTTGACATTACTAAGTAGGGCGCCAGTAAATTCGTATTTTAGAACAGACTTTGTCGTCACGTAATCTCTGAAAAGATTGATGGATACGTGCTGATCGTGATGCCAATACACGCTGCCGTTTATCCGATACATGTTACCATTGTGGTGATACCTACGTCAAGACAAATAGATGTAATTAATATCGACAAATTGTTAATGACTATAAACGTACCCAACATTAAGGGCGGTTTTCCTCCAATCTTCGAAAGGTGTGATAAATTCAGAAGCAATTATTATTAATGTATCAACGTCATTTCGATAATTCACGTTAAATTTAAATGCGACTCTATCGGTTGGATTCCAAGTCAGATAAGTTTGCGTGAAAAACTGACCTCCTGAAAATTATTATTATAATATTTTAATATTAAATTTCTATTTCAAAATTAACAAGCTAAACAAACAACATTATTCAAACTATTTCATAAGCTTTCAGCAACAACTTTTCGCCTTCTTCAGATATTTTCAGTTCTTAATTTTTCCAGTTTACCCTGCATGTGTGCGTTGCGTATTGTCCATTCAACGAAAACCATTTTTTAGCCTGTAGAAAAACTAATTGCAAAAGTTTTAAAAATTGGTAGATATTTCGAATAGTCTCCCAAAACTGTAGGTAAGCTTTTGCCACCATGTTAGAAAATATGTCTACCTTTAAGGTTTTTGCATATACCTCGTAAAATATTAACTTCAGGGTAAAATACTTATAATGGAAATGAAAGATTATGCAAATATCGCCTAAGTTTTAAAAATCGGTACAGGCAGTGTTAAAAGGCAGGTTTATTACCTTTTTTATTCTAACATTTGTTTTTAAGTTATTATACAATTTGTTCACCGTTATGGCTACATCTATCTGCCTATCTACTCTATATAGTAACATAAAAAAGGTATAAGCTAAAATCTGTAACATTTTTATGCAACGTTTAAATGAAACTTTTTTTACGCAATGTTTTTAAGTTCGTAATTTTCAACAAGGGGAGTAGCACGAATTTAAGTACCAGGATTTTAAAAATTCCCTATAGCAATTCTGAAAGCTGGGAGGTTTATATAGTAGATATAAACAAAAAAATTACGGAATATTCAAGTTTATCCCTAAAAAAGAGCATTTAAAAGGGGTAATGAAACAGCGTTTCCCATTGGACTCATAGGGCATACACACCTACTTTGATATAAAAACAGAACTTTGAGAAATTTCACAACAAGAGAGAGACATTAGAAAGAAGCCGTAGTGGTTAAGCCATTTTCAGATGCCCAAAATGCAAGGAGCTACACTGACTCATTGAGAATACTTTCATTGAGCGGAATAAACTGCCGCCGAAGACTGTGTTTCAAGTTTTGTGGATGTGGGTATGTGAGTCGCGTTCAGGGGTAACCAGTAAAATTGCTTGCATAACCAGGAACACCGTGCACCGGTTGTATCTGGAATGTCGAGCAATTTTCACGTGGTGTCTCATGAATAACCTTGTTGTTCTAGCAATCGGCGGTCCAGGCCAAGTGGTGCGGATTGATGAGAGCGTCATCAGGCGACGTAAATATGCTGTTGATAGGATTCCCATCTGCCAGCAGCAATAGGTGGTGGGGCTGTATAGCACCACGGAGAAGCGTGCCATCATCAAGTACGCGGATAAAATAGATTTCGCCACGTTCCAGAAGCTCATTCTCCAGTACGTGCTGCCTGGCACTAAGATTTGAACCGATTGCTGGGGGGGTTATTCTGGGTTGAATACCCTGGATGGTGTCTCACCCTACATCCACAAAACCGTCAACCACAGTCGGAATTTTGTGGATCCCCCTCCCCATACGGAGGTGTGCACAAATTCGGTCGAGGCTATTGGGCCAAATTGAAGTAGTATTGTCGTCGGCTGGGTGTGTTACATTCTTCCCTGCTTCCTGGTCATCTGGATCAATTCATGTGGACGTCCTTGTTTGGCAGTACACATGAAGATCGCTTCTACGCCATGCTTGTGCATATCACCGAGCGATATCCGATATATTTGTTTCGCATGTCACGTTGATAAAAAATCGGTTCCTTTTAGAACCCAAATATTTGGTAAAATGTAATTTAATTTAAAACATAATGTACTATTACACTTAAAGTGACACTTTCTAAGTGTTAGACTATAGGAAAGCACATGGACTGTCAACAGAATGCGTGACGTAATCCACGGCAAATCAACTGCGAGTTTCTGATTGGTTGAGCTCTCTAAAATTAACAATTTTCAATCAACTTCAAGGGTTGTTTTTGAGGGTTAAACCTGAATATTTCCCAATTTTTTTTAAATTTTGACTTTGTATAAACCTTCAACTTTCCAAATATCTATAGAGAATTTTTATAATTCTCAACAAGTTTCTATTGTTATTGCCAGTTATTGTTGTTAACTGTTATCTACTCTACTACTACTTGAGCTAAAACCAAAAATTTTAATAAAATCCAGAATTAATGAAATTTTAAAAAGAGGGGGGGAGATGTAAAAACTAACTGGAAAATTATAATAATTATGAAAACGATAGCATGCACTACATGGAAGCTAGATAATGAAATAATTATTCCGAAACATTTCATTCGTTCTGGATTTTATAAAAATTTTTAGTTTTGACTAATAGTTAAAATTTAATTATTTTAATATTAGTCATTTTTGAAAATATTCTATATACAAAAATGAGTACTAAAACAACATCGTATTAAAAAATATTTTTCTGTTTTGAATTCAAAGTTTTGATTATTACAAAAAATGTGCGCGGTATAAGAAAAACAAATATTAGTCAACTGCAAACTGGCTTCGATTTTCACTTCTATGGCCATTTTGAGGTAAAAAGCAACAACCGATCCAAAAATATTCCTCTTGATTCGCAGATTCAAAATGTGCAAGTTTTCAAATAGTAATAATTGTGCATTTCTGAGAAAAAACCATTAAGAATAATTATTTATAGATTGATATATTAATATTTAATATAGAGGAACGTAGGAAGATGAAGAACGTTCTGGCTGGAAAACTTACAGGATTGGTACAATTGCTACTCCATGGAACTGTTTAGGGCAGCGTTGCCAATGAGAATTGCTACCTACCTTCGATCTTTCCTTCCATTATTAATTGTAGCAGAGCATACTTTTCACCTCTGAATATGTGACCGAAGTATGCCGCTTTTCGCCTTTTGATGATCGTGTAGAGCTCCCGGTCTTTATTCATTCTTCGCAGCACCTCTTCGTTGGAAACCCTGTCCGTCCACGGTATCCTCAACACCCTGCGGTAGAGCCACATTTCGAAGGCCTCCAGCCTCTTAACTGATGACACTTTCAGTGTCCATCCTTCCACCCCATATAACAAAACTGGCATTACATAGCATCTTACTGTACGCCAACGCGTCTCTATAGATATATCGCGACTGCATATAAGTTGTTTCATCCTCTGGAAGGCGCCTCGTGCCATTTCTATTCTTATTCGGATTTCTTTATCTGGATCCCAATTTTCATTTAGCATACATCCTAGGTATCTAAAATTTCGAACTCTCTCTATTTGGCTATTGTTTTTAGTTTTTAGTACGAATCTTTTTAATCCTTAATCCATGCATGCGCGTCAATGGCATAATTGTAATAATTTTTATATCGATTAAAACGATCTTCTCAAAAGTTAATACAACGACATAAAATTTCTTAATTGCTCAAGGTAACGGTTTAATAACTGTTTAAAACAAATTGAAAAAGTTATTTTTTTACTACGAAGTATCCTTTTGATAGTCTACAAATAATATGAGTTATTTAGGGATCCCAAAGGAAAGTACAAAGAATGTTTTGCAATTGATGTATCGGTTTTAAAAAAATTCTGAAAGCACATGAATATTATTTTTCATGGATCTTACGTTAGTGTGATAGGCAATTAGATTTTTTTTAAATACCCTCGAGTAGCTTTATGATGAGATTTTTTTCAGAATATTCGACGAAGCCATTCAAAATATATAATAACCTTTTTATTTAAAAAACAATGTTTACTTGAATAAGGGTCTGTAGGCAGGGCCAATATTTCCAGGACAACCAAGGTACGTTGGTAGTATAATGCCTCGGAAAATTTTCAGTTAATTCCCTGCAAAAGCACCTGAAGAATGCTTACCGTGCTTCAAGCCTGTAATATTGCTGTAAATATTTCCTAAATCAAACTCAAAATATGAATACAAAAAAAATTCGTCAACTGATTTACAAAGAGAAAATAATACGTAATTTTAGAATTTTTAAATTTTATTTCCTCACGCTACTCAATTTATAAAAGCTTAAATAGCAACCTTTATTTCCCAATATACTTGTATCACATGAAAGCTATTAAAAAAATTGTATTTTAATGTAAACAAAATTAAAATCGGCCGGTTCATTATGGAATTATTATAAAAAGTATTCTATAAAAAGATGTAATTTTTTTATTTTTTCACAGCAAGTATGATAATATACGAACATTGTATATTATACTTTTAAGACATTTATGTGACAAACGTAGTACAAATTACCACTTAATTACTTAAAAATTAACAGCCTTATGCATAGTCGTACTTTAGTGGCTACTAGTTAGTAGCCACTAATAATATGTAGGTATCCATGGTTTTTTTAAATTAAAAAGTTAGTACTGTCATTTTAGTAAATTATACTAATTCTGACGTTTACTATTATTTATTTGGTAATTTAATTATTCATTTGGATATAAAACTAAATGATCCAATCGAAAGAGATTTTTCTTCCGCATCGAAAGATCAACCTAAAGCTCAATATTTTGCTCTTTAATTATAATGTAAAATGCAAAAATAAAATCAACAATTTAAAAAAAAATATTATGTGCCTTGGAATAGGTACATACCTACTCTTAAAATGTCTAATTAGTAGCTACTAAAAGTTAGTGGCCACTAGTATACGACTATGCATAAGGCTGTTAATGTTTATGTAGTTTTAGAAGCAACTTGTTATAGTAAATATAATTTTCATAATTTGCACAATTCAGAAAATATTTCGAATAACAAATTTTGCTTTTATAAAATACTTTTTGTATTTAAATTTTTTTTTACGTCGAAGAATACTATTTTGGTATAGCTTTCGTTTGATATATTGTTATGACTAGGGTGCTATTTAAAGGTCGATTCATGGTTCACTTTAATTTATTTTAATTTAATTTAATTTATTTCGACCTATGAAAATACTTCATTAGTAATTTTGCACGGTCTAATAGCGACCATAGCTGTGGCAGTCGTAGTCCGAATAAATTTTGATTTGTCGTTTAATTAAGTAGCTTTCAATTTTATTTAAAGTTTATTTCGATATGGATATTTTAGGTTATGCTAATTATCACATAACATAATTAATAAATAAAGAACGGCAAGTATAAAGCCCACGCTCTGATGACTGAACTTTGCAATCGATAGATTTACAATAAAAAAGTTTAAGATCTTTTCTTTAGAAAATTCAATTTACTTTATTTTGAATTATCTGATAGTTTGTTCTAAAGTGAACTCATACCGAGATATTCGCAAATATTGATGAAAATATACAAATAATTTTTGCAGTTCATAATCCTGCATTGATAATATAATAAATTTTGCAATCACAAGCGCGTGAGCGGCAGACATATCAATGCAGAATTATGAACTGCGAGAATTATTTGTATGTTATTAAACATTTTACTTTAATATTTCTCGAGAGCACGTAGGCGTTAGTTCAGACGGTAGACAAAACAGTGCCTCTGTTTATCTAATTGAACGTTTGCCGTAGTATAATTTGCAATTACGAGTGTAGTGTATTTTCCATGTGTATGCGGTACTGATGATAGCAAATAAGCTTGAAACATATGTCTGCCGCTCACGCGCTTGTGATTGCAAAATTTATTGATGAAAATGTCCTTATTGCATAGTTTCTCCAATAACGGCCAAATCCGGAATCGCTAAACCGAGAAAAAGAAGTTCTTAGAAGATAACCAAATTTATTTCGTCTTGTCCAGATTATTTCCCAAAAAAACCTGACTGCCATAATAATAGTATTTTCACATTTTATTGGTCATACTTTTGGTAAACGCACTAATTATAAGATGTTGAACTATTCATTAAAGCAAAACATTTTATTTTCGATTTTCTAATGCATAATTTGTCAGTTTACAGAAGTAAACTGTTTAAAGAAGTAAATTTTATTCTAATTACGTGTAAAGTAAAAACCCTAAATAATGTATTTCTAAACTTATTTTACTTAAAATTGCGATTTATTGATCATAAAAATGGACATTTCCTGCCGTGAGAGAATCGCTCACGCGCGACCACCACAGGAATAAAATGCATCGCGACCGCTGACGGGTTAACGCAAAACATCGTATCTTCGAGTGATGAAATTCTTGCTATTCCCCACCATGTATATAATGGATTTTTTAACGGGTGACACCACTTCCTTTCTTTTCTATTGAAACATACAATGTTCACCCCCCCCCACTTCTCTCTTATGTTTAGCTGCGTGTTGGCTATCTAGAAATTATTCCAAAATACTTCCAGACCAAGGCTGTCGAATTTACAACTCATGATGTAATTTTTAATGCTCACAAATGTAAAATTATAATTAATAATAAAATAAACGTGCGTAGTTATATCAAATGTATGGGAAAGGATTAAATAATGACAATAGTCTGCCATATTGCATTCAGATTTAAAATTGAAACTACAATGAACTGCAAAATCGATCACACTAATTATCTAAATGACGAAGTAATTAAACGATATCTATGTTATTTGTTACTATACACGTTTGTTAGCGAACATTTTCCGATATAAAGTATAACACAATTAAAATACAAAAAGTGCTTGTAACACTGTCTACAAATATCGCCGAATCATTTGTGGACGAATACATCTGTCCACACATCGCGATCGATCGATGGCTCGCTTTTCATTCGTATTCATTATAACGATACGTTTATATTTTTTTTCAATCCCTTTTATGCGGGATGAAAAAACAACGTGGCTTGTACTCACACAGAATACTGCACGTTTGCAGCGTGAAGATGGCCACACTAACACGTCGAATGTTCGGCGATGTGTGAACGCGCTATTAGATGGGCTACTCTCATATCAGTAGAAATTGAAATAAACACCAATATTATTTTGAATAGTTATTTATGCTACAGTTGTGACAAAGGAATAATTCTCGCACGCCGTGCAAGGAGTGCACTTTTATCCACGCAAATTCGAGAATATGCATTTTCACACGAGTTACATACAAAATTTTATCTACTACCGTATTTTTTTCGAAATCAATAATTTTTCATTTACTAGTAATTTTCCATAACCTACTTTTCGAGCACATTTGCGTTAGTGAACAGCCAGCTTTTTTGCACTGCTGTGATAAAGTAGACCATTCCCTAACGCAAATGTGTTCGAAAAATAGGTATTTTCGGCGGTTAGTAGAAGCATTAGTTTAGTAGTTTAGGATTAAGGTCGACTAAAGGAAAACTAACATCGACGGTTTAAGCAACATGTACAGCAATCCACAAGTATCCGTTTAGAATAAAGACGGTACGTTTAGTTATTGAAATTGTTTAAATTTAAGAACATCCGAAGAAGGCAATAAATAAACAACTGCTGAAAAATTTGCTGAGCTTGTTAAGTATTAAATTAAAATTTATAAGTTAATAATTTATATATTGTGGTAAAGTTGAACTGGTATACAAACCTTTAATATTAAAATCGAAAACTCCATTAATTGAACGGCCAGGATACGTTACAATAAAGTTGGCTGCATAGTTATAGGATTCCGGGTTGGAGTACTCGACTGTAACCGCAAGTTTCTGATTGGGGTCGCGGTTAGCGTCCCACTTTATTTCTAATCCAGCAGTTTTCTTAATTTCTTTGTTGTGAGCCCACATCGCTAAATGAATATCACGATACCTTTAAAATTAATCAGTTTAAGTTACAAAGTTTAAATCCGATAATAAGCATCGACTTACTGATCAAAGTGAAGTTCTAGTACAATTTGTTTTCGTTCCCTTAAATTTATTACGCTTGTAACCGAATAAAGTTTTGTTTTATATTTAATCTTTCCTTGCGTGGATATCTCGAAGGGCGAAGTTACGTGCTTATAAAAAAATCCGTATTCTTCTTTATTATGATTTGCCTGAAATAGTCTTTAGTTAAAATACAATCTCCAAAGGCGAAACGTCTAAGGACCCTCATTGGCAATCCGCTCAGACAGCTGAATAATGAGAAAACGTCAGCCGTAATTAATAAGGGTCCACGACGCCAATGAAACCAACCTCACCTTAAGGTCTATCTTAATCTCCAAATTATCGCGATAAAATTGACAATCCGCATCGATTTCTTGAAAACTAGGTGATTTTAGTAGAAACTTTAGATGATGATTAGAAGCTTTTGCGTTACTTTTATCTTGATAAACTCCACGTAATGTAGCATTGTGTCCAGTGAACCAAGTTGCACTGAGATCCACCTGTTTACAAACTCTGAATTAGCCATTCATTTATCAACTTTTCTACTACCTGTAAGCTATGAAATGTTTACAAAGAATGCCTAATGTGCCGGCCCATTAGCAGAGACGGTTTTACAAACCGATATAATAACTAATCACCAACTTGAAGTAAATGATGTATATCACATATTCTCAAAGGAGAGCTTTGGAAACATTTATAAAAGAAACTTTTGAACAATTCTTTGCGGAATAAAGTATAATAATTAATGTAAAAACTTACATCATAATCTGACGCTCGTTTTTCGTGCACCTTCCATTTCAGGACCATAGGATTATACGAAGGTATCGTTACGTTAACCTTTCCTTCGACATGTTCAAAAATTCCTCTCGGATGAAGCCAATAAATTGTCATAATAGCTTCTTTTTCTTTGCTGTACCTAATTACAAATTTCAAATCCGTTTGTGGACCAACCACATAATAAGAAAACTCGGCCCCTAAATCTAAATCCGTAGCTGCTTTATTAACGGAAAATTTTGTTTCGAAACTTGTTCCGTCAATCATAGTTTTATGTTTAATTTCAATAACGGCTCTGAGGCGATTCGGATCGAAGACTGCAAGATTGCGTAAATTTGGACTAGAATATAATTCAAACTTACAATCCATACGTCCAGCTGCTCTCTGTAAAAGTATAAGCGAAATAAGTAAATACAATCTGTGCGTGTGTATGTGACGTACTTGAAATTTAAGAGCTGCGTCAAAATTGAAATGAGAATAAGCTGTGGTTTCTATTCGTACGTTTCCTAAAATTGCAACCATTGTTCGAGTCGAACGATTAGCCAGTGAAAAGTCTAATATTGCCCTGTGTTCTTTCGTATTTACAAACTTATAATCTAGTTTTAGATTGGTGCCGATAGAAGCGTCGCTCTTTGAAATATAACCAAAAAGTTTTGAAGTAAGCCGTTTAGTTTGGAATTTTAAATCCACGTCGCATTGAGATATACCTTTTTTCGTAACCCACTTTAAACTTCCTAAACGCAACACAAAATTGATTTTTAGCAACTGAATGAGGTGTATCTGATTTATAATTTTACATACCTTCCAGGTCTGCTACACGTTCTGAGTTGACGCCAAGATAAAATTTAGGAGTGTAAGTGTGACCGTTTCGACTTTCTGTTCGTACTAACGATACACTTAGGTTTAAGTGTTTTTTATCGTCTATGTCTAATGCAATTTGTAAATATTTTTCGTTCTCCGCATTTTTATACTTTCCTCGAGCTAGAAAACTACTATTCGTCGAATGTATCAGCAAAGTTAGGTTATTAGTTTTTGTGTCAAATGTTAAATTGGCTCCCATAAGACGACGGGTACTAGAACCGGGTGTGTCAAATATTAAGCTAATGATATTAGCGGTCTTAGTTTTGTTCCATTTATATTCCATAAAGTAAGTTTTTGCCGTAGGATCAGCTTTCTCTAATGAAACTCTGAATTCGGCCGGACCAGCTAAGATGAAGTATGGGCTATGATTTAGTTTGGTCACGTTTGTAAAATGATAATGTGTGCATAGCTTAAGGCCCATAGCCTTATCTATAAGTGGCCAAGAACATGCCGATTGAGATACTCGCTTATTTTCAAGGCCTTTCTGTCGATTTTCCACGCCACCATTCATTACGATTAATTCAGATCTAAGAGCATAAATTTTAAAGTAACTTACAATTTTGTATTATCTATTCGTCGAGTAAAGTGGCTCATTTGAAACTAAAATAAAAATTACGTTTTCTAAACGAACCACTCTGCTCGTTGAATTCTATAAAAGAGTCTTACTGTGCCCCAAATATTTCAGTTTTTTCTCTCGGAAAACTAAATTTAACGCTAACTAGATCACTTCCTCGTATTTTTACATTTCCTTCAATTGCACTCGAAGTGTACATATTTGTTTTCAGTTTGATGGCTGTACTAGCAACGAAAGCATCAACAGACATGGTCCCTACAACATCAAGTGCTGCGCTCGGACGAATATCGCCTACCAAATCGAATTCCTTAGTTCTAGCGAAGTCTGCAGCACGTAGTGATCCAAATAATTTTAAATTAACTGAAGCTGTACCAACGGCATTTAATGTAATAGGAAATCCCGCAGCACTAGGTATAACGTAACTGCTATCTAAAAACATCGCCGCTTTGTTGTAATTGATTTCCTGCAATTAAAACAATTCAATGACTTGTCGAATAGCATTATCTGAATTGAAGTGCTAAATACGCACCTTTCCTGAGAGAATGTGCTTTAAGTGATCTATTGGATTGAGAGTGCGAAGAGCATCCTTTATCTCCTTTTCCCCATTAAATGTGCCATGTTTTAGTTCATTGCCGAAAACTTTTAGACCTAAAGACACCTGTTGTAATAATAATCGTTAGAAAATTAGCAAATAAAAATTCCTCTTTGTTTCAATTCAAATTAACTGAATTGTATGTAATAACTGAAATTTATCCTTTCATTCATTTTCAACGATGGTATGTTTCGGAACAGTTAATTTAATTATTTCTAATTTTTCTTACAAAAATACACTCTTGACTTGTTTATTATTGATAGATACAAACATCGAAGGTAATCGTTAAATTAATAAGGAGCACCTGATGGTCGTTAAAACGAACGATAGTGCTCAGTGGAAAAGAAAATGTGTTTATGAATCGTCGGGGAAGAATGAAATTCAAGTTTAATTGCTTTACTTTTTGCTGTTTTATTAACCGAATATTACTTTCTACATGCAATCACAGTTTGTTCAATTTAAAGACCACACGTGCCCCCCAGGTTTGTCACCAGTGGCAGCCATAAATTGTAGGCAAGAAAACACACACGTCTAAATGAACGGACGCGGATCAGAGTGATAATTTAAACCAATAGTTTTAAATTTTAAAAATAATTTTGATTTAAATAAAAATAAATTAAATAATTAAGGTAACGTGTGTTTAATTCAAAATGGATGGGTCCTTAAAAAAGAAGCAATATTACTGAAATTCAATAGTTCAATTTAGCTAAGTATCATAGCATCTATTTAATTGGCGCTCAACGTGAGGCATCTTTTTATGAACGTTAATTTTACAACGCCTTCCGATTTCCCTGTCTGTGAGCGGCGGGTGAGCGAAAACTCCTTCTGTAGATATAGCACCTCACATAATTTAAATTCGCAGATCTTAGCATGAGAATCTAACACGGTGAAATTAAAGATTGATGTAAAAATGTTATCGTGCATTGCACTTTGAAGTAGGACGTTGGTGATAAAATATTGTTATATGAAGATTGACATAACAAACAATGGAGAGGCGCATTGAAAACAACCTATACTATCTAAAATTGGAGTTTTTGAGCACTCCGACTTGTAATCATGAATGGGACGGAGTTCAGCATGTTGCTGGAGGAAATGAGAAAAATAAGACAAGTAATGGAAAACATTGTCAAAAATTTGGACACAAATAAAGTTGAAGGAAAAAATAAAGAAGCATTCAATATGACATATTCAATTGAGAAAATCTAAAATCATGAGAGTAAAACTCATCGGATCAGAAGATAAAATATTGAAGAATTTATTGTAATAACTAAAATTATAAATTTAGCGATTTTACTTCGATGAAGAAAATTTTATAGATAAAAATTTTATTTGAAATTTGATATGGGAGGAAGAAGAATCAAAGTTGGTTAATAGAATAAATCCAGCAGATAAAATTAAAAAATTAAATAAATCAACAGTGGGAAGAATAAAATTTGGTGGAATAGCAATTATTATGATACAAATTTGATCATGAAAGGATTTGAGATGGATTGCATATTGAAAATCGATTTGTTAGATGAGCTTAAAATTATTAAAGATGTCTCAAAAAAGAAGATTGTGTGTTGTAATGGAAATAATGATATTGGAGGTAGATGAAGTGGAGAAGAAGAACAAAAATTAGGAAGTTATTGAAGAAAATGTAATTTATGCACGATTTAGTGTGAATGAGAGATTAAGTGGTTGAAGAGGTAAATTTAGATGTAATGTGAAAGAAAAGTGGTTGAAAATTATAATTAAATTATGGAAATGGAATAAATAGTAAAGTGAAGATTGTGAAGTAAGGTAGAATACAAACAGTATTGTAAACAAATACACAAATAAATCTAACATCGGAAATGAAGAGTCATACTTAGTTGAGAATTTGAAAACTTTGTATTAAATTGGAGAGGAGAAGACTCACACCAGACCGATGTAAATGAATGGATATGGGTCAGAATGAAAATTTATACTAGAATAATAGTTTTAAATTTTAAAAATAATTTTGAAATAAAATAAATTAAATATTAAATTAAAAAGAAGTAAAAGTATTGTAATTGAATATTTTAATAAAGCTAAATATCATAGCAATATATAGAACGATAAAAGATAAATCCAGCAATAAATGTTAAATATAAAAAAAGCCTGAAAAGGGAAATATTAATTTAAAAATAGGGGGTTAATCGTTTCATTAATTTGAGCCTTATCTCCAACTCAAGTTGTTCGGGAGAATTCAAGAATACAAATTACTACGATATTCCTGACAAGGAATAATTCGTTTAGTTTTCCAAAAATTTTCCACTGTAATAATTTTATCAATTCTATGTTGTTTTTATTTGACTTCCAAATACCATAATTTGTTATTTTTTCCTAAGCCTCACATTATTTTCTTTTAATATAAAATTAAAAGTTTATAAAATTTTGTTATGCCAACCAGTTCTTCATTTAAAAATCACTATAAAAAATAAATGCAGAAGAATAATTTTGTAAAACCTAATTTTGAAAAACGAAAAAGGTATACTATTACATAATAATTATTATAATCCAGTATAAAATTATAAGTATAGTATATAGATTACTAATAGCTAGCAAGCCATCTAAAACGTGATTGCCTTGGTTGTGCGGCTTAAAGGCCGTACTGAAGATGATTTAAAGGATTAATTTTACACGTGAAACCTTGATTCAGAATCACATCAGAATTCGTATTTATAATAACGACACATCATCTTGAAGAACACTCTGTATAGATGCTACAGATTACAGAGGCTCCAATACATTTGTTTTTCCGATTTAGGACGGGGTTAAACTAAAAATACTGTGATTAATTTATACGTGTTTTTTAACGTAAATTTTTTACTAAACGAAAGAAAAAAATACTGTTGAAAGCTCATAGCCAGAATAATTTTAATTTTTATTAGTTCTAAAGTTTATTTTAATAAAGATCTCGACCGTTAAATTTTTTCTTTTCAAATCAAAATATTTTGTTCGCTACTAGGTACGTAAGTGACACATTATACTATATCCTTATCGGTTCGTCGTAAGATAACGTTACCGCTCGCTTATTAATAATTTTTATCGCTTGTTATTTTGCACACCGGTAAATATGGCCTAGGGAAACATAGACTAGGAATATGGAACTAATATGCACAAATATGCAGGTGAACCTTATCTCTCGCAAGTTTATCATGTTGCGAGTTATTTCTGTCATGATTTTTATGTTATAATAAGAAAATGTAACAGATGTAATTGCAGTAGCAAACAAAATATCTTATTAAAATTTGGGAGTAATTGATTTATCGTATTGAATGAATTGTAACTCTCGACACCAAGTATTTTGAGTTACAATTCTTTCGGGATGGTAAATCACCTTAAACCCCTTATATATTGATATACTATTATTCCAGAAATGCACAGATTTCTATTAGTGCTTATAGAGCTTGCAAATAAAGTATCAGTTATTTGGTTATAACAACATAGGTATTAAAAGATATTTAAAAAAAAACTAATGGAAATTAGTTTAAATAATAAACAAAATGAACACTATTATTTTTATAAAGTCTAAGTAGTATAAAGCCTGTAATATAAGGGGTTCTGGCTAATTTGCATTAGTTTTTTTATTCCAATATGAATTTTTATTCTGCTAATTTACTAATCACCAAAGAAGATTATATATGTATAATATACTGAACTGCATTTCAATGCCTAGTCAAATTTCGGAAATATTTTTAAAAAAATAAAAATTAAAAATTAACATGTAAAATTTGAAATGTAACAAAATACTGTAAAATGAAATTGGAAAATAGGGGATTTGGATAAATGTCTTTGTGTGCAGAGACAAAGGAACTTTTGCGTAGAAAGAAGAAGGGGGCCAGTCTACGCCGAGGAGTCGACTGGATAGGACGCTATGAGCGAGTCCATTGTATAAATTTTGTATAGTGAATTATTGTAGTAAATAAAAACGAAAAATTTAGTTAAATTTGAAAAAGAGTGTTATTATTAAAGTGAATTAAAAAGAAATTTGGAAAGAAAATAAAGTTAAAGAAAAATTTTGAAATTACGAATTTCAACAAAATAAATGGTTGGTCGCTGGTCAAAAAGAACACATCAATACATCATATATACAACTCTTTGTAATTACTTCATTTTATCACTGGGGCTGGAAGCGCTAATAAACTTTTGTGCATTTTTGGAATTAAATATTTCGGCTTGGAGGCAGACAACGCTCTAAAACTTTCATGGTGCACTTCACAGCTTATAGAATACGTGCTTTTAATTTTCAGTTAATCCTGGTACCATCCTAGTGGAAAAAATGTAATAATTTGAAAATAGCATAGAAGCTATTTTAACCGTTAATGGAAACTCGTAAAAATGCTATACGTATATTTTTGTATCTAATATTTTTCTTTTACCAACATCCCTACAGGGAACCTGCCGCACGTCACTGTTATTCACACAGGCCAGTTTTGTTCTGATATTCTAAAGCAGACCAAGTGCCAAAATTAAAAATGTTGAAGGGTATTCAAATAGAACACCCTATATTTCTGTAAGCCATTTTATAGATTTCTCTTGTTCCCTAAATGTTCTTAATACGAGTACATAAACCTAATAGTTTTTAGGTTATTTTACTTCAAAAGAAAAAATAAAATGATACTAAACGTTTGTCTATGATGTTTTCTTTTGATTATTAACCTTATTATAAATTATATTATTTTCCTTACTTTTTTAAACTCATTTTTAATATTTTTTCATGAGAATACTTTGTTAATTTTTTTTCCAATTTTATTTCATATTATTTTTAACACAAGAAAATCTTTTACTGATATGAACTAATAATTATTATATGGCCACTTGTTTATTTCTTCTTCATTATTGTTGATATCAATACAACTCGACATTATTATGTCCACAGAAAGCACTGTTTCTAAAGTAAACAATATAAAAAGCACAGCTAACAACAAAAAACAAATTTTGTGAAAACAAATGATAATTAAAAATAGATATTGTATGAAGATAATAATATTTGTTTAGTTCAGTTTATACTTGTGGTTTTATTTCATATGTTTGTTTTCCTTAAATTAAAAAACAAGTTTTCCTATTGACTTACTAGTTTTTATTATTAAGTTTTCTTTTATTATGATGCTTTTCCTATATATTCCGTGCTCTCTTCTGGAAATTCAATAGTTTTATACATTTAAAATAACATATTCCATAATGTTTATGAATACAGAACCCTGAACAAAAATTATGTAATATAGGGTGTTTTACCTAGACGAAGTTGGCAACACAATTAGACCATATAATAAATTTGGCTTTGGTGGCTTTGGGGTCGAAGGCTTAATTTTTTCTTTTATTGTACTATTTAAATAAACAAACATTTGCATTTAAGCAATGTTTTTTAATTTCTAGAAAAGCCAAAACTTCAATTTCCTTATACCGTGCGTCTTATAATCTATTTGGACTATTTATGTGTAAATATTTTATTTATATACTATTTATGTAATAGTGTAAGTTGCGAGTCAGCAATGAGGACAAATATTAACATTAGCGTTACTCACATAGGACCCACCCTAGCAGCCCCTCCCACCCGAAATTTAAAATTTTAAAAACAACCGCAATCTTTTTTGGCGTTTTCCAAAAGAGAATTTCATTACAAGTGGGATTCTCAAATAAAATATTTTTCATTCAGAAACTTGAGATTTCGAAATTCTAAGATAGCATTTAGTTAAAAATAATAATAATAATGTGTAGACTTCTTTTTTAGTTTCGAAAAAAAGATCAAATGAAACTCTCAATTATCAATCCAGACTTTTACTTATATCTCGTTTTTATCTCGTAAAATCAAATGTTTTGATTTAGCTTTTATTTCACTTTGTAACTTTGATTATCGATATCTTAAATGTTTCTAAACAAAAAAAAGGTTCTTTAAGAATACCACTTGAAATAAAATTCCTATTCAAAACCACCAAATAATTTTACTGTTGTATTTGAAATTCGAGTTGTAACTGTTGTAGAACACTTCTGACATAAGTAATTCTAAACTCACGATTTACACTGCTTCTGCTTTACAATGTGCACTTCACCCTATATAAATTTTTCAAACAGTTTTAGAAATATTTCAGATGGATCGACTGTATTGAAACACACGGTATAATTCAGTAATTTTGTTAAAAAACAGATTTGCGTGGAAATCACATTAAAATGCGATTTTAACTTAAAACCTCTGATTTGGTATGTGAAAACATCCCTTAAGTTTCCATCGTCAAGCTCGGTCAAAATAGTGAAAAATATTCTAAAGAAAATTTCAACAATTACAAAATCGTGCATTTGATTTTTTAAGGGTGGTTGGAAAACTTATCTCAAGAACTATTGGGGTTGCAACATTTAAGTTTTTCACTGTTATGTAGAATTTTATTTTCTATACTTCAAGTTTATTGGCCTTGCACTGTAAGTGCACTGAAATGGAGTACAAAATTTTGTAGCGTTTTTTAAGAAAATTCGATCCTTAAGACGTTCTTTCCTATGTGGCATGGGCAGAAATTTTTTTAGCGTAACTGATTTCAATATAAATAAAAAAGTCTTTCGAATAGCACGTGACGTCACTGATGAGAAAATTGCACCTTGTGAATTTATTACTATTGTGCTACGCAACAGCGTAATTTTGTGACTTTTTGTTGAAACTAAATGAAGTATTTGTTAGTTGAGAATTATAAAGTTCTGTTAGGTTTCACTGGAAATGCTGATAAAACCATACAAGATGCGAAAAAATTATAAACAAAATCTTTTTCAGGGAATTTAATTTCCTGCAAAAAAGGCCCGGGTAGCTAAGTTTTATCTTCAAAAGTTTGAATTTCTTATTACACGCGACTTTGAATGTCTTCTACGTGTAAAATATTCAAGATAAATATATGATTTCTTGGTCATTTTATAGGAAATTAAATGTCTTAAAAAATTTTTCATATTATATCATTTTCTTGTTTCTGATATAGTTTTAGGAGTTTCCCGTGAAAGCTCGCGGAAATATAGGCGGAGTGAGAAGTCTGGTAAAAATGAAACAAGGAATAATTTTTTCGGCCAAAAAAAAATTTATTTTTCAACGTAGTCGCCTTTTAGCTCGATGCACTTAGTCCAACGTTTTTCCAAATTTTCGATCCCTTCCGAATAATACGATTTCTCCAATCCTTCAAAATAGGCGTTTGTTGCATCGATGATCTCCTCATTAGAGCCGAATCTCTTTCCGCCGAGCCATTTCTTCAAGTTCGGAAACAGGAAATAGTCGCCGGGGGCTATGTCTGGAGAATATGGCGGATGTGTAAGCAATTCGAAGCGTAATTCATGGATTTTGGCCATGGCAACTACACACGTGTGCACCCATGCATTGTCTTGATGGAAGAGAACTTTTTTCTTCGCCATATGCGGTCGTTTTTCTTTCAAAACGTCGTTGAAACGGTCCAATAAGTTGCAGTAATATTCGCCGTTGACTGTTTTTCCCTTTTGAAGGTAATCGATGTGGATTATGCCGCGTGCATCCCAAAAAACTGTGGCCATGACCTTGTTGGCCGATAAAACCGCCTTAGCCTTCTTCGGCGCAGATTTGCCAGTAGAAATCCACTGTTTAGACTGTTCCTTGGTCTTCGGTATATAGTGATGGATCCATGTTTCATCCACAGTTATGAAACGACGCAAAAACTCCTTTTTATTGCGCTTGAACATCGCCAAACCTGCCTCTGAAGTTGTCACACGTGTGCGTTTTTGGTCGATTGTAAGCAAACGCGGCACCCAACGCGCGGATAGCTTTTTCATATTCAAATGTTCGTGTAATATATTGCGCACAAGTTCATCTGAGATACCTACTATCTCAGCTATCTCGCGCACTTTCACTCTGCGGTCTTGCAATACCGTATCATGGATTTTGTCAATCATTTCTGGTGTGGTGACTTCATTTGGGCGTCCTGAACGTTCGGCGTCAGTTGTGCTTGTACGACCACAACGAAAATCAGTAAACCACTTGTGAATCATTTTAATCGATGGTGAAGAGTCCCCATAATATTTATCAAGCTTTGATTTGGCTTGGGTAATGGTTTTCCACGCAAAAAATAATGTTTAATTAACACACGAAATTCACTTTTTTCCATGTTTGCAAAAATACGATGGGGTGTCTGGTTTCAATGGCTGTCAAAACTGAACTAAGTGACAGATCTGTCTGAAATTTTTAATTTGGTCTAGTGACAGATGGTATTGACAAATGACATCTGGGATTTGCGATTGTGGCGCCCTCTGTTGCAATTTTACCAGACTTCTCACTCCGCCCTCTAACTCATCAAATAAGCAATGTTTGATTTAGTTCAAAAAGGCCACGAAATTATGTTTTGAGTACCAAAATTGTACAAATTTTTAACATTAATGATGCGACCGTGGCATTTAAACATACATAATTTACGCCGTGCAACTTTAACATCAGTGACGTCACGCGCTATTCAAATGATGTTATTTAATTACTTCTTATTGTATAGTTCTATGACCTATTTTTTAACTAATTTTATTAGATTACTTCTTTGAACTATGGTTTTTATATCTTAGGTAGCTTGCTAGGCTTGTCTTAGCTACGCCTGTACTCTGGTTTTTTATTGTCATAATGGCAAATCATTAACACAATTGGATCAACGGCTTTACGTGTCCTCTAAAGCACGGAAACGATTGAGAAATTTTTAGGTTATATGCGAAGTCGAACCGGGGAACCTTACATTAGCAGTTAATATCGCCAACATTCAGCACAGTACAGTTGTCATTTAATTCCAATTTCATTATTTTATCACATGGAAATGAATTGCGCTAAAAAGGTTTGCTCATGTCACATAGCAAAGGACAATAAGGATCAAAATTTAGAAAAAAAAACAACATAAATTGCGGTATAACAAAATTTGTTTTCAAACTTAACATGGAAAAGAAATATTTGATATAACATTCAGCTATTTGCAAAATTGTGAAAAGTAGCAGAACACGATAAATTTTGACAGCTCACAGCTAGGGTCCCTTTAGGGCTAGAAGGTATTTTTATTCAAACATTTATAGGGATAGTTTCACTCATCTGTTAACCACTTTTGTGTCAGATGAATAAGAAAATAAGGCTACATCGAAAGCTGAAAACTATGGGTATTCGGGGAAACTCGAAAATGAACGAGGTTCTTTGGAAGATCATAATATATCTCGAAAACTACAAGAGTAGAAGATTATATAATAGTTTTTCATTTAAAGTCAAAATTTGTTTTGAAAGAATTTGATCAATCAAATACTAATCATGGTTTCAAACTATTTTGGGCATAGAATGCATAGAAAACAGTCAATCCACAACTTGATACTTTTTGGGACATTGGTCGACAAATTTGCTTATGTATTGGTCTGAGCTTGCAATAAAAATTTTTGAAAAACTATTAAAGTTTTGCACAAATTAAAAAAAAAATTCAATGGTACGCCATTTTGTTATCTTTACATATATATTGAATTATCCATATTTATGTGATATTGGGCTTATAGTTTCTTTAACTTTCAAATTTCAGAATAATTCTATTATCAAATCGCTGTCAACGCCAATGCAACGATTTTTCCAACTTTTTAGAGGTGTTATATCGGAACAGGAGGAATAAATTAAACGGGAAAAAATTTTTCACATATCTGAAACAATAATATTATTTACTTTTACCGTGTGTTTAAAAACATGCTGAACTACGTCTATTTTATTGTCATTATCGTGCTTTCCTGCCTTAATAAAGAAAACAGAATTGTTTGCAGTTTTCAAAAATCATTAATTTTGAAATTTCGGATGAATGGTATGGTTAAATCGCTGTCAACGCCACATCAAAGATTAAATTTTTTAGGGTTTACGGGCGAAAAAAAATTTTCACACTTTGGAAACAATAATGTTATTCACTTTTACGGTGTGTTTAAAACAATGCTGAACTACGTCTATTTTACTGTTTCCTGGCTTAAGCTAAAAAACATAGCATTTCTAAGTTATTGATGTTTGTTGTTCATAAAAAATAAAAATATACACTTTTTTTACTTATTAACAGAAACCTGTGTCGTGGCGGTAGGCGGTTTCTTTACATTTTCCAGAACCGCATTAAGATTCAAATCTGCCCCTATATACAGGTAGTCTGTTCAGATTGCACGTTAAACTATCGATCCCACTATGACGTTTAGTTAGAAAGTAAAATAACGGATTTGCAATTATATTTTTGCGAGTATTTTCTGAGTTGCATGTCGAAATGTGTCACAAATTAGGATAGATTCCAAATATTCCTTGTAGGGCCAATTTTGTATAAAAAGTTAATAAGTGAGGTTACGGATAATTGAGGTTATGTAGATTTTTGCAACCTGCAATTTGGGAATTTTTTTATAAATATAGAGAGATTCGTTCGAATGTGTAAAATAATACAGGATAATTACAAATCAAGTCTCATTGTGCCCCTTAAAAGAATTTGTTTGCAAATATTGTATGATAGTTTTATAATTTGATTGACTGATGTACATAAATTATTTTTGACCTCATTTGTTTAAATCATGGAAAATATGTATTTTGTGGGTTGTCATGTTTAAAATGAAAAACGTATAATACCTAGAAGGAAGCAACACGTCGCGATAGCATTTTTATGCTTTGTTATCCAACATACAATTCATTTAATTAATATTATAAATTAATGTCTTACCATTGGTTCACCAAAATTAGGTTTTTTAGCGTTAGGTAAGTTATCAATCTGAGATTTTAAAATTTCATTTTCTGAAGCACTTCTGGGCCATCTCATTTTAGGCAATAAATTTAGGAGCTTGTCTGAATATAAAGGGCCTTTTGGGCCAAATATTGACTCGAGATAATGTTCGAAACCCTCTACTCGGCCATTAACCTGCATGAAAAACATAAATTAAAACGATTTTGCACTAACACATAATCGTGTCGTGCACAACCTCTAGCAAGTTGATGGATTCTCCAAATAAATCAACGGTCAGATTCAGCATTGCAGCTTTGGGAATATATGACGAGGGTGAAAATATCACGTTACTCTCGTAGTTAGCACCTGCAACAATGTGAAAACCGATGAAAGTATATGAATTTTACTGTGAATGAACACGTAAAGCTGTAATGAAATTACTTGATACGTATTGTTAAATTTCAAAATAAATTACTTATTCTGTAATGAAGTTAATTAAAAATTTAATTTGAAAGAAAGTAATTGAACTTTAGTCATAAAAATAACACTAACCGACATTATATTCTTCAAAAAATATAGAACCCTCGTAGTTATGAGAAAACTTGCGGACGTCGCTACTAAACTTTTTACCCAAGTCTTTGTCTGAAAGTAGACTTTGAATCTCTACACGACTCGGAATTGATGACTTCAATAAATTCTGTAAATGACTCCAAATAAAAGAACCCACTAAAATCAAACGCTGATTAAGGTGATTTTATTTGATTAGTTTTTTTGGTTATTTACGTTACCTTGATTCACTTCTTCAACCTGTAGACTCTGTCGAATTCCTCTTATAACTATATAATTCGGACATTGCATTACTTGTAAATAGGAACCAATTCGTACTTCCGCATCTTGATCTTGATTTTTAAAAATATCGTGAAATATCGGGCGCACTTCTTCACACGACAAGCGTCTGAAAACCCTAATTGCGGCTACCCTAACGGCAACATCTAACTTCGGGTCTCTTATCATTTCAAAAAGTATATCTCGAAATTCGTCAGACACTACCCCAATATTGGCTATTGCTTTAAGCGACACTAAAATCTTTTAAAAAAAGGGAAATGTGACAACTGAAACTATAATTTCTCTCTTACCTCGTCCTTATTTTCGTTACCCTGCACCCCCATGCTATACGAATCTCTTATTTGATTTTGAAAATAATCGATAATTTCATTTACAAATTCATTTGTTTGACAATCTAAATTCTGTACACAAAAGGTATGCGTAAGGCTTGAAATCGCTAACACTACGGAGGAATCATTATTTTTATGCATCAGTAATTGGGAAACGGTTTCTAGCATTTCTTCGTTAGGACGAGATATGAAAGCTATCGAAATCATCCAGTCATGTATAGTGTCATCATTAATTCCACGGTGCATAATAATTTCATTCATTAGGGATACAGCTGCGCTACTTCCTAAGAATGGCATAGCGTCTAGCATATGCTTCCTAAAATAGCATTTGCATAATTTTTTTTAAGTATTTTAACCGTTAACTTACCGTCCGCTAATGCAAATGCTATCCGACTTTTCGTACAGAGCTGTTAAGGCATCGCTTGATAATAATCGAGATGTGTGAATGAATTTAGTAAACAAATCTGAAAATTCAGCTTGAACATCTTCAGCATTTACTTTGCATAGCTGTTTTAATAAATCTCGAGATTCTTTCAGTTCTCCAGATGTTGGTTTAGGAGTGGGAACTTGATCGTATAATAAAGAGGACCGTTTAGTTATCAAGGGTTGTTCTTCTATAGTTTCCTGTACCTCTTCGCTTTTCAAAATCAATCTCTGCTTTACGCTTGTTGTTGCACCTGCGGCTTGATTGGAAAATGGTTGGAATACATGTGTTTCTATGCAGTTGATCTCGTTATAAATGTGACGATCAATTGATAGTTCGCAAATACTTGTTGATTGAATTAAATTTCCGTCATCCTAAAGCAAAAACACAATTTTAAAACAATAATAAAAACTTTCACTGTCACCTACCCTTTTAAATTGATACGGCGTTGATTGAATAACGGAATGTAATTTCGAACGGCTTTCGCAATTATTTAAATTTTTTGTTTTTTCGATTAAAAGACTCGTTGTTTTAGCACCTACAATTTTATAATCTGTTTCACATATCCCTCTCACGTCTTCCTCAATTCCGGTATGATCCAAATCAAATCTTTTCATGCTGTTGTGTAGCATTGATAATACGCCCCGTTTAAAATTCAAAACCCAATTAGGTTCTTCCTCATATGGACACAGCTCCGTAATTTTTCCATCGTTAAATGCAAATCTAACCGGATACTGACTTATTTCTTCGGAAAAATATTGACTGTTTGGATGGTAGTAATTATCATCTGCATAGTCTTCATCATCTAAGTTAATCTCTCCAGTCTTTTCGCTTAACTTTAAATCGCTTAGCGACAGAATACCGTCACATTCTGAGATAAAATCTAATGTAACTAAAGCTTCTACGTGTAGAGTAGATTCGTTTTTGCTAGTTCCATTAAATAAACTACTTATGTCTACTGAATAATCATATAAGTACCGATTATCTTGCCCATACTGAAATTTTGTAGCACCTAACACAGATTAAATAAGTTTAATTCTCGTATTTAATATAAAGTAAACTATAATTTTCAATTATCTTAAAAGAGGGAATAAGTCTTACCTAAAGTTTGTTTTATGGGATTAACTTTACACTAATTATAACCGAGTTGATTAAAACGGAATGAAACATTAGATTTAACGTTTTTTCAAAAATTAACATGACGTACGAGGGGAGATTAATAAGTTCGGTAAAAACAGTACAAGAGAAAGAGTTATAAAAAAATCCGGAAAGTGATTTGTAAAAACATCAAATAAACGACCAGGTTTTAAAAATAAAACCGATCTAAGCAACCGTTGCATTTTTATTCAATTTTTAATAGTACTCAGTTTTGGAATTAGTGTGTTGTGATCAAATTTCCAACAAAAGGGTAAATGTGCAAAAAAAATACAAAATGATATGCTTGAAGTATACAAGGAATACAACCAACAATAAAAACAATTTTAAAGTGGGTATGACCTTCCAAACCAGGATAGGCCTCTATAGAAAATGATCTTCCTGCGGGTGGAGTTAGTCAGAAAAATGTACTCAAATTTGTCAATGGATGGTAAACGTCTATCTATCCTAAAAATATCTCAAGACATCAATTTTTCATATGGTACTGTCCATACAATTTTACATGATCATCTTCATGTATCAAAAGTAATTGCAAGATGGGTTCCACGTTTGCTGAATCCTGAACAAATGCAATCTCCAGAACTTCTAGGCAATTTTTGGAAATGTGCGAGGCTAATCCGAGAAAAATAAGAAATGATGAGACATGAATTCATTATTATGACTCCGAATCCAAACAAGAGTCTATGTTCCACTACATTCACTACAGAAAAGGGAAAACCGTCACCCAAGAAATTAAAAACTCAACCGTTGGCTGGCGAGATTATGGCCATAATTTTCTGGGATACCTAGGGAATTATGTTAATTAGTTACCTGTGATATAAAAAGAGTATAACAGGCATCTTTTATGTAGGTTTATCAACGAAACAAAGTAGGGCAAAGTGAAACAAAAATTTTTACTTCTCTACGACAATGCAGCAGTTCACAAGTCGAAAGTTTCCCAGGCTGCAATTAAAAAGTATGTCTTCGAAGAAATAAATCACCCACCTTACAGTTCAGACCTGGCCCTAGCGATTACTCTCAATTCCCAAAATTTAATGAAAGAATTACGAGGTATGAAATTTAATACCGATGTAGAGCTGATGTATGCTAACGAAACATTTATTTCTTCAGTAGTTTAAAAAATTCATTGCAAAAAAATAAAATTGATGTTATTAAAATATATCGATTCCTTATACCGTTTTTACCGAACTTATTGATTTCCCCTCGTAGGTATAGAAATTATTTTAATTTTAGCTAATCAAAATTCTACAATTCTTTATCTTTTTCGCTTCAATAATTTAAATTTTTCTCAAATATAAAAATTTTTATGACCCAAAGAATTTTCGTAAGTAAAAAATTTCAAGCAGTATTTAATAATTTGCTGAGCTACTACGGTTCTAATTAAAAATAAAAAAAATAAGTAGAAAATAATCAATTCCTCTCTGGTGTTACAAAAACCTTAAACGAAAATATATATTGCACAATGGTAAACAACTTATCTAAAGCTTATAAAAGAACTTGAGACTAATTGGTATGCGAGAACAGAAAAAAGCAAAAGATGAGAATATATACCCTGCAAGAAACTCTTGAAAGAGTCAAGACTTACAATGAACTGGGAAACTAATGAAAATGTGAAATTGTACAACTGAACCGTATTATAAAAAAAATATGTAGAAATTTGTATTCATAAAACTGCTCTTGTAAATAAATCTAAACAAAATTACAATAAAATTCAAGTAATATAAAAAATTTCTATCTACAGGAATGTCAAAATTTTAAGTGAACTGTCAAATATAGCTTCTGAAAATATCACAACAAATTTTATTTAATTATCAACTACCAATTTTCAGTTTAATATTAACCTACTAAAGCATAATCAAGTACTCAAATATACCTAAAATCCTTTCTCAAAATATGAAGCTAAGAAGCTAAATAAGGTTCAACTAATGTAGTTAAAGAAAGAGCGTAATAAATTTTATTACACGAATATGTTTAAATTTGTAAGACTTTTAATTACATTACAAAGCAAACTGAATAACGATTATGAATTAAAATTTTTGAAATAAAGTTTTCGTATTTAATTTATTAATAACTTAACTTACCACTGCATATAGGCCTTCCACAAATATTTGGATCTTTTAAGGGATCTGCAACAAAGTTTAAATTAATTTAATAATTGTAAAACTATAAAATTAATCTTTAGGTATATGAAAATGTATTAAAACGACTCACACCTTTTTCACAATTTGGTGACCCCTATTTGTACAAATAGGTTCATTTATTACTTTTCTAAGCAGTAGATAGCTCATAAATTTAAAGAAATTAACTGCTAATTTTTTCAATTACTTATTATTTTATGAAACTCGAACACTCCCACCTCCCACTCCCCCAGTTAAGAACCGGTTAGCTCCAAAATGTTAAAGCTAGCACTCTCATAGTTTTATTCCAGAAATCAATGTTTCTGCCAGGAAGACGATAGCACCCCCCCCCCCGCACACGTTGATGTATTTACTCAAAAACCTAGCTCTAGTATCTATAGACTTAGCACCAGCTGACCCTAAAATACTAAAGGTATATGTATTAGTCACACTATTTACCACCAAGGTTTTCTTTGGACATTCACGACTTTCTATTATCTTCATTTAATTAAATGTTCTACAGAGTTTAGTTTAAGTATTTGCTATTTTCGCGAACTCCGAGCAACTTACGTTAATTTTTTGGAATTTCTTATTCTTTTTAAAGCCAGTCACAAATTCTGTCAAATGCCGTAATTTAGTTTTAAAATGCTGGGTTGATTAAATTTTAAATAAGTTAGAGATTGAAATATAGATTTGAAAAATATCACATTGACCCCTTCTTTTTCAAATGTTTCTTTATATTATTAATTTAAAAGCGTTCCTCAAGTACTGACAAATGCTCCATGCGATTATTTTTCTTTTTCCGAAAATTAAAAGAACATTGAAAGAACAACGTTTCGACACCCTAGGGATGATAAAGCAAAAATCGCGGCAAGAGCTCAACGCCATACCAAAAGAGGCATTCGAGAAGTGTTTTCAGGATTGGAAAAAAAGGTGGAAAAAGTGCATTAGATTCGAGAAGGATTACTTTGAAGGGGATAACATCAACATTGATGATTAAATATAGAATTTCTGAGAGAGAAAATAATTCCCGTTTCATTTTGAACCTACCTTATGTACAATTGGTCAAATACGTAGATCAAACTTAACCATATGAAAACAAAAGCTACATTTACATAAATACTCACATAATTTAAATTTTGTTAAACTATTTTTTGGAGATATCTAAAAAATGCACAAAAAACATTTTAAAACTACAGAGCACAATTTTTCACATGTAAATAATTACACTGTAAAATATAATTTGCGAATTATATTTAGTTCAAAACACACAGTCGTGAAATTATAAAGTTATTGAAGTACCTACATAATATCATAAATAAGATAGAAAATGCAATTATTGCAATGTGCGTTTTGAAGAAATCTTAGTAATAGTAGAAATATAATTCGTTGTGTGGGTTGCGGTGCTGAAGTGAAAGAGAGTGAATAAATTAGGAGAAGGTGGCAAGAAGTACCCTTCCTAACTTATGTGATATGAGTAACCACTCAAATTGTAGGTTCAAATATTACTGTTTTTATTAAGTTTACATACACTATTTATATAAAACTTAAGTGCTAAATTATCACATTATAATTCTATATTAAATTTATTGACCTGATGAGTAATGATTTTTGTTACCTGCTTATAATATTTTATGCTAAATTAAAGTTAATTGACCTGATGAGTAAATGTTTTGAACTATGATATGCTTAAAGTACGGAAGTGCATTTTGCTTATTTATAGTTTAAATGAATTACATTTTAATTGACCTACTAAAAAGTGCGATGAAGGCATTTTTGCTTTATTTACTTTATATACAGGATGGTTGAAAAGAAACCAACCAACCAACAAAAAACCTGTTTAATTTTTAAATTAAACAGAGAGCATTAGACCTTTTAAAGGTTTTCGGGATCCAGTTTTAGATCATTAATTAATCTAAACATTGAAGAAGAATTAAATATATTCTGAGCATTTTAAGCGTTCCAACATGTTGCTATCTTTGGGTTGTAGCAAAATGTTTTGTCAATTGGATTAAACTTGGAAAAATAGCAAAATATTCTTTCAGGATATTTTTGTTACAGCAACAATATTTGCGCATACAAATTGCATAATACTAGAAAAGCAAGCTAAATGTCACAGCTACTCACTTTGGTTATTTTGACAGTATTACATCAATTAATTTACCGACTATCAACATTTTAACACATGACCTACGAACACCTTTTGTCAAAGGATTATGCGGGTTACAGACCAAAATAAAAACCTATTTTTATGAATTATTCTGCTAAAATATCTAACGGTGCTATTATAAATTAAATTAAAATTAACGTCAGTTAATGTATGTTAATTAATAAAATCAAACGTTCAAACACGAAGCATACACTTATAGACAAAGTAAATTCAATTTTTAGTATTTTTTCAAAAAATATTATGCACGCTAGTGCGTCACATAGTTGTAACCGTACCCTATATTTTTATGATTTCAAAGCAAGTGCAAAGGATATTTTCAATTTAGCATTTTATTTTTAATTACCATAATCAAAAACTCTGACAGGCTTAAAATAATTTCAGTCTTATTATGTGTAAATACGAGAATTATTGTTTCCCAATTTTCATAATTAAAACCGCACTTAGAGATTACTTATCTTATTAAGAATTTTTGAAAAGTGAAAACCTAGAAAATAATTTAATATAGAATTTGATTGCCATTTTTTTGAATTAAAAACAAATTCGAATTTTCATGCTTCTAGCCAAATTATCAATGATATTTTGCTCTAAATTATTCCAACAATTTAAAATTGTTCCAGATTTCGATATCGGCTTATCCATTTTCTTTCGCTCGAAAATAAATAAATAAAGCAAATTGTAAATAAAAGGAAGCAATTAAAAGATAATATTGAAAAAAATTATGTAGGATTATGAAAATTGGGAAATGCCGAAATGGTTAATAAGTAAATTATTAAAACTGATAATAGAACAGATAATATACAAGAACCCTGCAAGACGTGAGAATAACATTTTTTTTATAAATGCGAAGGAGAAGATGAATATGAGGAGAATGGCGATTCAAAATACATAATTGTGAAATTATAAAGTTATTGGAGTAATAATGATAAATAAGATAGAAAATGCAACTGTTATGTGCGTTTCGAAGAAATTTTAATAATAGTAGAAATATAATTAATTATTCGTTGTGTAGGTTGCGGTGCTGAAGTGAAGGCTACAGAATTCATCCCAGCCATTAGACCTTTTAAAGGATTTTGAGATACAGTTTCAGATCCTTAATGAATCTAAACATTGAAGAAAGCGATTCAATTTCTTCTGAGCATTCTAAGCGTTCCAACATGTTGCTACGTTTGGATTGTTGCAAGGTATTTTATCAATTGGAATAAACTTTAAAAACTAACATAATCTTCCTTCTGGATATTTTTGTTACAGCAACAATATTTGCGCATAAAATTGTATAATTCTAGTAAAGCAAGGTAAATGTCATAGCTACTCTCTTTGGATATTTTGACAGTATTACATCAATTATTATTTACCAACTATCAACATTTTAACCTATGACGTACAAAAACGTTTTATCAAGGGATTATGCGGTTACAAACGAAAACCAAACCTGTTTTTATAATTATTCTGCTCAAACATCTAACGGAGCTACTATAAACTAAATTAAAATTTAACGTCAGTTCATGTATGCTAATTAATAAAATCAAATGGTCAAACAAACCATACACTTATAGACAAAGTAAATTCAGTTTTTAGTACTTTTTCAAAAAATATTATGCATGCTAATGCGTCACATAATTATAACCGCGCCCTTTATTTTTGTGATTTTAAAGTAAGTTCAAAGGTTATTTTCAATTTTGCATTTTATTTTTAATTACCATAATCAAAAACATTGACAGGCTTAAAATAATTTAACAGTCTTAGGCCCAGTTGTTCAGTTGTAGGTTAAAATATTGGTTAATTAACCTAGGTTACTGAGTTTTAACCACAAAATTAATTATGTTTGGATTTTTTAGTAACTGACTTTTGTGAACAGGGTTAATTATTCGAAAAATTATGTAATGTTGGTAGGCAGTGAAATAATTTGGTAAAACGTCATACAATCCGTCATAAACAAATTTTCTTTCTTTATTTGGTCTGTATTTTTGATTTGTTGTGCATTTTAAATTAATTTGTTCATTGGAAAAACACAATTTCTTATAACTGATATTTATTTGAAACAGTTTATTTCCTACAATAGGTACAAAGCCCCTCCAATTTTGCTATGTGTTCTCGCTCATTATTGTCAATTCTAATTGGCGTATTTCCCGCAATAGTTCCGTTTGGACTTTGAGGAATTCGATCTTTTCACGATGTTCCTCTAGTGCGAATAGCTTCTGGATGTCCAGAAATTGCGTTTTTCTATCGGCCCAGTTACACCAATTTTCGTTGCTTAAATTTCCGATAAATTTATTATTCTTACGTAAAACGTTACAGTAGTAAGTAATTCATGAAAGAAATGCAAAAGAGAACCTTTGCTACGATCACCAGTTACATCTGGAGTCGAATCCTTCTAATCTGCTCAGAAATGGGAGTCTGTAACATATCGGGAGTTTAATCAGACCAATCTGAAGTGAATTACATAATCCTTTATTTTCAGTTATATACTAATTTTGTATGGTGAACTGAGGGTTAAAAATCTTAAAAACATTGTGCTCACGGGACTTGAAATTCCAGCAATTTTTTAAAGACAATGCCAAATAAATGAACATAGATTTTTCTGGATATTTACCCGTTGTGTTCTAAAAATGCCATTTGCTACTTCAATGTTGTTTGTTATTTTCAGAACTCTAAAGGCGAAAATTAAAAATCCTATTTTTGATATTTGCACAAAATTAAAATTTATTTACAAAAAACTCAATTATTCAAAATCACAACAAAGAAAATTCCCTGCACTCAACCCTCAAATAAATGGATCCTAAACGACCGCAAAAGCATTAAAGTGCGATTAGGAAAAACAAAATTCAATGAACATCACTTGTTACTATAAATTTTCTAAATAAACTAATTTTATCAAAAAATCAACTTTGCTTATTCTACCGTCAATTGAATTTAATATTCAATTTCATATTAAAATATTGGTCAACTAACGTAGGTTAAAATTTAACCATAAAATGGGTTGTTCAGTCATTTAACCTAATTTTGTAAACTTGGGTTAACTAATCGAGAAATTTTACAATATTGGTACTAAACTTGACAGTAAAACGTCAAACTGTGAGGGTATAGAGGTTATGTTTCTTTGTTAGATTGTATTTTGTTTTGTTTTTTGTATTAATTGCACAGTGTTTTATAAAAATACGTTTTTACTCTTGTAAACTTGTCTTTTATTTATTTGGTGACATATTATATCATGATGAGGTCCAATGTTGCTTTAAACGAAGCCGGTCACCAAATGGTATAATAATTTATAATTAAAAACGAATTTTTATTAAAAATTGTACAATCATGAACACAATATAATGGACTGGTAAAGTGACGACGAGGAAATAATCAACTTCGTGGAACATTTTAGAAGCCACGAAGATCAAGCAGACGGACACAGACGCGAAAAATCATTTCATTTTTGGGATGACGGAATTTTATCAAAAATGCAGATTATCAAAAGCGTGGGTAGGCAGTATATCATATAATATTGAAAATAATAATAACCAACAGTGTGGCTAAATCCATAATACATAATATACCCATCGGAATGCTATAGAGGGGGAACAACAACAACATCATCACTACACTGTTGTATAACTATTGGCAAAAGCTATTGGGAAATGTAGTTTCAATGGCGGAGTAGGGGTTATATTCCATCAGGAATGGAACCTAGTGATTACTTGATTGGAAATTATTATTTTTGATCTTGATACTGATGATTACAATATAATCAGCTATTTCATCTTAATTGGTGTTATGTTTTTGCCAAGAAGTTTCGTTAAAAACAAGCAAGAATGTTTTTGCGCCAACTAGTCCTTCCCAAGAGGTTGCGGCTTCTGGTGATTTTTCAAATAGCGAAAATTCCAATAAAGAAACCAAAGATAGTGAAATTGAAAATTCATTTCCAGAAAGTAATTTCACTCAGGAAATTTTAGTTGAAACTGTATTTCTTGGACATAATTCCGCTCAAAATATTTCAAGTGGTACAGAAAAATTGGTTAAAAATGTATCAGATAATGTGGAAGTTCTATGGGGCCGAATCCTGGACGCTGACAGAGTCGACGACGAAGAAGCTTCGGGCTTTTGAGATGTGGATTTATCGAAGAATTCAAAGAGTTTCATTGATGGAACATGTAACTAATAACGAGATACCCAGAAGAATGAACAAAGAACCGGAGGTGGTAAACACTGTCAAAGACAGAAAATTGCAGTACCTGGGACACGTAATGCTCAATGAGAATAGATATCGGCTCTTTCAGTGCATCCTACAAGGTAAAATATCCGGAAAACGAAGCGTAGGCAGAAGGAAGATTTCATGGTTGAAGAACCTTAGAAGGTGCATTTCGCACGGCAGTGAATAGAATATATAGCCAATATGATAGCCAACATCCGGAACGGATAGGCACTAGAGGAAGAAGATGAATGTGGAAGGCAACAAAATCAACCAAGTTGAAGATTTAGTTACACCTGATTTCTAAATCAGGTTGATTTCTCAAATTCCAAGAATGAAAACAAAGTTGTTGATGTTAAAAATTCACTTCCAGAAAGTAATTTCACACAGGAAGTTTTAGTTGACTATAGGGAACAATATAAATGTTCAAGAAGGTGTACCTCCAGTTTTACCACTTCCGGAATTACCAGTTAAAGAAGTGGTAAAAAAGCAATCAAAATATTCTTCCAACTGAAGAAACACCAAATATTATAAAAGATTATGGTCCTGAAATTTCTAAATGAGATATTA
The DNA here is from genome assembly GCA_932274525.1 of Podabrus alpinus. Classification (NCBI taxonomy): domain Eukaryota; kingdom Metazoa; phylum Arthropoda; class Insecta; order Coleoptera; family Cantharidae; genus Podabrus; species Podabrus alpinus. The sequence continues at coordinate 22,608,427 of OW026455.1, forward strand.
CCAATGCTCCATTTGTAAGTTTAACAACAGAAGAGCCAAGCATTAACTACGAGACAGTTTCAACATTTCGAAAAATTTGATTCGTGTTGTGTTAGAAAATGTCGAAGTAATGGAGGAATCTGTGAACAAAACTGTCAGTCAATCGTCTTTATCAGATCTTAAAATTAACGATTCTGATAATCTGGTTCCCCATCAAGATAACGAAAGTTCAACCGAAAGTATTTTATTTAATATTAAATATTATATGAGCCTTTCGTAATCAAAATTTTTTGTCGAACTTCTTAAATTCCAAAATATACTTCTAGTTCACAACTATAGTTGTCATCAATACAAATCTCTAAAATTTTTATATTTACATTTCTCCAGGTTGAAAACTATTCAAAAAATATATGGAAAATCTGGGTTAACCCTACGACGCATCTACGGACAATTTTACGGTTAAGAAAACCTGGGTTAGTACTAAACTTGTACTAACCTTACACTGAACAACAGCTTTCTAGTTAAAATATGAGTTAACCTAAAATTTTTGCTGTCATGTCATTACACTGACAGCTATACTGTCAGAAAACGCATTATTTTAGGGTTATTAATAACCGGGTTACAAGGTAACCTGGCACTGAAAAACAACTTTTTAATTAAAATATGAGTTAACCTAGATTTTTTGGTTTAACCCGTAACTGAACAACTGGGCCTAATTATGAGTAAATTTGAGAGTTGTTTCCCAATTTTCGTAATTAAAACCGCACTTAGAGGTTACTTATGTTATTAAGCATTTTTCAAAAGTGAAAACCTAGAAAATAATTTACTATGGAATTTTATTGCCATTTTTTTGAATTAAAAAAACAATTCGATATTTCACACTTCCAGCCAAATTATCAATAATATTTTGTTGAAAATTATTCCAACAATTTAAAATTCGGTTTTTAAATATCAGCTTATCCATTTTCTTTCGCTCGAAAATAAATAGAAAAGCAAATTGTAAAAAGGAAGCAAGTAAAAGATATGGAAAAAAGTATAATTTAGTTATTGGGCTACTCCCTTCAGCAACATTGCTCTGCAAAAAACTTTTACAACAGAGCATAAAATATAAAAATATTTAGAATTGTCCACCTCTGACGCGCATGACTGGATACATGAGATTTCCACAAATACATTATATACAAGAAAAAGTTAATATAAAAAATATTTTATAAAAAACATTTTTTATCAATAAATATTTCCTGGCGTTATAATAAATGTGACTACATCTTTGAAGGTTTCGAAGTCGGATTTTTTATTTATACGGTTTTTAGGCCGCACAACCTAAGCAATCACGTACCAGCAATAATAATTTAAAAATCATTTTAAAAGTTGACAAATTAATATTATAATCGTTAAATATATTAAATAAAACATATTTAACTCCGAAACTATTGTTACTAGGCCCTCAATAATATTGCGTTTTTTAGTGTTTTAAAAGTTCTTTTTACTGGAATTAATTCATAACCCATTGTTAAAACAGGAAAATTTGTAAAATATTAATTAATCAAGAACTATTCGGTGAATTTTATTGGTTTTAAAAACTTGAAAATCTACATATTATTCTTTACTTCATTTAAAAACTGTCCACTCCTGCACGCCACGCCGGGCTTTTTCTCTATCTAACCACAAACTTTTCTGTATTGCTAAAGGTTTCTCGTATGGAAATACTTAACGTTGAGAAGATTGTTCAACGTCGATTCCAACTGACTAATATTATAGAGAAGGATTCCAGACATACCCTACCACTCTGCCCATATGCACGTTAGTAGGGAGTAGCAATAAATCTTAAATTGATCATCATGCGGTCACCCATCCAAGTGTCAGTCCTAGCAACCTTGCTTGACTGCCGTGAACTGACGACAACGATTATTTGCATTGTGATACGTCGCTGCCTATAAATAATATATATCTATATTATATCTCTTGTACTTATCTAATACTGTGACTGCAGTAATTGTAGATAGCATTTGCTACTAAATTAACTATGCACACGACTGTTAGTGTTGAGTTTCATAGAACAAATTATGTTTTAAACTGTCCTATTTCAACGATGCAGAGATGCTACAATGCTCGCTGTGATGATCTTCATTTGTCGGCTCCTTTGACAGTCTTTAAAGGAAGCGTTTCTTTGACTTCTTGTGTATTTTTCTTTTGAATGTGTTGGCTTTGTATTTTGTAACGTTTAATTAATGATATTGCAGATGTTATATTATCAGGTATAGTGTCTGATTTAACATTGCTTTTGTGTAAACTATTTTTGCTTATTGTCAGTTGTATTTTTTGTATTATGTGTATACATAAATAAAATGGAAACCCGGAGGATTACAGGATCAGACAAAACCTTCCTATGGATAATTATTTAGCTTTATCATCAAGCGACACCCAATTAAATATGTATAGCGTCGGTACCAAAAGATACCTCCGATACAGCACACATGATAAACGATCATGAAATTCCTCGAGTCCGACGAAAAACAGTTTTGTTCAAAAGCTTTATACCTACTTAATCTCAGCACTAAGGTAAGTATGTTGCAGAAAAAGAGACTGATATCTTAAGATGAAGTATAGAAACAGCTGATGGAAAATAGAAATATTTTTTTTAATAAAACGTTCCATAAAGGAAAACTTATTGGGAAAACTGTCATATTAGACGAACGCTACTTTCGCATACCTAAACTAACTTTAAACGCAAAACCATGATGTGGCATTGATATCTGCATGGAATGAACACGCAGGTAGATTATCAAAAAACATGGATCGTATTCGACTTATTGTATGAACGTTTTGGAAGATTGATCTTCTCAGATACACAGTGGTGCAGTGTACCAATGTCTCGACTCGCATATTACATAAGATCACGTCACTAATTGTGAGTCCATCTTCTTTTGAAGTAAGATCGAAACTGGTTATGAAATAATTCAAATGCGATTTGCATCCTATGCAGACGGCACTGCGTTATTATTATTTTGCGTTTAAGCGTTTTTTATTAGTCTAATATGATGTTATCTAAGTTTTCACTAATTCACTTTCGTTAGATTTTATTTTTAAATGTAACGTTGAAGTTAGTATTTCTTTTATTTGTTTATTTATGGCAACTACAAGGTAACAATAATTACTTTAAAGTGGATATGAGAGATAGTAGTACCCTTAAATGTAAATTTAACTCTTTGCGGTTCAATATCCCGACTGGCGGACATATTTTTTGAAAGGGTTAAATTTCGTTGTAGACAACGTTAAATTGTTAATTTCGACTAATTTTGAGGTTGTGAATGAGGCTTAAGTGTGTCAGGTATTAGGTAAATCCCTAGAACGTACGGTTCAACCGGATACTTATATTTATATAAGCAAATTTGGTCAGCAATGATAGTTGACGTCGAACAACTAACTAATTTGCGTGTAAATGCAAACTGAAGACTGAAAGTAAATCTTGACTGAAATTTATATAATCTAACTGATTTTTATCCAGCGACCTATTGATAATATGATATATGGTAGGATGGTGGTTTCGTGTGCAAAATATTATACTTTGTGGATAGATATGGTTAATAAAATAAAATGAAGGAATTATTTAACACTTTTACACTAAATATATTTTTGTATGATAGGAAAACATATTCTCAATCAAATATTGCTGTTAAGATTATAAAATGCCTATAATAATGCTAACGTTGAATGAACATGGGCAAGTCGGCATTTTAAATTCCTTATCCTGCTTACCCGCTTGTGCAGACTTGCAGCTTATAAAATGCATGTTATGATTTAAAATTTTGTAAAGCTGTACAATTTTAGTTTAATACTAATAAACATTTCCTTTAAAATTTTGAAACTACTTCCGGATGCGGAACCCAAGCGGCCATTTTATCTGCCTAATGGTTAATACAGCACTGCGGCAGCCAGGGGATGATTTTTGTCTCGTGATATTTAACGCAATACTGAGGTAAACCATTTAAGTTTATTAGTGAATAAATTGCTATTTTATATATTTATTAATTAATAAAGGATTTGAACTATATAAATGAAATCTCTTCTTTGATTATTGACGCATATGAATAGATAAACGAGATTTTAACGATTATGTTTGCGATCACGCCCAACCCTGTCTGGCATTATGAATGAGGTTTAATCCTCAACACACATCAGATTTGCGATATGAAATCTCGCCTGATATTGGAATCTCAATGTACGAGTATGATATGCAATAATTTATAAAGAAATGCAGTAGGAAGTTCTTTAAATATAATAATTGAATAGAACATGAAATAGAATAGGATATAAATTACGTTTAAAATAAAATTAAAATAAGTTTCATGTACAAATTTTTATTTAAAAATATAATTTAATAACTGCAAATTGCAGTTAAGTTTTGCTTATAGAATTCGAGATGCATAGATAGTACATGTACCTACTAAGTGAAAATTGCGAGAATACTTCATTTATTTAAATTTCTACGCTTACATGATTGAATGCATGATAGAATTGCTAGAATGCTGTTATGGACATAAATGAAGTATTATTGTACCATTAGCATAGAAGACTTTCTGTAGGAATGTTTTCGAACGCTTTTAATTTGCCCCGTAAATACCTCTTCTAGTTAAGTTCTAATAAATATTACGCCACTGCAATAGCTTGTCTTTATGAACTGGGTATAATATTTTATTTTTATTTACTAAATTCTTAATTTCATCAAAAGTGAAAGAATGAAAATTATTCAAGTATATTTGATCTCATAATATATTTATTGATCTCACAAAAACTGGGAAAATTTCCACTCAGAGAAAAGTGGGTATTACACTGATTTTTCTACCCCTCCCCTTCGTTATTCATCCGTTAATTTTTAAATGTTTTGGAAGTAATAATTACTCAATTAGGACATATTAGTATTTCCTTTTCCTTTCGCTACACTTTAAATGTATATATTTAGATGCCACTTTATTATTTTTGCTTCCTTTTTTAATAATCTAACGGCATCCTTAAGGCAGGAAAAATATGTGGAATATTTGAAAATCAATTTCCAATTTTCCAATTTTAAAACGAAACTTAATTTTATGCTGATTTTAACCAATCGCACTTCTAGGATATTTCAACATTTAGAAAAAGTTTAACAGTCCACTTACTATTACAATCCGTAATAGCTACTTATCCGATCTGTTGAGTTTAGAATCTGAATAATGCGATCACTGCAGTTAACAGCCAGTGCAGTGCCTACGGCAAGGCGACTTGGCGTGCTAAGCTGAATAAAAAGTGGTAAATTTAAATTATTAACAAAGTCGATATTATAATAAAGTGACATAATTATAAAATTATAATCTATAATAATTGTGATAAAAAAGTAAACATTGTTATCGTCCTTAAGGTTCACTAAAGTTGGATATTAATTTTAATTAAAATATAATAAGTTGCGTCATATCATATTAAATAATTAGGTACTAATGTATACAATGAAGTTAAATTATTTACGAAATATGCGTATTAAAATTAAGCAAAAAGAATATTTTTAAATTTGATCAAATATACTACTAATGAATGAAGCAATTTAACTCGTTAACATTAAATTTTAAATTAAATTATTTTATACTTCACTTTATTTGTTGCAGCAACTTGATATTAAATTTTGTAGCAAAGTGATTGAAAATTTACCTTTGAAAATGTAAAGGTTGCACATTATTTGTTAATTAATTGGCTCGTCGAGTTCTTGTATGAAACGAGAATAAAATAGTAGACAACATTTCAGGGAGGAATTTAAACATGTGAATCCCACACTTTAATTAACAAAAATTCAAGACTCTTTGTATCCTTTAAACCATGTTCTTTAAGTTTTAACTGTAAACAATCATCAACCACTAAAATACATAAACATTTTATTGATTTCTAAGTTTCAGTATTTTAAGTTCAAATTTTACTCTCGACTTAAATACTAATATAATGAAAAGTTTTAAAAACACAAGTCGTCTTTGAATCAACGGTTAGGTTTGGTTCGAATTAATATTCAAATAGTTTTACGTCTCGAGGAACATGCCCTTCCCCGCATCGCGAATTTTTGAATAAAATTAGTGACGAATATTTGTGCTTCGCTTGAGCTTCAGTGAATTTCCATTTAAATCGTTTGAGTTACACGCATTGCAAAGTTATTCACGCAAACTTTGCGGTAGGGAGGGCTGTAGAAACGATACCCCCCCCCCATCGTGAATTTTTTGAGAAAATTGGCGTAAATTGTTTGAGCTTCAATAAGCTTCTATTCGCGTCGTTTGAGCTTCAAAGAAGATTTTTAATAAAAATCCCCCCCCCCAATCGTGATCTTTTAGTAAAATTGAAAAACGTTTGAGCTTCAATGTGCTTCTATTCCCATCTTTTGAACCTCAAAGATAATAAAGTTAAAGCGTCTTATAGAATGAAGCAATGTAAAAATTTGTAAAAACATCGCTCCGAGCAAGTAGCGCATATTAAGTAAAATAATTTTTAATTTTAATATTATTAAAAAGAAAACAATCGTCACAGTCGACAAAATAATTTATTAGTTCATAGCATGTGCTTGAATTATTCTCATAAATTTTTGGTTGCAAATTTTGAAATTAACTTACATTTTTGAATAAAATTGGCATCAGTCGCTTCGTTTGAGTTTTAATAAGCTTCCATTTTCGTCGTTTCAGCTTCCAAGGTTTTTAATGAAATTTAAACTTTTTAGAACAATTTTAGGAGGGACTATAGTTAGATCTTTTAAGAAAAAATGTCAACTAAAACGTTTGTCTAAATCAAAACCCTCAGGGACAGCCCTATTAAATCAATCTTTTATTTCCACCTTAAAATGGTCGTGGCGCCAAAGAAATTGATTTTTGCATTAAATTTATTAAAGATCCCGAAATTATCTACAAAGTGTAGTTGCTTTCAATTTAAATTACCCTAGAATTATGGTGCACCATCGACATAACTAAAAGATTAATTTTTATAGGCAAATGTGAGAAATATAATTTTTCTATAAATAATAAAAACGCTCAAATGGTATCAAAAATAAGAAGTGTTTAATATTAATTATTATTTATACATAATATTATGTACATAAAAATTAATTAAGAAAATTTCAATTGGAAGGCAAAATTTTTGAATATTAAAATGCCGATGAAAAAATATTATTTAGGTACTTAACCTGCCTGTTCGTTAAAACCCCCACTGCTTCAAGATTAAAAATTAGAGCGTTTTATAGATTGAGAAATCGTAACATTTTTTACCAACATCGCTCCGAGCAACTAGCGCCCAAAATTTTATTGTGGTTGCCATGCGCAAGTATCTAAGTAATTATATTAAGTGCTTTAGTTCAACCATTTTTTGCTGAAATTCCAAATTAACTGAAAAAAAGGAATAATTTATTTTAAAAATCTGAAAAGGTTACACGGGGATTGAAACCATAAGTGGTCAGAAAAAATGTGATGCAATCCGTCAGGACGCACAATTCGAAACTGAAGAAGGATCTTCAGGGGGTAAACGAAAATATTCAAATTCAATTCGTGTAATAAACTTAACTGTTTAATATAACGCTATAGTAAACATACTTTCCATTCAACCCGGGAAATTATTTAGCAATTTTCGTCTAATATTCGTTTTATGGGCCATACATTTTTTTTGGTTTTCCAGAAGAATTAATTCTTTCTGTTTAACAATAATTGTTATTTGCATATAGCAACAACGCTAAAATTGTAAGCGCTACTTGCTCGGAGTTGTTAAAAATTTATAATTTCATAATCTTCACAACGCTCTCACTTTTTTTACCAACAAGCTTCAAACGATAAGAAGAAAAACTTATCAAAGCCTAAACGATTGACAAAACTTTAATGGAATGAAAATACTTGAAAATTCGCAACCAAATAGTTTTCGCGAATAACTCGAGCACTGCTATGGACTGTAAATTATTTTAAACAACGATAATGATTTGTTTTTTTCTTAATATTAAAAGGTAAAAACTATTTTAATTATTATCAGCAACGCTAAAATTTTGTGCACTTCTTACTCGGAGCGATATTAATACAAAAATTATTACAATTTCTCAATCTTTGAAATTCTTGAACTTCTCTCCATTTGAGGTTCTAACAAGGGGAATAGAATCTCATTGAAGGTCAAACGATACTCGATCGATTAGTAACAATATTATTAAAAAATCATGATGGAAGGGGTTAGCATTTCTACAGTTTCTCCCAAAATTGTTGCAAAGAATTTAGTTTTTATTAGAAACATTGGAAGCTCAATTGACATCAATTTTATAAAAGAATTGCGATGAAGGGGCTATTGTTTCTATTGTCCCCCTTCCCACTCCCCGCAAGTTTTCACGAATAACTTTGCAATACGCGTAGTTGAAACGATTTGAATGGAAGCTCTTTGAAGCTCAAACGTTTGACACTAATTTCATAAAAAAATTTGCGATAGTGGGCCAAGAAAATGTGCCTAACAGATACATACTGTTTAGTAGTCATACTAGAGCATCGAGGTCACGTGGTTATTGTAGCTGATATATTCAGTTAATCCGTTCGAGAGCGTCACTAATCGTAAGAAAAGGCAAAACTAATAAAGTATAAACCGTATTTATGTACATAGATACACTGATTTAAATTTAATACTTAGAAATATTTCGCGAAAATGTGAAACCTATTTTATATAACATAATCTAACCTCAAAATTTTATAGAAACGTTTTGATATTTAAACTTTAACAATAATTGATCCTCTTTTACAAAGTTATAATAAACTGTATCAATAATAAATTGTCACTTTTAGAAATGGATTATTTGTTATAGTGTTATTATTGGTACGATAAATATAATGAAACGGACAACGTCAAGTTTCATTGTGAAATTATAGTATAAATGTGGTGTGTTTATTTATCTTGACAGCTTACATTTTAAAAATATTATTTAACGGACTGCAAGCTCAATCTATTATTGATTGCAATATTTCAATTTTATTTTTAGTGTTTAATAAAACATTAGTCTATTTCATTAATTTCATATTACATTGATATTAAATATATTTTTTCTATAGTAGTTTTTTGCTAAAACTGGTTAAAGAAAAAGTGAAATCAAATTGTGATATTGTTTTGTTAGTTTGTTCGATTCAACGGTAGATTTACAATGCTCAAATTTTAATGACATATTTAATATTTTTTTAAATTGATATCAATTGTATAAATTACTTTTCTATGTGTAAGATGTAACTTAATTTAACTCAATTTTAATCAAATTGTATTGAACAACAAATATTTCTATATATTCAAATTCGTCAAGGCCTAATTTAGCGAAATCTGGCCTCACGTTGGGCGCCATAATAATTATGCAATTATTTTATATATATTTAATTTTATCCTTTGTTATATCATCTCAGTTTAAAATTTTATTTTAATTATATATTTATGATCTCTGTCCGTTTAGATCGGTCTTCTACTATAAAATTTCTACCAACTGTTCACGCATGCTCAGATACGAATAAATAAAAATTTGCTATATTATCTCAGAAAAGTATCAGATGGTGTGCAAGCGAGCACTTGATTTGAGTTAAGTTTGGCTCGAGAATGCCTTAAAAACTGTCATTTCACTGCTTTTCCACAAGGATTACAAAAATATACTTTGTACCTTGTGTATATTGTATAAATATTGTAAAAATATACTTTGTACCTATAAAGTCCTATTAAGCGGTTTTTCTGCAGACGACAATGAGGGAAACGTTCAGCACGATAAGTAATAATCTCCTAAAGATTAATTTTCCTCTTTTTCACATAAACATGTTTTTAAAAACTAAATAATAACTTAAAATCGCAAAAATAAAAATTACTTATTTTTCATTTATAAACGTGTGATATTTATAAGAGACTTGATCAATCTTTCTTAACATTACTGAAAACGCTTTCAATAAGAGCTTAACCTAGTTATTGATATCGTTTCTTTAAATTCTTAGGTATTATTAAATGTCGTCAGAAATATTGCTCAGCTTATATTTCACCAACAAAATAATAAGTTTTTTTTACAATTTGTATTCTATAATAAGGAAACTTTATCAAATATTTCCAATCAATAGTAACTAAGCAATAACTTCATAAAATTACATTTTTATTTTATTGTTGCCACAATAAATGTGCAAAATGTAAGCATGAACGCGACGTCGGCGTCGCGCTGGTAAGAATAGATATGAACCATCTTTTGAAGTTGGTATCTTTTTGCGAGTTTAATGGTCCAATGGTATTAAGGATAATTCTGCCTTATTATCGGTAGATTAGGAAACCGAAGATGTCGGTTCAATTCCTGGTCACGTCGGATGCACTTCTGTAATTTACAGTGTCACATCGATCTATTAACCATGGATAACGCTGTTATTATATTGGACCCAGATCCACTCCGTTTATCTAATTCCGTTCCGTTCAGTCCGGGTTGAATGTAGCCATGGCGATAAAATTACACAGGTTTGTTTCCTTCTGTTAAGACGGGTCTACACGGAATTGAACCGGCTCAAAGCAACTGTTACCTAAGGCTGCAATTACATTGGACCCGGATCCTATCCGTTCCATCCCATTCCGTTCCGTTTCATGCGGGTCAAATGTAGCCACACCCATAAGAGTATACATGTTTGTTTTCTACCGTCAAGACGGGTCTAGGCAGAACGGAGCGGATCTGGGCCCAATGTAACCACCGACTAAGGTTGCGGTTACATTGGACCTGGACCCGGATCTGCTCCGTTGCATCCCATTCCGCTCTATTCCGTTCCACCCGGATTGAATATAGCCACAGCAATAAGAATTTACATGGTGTTTTCTTTCGTCAAGCCGGGTCCGATTGGATCCGATACTGGTTGAATGTAGCCACGACTATAAAAGTGTAAAAGTCCTTCTGTAAAGACGGATCTAGACGGAATGGAACTGAATTCGGACCCAATGTATTCGCCACCTAAGGCAACAGGAAACCACCTTATTGATTATATTACATTAGTAAGTCATCTTGGCTTCAGCCAAATTGATAGCTAAAGTTGGTTAAGCGGATACGGCACCCTAAGAGCTTCAGGTATCAACGTCAGGGTTAGTATTTTATATGTATATATATTTGTGCATAAACCAACGTTTACAAAGCTCTCATTCCAGATTTGAAAGAATTTCTAAATCTCTCAACTCTCCGATGGACATCCACTGTAGTTAGCGAATTGATTTTATATTTACAATTTTTTCATTTCATTTTATGTCTACTTAACAAGTAATTACGGAAACATCAAATTCAAAAAGGAGAAACGTAAAATTTAATAATATGAAATAGCAAAAAATTTCTAAAGTTACAATCAAGAAGTTGAAAAACTAAAAGTGCTTTCCAAAATTTACCTAAGTGTATGAATTTTTTAAGAGCTATACTTTCCCATTTAACTTTGATAATTTTTTTTATACATTTTAATCCTCAGACATGACGCAAATGTAAATTATAGATGTGGACAAACTTGAACCAATAATCTAACGAGTATCTGCGTCTCTGTTTCTCTCTATTCGGTTGTGTTAAGATAAGTAGATAGCAGATGGAAATAGTGTAGAAAACCTTATACTCATTATACTTGTTTGTTTGTACTGGTCCAATTTTCTTTAAGCTACTATAAAAACAGTTATATGCAATTTGCATGATATTTATCTTCCTATATTTTATATATATTTTGATTAAAACTTATTATATCAATAATCTGTTTTTTATATCATAGTATTTTTACTATAATTGTAAAATATATTTTGAAAAAGTTTAAAAGCAATACCCAAACGAGCAGGTTTATATTACTTTAAGGTATACAAGTATTACGGAAATTTAAGACATTGCTGAAATATATTGTGACATATATAACATGCCAATAGGTTATCGGTAATCACTATAATCATTCAAAGTGAATCAATCGTTCCATAGTTGTTGTCTTTTTTCTTTTACTTATTTTGCGTGAGTATGCTATTTATTATTAATACAAATAAATTATATTTTATAAATTTGTGCAAATCTTGACCGTTCTAGACCTAGTACATGGTTACCAAGCACTTTGTTCATTTTTATAGTTTAATGTAGCGCGTAATAAGTAATGCTTATGAGATAAACCGGGGCTCCGGGGTGGTCAATTTGGAAATTGCAGTTTATTTTATTTTAAGCAAAATAAATACCGAACCTACACCTGTGCAAAATGCCGAATCTATTAAATTCGGAGAAACTTTTTTAATAAGGTGAAATTTAAAATTGAGCGAGTTTTTTCAGAGAGAGGAATACCGAATCTACCTCTCTGTAAAATTTCAGGTTTCCAGGAGGTCTAGAAGTGGTAAAACAATTAGAGCTTAACAGAATAACAATAATCCAATTACGTACAATTTACTACGAGATAATCGATTGATTCATGCTTTGAGTAGAGGTCGTTTTCAATGAAAGTAGTCGTCAAATTCGTCGTTTCATGAAGTATCAGAAAAATAAAAATGTAAACGCAAATTATTTTAGGGGATTCCTGTACTAGTTTGCCCACAAAACTTTAACGATGCCGACGGTTCCCAAATCGTTCACCGGCAATGTGTTATATCCTATTTCAATCCACGTGGTCACCTATCCAAGTACGAACCGCTAAAACCTTGCTTGACTGCTGTGATCTGACGAGAACTTTCGATTCGATTTGAAAAGTGTTATTAATAAAACAGTACAATATTTGTTCGATCAGTAATCTTACAAATATTGGCCGACAGGTCATACATTTTGAATTATCTAACATAAATATGAGCCCCTGGTGATAACACATATCTCCAGATTAAGTTAGGAGAACTGGATTGGTTTTTCAATAATTAATTAATGAGCTAACAGAACTTTGTTATTATCCTATTTGAAATACTGTTACGGAAATTTTATTGAAAAACTGTGTAAATATTTACAATATCTGCAAGGGAATAATGACAACAGAAATAACGTAATAGAAGAAATAAAATATTCATACACGTAAACTCACCAATAGCTATTAGAGAGAAAAGTTTTCGTATATGGGTATTTTCCGTGTACGCCAGTTGGTGTCTTAGCTTTAAGTGCATGTCAAAGTTCTTGGTTCTCTCCCAAGTATTTGACATTAAGCTGGGGTGTTATCTTTTGCCCATCTAGGGTCACATTCTGGAAGACCCGATGATTGGTACGCTTTTTGGCAAAGACTATTGTCTCCGTCTTAGTAGCGCTTAATCGAATCGAGGCAGTTGTGATATCCGGAAGAAGGAAAATGAGGCCAGCCCATTTCCTGATAGAAGGATAGACAGTCTCGGTGGGCAACCGGGCCAGAGCGCTTGGAGTCGATCTCTCGTTCAAAATTCATCTAACGAAAGTGACGAAGAAAGTGGCAACTCTGACCGAAGCCTTGCATAGACTTATGCCGAATATGAGAGGCCCAAACAAGGCATAGAGAAGGATCCTGAGCTCAGTCGCCGACTCAATCATGTTATACGCCGCTCCAATATGGGTACAGGCGCTATATAAAGTGACATACAGACGCCAACTTGAGCTTGTCCAAATAAAGAACACCCTAAGGATATGTAAAGCGTATAGGACCATATCCACAGAGGCGATCCTAGTAATAGCGTCCCTCCTGCCAATCTATCTAAAGGCAGAGACTAGAGACGCAAAGTACAGATTGACAAATTCTGAAGAATACAAGACGGGAATTGACACGAAAGATTAAGTTTCCGAAGCTAACTGCATCGGTTCCGAAGAGCAGATACCCCCGACAGCTACTATTATGAAGAGATGGACGACGCGGATCACACCATATTCTCGTGTGCTAAATGGGCAAACATAAGACGGAGAGCCCAAACACAGCTGGGGGCAGATCTGATCCCCGATAACATCGTCGGATTGATGCTGAATAGCTAGGAAAGCTGGACCATTATAGAGGACACGCTTGTGGTGATTATGTCCACAAAGTGCCAAGAAGAGTTGAAAACCCAACAAGAAGAGCAAAGTCCCGTAAAAGCGGAACCACACGAAGAACAAAGTCCCGAAAGGGCTGAACCACAGGAGAAGCAAGAGAGTGTTTGGAAGAAATGCTTTAGCGATTCGGAACACCTCCATGGAGTGGGGTTTTAGTCGGTAAGAATCCGACACTACCACCCAAAACATCTGGGTGGTGTCTTTCGAAGGTTTCCCCACTCCCAACGCTTGCAAAAAAGATCTGTCGGCGAGATAGGAAAAACTAGTTTGATGATATGGTTGCTAAAGTTGTAGTTTAGCATTTGGTATAAATATTAGACCACCGATCCAGGTTCTGTCGAAGGTTTTCTCGATGTTCAGTAAGGTCGGTTACATTGTCTTCATTTAATTATTCGATCACCTTGTTAGCAATTCGGGTCACTTGCAAGGTCGTATTAATTCCCACCGTGAATCGAAATTAATAAGGATTGGTGATCTCTTTTTTTAATTTTTATAGACGATCATAGCTTTGGAAGTTAAGTACATTTACTGCTAAAGCGAAGGGCGAGAACTTTATTTTGACCATCTCTCCTTGGAAGGGAATGGCAAACTACCGAGGTAATCTGCCATGAACGCCCATCTCGAAATGAAGTGTATTACACTTTCCGTGGTTCGGAGCCTAGGTTAAGCAAGTAGGTCCTCTATGTATGTGAAAACACTTGGACTCATTTTACACACATAGAAATAAATTGGCTCATGACGTTCAGAAACGAACAGTACGACTTAGTAGTAGTAATGATCTTTTTAGTCGTCGTTCAGTTGATGTAAACTAATTTTTTCAGTTACTTTGGCGAATGTTTGAACAAGATGATTGATAGTTGAGCGATAGCGTTGAATGGTTGTTTGGTTTGCGTATGGGAATGGTTAGTTAGGCATTGTTTCCAGGCCGTCAAAAAATATTAGGGCTTGAGAATTGCATTCATGATGAAAATTTAGCTTTACAATGCCTTTCCGCCATTAACATTTTGAAAATCTTGTTCTCAATTTTGTTCGACCCTGAAGCTTTGTTGTTGGATGGGATTTTAATATTTCGGTGGCATTTGTCTGAAGGATTTTGAATTGTCGGGTATTTATCTAGTATAATGACTAAAACGGTTATTTTTATTGCATTACGTCACCGTCGCTGTGCAATCACTGGTTATGGTTATTAATTAGTATTATACGTATTATACGTGCATTCATGAATAAAATAAAATTACAAATTTAAACAAAAGTACACTTAGCTAATAACGTACTTTAGTGAATCACGGCGGCAAAGGTATGCAAATACAATGGTTCAATAGTTCATATTATCATGAAGTTATTTTAAATTTCACAGAATTTCCGCTTACCGAATAAATGATTTGTAAATTTGAAAAAATAAAGTCGATTACGTCGATAACTACGAAAAACCTTTTTAAAAAATTAAACATTAAAAAGTGCAACTCGCCTCATGACCTTTCTTATAATTTCTTCTGATACAAAGGTTATAAAATCGATAATAAAAATTTTATCTTGTATAATAATTACGATTACATACAAGTAACATAATTTTCTAGTTAGAAACCTCTTTTTAATGGAATATTATTTTAAATTTCTTTAAATTGGTATATTTATTCAATAGCTCGTAAGCTTAGTGTATAATAATCGTATGAATAAATCTGAGCGTGACACTCATTCTTCTTTAGTACGGGTAATTAAAAGGTCGTGGAAAGTTGAAATTTTGCATGGGATGTAGTCTGAGTATTTTTAAAAATGCATCGCTATTATAAACTGTGTAGTAGTTTGATTCCATTTGTGTAATTGAAGCAGCCATGACGAATTATTTGAATGGCCAATATTTATTTCTGTGTATAGTTATAGTGCAAATTAATTAATAACTTCTGTTGAGTACTAATTAAGTAAGTTGTCATATTCTGGAAATTTAAAAACTCCCATTGTTAAATGCCTTTTCTAATGCCTATGTTAAGTGATTTTTCTAATACCTTTGTTAATTGCTTTTTCTAATACCTTTGTTAATGCCTTTTTCTAATACCTATGTTAATTGCTTTTTCTAATACCTTTGTTAATCGCTTTCTAATACCTTAATGGGGTCCGGCATATTCCTTTATCTTCTTAAGTACAGGGCCCCATTATACATGTACTTTAGTGCCTGATGCAATAAGCCTGTCTGTATTATGCAAAGGCACGCAATTTATTATTTAATTAGTTTAGGGGTTCCTAGAATGCTCCTGTTCAAATAGTAACACTTGTGCCTTTATTAGGCAATTCTAGGAAACCCTCTCTTTCGTTACTCTTAATATTTTCTTAAAATAAGTTAACCTGCGAAGTATCGAGGGAATGTTAAATCAGTTAATTTTGTGAGTCGAAACTGCAAGGTACACATTGCAAGTACGAAACAGTTTTCAAACTCCTTATTATACTCATCAATTCAAGGAGCATTTGTAAATCAGTTGTTATACGTTGTTATTCATTTAATGTTGTGTTTTGTAAAGAAAATTGTTAAGTGATCCAAAACGTGTTTTAAGTAAGGCCAAGAAGCTAGCAACACCCATTGTAGCCGATTATGAATGTTATCGATTACAAGAATATCACAATGTTAGATATTACTGTGTTGATTTTTATGTCATAATTTGAAAATGAAAAATTTTAATTATGTCTGTGTTTAAATGTAATTACGCCAAATTTATGTTTTTATTTTTATTGTAAAGTTACGTAATTATCGCGTACTTAGTAGTGAACAAAACATCTCACTAAAACTCGGGCGGTAGTTGATTTACCACCCTTGTTATTAATATACTATTAATTATGTTTCTAGAGATGGTCATAGATTTGGCAGTTAAGTGCGTCTACTGCTAAGCGAAACGCTGGGATCGAATCCGGTCATGAATGTCCATCTCGAAATGAACTGTATTACACTCCCCGTGGTTCGGAGCCCACGTTAAACAAGTAGGACCTATTTGTATGTGAAAGCACTTGGATCTCATGCTAATAAATTTCGATCAATACATTTAAGTTTTGATTTAAACAATAAATATTGTAATAATAAGCATACTAACCAGTTTTTAATATTATTTATGTGCAAAATTTTAAAATAAATTCGTCATACCTACTGACTAAACCAAGCCATAGGCGTCAAATGAAAGAAAATCAAAATTATTTTTCATGTGGTGGAAACTTAGAGGAAATTGTATTAAAAAATAATAAGAACCCACGTTATTAAAAATTTTCTTTTGCTTGTTAAATTGAATTTTGCAAATTTTATAAGTTAAAATATGATCTTCAAATTTCAAACAAAATATTTACCTGCGGCAAAATGCTTTTTTTACAATTTTGTTTAGTTCGCTTAATTTGTTATTAAAAAATTAAGCAACACATCGGTGAATACAATCTACTCTATAAATATAGGTAGTTAAGTTTTAAAGTAAATGGAAAACCTTAAACAGACTCAAAGGAAACTGACAATTATGGTATACAAGGACGATCCTCCTAGTAATTTAATAAACGTCAAAAATTTTATTTTAATTCTTAAAATATTTAATTAGACAATATTATTTCCTAGTTGAAAATTTTTAGTTCACTGGTTTATACTTCTGAGATATTTCCGAATCCCATCTCAATTAGCAGAAAACTGTATACGTGTGATAACACTAAGAATATATGAAATCAGTCAAATTTAATGCCAAATGCATAGAAATTTAATTGAAATTTAATTTCAGTAATGTAATTGACTTTATCGTATTTTACAATGCACAAGAGTAAATGAAGTTTCGAAAATGCAAATAAAACCAAAGCTTATCACCTTCTGAGTGGCTGCAGAAAACGGATCAATGGTTTTCTCGACATTGCGAGATAATGACAAATACTGTTTATTTGAAAATCTTAACTCCTGAACTAACATAATGAAAGCAGTGACGTAGCGCAATGCAAATACTGGTTTCATCAAATGACGAGTCAGCTAGCAGTTCGTACTTGGATGGGTGACCGATTTAGGAACATCTCGTATAGCTGTTAAATGCCCCACACCGTTCTTTATAATATTAGTAGTTAGGAATCGAGGAAACAACAAGGAAACATTAAGAGGTTAGATAAAGTAGCCATTAGCGGTCTAAGGTCTAAGAAGAAGAATTAATAAGAAAATCTATATAACATAACGTAACTATTAAATCACTTATTTCATTATAATATATCGTGGAACTAACAGCTACTGAAGAGGTGACGAACATTTACAAAATCCGGAGGACTACAAAACAGGAAACTGGAAGAGATTTATAAAAAGATATAAATTGTCTCTACAAAATTTATTTTCATCTAATTCTGTTGTTTTTGTTTGAACCTTATTTCATCGCCACTACAATTTCTTGGTGCATTTTATTCTCAATTCCGTAGGTTTAAAATTAAAAACACAACACTAGGAAATTTTTAATTCGCAAAAAATTAACAAAAACTACAAAGTACTGAAAATAAAAACCAGCCGTTAATATAATTCATTATTTGTATGGTATGCGGGTTTGTAGGATGCTCAATTTAAACTATAAGCGCGAGCACAAAGTTTTATATTATACTATGTCGTAAAATAAAAGCTGACAATAATATCACGGAGTTTACAATTGATTTGATTTCCTGTCGTTTAATTTATATAATCGAGTATGTTCATCATTTTGTGTTTCAAAGAATATGCCGGTTCATATTCCTTGATTTAACAATAAATCCGTGAAATTTTTAAGTAATGTTGTGGTTGTGTTTCTTAAGTTGGTTTTTATATTAGACGTTTTTCAAAATAGTTAAGCAAGAGCTTCAAATTTTGCATCATTTTTTGATCTCTCCAGTCGTTTAGCGTGATGCTAACAGAAGCATCGTGATCCATCTCTTCTATGCATGTGACATGCGTTCAATATGTTCTCGCATACATAGAGGACCTACTTGTTTAACGTGGGCTCCAAACCACGGGAAGTGTAATACACTTCATTTTGAGATGGATTCTCTTGGCAGATTACCTCGGTGGTTTGCCATTGCCTTCCGAGGAGAGACGGTCAGAATAAAGTTCATACCCTGCCCGGATTCGATCCGAGCGTTTCGCATTAGCATCAGTAGACGCATTTAACTGCCAAAGCTATGACCGACTCTCATTTTTTGATACGATGAATTAAAATTAGTAGGTATTTAATTGTTCTAATATTTTATTGCTAAATAAATATCAAAAAGCGTACTAAATAATTAGAATTAAAATATGCGGTATTGCAGTTACACGCATTAAAATAAGGCGATTACATTTTGGACGCAATGGATTTAATTTAATAATATTAGAATTAAAATATGCGGTATTGCAGTTGCACATATTATTAATATAAGGCGATTACATTTTGGACGCAATGGATTTAATTTAATAATATTTTAAATTAATATTAAACATGCAAATACTGAGCTTCATTTTTAGTTAAATAGTTAATTACATAACTATAAATTGTTAATTAGAATTAGAAGTAGATCGGCTTATTATCGATATATACTGGGTGTTCATTTAAAAATTTTATTTTTTTAGTAATTCTAAGAAAAACAAAAAAAAACACGTTGGTTTAAATAACGAGCTGGACGTTCAAAATCTACACTATGTTTGAATTTTAAGTTTAACCCCCTCCCATATCACCCCCGATCATACGATACATCATGTTAAGGTAAAAGTAGAAATAATCTTCACTCATGTGCGATAAAAAAATTGAATTTAATAACGATAGGCATGGCCTGAATGTTAGTGAGATCAACTGCTAATGCAAGATTCCCAGGTTCTATTCTGGGTACAGTCTAAAATTTCATGACCGTCTTCCGTGCTTCGATGGGCACGTTAAGCTCTCGGCCCCCCTGTGTTAATGATTTGTCATCATCGCAATAAAAAATAGGGTACAGGCATATCGAAAAGCAAGGTAACTAAAATTTTTAAAAGCTCCGAGAAATACCGAAATACCAAATATTCGGCAGAATATAACAAAAAATATTAAATATAATAAAAAGCAAATAAGTCCGAATAAAGTGATTATAATAGAATCTTGTAAAAAATTGAAACAAAATTCTATCACACAAAAATTCAAAATGAACGAAAAATAGAATAAAAATGCACCCCCCCCCCACAATTAGGTTAGGGCCAGCGACTTGCACCTAAGACCCGTTTTACATTACACTAAAATTTTCAGTACTAAAAATCCAATGCGCGCGTCGAATTATGACACTGACAACAAGAAATTAGAACAAGTTCTATTTTCTTGTTGTCAGTGTCCTGATTCGACGCGCGCATGGTGTAAAATTAGTTTCATAATTTAAAATAACGAGCTTGAGTAATTTTTCAAATGAGGCGGCATTGTTCATTCGCAAAAAGTTTTTATATGCCATTACATCTTCGGTTAATAATTCTTGGTTCAACATATTTAAAATTCCTTTTCCTTCCATTCTTCTTTCAATCCACGGTTAAGTCCACAATCGCTTTCTTTTCAAAGTTGTTTGATTTTTTGATTTTACAAGTAACATTGTAATAATTATTATCACAGCCGAAGCACATAATTTTTTTCTTTTGCTAATTTGCATTTTTATTTAATTATTTTAAATCACTTTTAAATAACAAACCAATTGACATTTGACAATTTACCTAATGCGCGCGGCGCATATTCAGTCGCTGAAAAAGTTAAAATCGTCAGTTGTAGTTGCAAACAGGAAAGAATTACAACAAGTTTTCTATCTTCCTTATTCAACGCGCGCATTAGATTTTTAGTAGGTACTAAAACTTTCAGTACTGAAAAATTTAGTGTAATGTAAAACGGGTCTAAGTGATAACTTTAAATATTAACAATTAGGTACATTATTATAGTAAAGTGTCTTAAGAAAACAACTGAATGCTAAATCGATTTACATGGTTTTCAGTAAGGCACTCCTTACAGGTACATATGTAATCATTTGAGATGATATCGGTTAAATTAGTGGATTACCACTGGATGAAAGATGGACGTCACAACACAGATCAGGCATGAAAGATAGATACCATTTTTTTTCTGATGGACAGTTTTGCCTTTTTTTAATATTTGATATCTGTTACGATTTAGTTAAAAGAAAGGTATAAGTATTAACGTTACAACCGTATATCAAATTTGGGTGGCAGTCAGCTAACGCCCGTCACTCCAAATGATTTGAAAATTTCCTATTGCAAAGAGGAAGGTTTATATAGTATACTGTAAAAATTTTTGTGTGAGAATGTATAGTCAAAATTTTGAAATAATCGAATTTGAAGTTTGAAAAATTACATGTAAAAACTTAACGAGATTCCGCGCGTCGCTCTTATTTTGTTGACGGTACGCGTGGAATCAATGACCCTAACACTTAGAGTATTTCGCACCGGCAGAAGCACCACGTCTTTCGTACCTGTAACATCGATTATTTTCTGTTTTTACGCAATTTTTAGGGGGTGAAACGTTAAAGATAACTGCCCCATACCGCGACTATACTTTTTAATGCTTTTTCAAGGGTCTCTAAGCTCCCGGTTTCCTTAATCCCGGTTTTCTTGATGGTAGGCGCTTCTAGTATGTTTAGCCTAGTAACCAGAGTCAAAACCGCCCTGGAGGGGTGCAGAGCGGAGCGGAGCGGCGCCCCGGAAGAGTAGGTTTTGACGATGGATAACCCTCCTTATCGAATGCACACCCCAAAAATCGAAGAAAAAAAAATTTATTTTTTCAGTTTTTCGGCAATACACGGGTTATATTCGATTTTTTGATAATATTTATTACTAATATCTACTAATCACACCCCCAGCTATCCCAATTTCAAAGAAAAATTCAAATCGGAGCGAAAATATTTCACTCGATTTGAAGGGAACGCGATGCATTTCATCGCGTCTGCCTGGGGGGCGCGGCCTATTAGAACGTTTTCTTCACTAAATTTACGTACTTTCGAATTGATTTTTTTCAAAATTTTGGTACATTCTCACATAAAATTTTTACAATATACTCTATTAACCTTCCTCTTTGCAATAGGTAATTTTCAAAAAATTTGGAGTGACGGGCGTTAGCAGACTGTCCCCCAAATTTGCTATGAACAAGCGCGCTAAGAATCTCTCGTTAATCCAACATACATGCTCGTCAGAGCGATTTTCTTAATATTTCGAAAACTAAGTAGGTACAAACGAAAATAAAAGAGGTACAAATAAGATACAAACGATTGAGGTTATTTTGGATTTGAAATTGGAAATGGGTTGGGCTAGCATTTTGCCAGTTCCCCAACATTTTTTAAAATATCTCCAAATGAAAAAAGGTACAAACGATAGAGACTATTTTGAATCCAAAATTCGAAATGGGGGACTAGCATTTCGCCTGCTCCCCCAATGAATTTTTGAAATATTTCGAAAACGAAAGAGGTACAAATTGGTACAAACGAGGTAGAAACGCTTTAGACTTTTTTGGATCCAAAATTGGAAATGGGGGGGGGGAGAAATGCACCTAAAACTAAATGCTCAAAGAACTAATTGAATAAATGAGTTGAAGGACAGTCCATAGACCTACATTAAGAGGAAGAGAAGGATTTAATTAATCCATTTATGAGTTAGAGCTAAACATGGAAAGATGAAACAAAAAAATGATTTTATTCGGAAATGATTTTATTTTTACGCAAATCACGTTAGCAGAGATAAACATGTGCACTCCACTATTACCTAATATAATAAAACAATAAATCAATTATTTGGTTCTGTATTGTTCAAAAATCATGTATACTTTACAAGAAAAAATAAAAATAATATTTATTGGCGGAGCTGAAAATCGTTGTGCTCGTAAAACTGCGCGAATTTTCAATAAAAGCCACCCTGAAAAAATGTAAGGCCACCAATATGTGATAAAGTTAGTACGAAAATTTGAAGAAAGCGGTTCCATATGTGAATTGAAAAAGCTTTCAGAAGTTAAGAAATTGCTCTAGGGACCTTTCTTGACATAGAGGGAGAATTTGATAACACGTCCTTTGAGTTTATAGAGGGAACTGTTAATAGTCTTGGAGTAAGCAGGCTGGATCAGCTCCACCATGAGAGCTGAACAGACATCTTCGGAGGTCTCTGCCGCACGTGAGTGTCCGTATCGGGGGGGGAGGGTTATTTTACTTATACCGTGATGCCTGGTGGTGGATAACCTTCTACGGGAGCTGGAGCGAACTGATGTACATACACAACGATTTACTGATGATATCGCAATCCTTGCGAATGGGAAATTCGGGGGAGTTGTATATTTAGTGATGCAAAAATCACTTAGAACTGTTGAGAGATGGTGCACAAGAAAAAGACTGTCGGTCAACCTGTGAAAACCTTAGTGGTTGTCTCCACGCGGCGCAGAAACCTGCAAGTGAGGACTCTAAAAATATGGGAAGAGGAACTGCTTTTAGCAAAATAGATTAAGTATCTGGATCTCACTTTGGACGACTCCCTGACCTTCACACCTCATAGTTATACGAAATGCAACAAACAGAGTGACACGGACCCCATGGACCTGCAGAAGTTTGATTGGAAAAACCTGAGGACTAAGACCAAAAATAGTACTTTGGTTGTACACCGAGATGGTGATTCCCAAGGTAGCATACTCTGCCCGAATTTGGTGGTATAAAACCAAGAAACGGACAACCATAAACAGGCTTAACAAGCTGCAAAGACTTACGTGCCTAGGTATCGCGGAGAATTAGGCCAACGCCCACTGCATCCATGGAGGCTTTTCTAGATTGCATCCACTACATTTAATGGTGGAGGCTGTGGCTCTATTAGCAACATTTTTTTTTTTTTATTGACTCCAAAATCATACAATCTGTCTTTACATTGACAATAAGTACTTGTTATGACTTTATTTTAGGACATGTGGAGTGACTACCCAGTGGTCGTCCTCCTTTAGAGCTAAGTTACTTTACTTATATGTGAAAAATTTAAAAATTTTGAAAAATTAATTAATTACTTAAACAAATTTTGAATCCAAATACAATAATGATACCAGGTTAAATCTGGTAGTTAGGTCTGATGGTTTGAATCGTTTTAGTCGTCTTGGTTCGTCTGATTTACTCATAAGTGTGTTTACAAGTTTGTTGGAATGCACTTTCACTCTTTCGCTGTATTTTTCACTATAATCCCGCACTTCTTGTCGTATTGAGGTTAACCTCAGGTCTTTTTGTATGGTTAGGTTTGGCACGTACCAGGGCGCGTTCACTATTACTCGAAGCACCTTGTTCTGAAACCGTTGCAGGATATCTATATTTGAATTGCTCGCTGTACCCCAAAGCTGAATACCGTACGTCCAGATCGGCTTCAGGACAGCTTTGTATATCAGTAATTTATTATCTTGAGATAGTTGTGATGTTCTACCTATCATCCAGTACAGTTTGTTTAGTTTATGACCTAGCTGCTTTCTTTTTGTAAATATATGTTTTTGCCAAGTTAATCTTCGGTCCAGGTGTAAGCCAAGATATTTTGCACTTTCTGAATGTACGAGCTGTTTCCCATGCAGTGAAACCGCCGGGCAATCTTCTTTCTTCATCGTGAATGTAACGTGTATTGACTTGCTTTCGTTAGCTTTAATTCTCCAAGTTGTTAACCATTGTTGAACTTTATCAAGATGAGCCTGCAGATTTCTTGAAGCCATTACAGGATTGGTGTGCGATGCTAGAATGACTGTGTCATCTGCAAAAGTTGCAGTTGTGGTTAATCTCGTCGTAGGCAAGTCTGCAGTATATAGCAAGTATAGTGTTGGCCCCAGCACGCTTCCTTGCGGCACACCTGATGATATTAGTTGAAGGTCGGTGTACTCATTTTGGTGTTTAACTAGTAAATATCTTTCAGACAAGTACGATTTCAATAGCTCGTAGACATCATGTGGGAGGTGTTTTTTCAGCTTATAGCATAAGCCAGTGTGCCAAACCTTGTCAAAAGCCTGCGTTATATCTAAGAAAGCGGCGTAGCAATACCTCTTTCCCTCCAGATCATTATTGATTTTATTGACAACGCGGTGAACCTGTTCAATCGTTGCGTGATTGTTTCTAAAGCCATATTGGTGATCCGGAATAAGTCCATTTTTATTAATAATTGGTTTTATTTTATTAATTAGAATTTTTTCAAAAACCTTTGACAAGACTGGCAGTAGACTAATTGGTCTATACGAGCTAACCTCTTCTGCTGGCTTTCCGGGCTTAGGCAGCATTATGATCTGCGCGATCTTCCACTCATTTGGAAAGTGACCAATTCTGGTAGCTGCGTTTAGGATCTGTGTAATAGCCTGAATGGATTTCTTCGGTAATTCCTTCAGGATCCCTCTCGTACTCAAGTCGAAACCTGGAGCCTTTCTTGGATTTATATCTAATTTGATTGTTTGTTTTACCTCGCTAGATTTGATCTTTTTCATTGGCAGGCTCATCTGATATGGAGTTTCAAGATAGTCACACATTTCCTTTTCAGTTTCTGCAGGTGATTCACTCTGGAAGGGTTTGAACACCCCTGCCAGGTGGTTGGCAAATGTAGCAGCCTTTTCTTTATTGCTTTTGGACCAGTTTCCATCTTTATCTCTAATGGGAGAAATTTCCAGTTGTGGTCTCTTTAGTTTTTTGGTTGCTTTCCAAAGTGAATAGTCATTTAATTCGTTTGCCGTTAGGTTTTCTAGGTAATTCTGAATTTCTTGATTTTTTATGTCTAGCATTAGTTTTTTTTTAGGTCTTTTGTAGCCTTATTGAGGGCCCTTTTATTTTCTTCTGTTCTTGTATTTTGCCAGCGTTTTCTGATTCGTCGTTTTTCAGCAATCATGTCTTTAAGCACTATGGGACAATTTTCTTCCTTAGTTTTCTTTTTAATTTCTGGGGTCGCTTCCCATGCAGCCCTTTGGATACTTTTAGTGAGGGTATTCACTGCTTCATCGATATATTGTGCTGTTTTTAGAGGTATTTTCAGATCTGTTAGTTCATTTAGCCTACTTCTGAAGAATTCCCAGTTTGTGTGTTTGTTGCTGAGCATTGGTTGGCTTGTTGTTAGTATTACCTGTGAGTACATAGTTACTATAATTGCTGAGTGGTCTGCTGCTAGTTCGTAGCATGATGTTGTTTCACACTGTCTGGTGTTTATACCTTTGGTAATACAGAAATCGATAAGATCAGGTTTCCTTCTACGATCTGTTGGCCAATATGTAGGCTCTCCCGTGGATATTAGCAACATACAGGCTGACAATTAATGGTCAGGGTAAGATTACCCCAAGAAAGAGGTACCACACCATGATCTTCAACTCAATAAAGAGCAACAACGTGCTTAACCTGCAATCCACCACAACTACCACTGTGAGGGACTTCCGAAAACCTGCTGAGTTTGACTTATCTGGGGATAGTGCTGTCTCACCAAACATCTCAATGTCATTGGGGTACCTGAAGATTCTATATGCAGGAAGAGGATGAGACCCCATACTACATCTTATGTGAATGCTCGGCCTTGACAGTGAGAAGGCGTAAGTTATCTTGGATTTCCATACCCAATAACTGCAGCGATAGTACAAGCACGATTCGGCTGCATAGTCGACTTCTTCGTTGAGGAGATGCGCTTTTTGGAGTAAACACTGAACGTAAAGCACAATAAGCTTAAGCTTCAGCGCAGTGGGCGACATACACCACAACCCATTGATAATAAAAACCTAAACCGACGTGTTTTTTGTTTTTCTCAAATTTACTCAAAAATAATTTAAAAAGGCCTGGCTACTTGTGAAATGAACATCTGGTATAAACAGACGTTTAGAATTAATTTAAAATTTATCTGCCAAAAAATTAAACAACAGGAAATCAACCACCTGAACCAGGAATAAATTTCCTACGAGTAAGTTTTACTGAAAAACAAAAAATGCTCAAACTGCAAACAATGGCAAGTAAACTAAAATATTTACTAAAATTTAGATAAATATTTTGTTTAAGCACGTCGCAGCGCACAGTGATAATGTAAAAGTATAATATAAATAACAAGTTATCCTTCCTCCAACGTAATAAATCGAGATAACTTAATTTTAATATAAAGCATTGTGAAAATTTAATTTTAAGCCTACGTATTAAGTGTGTTTAAAATTTCGTTTACTTATTCATGCATTGCGTTTATTTAATAATAAAAATAACTAAAATTTGAAGTTTTACATTTTCCTTAAAAGCAAATCAAATCTATTTTTATTACAAAATTTTTAATGTAAGTCTAAAAAATTACTTGATTAAATATTTATAAATTTACACAACGAATTAGTGCTGCTGTGGGATTAAACTATATACAAAACTCGCACCTACTAAGTTTTAATTCATGTCTCAAGTCTTGTTTTGTTTAATATTTTGCTTTTCAAGCGCGCAATTTTACATAATCTAACACCTCTTTTTGTTAAATTTATATATTCGTAATTCGTTGTAGAACAGGGATTAATTTAAAATTCTGATAAGTGTCTAAATTAACTCTAGGTGGAATTATTATTCATATAGGTGTATTAAGATAATATTGGAACAAAATGTTCAATATTGGATTCCAATACAAGAAATTTGTAAATTTGTTCGAACGTATAATTTGATTAAAAAAAAGTTGTTTCTTTGTTCAAAACTACGATGCTTTACTTATTCAGCATTATTGCAGATCGACTAATCATGTGAACAATGAACACTTTATATTTTTTAGAACATACAATTTTTTAAATATCGTAATCGATGTATTCGTAGTTTAATGAATTGAAAATTGATATTAATCATATCTGTATTTTTATAATAACCTAGCAAATGCACAAAACACTTTTCAGAACCGTAGAGCTTAATGCCAACCGCATGTTTTCTTTTAATATTTTGCTTTATTAACTTTACCTACCACCCTACAATACCACGATATTTTAATTTTAGTTCCCTGCAATAACCCACATATAACAGAATATGACGGCTAGTCGCCCCTTTTCAAAAACGCCTTCACATCAAGTGTGATGTAGATCTTCTGATTGTCTTTATAATTACGTTAATAAAAACAAAAAAGTTTTATAGAATTTCAGGAAAGGGGTAAAGTATAAACTCGTATCCACTCAGGCCACCCTTTCGGGCCCATTGTACAATTTCTTTTTGTTGCTTACCTCAAGCTTCACACACCGATAGTGTCAAGTATGACCGCAGCCATTAGCAGGCCGGTCGGCCTCACCACCTCACCAGAACTCCCCTTTACTGTTTGATTACCTTGTTAACGTTTAAAGTTTATTTTAATATTAATTCCAACATTTAGAAAATGGATACATTTTAAATAAATATCTAAGGTGTATTATATTATATATTTTTATTAAAACATATTACAGTAGCCTTCGTTTATCTACTATGTATAGATGGTGTATAGATAGCTCACAGAGTGGCCTTTAGGCCGCACTATCAAGGCCAGCATGTTCTAGTCTAGATGGATAAGGGCGGCCAGTTGACCGCCCGCGCAATCTATTTAAAACATATAATAGCATAAATTTATTTATGTATCTTTCTGTGTATATATAACGCTAAATTTATCTAATGATCCCCCGCCCCATTGCGGTCTTTAGACCGCATATCGAAGGTAATCGTAAACTAGATCGCTGTCTGTCCAACTAGTCTAATATAATAACGACCCACCGGCCCAATAATATTTATCTCGGACTTTGTCGTGCTTGACATATTTGTGACCACTTTTAACCACTTGGAAATCTAGCACCTATGGATCGGTTCATTCATTTATTACCAACCCAAAGTAGTTCATATCGTCGGCTGAGTTTCGGTCGGTCGTAATATTAAATTACGTACAAAAGTACGTAATTTAGAGTACGAGCCTAGGCTCTTGCAAAATTTTGGTTTCGCAGTAGTATCCGAACGTAAAAATATCATAATATAAATATTTTCCAAATTAAAATTGACCCAAAACGACGTAAAATAGATCTAAGACTTGGACATTTTTTCATAAACGTAGATATAAGTTTGAAAGGATTACATCAAACTAAAAACTCGAAATTCGGTTAGTAAATAACGAAGTCGTGTGTAAAATCTTTGAGCACCTTTAAAACAAAATTAATCCCATTTTGTTCAAATTTTTTCCATCCACCACCTAATGTGAAAAATGTTCAGTTTTCAGGTGAACTGGAAGTAAAAAATCATTTTCTGTTCCGAGGTTTGAGATTAATTATTATATAGCGATTATAATTATACGGAGAACTATAAAACTTTTTAAGATGTGGTTTGCGGTGAATTTCCGGAGACTTAAATGAAGAACAAACTTGCAATTTTCTATCACACAATTGTTTTGTGGCAAAATGAGAACTCAGAGTTTCTCAACAAAATGAATCAGACTTGCATCGTTTGCCTTCGTTTCGCTCAATCGATTAACTTTTTAAAATAAAAATTCGATTAGTGATTTTTAAGAATCTTTTTATAATAAATCTATAAAATGTTAGTTAATGCATATTGGTAAATTTTAATAATTGAAAATATATAAAATCGATGTTCGTTAGTTTTGTAATGTACTGTAACATAATATAATATGTATGTACATATACATACATAACATAATAATAAATTAGCACCAGTTAAAACAATTGCATTGTTTAGTTTTTTAGCATTCACATGTTTACATTGCAATTCCGAATACATGAAAAACTGCGATTATCCTAACTGTTGATTTTTTTTGTTCAACCGAGCGTACGAGTTTCTTTTCTCGTTTTGCGTACCCCTGTAAATTGCTTTGCGTACCCCTAGGGATAAGTATTCCCCCGGTCGAATAACAATGCGTTACAACATGATAATGTTATTGTTGTTACTATAATAAATTTATTTACTGTAATGTACTAAACTAAAATTTAATCCACTAAATTGTTTTAAATAATTAATCCCCCAGTTAATCTGGTAAATACGTTTAATTATATTTTTAGTTTTACAAGCCTACAAAATGCATAGTACTTAAAAATTTTACGCAACATTTTTTACATAATTATATACAGTTCCACGATTCTATAAATTTTATAGTAGTTAATGGAAACAAATCAAATGCTCTATAAATTCAAATGTCTTTGGTTATGTAGTAGGGTGAAATTTACATTTAAGCTTGAATTTTTTATATATTGACAGTTTATTTTTCAATATTTTAAAAATTAAATATTCTAACGTGAAATATTTGATACATAAAAATTTTAAATTTCCAATAGAGAAAAATTTAAAATATAATAAATAAACCAATAGTATGTATCCTTAAATTTCAACTTCGAAAAGTGCTCATATTTGTAAGCAACAGAGAAAATTTAAAAGATACCTACTATGTTAGAAATATTGATCTATATGTTATTGTTTTGTTACTTTATCAGAATTTGCTAGCTCGTGGTCCATTAAAAGTAGTACTTCTTCAAAGCAACCTTTAAAGCTTTCAAAGTAGGCATTTTAAATTTTATAGTATAGCAACAAATCAATAAAATAAATTTAAACTTTTACCAAATATACATAATATATTGTAACGGAAATTCTGCTGATATTACTATTAA
Organism: Podabrus alpinus; assembly: GCA_932274525.1. Lineage (NCBI taxonomy): Eukaryota > Metazoa > Arthropoda > Insecta > Coleoptera > Cantharidae > Podabrus > Podabrus alpinus. Next base: position 22,638,904 of record OW026455.1, read on the forward strand.
TTAATTCTTTTATATCCGGTACAATTAATTATAACTTTTAACTACAATGAAATCCACAATAACGCGTAACACAAAAATTAATTAAAAATAATGTACAAGGGGAATCGATAACTTAGGTAAAAACGGTAAAAGGAAAGGAGTTTCACAAAAATCCCGAAAGTGGTTTGTAACAAAATCACATTAATTAAATCGATCTATGCAGCCGTTAGATTTTTTTTCAATTTTGAATAGTAGTCAATTTTGAAATTTTTAAAAATTTGATAATTTGAATTGCTGTTAATTGATTACACTCTTGTCATAAAGAGATTATAGCAGGCATCGATTATGCAGCATTATTACAGAAATTAAAGGTAACTATAGAAAAAACAGAAAGGGCAAAGTGAAACAAACATTTTTGCTCCTCCATGACAATGCACAAGCTCACAAATCAAAAGTCTCACTGGCTGCTATTAAAAAGTGTGGCTTAGAAAAAGTATCAGGTTGATGCATAAGTTTGTAGCGTTCTTGGTTTTCAAGGTAAGAGAAAACTTTGGAAACAAATTTGTTTGAGAAATATCAATGTCATTTTAATGTCATAGTATTGTTTTATTGAATACTTTTTGAATTTTTCAATTTGTAAAACGTTAGGGATAATATTGTTGGCTAAATAAAATGGAGTGTCAAGTACAAAAAAATTAACATTTCCGACATATCCTTTACTTTGAGTTTAACCGAGGAGTTAAGGCATCGGAGGCCGCTAGAACCATTTGTGCCGTTTACCGAGAGAATCCCTTCGTGAAAAGTAATGCACGAAAATGATTTTCTTGTTTCAAAAAGCGGCATTTTGATATGAATGATTTCCCACGTTCAGGGAGATCATCCGGCTTTGATGAAGACCGATTAAATACTTCAATTCGTGATGATCCACGTCAATCAACTCGGGAATTAGGCACTATGATGAATTGTGACCAATCAACTATCGTACGACATTTGCATTCCATGGGCAAAGTTCAAAAGTTGGGTGTTTGGGTACTTTACGTTTGCGCGAAAACAAACAAAAAACAAAACAACAAAAATCAGCGTGTTACCATTTGTGCTTCTTTGCTTGCTCGTCATCGTTTGTCTCGTCAACAACATCGGCCGTTTTTGTCCTAAATTGTTACTGGTGATGAAAAATGGTGCCTTCATCAACATCAAGAACAGACAGGAATGGATGAACCATCCATCCACGCAAGGTAATGTTGTGGATCTGGTGGGATAAAGAAGGCGTCATCTACTTTGAATTGGTTCCGAGCAATGTTACCATCACTTCTGAGGTTTATTGTCAACAATTTCGTCCCCTAGAGGCTGTAATTCAAGAAAAACGACCGACAAGACGGCATCAAGTGGTTTTGCAGCTTGATGATGCCCGTCCGCATACTGCTAACATTACAAAAACAGCTATTCAAGACCTCGGTTGGGAGGTTACTCCACATCAGTCCTATTCTCCTGATTTTGCTCCTTCAGATTTTCATCGTTTCCGCTCTTTATCCAACAATCTTCGCGGAATCTCATTTAATAATGACGTTGCTCTTCAAAACTGGCTCGACGACTTTTTCACCTCCAGACCACCGAATGTCTTCAGGAGTGGAATAAAAAAACTGCTAGAACGTTGGGAGTCAATCATAAATAATGCAGGAGAATATATTATTGATTAGTTTAAGTATTTTTTATATTTATTAAATTAAATTTTATATTTAAAAAAAACGCTACGAACTTATGCATCAATCCAATTAATCACCTATGTACTTTTCAGTCCAGACCTGACCTGTAGCGATTACTCTCAATTCCCAAATTTAAAGACATAAACATGAGAGATAAAATTTAATGCCGATGAAGAGCTGATGTATTCTGTGGAAGCTGTTTTGCAATGCAATGGAAACAATTATTTTTAGTGGTTTAGAAAAATGTATTCAAAAAAGCACCGAGTGCTTTGAGCTTCAAGGAGATTAAGTCGAAAAATAAAATTTATTTTACTAAAAAATATTGATACCTTATACCGTTTTTACCAAACTTATTGATATCCCCTCGTATCTTCCATACATGTAAACAAAATCAACATTAAGAAATAAATTTTGCTTATTGAAAAACTGTGGAGTAATTTCACATTAAAAATCGCGTGTACAAGTACAATTGTTTTTTGTGGCAAGTTTTAGACTAAAATTTTTTTATTATAAGCCATACGATTGAAAATAAAGTGATTTTAGAGTAATATATAAAATAATTTTAAAGTACAATTTAGTGTTAAATGTAGCTACAATAAATATTTACTTTGAATACTTTACCATTTTTACGCAAGATCTTAACTGGATACAAAACAATTAACTGTTTTATTCGGAAAATATAAATTGACATGAAAATTCTTCGTTTGTGACTAATTCCAAAATAATTAAAAAAAAATTGTTTTAGTTTTACCATAAAACGGTGTTGAGACAACAAATTAATATTGCTTTTTTTTAAATCAGTTGATAATTTGAACTTTGAAGGTTGTTGTGTATTTTAATATTCAAAATTTAGAAGAATTAATTGAGGATAAAAAATATTGTGTATAACTTTCGGAAAAAATCTCAAAAAATTATAAATACTAGGAACGCCCCCCCCCCCCGACCCTATACTGTGTGCCTAAACGAGTGTGCTACTCGATTGTTGAGCAACTCGATTGGTTTGCTATTCGATTAATAAATTATGTCGATGTTGATTATTATTATTATTGCTGTAATAATATTAAAACTTAAAATATTAAATAATAAAATTTAAAACTGATTTAAATTGAACAAAGGTCGTCGTCGAGGTGGTCGTGGCATTGCAATGGGAAAACTATAAAAGTTTTTTTTAATTCAATTATTATACAATGCCCTGCCAGCATAATATAGTTATATTAATCCTTTAATCCATCAATAATTCTTTGATCTGTTAATCCGGTAATCTGTTGATCCGTGGGTCTGTTAATCCGCCAATTAGTTTAATACTATCTTGCATCGATATGAATATTCTAAGTTGAATTTAAAAATTCATTATACTTCTATCCATAGTTAAAACGTCCTAACTGACAAATTGGGTTTTGGATAAAAAATTACTTTATGTAGGTATTATAACGCTGTCTTCATTATAAAATAATATTTAATACCTTCAACCGCCTTCAACAATATATGATTGTATCAAATTTATGTAAAATTAAATGAAAATGGCGTTATAACATTGCCATAAAGTCATTTTCCTCATAAAAACCGTTGATTAGGATGTTTTAATTACGGACGGCGGTATAAGGCATCAGCTTTCATATAAATTCAAAAAATCTACATCACATACAAAATGTCCAACAAATAATGTTCCGACATCGCCTGAAGCTAAGCCTGAGGCTAAGCCTGAGGCTAAGCCTGAAGCTAAGCCTCAAGCTAAGCCTGAAGCCTAGCCTCAAGTTAAGCCTCAAGCTAAGCCTCAAGCTAAGCCTCAAGCTAAGCTTGAGGACCACGGTTTCATACACGTCGAGTAATTGTTAAACATTCGTCAATGCTTCGGCTGCATGCGATTCGGCAACACCAAAAAGTTCTGTACGGAGAGATTGACGTACTGTTCCCATTGCGCTGGTGATCACCCTTACACCGACTGTTCATTTAAATTACAACCCGATAAACTAAAATGTACAATCCCATCGCAATGGGGGCGCTAAACCTTGACAAACTTTCAAAATGATACAAATATTTTTTGGGAGTGGGGGCGCATGTTTTCAAATTTGACTCAGGCACCCGAAGAGCTTGCTACGCCGCTGTTTGCAGGTAGCTCAATTTCAGTTTACGTGAAGCACACTGGATATGCTCGATATAATAAGATATAAAAGTGTAGATGATGTAATTTTTTTCTCCAATCGTATCTCCTCATGGTTGAGAAACATGACCTTCTCTTCTATGTAGGAGATGTACATATAGTTCCAAGTAGTGTTTCCACATACATGAGCAAAGCAGAGCATTTACAAGCAAAGTTCGCTTAAGCTTTATTCACAACCTCTAAATTAAACTTAGAATTAGTACATAAATTAGTACTTAAAATTTGAACGTAAATTAATGTTTTGGTAGCATTCACAATGCCTAAATTAACATGCAAATTAGTGTGACTCCATCTAGTGTCAATGTTTGGAACTAAGTATTTCGGTATAGTAAATTGCTGTTATTGCTACATAACCAAACTATTGTAAGGACCCGATTTTATATCGTATTGCCCAACAAAACATTTCGATCCATTAGCGTTGTATTTTGAATATTAAATGTAATTAAATTAAAAAAATGTTAGGTTAAAAATCACAAATGTCAATTGAATGATTTCGAAGCGTGCGTAGTAGCGACTTGGCCACTAATTTACGTAGAAAAGCTTGGACCTTGCAAGGTTCTGAGTTACGTACTAATTTTAATTTTAAGTTAAATACTAATTTAGAGGTTGTGAACAACCGCATTGAGTTTAATGGCGCCAAACTTCTACGTTTAATTGTAAGTACTAATTCTAAGTTTAATTTAGAGGTAGTAAATAAAGCTTTAATCTCCTGCATCTGGCGTTGGTATTAATTCATTTTGAAATATTTTAGAGAGGTTAGTAGTCTAAAAAATGGCATCAGAGCCGAACATACATAGAGGATCTACTGCTTAATGTGGGCTACAAACCAAGGGAAATGCAATACACATCATTTTGAGGTTCTCTTGGCAGATTATCTCAGTGATTTGCCATTGTCTTCCTAGGCGAGACGGTCAAGACAATGTCCTGACGTCGTCCGAATTGGAACCGAGGAATGGTATAATCCTAATAGTTTTGGAGATAGCGCTTTATAATGACAAATTGAGTAACTACTTGCTAATTGATAAGTTTATCTAGAAAAGTTTCGATTAAAACTAACTGCTAATAAGTAGTTTTTGAAGTTTTTTATTTTTGACTGGAGTTGTTATTTTTGAAAACCAATAAATCTCGAAAAAGTAAAACCTGAAGAAAACCTTTCAGGAAAAGGTAAAAAGTGATCAACTTTGTAAGCTCATAGCTAGGGCTCTATATGGTTTAAAACTGTTCAGATTTAGATAGAATTACGAGTATACTTTAACTCATATGTGGGCTACTTTTCCGTCCAAGCAATAGAAACAAAAGTCTATATCAAAATCTAAAAACTATCATTTTTTTTGGTTTATGGCGATTTACATAACGTCCCCCTTATGCCAAAACCACGAATGTGCCTTTTCTAGTTTTCAGTCAAGTGTATTTTGAACTAAATTATGAAGTAAATGAAATTAATCAATTTTAATTCAGTCAATTTTTTTATTGTTATTCGAATATATTGTAGCCGAAATCTAACGATAATTTAAAAAAAGAATTTTCCTTCTTAGAAAGAAAGTGCACTTTCTTTCAAGTGTCAAAATGGCAATTTTTGCACATTCGTGGTTTTGGCATAAGGGGGGCGATAATATAACAAGCGATATCCCCAATATTAGTGGGGCACCCTGTAGGCAGAGTGGGATAACTCACAAGTCCATCTCGCCACGGCCGACTCACCGCCATCTTGCAGAAAATTATTACCAGTGTGTCAGTGCAGCTCTCACATCAAATGAAAAATGAGAAAATTGACTTTGCCCATACCTAACTTAACAAAACTTAGTACACGCTTTCATAGTAGTAATAGATAAAAAACAAATTTAAGGAGTTTTCCCAAAGGATCTTATGTTTTTGGTTTGAAAGTTAGAAAGTTTGTGCGTAGATTTGTAGAAAAAGACTCTAACTCCATCCATAGTACTCTAAAATTAAATCTAATAATATTCTCTCAAGGTAAAAACCATTTTATTTAAAAATTTAATTACATTTTATTTGTTCAACCCTTGAACAGGTTCATTTTATAATTTTAACCCTATTTCACCCCTTATTTCTAAACAACGCTATTGTGTTGAGCATTTGTACCAAAGTTTATCGAGGGTAGATGTTGGGTTTGACTGCTAGAAATAAATTAAGAATACTGAGAATCGGACAAAAATTAGTTTATCGCCGATTTCTAGACTTTCTTTCAACTTCTTCAAAGTCCCTGCAAGCAAGCAAGTTAGAAAAAAAATCATACATGTGCATTTTTTGTTTTACGTTCTTATGTAACAAGAAGAATTACTTCACAAGTTACACTGTTTAATATTTTAAACACTACATTAACTACTACGTATTCATCGATTATTTCACTAAAAATTTTCTTGCAATAAAATAGAGATTTAATATTCACAGCGAGTCGACGGTGGCGAAAGAGGTCGCAACGAGATGGGCTCGCGACGAGATGGGCTCACGGCGAGTTGACCATCAGCCTTTTGTATTTACCATTAAAACACAGTACCGCAATTAGAAAGCAGTTTACCTTACTCGATTTTATCATAGACAGGTGTGTATTTATAAATGTTACGGTCAATGATGTGAATTGGACATTGACGTCAATGGCCGGACAATGACGTCAATGACCATTTTTGCTGGACATTGACGTCATTGTCCGGTCTTTGACGTCAACGCCCGTTCACGGTGGACAATGATGTAAATATTTTTATCTGATTGTAATATTTACGTCCTTGGCCGGTTAATAACGTTATTGGCCAAAAGTGAACGGACAATCAATCCAACTATGTATCCAAAATGTTAAATATAACGTGCCCGTTAAGTCAAGGTTATCCAATTTGTTATGTTATTTATTAAATGATTGTAATGTTTTACCTTTTATCGATAACGTTAGACGTTTAGTTATCAGATACATAGTAAGAATTTAATAAATAACATAACAAGTTGGATAAAATTGACGTAACGGACACGTTATATTTAACATTTTGGATACATAGTTGGACTGAATGATGACATCAAAATTTAATGGATAGGAAGTAAAACCAAATATGTCGAATTTTGCGATATTTATATTTACAGATCGTCCATCAGTGAAGTATTATAATGTTTAATAATTTATTAATAATAATTTTTAAAAATAATAAAAATTGTGATCCATGGCACTTCGAATTGCATATTTGTTTACTGGCGCGGCATGCACACTTATTATTTTTACATCCTCCCTTGCAGTCGCAACGCTTGTAACCCTGTCCTCCTAAAACACTGTTTTGAGCTGCAGCTTGTCTAATAGTAATCTCCTTTTCATTGTTCGAATCGCTAATGTTTTCTAACAAAATCAACTTCTCAGTACAGGGGTTAAACTCAGATCGGGTATACTTATTCTTTAAAACACCATAATTGGTGCAAAGTTTATAAAAGCCATCTTCTACGGAACTAACAACATTGAGATTTTTTATTGAGATCCATGATATCCATTTATCTTCTGTTCGTTATGTCTTTGTCATTGTTAGAAATTACTGAATCTTATATAATATTTACAGATAAATTTTTAAGTTGGTAATAATCCCTTAATTCCTTAATAGCTAGTATCAATTATACAGGCACTTTTAATATGTACATGCCCGATGGAATAATATCATCATCGCCCGCTCTGTATTGGGCAATGACGTCCTTGCCCGGACAATGATGCAAAAACCATAGATAGATTCTTAAATGTCAACAGTGCCCAATTTGCATGGGCATTGACGTCAATGACCGGTCAATGACGTCAATGCCCAACCGTGAAGGACATTGCCGTCAATGGCCGGGCATTGACGTCAATGCCCGAATTGTCATCATTGACCGTAACATAAATAATGTATGTTATTTATAAAATTTTGAACACAATGCCAATAGAATTCGGGGTATTTATTATCTAGAAATTTAATTTCAGTATTCACAATATTATAAATAAAATATTGGTATGCAAAGTATACTATTATTATATTAAATACTACACTACACTACACCATTCATATATTATATAAAAATTATAAAAAAATATTATATTAAATATATTACTGTCATAAATGACAGTAATATATTTGTAACAAATTGGAATGTAAGGGGGATTTTTGAGAGGGGCACCATGAAACAATTAATAAATGTTTTAAAAAAGTACAAAGTTGATATTCTAGCATTGCAGGAAACAAAGCACAAGGATAGTGGGGTGTTTGACATGGAGGGATACACATTTCTTATGAGTAGTGGGTTGGATAGAAGATTGGGAACAGGATTTGTTGTAGGAGAACGATTGCGACATGCAATTTTAAAATTTACACCGATATCGGATAGAATGTGTATCCTCCGACTAAGAGGTAAATACCAAAAAATAAGTATTATAAATATTCATGCACCAACGGAAGAAAAGCAAATAGGTCACAAAGAAGAATTTTATGAAATGCTGGACAGAGAATACAAAAAAATCCCAAAGTACGACCTAAAAATGATCATGGGAGACAGCAACGCTAAAATTGGAAGAGAAGTAGTGTACCAACCAACTATAGGAAGACACAGTAAACATACAGAGACGAATGAAAACGGTGGATTTTTGATCGATTTTGCTATGGAAAACAACATGAAGATAGTAAGTACACAATACCAACATAAGGAAATTCATAAAGGCACATGGAGAACACCGGATGGAGAAAATGTAAACCAAATCGACCACGTAATGATAGAAAGAAAAAGTGAAACAAGTGTAAAAGATGTACGAACTTATAGAGGTCCAGATATCGACTCAGATCATTTTATGGTGGGAACAAAACTAAAACAAATTATACCAATAAGGAGAGCAATTGAAGAAAAAACGACAAATCAGTCTATGCAAATTAAATTTCAAGAAAAATCGGTACAACAAAAATATGCAAAAGTAATCAATGAGTTATTAGAAACTGAGAACAAACCCGAAACCATTGAAGAAAAAGCAAATATCTTAACAAAAGTTATGAGAAAAGCAACGTCCCGACAAGACAAGGTAATAAGATACAAAAATAAGGACTGGTACGACATAGAGTGTCAAGAAGTAATAAGTAAGAGAGAAAAAGCTAGGAAGATAATGCTACAAACGAAAACCCTAGAAAATAAGCACAACTATGAATTACAAAGAAAAGCATGCAAATCATTACTTAGAGAGAAGAAAAGAAAACACATGGTAAAGTATCTGGAGACAATAGAAGAAAAATATAGAAACAAGGAAATTAGAAACTTCTACCAGGGTGTAAAAAAAGTTAAGAAAGGCCACCAGACAAGGACAACATTATGCCAGGACAAAGAAGGAAACCTGATAGGAGACCAAGATAAGTCGATAGAAAGATGGGCAGAGTACTTTGAGGAACTCCTTAACAAACCATTAGATGGAAGTGAAGCAGAAGCATTCGATGGGGGGACGGAAGACATAGCAGAACTAAAGGTGGAAAAACCAGCCATAGAAGACATCCAAAAAATAATAAGAAGTCTGAAAAATAACAGAAGCGCGGGAGAAGATGCTATACAAGCGGAAATGATAAAATACGGAGGTGAAAAAGTCGAAATCATGATATATGAACTGATCGATAAAATATGGGAAAGAGAGGAAATGCCAAAGATATGGAGAGATGCTGTAATATGCCCAATACACAAGAAGGGAGACAAAACCGATTGTAATAACTATAGAGGTATAGCCCTGTTGAACGTTATGTATAAAATATTGGCAACATGCATAAAAAATAAATTAAACCCATATGCAGATAAAATACTGGGGGAGTACCAGAGTGGATTCCGTAGAGGCAGATCAGTGACGGACCAAATATACGTACTCAAAGAAATACAGTCTATAAGTCCTGAGTTTAAGCTACCAACACACATATTGTTTGTCGACTTTAAGCAGGCATACGACAGTGTCAGAAGAGAACAATTATATATGGCACTTAAGGAGTTCAAAATACCCAATAAACTTATAAAGTTGGTAAAAATGACGCTTGAAGAAACCACCAATAAAGTAAAAGCAAATGGCAAAATATCAAGAGGGTTTAAGATTGAACGAGGGTTAAGGCAAGGAGATCCTCTTTCGGCAGTATTGTTTAATTTTGTGCTGGAAAAAGCTGTAAGAGACAGCACAATCGGCGGTAAGAGCATAATATTCCGAAATAGACAACAAGGTCTTGCCTTTGCAGATGATATAGCAATATTGACGCGAACAAGATATGAACTGCAAGAAGCTACAAAAATGTTATTGAATGCCGCAAAAAGAATGGGACTGGAGGTCAACGAGGGAAAGACCAAATATATGCGATGGGATGATGGACCTTTTGAACAAAGCAAATTTTTCCGGGTGCAGTTGAAAAATAATAGAACGGTTAATTTCGAGGAGATAGAAACATTCACTTATCTCGGAACATTGGTGACAAGAGAAGTAGGAAGTAACGAGGAAATAAGAGCCAGAATCGCTGCGGGGAACAAAAGTGCCTTTGCCTTAAAATCAATATTAAATGGTAAAATATTTTCAAGGTCGGTTAAACTTAGAGTTTACAAGACGATAATAAGACCAGTAGTAACGTACGCAAGCGAAGTTTGGACGTTGAGAAAACAAGAACAAATAATGTTGAGTGTATGGGAACGAAAGATATTGAGAAGAATATTTGGAGGAAAACACGAAGGAGAAAGATGGTTAAGAAGAACCAACCAAGAATTGTACGAAATATATAATGAACCTACTATAGTTGGGGTGGTTAAATCGCATCGTATAAGATGGTTGGGTCATTTGGTACGAATGAGTGAGGAGAGAGTACCAAACATCTTGTTGAGAATGAACATGGGTGGAACGAGGAGAAGAGGTAGACCAAAGACAAAATGGAAGAAAGAAGTACAAGATGATTTAGACGCCCTACATATCAAAAAGTGGATGGATGAAGCTCGAGATAGAAAGAAATGGTCCAGAGTGGTCAAACAAGCCATGGGTCTGCAAGGCCCGTAATGCTATCTTATATATATACTACACTACACCATGTCATGACAGTTATACACTTAAAAAGTTAATAATGTCAATTAAACTAAGTGCTAAAACACGAATGATATTGTTTAACTTGCTGATAATTTTTAAATGAATAGTTGTAGGTAATTTACTAAACATAAAAATGCAGTACTCGTTAAAGTAGGACTTGCTCTATTATTCTATAAGTACCTACCACGATTTTCGTTATGGTGAAGTTATTGAAACATGTCAAATTATTGAAAACAAAGGACTAACACTTTTCATGATAACGAAAACAAAAATTGATACACAACACTCAGAACCTTTCAGAACAATATAGCGTCAAATTGGATATGTGCTATATATTGACATAAGTGCTAAGGGTCGTGAGTGTGATTAACAGTTATTTCCAAATTATTTCCGCCGTGGTTCGGAATTCACATTAAGCTATATTCTTTTATCTACATAATACCGTCAATAAGTAAAACCTACTAAATTCAATCGTAATCCGATTGTGCAGATTTATCCCAAAATGTTGTACAATCGGGAATTTATGTCAACCAAAGACTATTTTCAAACAAATACATTAGATATTTTCTTAAAAAGGATAGCATACATAAGAAAAATAGTTCGATTGCTTGTTCAAGTATTCAACTGTAAGAATTATTCTGGTCTTTTGTTTCTTATATTTTCGGTGTTTTAATTCTGTGATCCCGGATTTTTTTAAACAACTTAGTTCACTTATTAGTGCCAATAAAATATAGGTTATGTTCAACTGATAATTCCACTCAGGGTCATATTAGAGTAGTTCCGACCAATCAGCGTGCGCTATTTTACATTGTAGTTAAATGGATACGACGCATGCACAGTCGAATAATATCCGAAAATAAAAAATATTCCAAATACCCTACCAGAATATCGAATATTTGTAGTGTGTATTTGTAGACTAACGCACTTCGCAACCGATGCGATGTAGGTAACCGGTTCAACGCATTAGTTCCCACCCGAGTTCACTTAAAGCAATGTACTTCTAACGAATTTTATATTAACGAATTTTATATTACAAATTTAGTGCGATTATGCTTCCATTGTTTTCGGTACTTACGAACTTTTTTTTTGGATTTTTTTTGCAATGATTGTGATGCGATATGGTCAATTTGTTTCACCATTTTCGACATTAAAAATGGCGTTTGAAATGTCGATTTTCGTATGTGATGTTGTGCTTTCAAGTTGTGACGTTTCTTCACGGAATTATCATCCTCCTCCTACCAATCTCCTTGCTAAAACCTGTACTCGCTGAATCTTTGAGTATTGTCCTTGCCCTTGTGTTGTAACAAATGAATATTTTTTATATCTTACCATCTCAATTTTTATATGCAGTAAATACTCAAATTTAAAAATTTAATAGACTCGAAAGTTTAAAAAACATAATAGTAAATTTTTTACAATTTTTAAGATATAGTCGAGAATGCCATTTATTAATCTGTATAAGTAGATCAGAATTCTGCAAGGACCGTGGAACCGATTCGATTTGAAAAGTATTTATTAATTTAAGCGATAAAAAGATATGTTCGATCAGTAAGCTTACAAATGTGCGCTGTCTGATCATACATTTTAATGGATGATGAATTTTGTAGAACCAATAATTGCTTCAAGAAAAAATAATATTTGCTTATTTTTCAGTTCCTAATAATTCAGAATGCGGTCCTGAAGCCATTATTGGCTCCACGGTTACTTGTAGAATTCTCGTATGTAACAGCACAAGGGTGAGGAAAATACTTCAAGAATTGCTCGTGCAGGTTATTAATATCCGACAAAACCTGTACAAGATTAATCTGAAAGTATTTTATAAGCGCGAGTTGGTGTTTTTATGATAATTCCCTGAAGAAAAAATTGATAATATCACATCATTATCAATATCGCACAAAATTCGTTACATAAATTCTTTACGAAAGTAGGTTCGACAACGCATATAAATAATGTAACGTTCTACAACCGGTTTTTAATTTTAGGCCGGCATTTCGACTTACTATAAAATAACATTTATATGACCGTGGGGGGGGGGGGGACAGGCAACCACACGATAGTATTTCGTTTCATATTTCAGGGATATTAATTGTTTAAAAGAACAGTAAAATTGTCAAAATTTTGCAAAATAGCCGGTTAGAATCCGGGTCGATTAAAAACTTTACTTTGACCGTCGCTCCTCGGAAGGCAATAGCAAAGCACCAATGTCATATGCCACGAACACCCATCTCGAAATAAAATAATATAACACTTTCCGTGGTTCGGATCCCACGTTAAACTAGTAGGTCCTATATGTATGGGAAAAAAATATTAGTTACGACATTTCGGTCAAGAAGCATAACGACTGAAAGAAGAGGAAACTTCGAGTTTTATTGGATTATCAACCGTTTTAAAAGATATTAATTTTTGAAAAAAAACCGTAAAATTGTTAAAATTTCAACAAAACAATTCAATTCGCGGATAAAAGTATGACTTTTTGTTTACAATAAAAAAGTTGGCATGAGTTTCCGGTATAACCGGAAATTGACAATATTTACTGTAAAAAATACCGCGTCCTGTTAAATCACCACTTTTATAAAAACTAATAAGTACGATAACTCCAAATAATTTTGACAGATTACTTTTGTAGATAATACAAAAATTTATTAAACTGCAAGTAATATTCATAATGAAAACTGTCTAGATCAAAATGAAACTTTAATGTTTGAATTATTATTAAATGATTGCATTTATAAACTAATGTTAATTATTTATTAAAAACAAAGTTAAATACTTCCTGTTAAATTTACAGCACATACATTACTGCTCATGTTGAACTAACAATATGTTTATTGTAAATAATCTTTGACATATGACAACTTATCCATTCAAAGTCCCTTAAAATAAATGAATCGGTGTAACAACCAAATGAATCCCTAATTTATCTATTTATGCAAATCTGTTTAGTGGTAATTTGGTCAAGTAAATTTCAACATGTTAGCGGTGTTAGTAATACAATAATTTATTTGGTAAACCGCCCAAAAAGCTTTAACGATAACCATTTGAAGATTAATTTTGAAACATATGTTTTGCAGAGGCATTTATAAAAAATTTAGCAATTTCACACTTAGCCTTTTCAGCAATCGACCCATATTTAATTAATCGAAAGTTCTACATTTTATATAGGGTCAGCAGGGGTAAAAGTGAAACGCGCAAAAATTCTGTTAAAAGTGAATGAAATCTGTAATTATTAACAAATTATTTTATAATAAAATTTAAAACTCCAATTAAAATCATACCACTCTTCAAAAATATTTATTTTTAGAATATTCCGTGATTAGTATGTAATTGTTAATTGGGTTAGTGTGCGATCTACAGATAGTATTGACCGAATCCAATTAGGGAAAACTAGTTCTAACTGATTCCAATTGGGAAAAACTTGATTTGTCTGATCACCATTTTTCCAAATCAATTATTATATATTTTTTAGATTTAGTTAATTATAGTTAATAATTATGAGTTTTATATTATAAACTAACTGTATATTATAATATAGTTAAAATAATAATAATAATGAAAATTATTATTAAAGCGTATAATAGACTTAATTTATATGTCTGTAATGCAAAATCGATTCGTTTATTTTTCCTTCTAGGGTGCGGCCTTTTAGCCGCACACCCAAAACACACTGGATGCTAGTTATATATTGAAACATAATGTAATAGTAATAATAATAAATTATATTCCAACGATTTAAGAGCCACTAGAAATTGAGACCATCGGAGAAGAATATACTAACTGTGTGATTCTCTTTTTAATTACTATTATGTAGGTTCTGGTATGTAAAGAGTATAAATGCTTAAGAGTATAATAAGCTAAATGTATAAGCAGGATCGGAAATTTGACCGCGACCAAATACTACCGCCATAATACCGTGGTCAAAAGACCGCAAGCTGAAAGACCACAATTCCAAAATACAAGGGAAAAATACCCCAACAACAAAATACCGCTAATTTTAGATCTTTTGTATCATAAAATAATACATATTGGAACAAATGCTTTCATCTGATGTTTTCAAATACTTATGAATTTTTTTTATTAACTTATGTAATCCGAAATAACATTTTAAAACTGAGAAATGGCTGAAAGTCAAAATCTCTCAGACGTTATACATATGATCCAAATGGCTGTTAAAGAACTGCAAGAAATCTGTCACAGATGGCCATGGGGGACCCCCATGGAGGGGAAGACCCATTACTTTTCAAATTCTCTTTTACTCTTTTACTTTTGGTTCTGAAAACTTTTTCAAAAAAGTTTAAAAGTAAGTCGCAACTTTCATGTACCTCGTATGTACTAATAAAATTAACCCAACAAATTTTTTTAACTATTTGTTCATCAATTAAATAAATAACTATTTTATACTGTAGTTATGTGCTATTTTTGAAGGATTTATTATTGTTTGCTGTACATTTTATTAAGAAATATTTCGTGATGGAATTACTTTGGAACTATTTTTGAAGTATTTTAACTACCGGTGTCACCGTGGATTTTTACCCCCAGAAATTTTACCCCCGGTAAAATATCCCTAGCGAAATTTTACCCCCTGTAAAAATTCTTTAGGGGGTAAAATATCCCTAGTGAAATTTTACCCCCGGTAAAATATCCCTAGTGAAATTTTACCCCCGGTAAAATATCCCTAGTGAAATTTTACCCCCGGTAAAATATCCCTAGCGAAATTTTACCCCCGGTAAAATATCCCTAGCGAAATTTTACCCCCTGTAAAAATTCTTTAGGGGGTAAAATATCCCTAGTGAAATTTCACTAAGGAATTAGTAGTTTGTAATTAGTAATTTTATTAAATATTAAATATATATCTATCTATATATGTTCTTCTTCTTCTTAATATATAATTAGCGGCAGTTCCTAGGCTTCTATACAGCTACCTTTCTGGTGTGAAAAGTTGTTGTCACTAGTTATTTTTGGTCGACATAATATTTATAATGTAATAATAAATAATAATAATAATAAATCTTTCGGTTGGATACGTTCTCCCAGTACACTGCAATTATTAAGCGAACCCGATTACCAGAAGCCTGCTTTGTATGTAAACCATAAAAATGGAAATCATTTTGAGGTCGTAGTTTATAAAAAAGACTCTTCAATTGATATGAACAATTTTTTTTTTAATTTAATAAAAAAGTATTATTATTAATAGTTCACTTAATTTAAGTTTTTGCCTTGATTTTTGATTCAGAACAATTTTTAATGTCGGTGAAATTTTACCTCCTCGATAAATATACTCTAGTGAAATTTTACCCCCGGGGTAAAATATCCCTAGTGAAATTTTACCCCGGGGTAAAATATCCCTAGTGAAATTTTACCCCCTGTAAAAATTCTTTAGGGGGTAAAATATCCCTAGTGAAATTTTACCGGGGGTAAAATATCCCTAGTGAATTTTTACCGGGGGGTAAAATATCCCTAGGGATATTTTACCGGGGGGTAAAATATCACGGGGGTAAAAATCCACGGTTACACCGGTATTTTTGTTAGCGGGATCTTGTTCTTGTGCTATTTGTCGTCCTGGTTGTATTTTGGCCGCGGTATTCCGGCCGTAGTCAAATGTTCTAAACCGATATATAAGAGTTTAATCTTCAACTATATCTTTTGTTCCTCGCGAAAGAAACAACCACCATTTTTGCGTCTCATCCCTATTCACAATTTTATATAACAAAGGTAGGAACCAAGAAATTACAACCCATGAGAAAAAGAAATTGAGTCAGTCGCGGATCAAAGAAAATTTATTTTATCATGAATTTCCAAATAAAATATAATGATAAAAATTGAAACATACAGTAAACAGTAAGCAAATAAGCGCATTAAGCTCTCAACTCGAACACGCCCTAAATGCTTAAACTTGACCACTTCTGCTTGAAATTCGCAATTACAGAAAACTAAATTATAATGTTTTCGAAAAGCCTAAAAATACTACAAAATAAAAATGAACCTTCTAAGTGATTATTGAAATATTCAAAATCAATTCATCTAACTAACTAAAATTATTTAGCAATTTTTGTCTAGCATCCGTTTGATGGCTCATGAAACTTTTTCAAAAAAATTATTTATCTTTCTTTGTAGTAATTATGAGCTTCTGAAAGCACATGGTTCAACTGTAGGTAGTACTTATTATTTTTAGTTGTTGCATATGCCAAGCACGTTAAAATTTTAAGCAGTACTTGCTCGGAGCAATTATACAATAAATTATAATAGTCTTTAAAATACTCGAACGTTTCTATCTATAGTTTAAGGTTCAAACGATAGGAATAGCAGCTCAATGAAGATCAAACGATTCTTGAACGATTAGTATTAGTTTTATTAGAAAATTCACGATGGGGAGGGGGGGGGGCTAGCATTTCTACAGCCTCTCCCAAAATTTTTGTGAACAATTGAATTTTTATTAATAACCTTTGTAGCTGAAACTACCGGAATAGAAGTTCATTGAAGCTCAAACGATTGACAATAATTTCTTTAAAAAATTTGCGATGTGGCGATGGCGACGAAATGTATCTGTGCGATTCAATCTCGAATTTTCGCTCTGGGGAACTGTGCCATGAGTAGCTCCAGCCGAAAAAAATTTTCTTCAGCTACACACTAAAGAACAGGCTTATTTTAATCTATAGAAAAAATTTCATGCAAGAAATCCTTAAAAACAACCCCAAAATCGACTTTTTAAAAGTAGGGAAATTAGCATTGAATAGGCCGCGCCTCCCAGGCAGACACGATCAAATGCATCGACGTTCTTTTCGAATCGAGTGAATAGATGGGGGTGTGATTAGTAAATATTAGTAATAAATATTAGCCAAACAATCGACAATTACCCGTGTATTTCCGAAAAAGTGAAAAAATTAAATTTTTTTTATTTTCGATTTTTGGGGTGTGCATTCGATTAGGAGGGTTATCCATCGTCAAAACCTACGCTTCCGGGGCGCCGCTCCGCTCCGCGTTGCACCCCTCCAGAGCGGTTTTGACTCTGGTTTACTGGGCTAAACATACGAGAAGCGCCTTCCATCAAGAAAACCGGGATGAAGGAAACCGGGAGCTTAGAGACCCTAGAAATAGCATTAAAAAGTATAGTCGCGGTATGGGACAGTAAACTTTTACGTTTCACCCCCAAAATATCGAATAAAACAAAAAATAAATCGATGTTACATGTACGAGAGACGAGCTGCTTCTGCCGGTGCAAAATTTTCTAAGTGTTAGGGTCATTCATTCCACACGTACTGTCAACAAAATGACGATGCGCGGAATTTCGTACGTAAAATTGGCTAAAATTAGCTAAGTTCAAATGCGTTTTTTTTTCAAAAGTTTGGGCCCATTTCTCGTAAAATATTTTTACAATCTACTCTATAAACCTTGTTCTTTATTGTGTAGCACACGAAAATTTTATTTGAGTGGGGCTACTTATGGCACAGTACCCCCGCTCTGTAATTCAACTTGCGATTACATCAAGCCACTGCTTTGCACTAGCAGAATATATTTATATACGAAGGTGATTGTTACTGCTATTATTTAATATTGAAAAATAATAACCATTTCAATTATTGTCAGCAACGCTAAAATTCTGCACGCTACTTTCTCGGAGAAATGTTGCCAAAAAAAAATTTTAAATTTTACAATCTCTAATGCCCGGTTTCTGAAGCTCGAGTTATATATTAAGGTTAGCTTAACCTTAGTATAACTGCAGATATTGAGTTTCCATAACGAAAATTAATCTCTGGTCACTATGACAATAGAATTTCATTTTAGCTCAAACGGTTCTCGATCGATTAATAATCATTTTATTAAAAAAAGGTCGATGGAAGGGCCTACTACAGCCTTTCCCCCAGAATTGTTCTAAACAATCGAAGTATTAATGATAACTTTGAAGCGCAAACTACGGGAACAGAAGCTCATTGAAGCTGAAACGATTGACACCTATTGTATTAAAATCTTCTCGATGGGTAGTGCTGTTATTTCTAAAGCCCCCCCCCCCCCCGCAGTTTTCTCGAATAACATTTGGTTCAAACAATTTGAATGGAAACTCATTTGCATTTAGCTTTTAGGTAAATCGCATTATCGAAATTGCACTGTAATTAAAATTTAATTAAACTGAAAGATTAAATTATTTCAACTTTTGAGTAGTGAACAATTTTCTATTAGAATAGCTTTCTATGGAAGGTTAAATTAATTTATTGAGTTCCTTCAAATTTAATTTTCCTACCGTTAAGGGTTCAGAAGTCCACTATTGTAGAAAAATCGAGATATAATGAATAAGTTTATTAATAAATAATTAGTTTTGTAATTTTAATCTCAAATTCATAAAATAGTTTTAATAATCTTTTTGACCTAAACGATTAACAACAATTTTGTGTAGCTTGATTAATCTCACTTTGTACCATTTTATACGCGTCTGTGATCCTGGAGTATTTAATAATACATTTCAATTTATTTTTCGTAATTAAAATAATACAAATGTGATGACGGAAAAGTTCTACTTTATTATTAATATTGGGAAATGCTTTACGGGACGGTGTAATATTTAAATTAAAAAATATATTAAACCGGTAGGCATATATTTTCCAAGTTTTGTTACTTTATAGGAAACTTTTTTTTAGTAAAGTAATTTTGAAACAGAAGACTATAAAGTTAATAATTCAAAGTTGGATTGTAAAATGGAATATTTGAAAAGTATCGATTTGAAGAGTTTGTATATTAAGGACAAATTTATAAAACTACAAAGTTGAGTATTTTAAATTATTTTCTAAATATGTAAGTAGTTCCATTTTATTCGATTGGCATATGCATGTTTTATTACGTCGCTGTTATAAAGAAACGATAAAATATTGATTATAAAAGCGAAGAAGAGCTGCAACAATTTGAATAAGTTGAAACAATTTACATGGAGTTTTAAGCAAAAAAATAAATAAAATGGTATGATACAAGAATTTTGGTTCGAATAGGTGGTATACTTGACATAAAGCGTCCGGTTAAGCAATCAAAGTATAACAAGAGCCATTCTCTGGGAATTCTGCCGTTTTATGAGCATTTTTAACGAAATTAAATTTGTGTTTAGTGTGGGAATAGACGACAACGAGATGTGTTTTGTTTTATTGTTTATTAGTTTAGAAACAACATTTACGAGTTTATGTGAATTGTATAACAAAAGAAAGTACTTACTATATTGTGCAGATGTAAAATGTGTCCAAAGAGCCAAAATAAACCCTAAATAAGGTAACGCTCCGTACATCTTCACTTATAGTCTCCGTTTTTGGTCTTGGTCTTATTTATAAATTAGTTAACCATTTACTACCGGCACAACACAACACTAAAAGACTAAACTGCTCACTAACTGATTTATTTTGTGTTTTACATTAAATCTATAGACAAAGGTCAATTCAATTTGCCCTCTTTCAACATTACCGATAAGAGGACTTAAGATATGGTAAACTAACACGTCAATTGTGGTGTATATTTATGTAGTAATTTATTTTTGAACTTCTTATAACTTTTGACTTGTATTTTCTACATATATCGAGATAGTAAAAAATTTTATGTCCATATATCTCATTCATAAAACCTTCAGTGTCCGAAACCTTTTACCTTAAAAATTGGATCTATTTAAAAAGAGTTCTACAATTTAATAATGGCCTTTATAAAATTTGTCCCAATTCAAAATTGACACATAATTTCTAGTAGCAAATGAAACGTTTAATGAAATTACTACAAAAGGGCGCACTCGGCATGGTCTACGTTACTTATGATTCATGTTAAAAGTTGTCCCCTGCAAAAAGCGAGTTAGTAATGAATGAGAACTGCGGCGGGAGTTGTTTTAACCCGGACGTGGGGTTAATTGTACAAATAAGCCCGTGAAAGTGGCTTAATTGTCAATCTGGTAGTTAAGCTTTAACTTGTGGTTATTTTTCTTACATTAATTTTGAATACATTTTAATTTTATTATTCCATTTTTTTTCACTTACCTAATACAATTACACCAATTCATATTATTTGTAATCTAGGTTTTAATTGGACGAATATTTTCCAAAATTTCAACCAAAATTTAGTTTTCTTAAAATTATTTACATTAATTATTTTGTAATCAAGACACTTATTGATAAATATATACCAACGAAAAAGTTTAATTTTGGTTTTGAAAGGTTTCCTAGTTTATAATTTTCTACAAAGTTTAATCCATATTGGAACAAAAACTTAATTTAAAAGCTTTTTTGTTGGCGAAAATTAATTACTACTCTAATGCTATTTTAGTTACTTTATTTTTACGGTTTTTCAAGTTAACCTTTGTAATCTCCATATACTTTATATTTTTAGAATTTACATATCTTCTTTGTTTATATATTTTTTTAATTTCGCACGATTTTAGATTTTCATATTTAATTAAACTTGGTTAATTTTAGTAACATAATTGCATGCTAATCTATTTAGATCGTTTCAAAGATATATTTACACAACTACTATACTCGTATAAAGCTACTAACAAATACTAATTTATTTCACACTTTATTTATTTAACAATTTAATTTATTTAACAGTGATTAATACTAATCCTTAATCATGCATATTAAATTTAGTCAACTCCAACTTGACAGTTTAGTAAAACTACCAAAAGTTTAATACAGCAATTGTGAATCAAAAAGCCACACAGGATCTTCAGGTGTATACTGAATTTTTTTAAGGTCGAAAAGAAAAATTATTTTTCAATGATATTTCATTTCTATAACTCAAATTATCTTAATCTATCTATATATAAAAGAGCTTTTTATGTGTTTGTTTGTTTGTTTGTATACTAAGCACTCCTAGACCGTTCGACAGATTTGAACCGAATTTTGCACCCTTCCTCAATAAGGGCCAGAATAGGTTTTCACTGAAAGAAAATTTTAAGAAAAGCGATAACAAAGAATTGGCCCGAGTAAAACGGTAAATTATAGAATGTCGGATTAAGCTACTTAAAGGATTAAACAGAATTGTTTTCTTATATAAAACAAATAAATGAAAAGGTATGTAACGAATTCTGAAATTAAAATAAAAAATTATGACACGTGCCGTTCGCATACTAGATGTGCATCGGTTGTTAATCGAATTCGATTGCACAAAAGGGTTGAAACTGGAAATTAACGTGATCAAACACTTCGAACGCAAACTGAAAGACAGTCTAATCGAAGGTAACACGAAACCGAAGATGAAGGCAATCAAAGACTTCAAATACAAGCTGCAGGCTACTCAAAGGCAACGAGAAACTCAAGATGAACGCGATAGAACACTTCAAACAAATGCTGCAAGACAGGCTACCCAAAGGCATGGAGAAAGTCATGTGTGCGTTCATTTCTGATTTAAGGCTCAAAAAACAAGACAAGCTCAAACTGGATCGGTAGCCTTTTAAGGTCGAGGTTGGAATTTAGGTGCTTTCTACTATCGGGTTGATGCGTAAGTTCGTAGTGTTTCTTTAAATTTACAATTTAATTTTTTAAATATTAAAAATACATAAACTAATCAATAATATTTTCTCCTGCAATGTTTATGATTGACTCCCAACGTTTTGCCAGTCTTTCGATTTCTTGCCTGAAGAAATCCGGTGGTTTGGATATGAATCAGTCGTAGAGTCAGTTTTGAAGAGCAACGTCGTTATTAAATGAGATTCCGTGGAGATTGTTGGATAAAGAACAGAAAAGATTAAATTCTGATGAAGCAAGATCAGGAGAATAGGGCGGATGTGGAATAACCTCCCAACCGAGGTCTGGAATAGCTGCTTTTGTAAAGTTAGCAGTCTTGATGCCGTCTTGCCGGTCGGTTTTCTTGAATTGTAGCCTCCAGGCGACGCAGATGTTGACAATAAACCTGAAAAGTGATATTTACATTCCTCGGAAGCAATTCATAGTAGATGACGCATTACCTTGCGTGGGTGGGCATCTACCAGCTTTTGCACGAGGATTTGCTGTTTGTTAGGGCTCAGCCCTTCCTTTCTGTTATTAATGTTGATATAAAGGCACCATTTTTCGTCACCAGTAACAATTCGGGACAAAAACAGCCGATGTTGTTGACGAGCTAAACGATGACGAGCAAGCAAAAAAGCACAAATAGTAACACGCTGATTTTTTTTATCTTCGCTCAAAACGTATGGTACCCACACACTTAACTTTTGAACTTTTTCCATGGAATGCAAATGTCCTACGATAATTGATTGGTCACAATTCATGATATTGCTTAATTCCCGAGTTTACTGACGTGGATCATGACGAATTGAAGCATTTAATTGGTCTTCATCAAAGCCGGATGGTCTCCCTGAACGTGGAAAATCATTCATATCAAAATTCCCCTTGTTGAAATGAGAAAACAATTTCGTGCAGTACTTTCCACGATGGCGTTCTCTCCGAAAACGGCACAAATGGTTATAATGGCCCCCGATGCCTTAACTCCTCGGTTAAACTCAAACAAAAGGATTTGTCGGAAATGTTAATTTTGAAGGTTTCCAACCTTCTTTACACACGGTGTGGGTTTTTTTAGAGCGTTACGCAAAAAAGCGACACCGACATTTTAATCCGTTAATTACCAACTAAAAAAAATAATTTGGAGCGTTCTCATTGGCTCTGAAACATGCGGAAAGACAGACGGACGCACACGGGGTCAGATTATACACGGGCGCGTCTCAGACGCGCAGAAGTTTTCATTGTCCCCTGTGGAGCCCTCACCGATTTGGTACTCCCAAAGGTATCTACCGTAATACCCATTCAACTCGGATACGTTGAGGGATAATCCTTCCGCCGTAAACTTGCTTTTGAGACTGTTCTTGGTCTCTCCCCTGAATGTCACCAACTCCGGCATACATAAAACCTCATCGCACCACGCACGGGCCCTCCCTCAAGCTTGCAAGCAGGTATCTCCCGTTCCATATAAAATTAACTTAGACATGCCCTGCTCACCAGGTATATGGAAAAGCCATCTATCAAAATAAAAAATGTGTTAAATATTTATTTCAATTTTTAACATGTAGGTGGTCCTCTTTATATACACCCTCATTGTCAGTGACGGCTCGTGACTCCTTTCAATGGAAGGACACAAAATTTAAATAAAACCAAAAACTATAAATATAATAATGTATTTTCTTCATTGTCAAATTAAATAATCTGTAGGGGGATATACTCCTAGTATATCAAGATGGCCATTCCGATTACCATCATGTGCTGAGGGGGTTGCATACCCCCCGGTCTCAGCGGGACAGCCGCCAGCTTCTGATAACTTAATTTGCAATATCGACTTGTAATATTTTTCAATGGAAGGACACAAACTATACGGAAAAGGTAAAATATGTATTTATTGCATTTTTATTTACTTAGTCAGTCGATTTTGGATAGGGGCACGTGATTTTGTATACTTTAAGGTGAGCTGTCACTGCATGGGGGGGATCGAATAAAATAAACCTAAAATAAATCACCGCGCTGCTTGATTCGTATAGCTGTTGTATTATTTTCACTAAGTGTAGGGATGTTCCCATTTCTTCCAATATTTACCATAGTTTGTTCTCTTTCACTATATCAAACGCCTTGCTATAGTCCACAAGACATAGAAAGACACTCAGTGGGAACTCTCTTGCTTTCTCACTTATTTGTTTAACGATTGTTCCTCTGTTATGTGAAGAAGAAGAAGGAAGGATTGAGTCTTCTGAGCAGTATGTAAAGTATGACTTTGCTGACGCGAGATACCAATGGTATGGTTCTATAGTTGTTGCATAGTGTCGAGGACTTCCTTTTTGTGAATACTAATTAGAATTGATATCGCCCACTTTTCAGGTCATTTTCTAGTTGTTCATATACTGTGGTATATGTATATTGTGCATTGCATCAATATTCCCATTGCCTCCATTATTTTCACTATTATGTCATTTGGGCCTGGTGATTTTCTATTAATGAGTTTATCGATTCCTTTCCTACTTCAATTTTGAGGATGTCTGGTTCTCTTTTATAGTGTATTTCGTTCAAGCACGACTTCTGCCTTACGCCTTTTCTAATTGACTTTCTATTATCTATATATTTCTATCTATCTATATATTTATCATATTTTTGTTCATTTGTAATTTAAACTAACGGAAGATGTAACAAAATCCGGCTATCAATAATAGATACTGTATCGATCAGATAGTTTAAGGTCATGCTCAGTATCTTGGATACAGTTTTAGATCATGCCTAAGACTCGATGCCTTTTTAGCCTTGCTATGTTTTCATGGCACTGTGCAGTATCAGAGCATAGACCTATATTTCACAGGACTATGTTCCTCGGGTTGCTGGCAATGTAACTGGAGATGAACCAATGGTCAGATGTGGGATCCACATTTTAACGTAGGATACCAACCACAGTATTATTATCTCCCGTTATAATTACTTGCTGGCTTAGTAGTGGTCACAAATTACTGGTTTTCTAACGTCTTAGGATATTGTCTAATTCGCTTCCTGGGTCCATAGCTTATCCGAACCAAACGACTAGGAGAATTTTTCTATAGATAATTCTCCATGGGCATTAGTACCGATTAGTTCTATTCGTAAAAGTGACGCAGGTGCGGTTTCGTATCCGCATCCTTCCTACTGGAATTGGTGAACCACAAAAACATGCGTGAGTTATATTTGTATTTTGTAAAAGCATTTTGGGCTAAATATTAGGAAGTTTAACCATGATCCTAATGCTCGTGAGTACAAATCTCTAAAGAGTTATTATGTCCCATCTCTTATTATAAAAGGCCAAGTCCTTCTGTCTGTCCCACGGAAATACCCGAAGCAAACCGAACCGAACCGATCATCGTATCAACGTATCATCGTATCAACGTATCATCGGATCAACCTATCATCGGATCAACGTATCAAGGGATCAACGTATTTAAATTTCCTATAATATATAGGTGAAAAATTATGTAAATAATAAATAAGGCTTCTTGCTATACTTTGTATAGAAGCCTAAAATAGTAAACACTAAAAGGCCGAAGCACGACCGAACCGAACGCATCAACGGACAATCGTATCATTATTGTAACAACGGATTATTGTATCAACGGATCATTTTGTCTATATAAGACAGCTATTTCCAAAAAAGCATTATGTGAACTTCCATAATGGATAATGAAAATTTTGAAAATCCTGCTGCAAAGCGACGGCGATTGAATCGTGAGAGAAAAGCACGTACAAGAGCTAATAACACAGAAGAACAGCTTCGATCACAGCGACAAGCTGACGCTCGGTCTCATGCGATACGTCGACAACGTGAAACTTTGGAACAAACTCAAGCGCGTCAAGCTACTGACGCTCGGTCCCATGCGATACGTCAACAACGTGAAACTTTAGAAGAAACTCAAGCGCGGCAAGCTGCTGACGCTCGGTCCCATGCGATACGTCAACAACGTGAAACATTAGAAGAAACTCAAGCGCGGCAAGCTGCTAACGCTCTATCCCATGCGACACGTCAACAACGTGAAACATTAGAAGAAACTCAAGCGCGGCAAGCTGCTAACGCTCGATCCCATGCGATACATCGACAGAAAGAAAATCGATACCAAAGTCAAGCAATTCAACTCCAAATAAGAGCATTGAGATTTGATGAATCTCACGTTACTTGACACGATTGTGAAGAAATGAATTCCATCTGTCAGTTCTGCGGCTCCAAGAATTTCGCCAAGGAGCGTCCAGTTGATAAACAATTTAACAACTGCTGTCATAAAGGAAAAGTGAAGATTCCGCAACCGCTCGAACAACATGGGAATCTATTGTTATATCCCGAATTTCTTCGCTCTATGCTTTCAGATTCAGAAAATCCTTACTACAAGAACTTTCGTCAGCACATCCGCTCTTACAATTCCTCGGTTTCTTTCGCTTCAATGGGAGCAGAGATTGTTTCAATGCCGGGTAACGGACCATACGTTTTCAAAATTCATGGACAGACGTACCACAGAACCACAAACCTGTATCCACCTGAAGGACAAACAAGAAAGTTTGCACAACTGTATGTAACTAGATGATAGCCCGTCCGAGGACGGGTAGCTAGAAGGACGGGCAGGCAGCCAAGGTCATATGGCTTTTGGATTGCACTGAGAGCTTTCCTTAATCTTCATTCAACTTAAGTTACCTTGGGTAGCTGCCCGTCCTTCTAGCTACCCGTCCTCGGACGGGCTATCATCTAGTAAAAAATAATCCACTGTATCAAATCTAACAATGTTAAAGGTCAGCCTACTGGGGTTTCTCTATCAATCCTCTTTTTGTTGTAACCTCACTTCTTGTAATGACAACCCTTGTAAAAAAACTACAAATGACACTCAGTCAGTATGAAAAGTAAATTCAAAAATTATTGGTTCTATCAATAAGTTAACAATTACGCGTCACTTAAAGCTAAAGCCACAATGACATTTTCTTTCAGGATGTCCAACATAAAAATTTTGTTTATGAAAAATTCTATTACTGGTCAAACTGGCTTCATCAAGAATACACTTTTTGGTTTTTCAAAAAGCCAATGATGAAAATCGATGTATGTAAGGTTGTACTTTAAAATGATAAGAAATTCTCCAAACTGATGTTGAAGGAACAAATGCATTTGCAAAGTTTTCGAATTAGAACTAGGATCTACCTAGAACGATATCTCTTCCTTTACTTGATTAGTAAGTCTCCGTAGTGATCTTCCAATTTTCTTATTATAATGCAACCAGCTAATCTAATACTTCGATAAACATTTCTAATAGCACTTCTGTCTGGCATTTCGCCAATATGTCTCGGTACGAGCGATATCGTTATACAAAAGCCGTATAAGAATTTAATATCTCTAAACTCGTTATTAGAAAATGTGGTTATTGCATTGAAAAATTAACGGTTTTGAAAATATAATAGCGCTGTCCCTATATTTATTATTGAGTGCTTTATGTTTTGTTTACCTTTTCTATTTGTAGAAAATAACTTTGAAATAAATTGAAAATAACTCTAAAATTTTAAATAAATGCAATTTTCCAGCACCGGTCAAATCTTCATGCGTGTAAATATGAAAATAATTCTCATTGGAACATTGCGTAAGCTGAAAACTAGAATGCGGAGATTCCCAAACTCTATTGTTATCCAAACTCCATTCGTATCCATATCATCAAGAATTCATACTTTCAGTAAGAACATCGAATTATAGAACAGACCTACTGAATATTAATTCAGGCGGAAATTATTGTTGATGCGTCTCCAGGGGCGAGGGGGGGTTCATGCAATCAAGCTGTTTTGAAAAATATGCAATGTGATATTTTTAACTTCCTCTAAAATTGTTATAGTTTAAAATAAATAATTATTTGATTTAATAGCAATAATAGTAAAGTTAAATCAAAATTGTTCACAGCGGTGGCTTAGAGTGCATACTGGTTGAATTCAGAGCGGTAATTTCGGGTTCGAATAACGGACCTCGCGGAATTGCTTACTCAGTTCCCCGGTATGCATCAAGCACACACTGTGGATCAAAAATCATACTAAAAACAAACCCTACCAAAAGTAACCCTTACAAATAAACCCATACCAACAAAAAGCGTAATGACCTTGTTGTTACAAACGCTATATATATGAGAAAAAAAAATCAAAATTATTTAATTTTGTTATGTAAAAATTTTTATTTATTGAATCAATTTTACAAATTAAAAAAGTTTTATTATTATATTCAACAGCAATTTAAAGTAATTGCGAATATATTTGGCTGAACATATTTTTTCTAAAAAGAAATATCCGCTATAGAAATTTTATAATAACAAAGGATGACAAAATAAGATTAAGTTTCAATACATTTTTATATTGTTTGATGAATGTTTACTTTCAATTATATTAAAATACCTACCTATAAGAAAGTAACGGCATCCTAATTGAGACAATTATACTTTTTATTGGTTTAGTTTAATGAACAAAATTGTCGAAATATTTAAATATCATTTTTATCTTGGGAACCCTAATTATATGCTATTGTTAAAATGTTTAAATAACTGATAAAATACAATCTCCAAGTTTAACTTGTAATTTGAAATGATATCTTTTATAATCATTAGCTACACTACGCATTACCAACCTAAACGTAGATTTCTAAAAATTGTTTATATTTATCTGTTAGTTAATTACAGCCCAACTCAGTAATGCAGACTAACTATGCAAGGATGTGTGTAAAATATTGAACTTCCAATTTACGCAATTTTAAGTTTTTGATAAAAGCGCCCATAATATGAACTAATTTGATCTAAAAAACCAAGTAAAATAAATAAAGACTAAATGTCGTTAAGGTCATCATACCCTTCAGGCACTGTAAAGAAAATAATTAACTATCCGATAATGCCAACATTAAAAACTTATATTATTTTGTTTTAGCATTTTTTCTGTGCTTAAACTCTCATGATACAATAACCACATTTTTCTCAACGAAGCTGTCAACGCTATTCTAATACAATTATTTAAACCTAAAGAGTACCGAGCTCGGCCAATGAGGAATCCGACCAAAACCTTGTCCTTGATAAATTCCGAATCCTTCTTCTACCTTTATCAGCAAATAATAAATACAAGCATTGCTATTGACAAAATTTTGGAAAATGACGACATATATTTATAGAGGAAGCTTAGACTAAGTTGAGTCTTGATGAAGCGGCCGAGGTGGTCCTAGGAAAAATAAAACTAAATTAGTAACAATAAAAGAAACAATATTATACCTTTTTTCACTGAAAAAGTCAAAGAATGGGCAAATGAGAAGAGCCAGAGCAAATGCAAATTAAAATAAAAAATATTTTGAGGTTTCTTTTTAGGAGAGAGTAAAACCAAAATATCTTTGTTACTAACTTAAAACATAAAGCTGTCCGTGAGAAAAACAGGATTCTCACAAATGGACCCTAGTAAATTAGAGCGACTTGAGATATAATGGTAATCATTGCAAAGCACGGTTTAACAGACACTGAAGATTTTAAACTGAAACGGACAATCCCGTTGCATCAATAGTACGCGTAGTGTAATAACAGACTCTCCTTCGGCGTAGCCTGTTATTACTAAAGTAATGCACATCTTTGCAATCTCGTACCGTTACAGAGCTTTGGCGCATTGAGGTCTAGTATAAGCATTATAGACGCCCCCGACTTTCAATAATTGAAGTCTGTGTGGTGACATACTAAAAGAATTGAGCGAGTTTAGATATTCAATAGGATAATTTACTACTTCGCCATTTTGTAAGACAATGTCCATAGAGTCGAAAGTCCGTTCCACAACTAAAAATTTGCCAAGAATATTGTCATTGTAACTGGAGCAGTTTCATTTTTGGGAGTCTAAATGACCCGCTAACACAACCATTATCGATTTTGTTGATTCAAATTGGCCACATTGGGATACACTTTAGAAATAAGCTCTTCCATTGAATTCAATGTATCCCAGTTTATTACTCACTTGAATCTCCGTTCATCGTCTTCGGGGACTTCCCCTTCTCCAATTTTTAACAACGGTTTTGCAAATTCTCCAGCCGTTTTCATCACCACTGATTTGTACGCCCGTATTAATTAGCCACATTTAGTTTTCAAACATCTGCTATTATACCCTCATCTCTGATTATGACACTGCACTCTTGAGGAAGCCTTGCTAGAATGGTACCTTTCTAAATGTTGCATATCGTATTGTCGCCGTAGTAAAGATTTTACGGTAATTTAAAAGCACCCTTGCTTGATTTCGTTCGTTTGCCCGCATGCTTTTTTGATTTTTCTCATTCTTCTTGTTTTTCTCATTTTTTCCCCTGTGATTTAACTATGACATGCGGAGTATCGGTGCGAAGCCTCACACGCTCGTCGCTTATAATTATTGAAGATAGCTTAGTGTTTTGTAAATTTCTGGCAGTGCATGTCACGATGGGACAATACGTTCGGTTATTAGCAAAGCTTTATACTGGACGACTGTTCTTTGGATTTTATACCAGTGGTGCGTCCGTCTGGACCCAATCCGTTCAAGCATTTGCCGAAGATACCGCGCATTAGACGGTCGGTTTTTTTTCCTGTTGTATATTAATGCAAAGTGATACATTATAAAACAAAATTAACAATAGTATAAATTAACAATAGTGATATAACAATAAGGTGGTGATAAATGGGGGGGTGATGATGAATGGTTACCTTTCGCATCTAGCGACAGAACTCGTAGCTCGCCACAGACATATAGTACATACTGTTGCGTTAGGCACCTTTTAAGAGCAGACCTACCTATTGGTTGACTTAATCTCAGGGTCAGTATTTTGCTTAAGAGTCACGATGAACAAAGAACAACACAGACAAAGATGTGATTTCAAAATTCATATTTATTGAACAAACTTAAAACTAACAAAATGAAACACACAAAACTACAAATTGAAATTTACCTTAGTTTTTTGGCGTGCGTATTCGAATACCTCGCTCACTGTTTGGAAGACTTATATTCGCACTAAAACGTTGCACTTCTTCTAATGAATGCACCTACTTCCTTCAGGATTGACCTCGTTCAAGCGATTTTCGTCACAGACGAGGAATTGGATTTGCTTTTGTTGGTTCCAATTCTTTATCATTCACCCACTAGGATGATCGTCGGCACTGTACTATACACGTTCTGTTCGGACGAATATTTTTGATGTCTTTGGCTTCGTCCACTTTGATCACCCACCGGTGTTAGAGTCCAATTTAATTAGTTGGTTTCTCGATTGAAGACTTTACGTCTCCTCCGTTTAAATATTCGCACGTACCTCACTTTTTGAGAACACGATCTCTCTCATACGAGAGCTTTTTGTAATTCAATTTTCAATCTCCCACACTCCTTTGCGATGATTGAAACAATTTAAATTTCTTATTTTTTTAAGACGAACTTAATTTGCGTCTTTTCTGTTTGGAAACTCACTTCGGAATCCTTGTTTATTTCTTGTTATTTTTCTATCCCCTTCGTTACCTCCTCTTTTTTTTGTTTTTATTTTAAATCAACGTTACTAAACGCGCATGTCATAGTCTCTTTTAAAAACATAACAACCAAAAAATAAACAACAACTTCAAAATTTTAAAATACAATTCTATGCAACAATCTAAACAATACTACCATAACTAAACTAAAATACGACATGTTGAAACCACATCCCGTCCGTGCTGATCGTTGTTGATCGCGGATCTTATGAGATGTTGTGGACACAACAATACATATTATAGAGTGCTTTATGGAAGACTAGCTGACGTACCCGCCGTTGTTCGGGTTTAGTTTGTTTAGCGCGCAATTCGATTGATGTGATATTCAATTAATGCATAGCTTGATTAATGATTAGCTCATCATCATCATGTGCCAGCGCAAAAAGTTCCATCTTTGGTCAAATGCCTCCCCTATCTGTCGCCATATTTCTTTATCCACTGTCAGTCTCATCCACATCTTGCCCGCTATTTTCTCACAGCCATCGCTCCACCTTGCTGGAGGTCTTCCGCGATTTTTCTTCCTGCCCTAGGTCACGTCTCAACTCTGGGATCCTTCTACTGCACATATCATCCTGTCTTCTTATCCAAGTGACCTGCCCATTATCACTTAATCTCGGCTATGCGTTCAGTCACATTTTTAACCGTGATCTTGCTTCGTATCCAGACGTTTGTCTATCTGTCCTGCAACCTCAGCTGAGATCGGTGAAATTCCCGGAGGGAATCTAGGTAATCCATTTATCATTCAATCGCGTCCCCGTGGACTCCTTTCCCGAATCTCTCCTCGAGAATTTTACCTCAACTTTTACACAAATAGATCTGCGAGGTTCTGCAAAATCACATAATTATAATATATACAAAAGAAGAAGAAGATATAGAATCTGCTTAACATCATACAAATAATACAAAATAACGCGTAATACAGTAAATGTATTAATCCCAGAATTAAAAAGAAGGCATTGGGAGAAATTCTCAACCGACATGAAGCGCAATTTATACGGTGGACAGAAGAAATATGGAGCATGCTTAGATACTAAAAGAAACCAATCAACGAATACGTACAGATATCAACAATTACTCCAAAACAATGGAAACTGTATTTTGAAAATCTTCATAAAGACACGCCGAACAATACTCAAGATACTGAAGAAACAAATGAAGAAGCCCGACACGCAACAAACCTTCAGGATATCAATTATAGACATAAAACCTGGAAGGAAATGGAAGGAAAATACAACCATTTCTATATTCAAGACAACGAAGACAAACCAGCTAATGAGAACCATGGACATGAAAAGCTTGCTCGCAATAACTGGTTATGCACTGGTCGATAGAAGAAGAAGCGAAGAAATAGGAGATAGATGACATAGTGAATTGGGCAAGAAGTGGAAGAAGACAATGGAGATATCATGCCAGAAGAATGACTGACTGCCGAAAGTAGCTATGTTGGGTAAGCCAAACACTCCAAAACCATAGGGAAGACTACCAAAATGATGTTATAATAGCTGTTGGAATTCCAGAAATGACAGAACAGGAACCATATTGGGAAA
This sequence comes from Podabrus alpinus, assembly GCA_932274525.1. Taxonomy (NCBI): domain Eukaryota; kingdom Metazoa; phylum Arthropoda; class Insecta; order Coleoptera; family Cantharidae; genus Podabrus; species Podabrus alpinus. The sequence goes on from OW026455.1 coordinate 22,672,268, forward strand.
TACAGGTAAGAAGAAGATATTGATTTTTGCTCGTATGAACCATATTAGATGGGTATTTCTCTCTCATAGGCATGCAAGGCTTAAACAAAAAGCAATTATAAGGATCATCATCTGCATAGGATATGCCAACACAGACAGAACCCGATAAAACGTGAATAACAATGGCGGTTTCGGTGTTCCCACAAAGGGATTCATCATCCTCAGATGCACAGCATAGACCATGAGATACCAATATCTTAACTTGCATGTCACAGTAATCTACACCAATAAATATCCCATGTCAATGTTCATCTGTGGTTGGTGAATTCCTCTCTGGTAACACCAAAGCCGCAGTAATGCAATGCGGGTAATGCGATCCATGTTTTTTCGGCTTCTGTGTATGTGTTATTTATTATACCCTATACAGATGGTTTTTATCCATTACTATTACGTGTTTCACACAACCAAAAGCCACTGTACTTCTCTTTTCACGAGTATTTGAATTTTAGCTTAATTATTGTCATCACTTTTAGGCTTCTATACAAAGTATAGCAAGAAGCCTTATGATCTGATGGCTCCGTGTCTGTCCGTCCGTCCGTCTGTCCGTCCGCATAATTCAAATCTAATCAGAACCCTCGAAATTGTGATTGTAAACACATCGTATATATAATAAAACAATATATTGTTTTAAATTTAAAATCGACTTTCCAGCCACGTTCCACGAACATTTTTTTCTTTTTGTATTACTTTCTATGCCTAAAGACATACTTGTTGATCGTTCTCTATTGTTGGTGTTTGTTCTATCACTTGTTTACACCAGAAAGGTAGCTGTATAGAAGCCTAGGATCTGCCGCAAAAAGCGAGATCCACCTTGTTTTATGTAAACATTCTGTTTGCGAGATTTTCCACGTTCCCTTTGGGCACTTAACGTTAACAGTACTGAATGCAGCTTTCAAATGTCATTTTATTGTAAACTCCACACTGGCTTTGAAAACTAATGGAACGATATTTTCAGAAAAGAGATGAGAAAATGTTGTAATATTCGTGATTCACTAAATTAATATTTTTTACTAATCAAAGAACCAGCGCAAAAATATTCGCGAAATGAACTGAATTTTATTAAAAAAAAATGTTATGTTTAGATCAAGATTATTTAAATTAGACGCAAAGTTTTTACATGTATAAAGGTTTGTCAAATGTAAATTCAACATATCTTTACTGTTGCTAAATCTTGATAAAAATGTTAAAAAGTTTTCGTTTTGGTCTGGTAACGTCCTTGTTAAAACAACTTTTAGTGCCAATGTAAATGTAATATTTATGTATGGGCACCTCTGGGCAATTGAATAAGTTCTTTCAGTAACTTTATTATTTTATTTCTAAAATAATATAAATACTTTTTTCATTTTCATACATTTTCATAATTTTCATTGAGGTTTTGAATTTGTTTGATTTGATCGTATCCGATTTAATCGATAACTCAAAAATATACATTATTGTTATTTAAATATTTTGAAAGTTTGAAAACCTGAAATTTTCAATTAATTAAAACTTTTAAATACGAAATTTGAGATTGTAACGATGCATACATCTAATGATTCCTATTACTATTTTCAAATATCTCAATTATTATTTTACTTCACTCGTAATATTTCCGTAACGAATAAGATGAATTACGTATGAAGTTATTGTATAGAATTAATTAATATATTCACTAATCGACACATCTAACGAATTTTAATTAGTTTAGTTAAGTAATAGAGCAGCAAAAGACTTGGCTTGGGGTTGGTAAATTATTTCTCTAGGTATTATGCAAGTTATACCATAACATGATTTATTGGGAAATTTATTTATTATATAACGTAGCATATTATCTAAAGATATTTTTCATTACTAAAAATAGCTAAGAATGTTTATTATTTTGTTTTCAATTCTGCGGTTCTATCAATACAACGTCTAAAGAAGAAATTCGTACCGCAAAGGACTTTTAGCCAGTGAAATAAAATAATTTGGATTGCGAACCAACTAAATTAATTATATATCAACTTCATGTCCATCTATTCAACATCACAAACCCTGCTGATACGAGGGAGATCAATAAGTTCGGTAGAAATGGTATAAAGACAGGAGTTATAAAAAAATCCCGAAAGGGTTTGTAACAAAATCAAATAGAAGGCCAGTTATCAGACATTAAATCGATTCAAGCAACTGTTGAATTTTTATTACATTTTTTAAAAAACTTAAACACCGCGTTGTGATGAAATTTTTAACAAAAAAGGGTAAAAGTACAAAAGAAATACAAAATGATATACTTGAAGTGGACAATGAATTTTCACCTTCACAAAACACAATTTACAAGTGGGTACGGCTTTTCAAATCAGGACAGGAGTCCTTAGAAGATGATCAGCCACTTACGGTCGTCCTGCAGATGCTAGTACGTCACGAAATGTACTAAATGTCGAAAATTTGTTTAAAATTTTAAAATATCTCAAGACATCAATAATTTATCATATACAGGGTGTTTTTTTAGCTGCATGAGATCTTTCAATAGGGATAACTTTTGAATGATGTTTGTCAAAGTGACAGTTCTTTGACATTTGTGCTCAGAACGGTTTGCCATTTAATCATGAATAAATTAACACTTGAACAACGCTACCAAATTGTGGAAATTTATTTTCAAAGTCAGAGTTTCGTTCGCGAAACTTATAGAGCTCTTCGCCCATTTTATTGTCGACATAATCGACCTTCTGAGCAGGCTATTGGTGCGGCGATGGATAAATTTCGTACCACTTCTTCCTTGAATGATGTAAGACAAAGAAATGTGCGAAACTATCGCTTCTGTGAGTGAAAGTGTGCAAGAGAACCCAAAGATTTCAATTCGCCATCGTGCTCAACAACTTGGGCTTTGTCCGTCCACTACATGGAAAATTTTACATCAAGATCTTGGTTTAACATCCTTACAAGATCCAGTTGGTTCAAGAATTGAAGCCTAATGATCATCGATTGCATCGTGCGTTCGCAGATTGGGCTCACAAGCAATTGGAAGTGGATCAATTTTTTTTACCACCAAATTTTGTTCAGTGACGAGGCACATTTCTGGTTGAATGGGTATATTAACAAGCAAAATTGCCTTATATGGACTGAGACCAATCCGGAACATTATCTTAAGACTCCATTTCATTAACTAAAATTGACTGTTTGGTGTGGAATACACGCCAACTGCATCATCGGTCCATATTTCTTTTGAAATGAAAAAGTAGCTACCGTTACGGTGAATGGTGTGAGATTTCAACTCCTACTCAATACAATTTTGTTTCCAAAAATCCAAGAGTTAAACATCGACAACTTATGGTTCCAACAGGATGGTGCTATGTGCCACACAGCCACCACAACCATCGATTTATTGAAAAGACAATTTTGTTTTCTTACATTATTAATTTTTAAATTTTAATTTCAATGAATCTCAGGAAGTCTATGACTATTTAGAGCCCTAAACTATATATAATAAATAATTTGGAAACACATAAGCAATAATTGTTTCAATATTAGCTGTTTTACAAAACATTCCAATTTACAACACAGACGAACATTTTTATCCTCGCTATTTTTATATACAATAGTGCACGCTCCACTACATTTTACACATAGAATTTGTGCATTGTTGTTTCAGAATAATTAAATTTTTTTCGATCATCATAGCACCGACATTTATTGAGTTATTCAACGAAAGATCCTAGTTTAAATTAGTTGCATTATGCCACCCTCATCCCTTGCTTTGAGTTTTAAATTTTATATACTTTTAATCGGAAATTAAATTATCGCTAAGTTCCCAAATTTTCACACTGCCCCGTTCTTAAATTCCAGATCAAGTTAGTTCTTTTAACGTTTTCAAGTTTACAGCAGAACGTTTTCTCTAAAATATCAATAAAAAAATGTAACAATCACTTTCATCGAAGGAATATTGTTGATGAAGCAAGTTATGTGATATTATTTTCCTATTAGAAATGTGAACGAAAGTAGAGCTTTTCTCGTTTTCTGTGGATTTAAAGAACTTAAACCATTAGTTTGCAGGTAATTTGACATATCGTATTTTCCTAACTTGATGGATTCTGCTTTTTAGTATACCAGGTTTTTGTTCAAATCCTTTTTATTTGATTGTTACAAAATTTCGTGTAGAAATTTTTATCCACTATACAATGCGCATTTACATGGAGTATTTGGGTTTTCAGACACCGAATTTAAATTAGTCTCAAGGATAATTCCATACAGGGTCAAATTTTGGCGTTTCGACCAATCAGCGTGCGTTATTTTACATTGTAGTTAAATGGGTACGACGCATGCACAGTCGAATAATATCCGAAAATCAAAAATATTCAAAATACCCTACCAGAATATCGAATATTTGTAGTGGGGCGTAAAAGAATTCATACGTAATAAAAAATCTCTTCGAATATTTGTAGTGTGTATTTGTAGACTAACGCACTTCGCAACTGATGCGATGTAGGAAACCGGTTCAACGCATTAGTTCCCACCCGAGTTCACTTAAAGCAATGTACTTATAACGAATTTTATATTAACGAATTTTATATTACAAATTTAGTGCGATTATACTTCCATTTTTTTCGGTACTTACGAAATTTTTTGTTTGATTTTTTTTGGAAAGGATTGTGATGCGATATGGTCAATTTGTTTCACCATTTTCGACATTAAAAATGGCGTTTGAAATGTCGATTTTCGTATGTGATGTGCTTTTAATTTGTGGCGTTTCTTCACGGAATTATCATCGCAACAACATCGCGGGTTCGGACAATACTCAAAGATTCTGAATCTTTGAGTATTGTCCTAGCCCTTGTGTTGTAACAAATGAATATCGTTTTTCAGATTTGCTTATATACATTTTCGGTGGGAAATGATTGATTGTTACCATGTTAGGAATTTATTTAATCGCAACTGTTATCCCAAGAATTTCAACCGCTAAAGACAAATAGGTCCGAAGGAACCAATAAGGATTGAAGTGGAGAATCGAATCTATATTATTTATTTGTAAGGTGAGTTGTATTATTTAAAATGCTATCAGGGCCAGATTTTCCTATTCAGATCCACAACAATTATTTCGATATTGTCAAATTGTTTAGATATAGTATAAGATTATATTTACCTCTTCATTAGTTTTCTTCGTCTAGCGCCATATTCGCTTTGGATGTTGGAGATCATCATGGCCCATCTCACCTTGTTAGCTTTTGGCCGAAACAATGACGCAGACGTCATTCCAGTTTATTACCGCAAGTTACGCAGCCAAGATATTCTTTGTCGTCCGGGTTACCTTCTACCTTCCTTTGTAAAATGAGTTGGAGTATGCAATATTTGTCGTTGCGCATTAAGTGACCAAAATATCGGAGTTTTCTTACTTTTAGTATTTTTAACATTTCTGTCTTTCCCGTTCTCTGTAGTACCGTATAGTTCGTAACTCTATGAAATATCTATGATATTTTGAGCATCTTCTTCTTCAAGTGCCATATCCGGTCTCCCGGACGTTAGCGACCTCTCTCCTATGTACATATGTGTTGTGCGTTTGAAGTATTATCACACACATAGGGGACCTACTGCTTAACGCGGGCTCCGAACCGCGGGAAGTGTATACACTTCATCTCCAGAGAGGCTGTTCCAGGCAGATTACACCTCGGTGGTTTGCCATTGCCTTCCGAGGGGAAACGGTCAGAATAAAGTTTTACTGAGCCCGGAGTCGAACCAGGCATTAAGCTTTAGCAGAAACGCACTTAACTGCTTTAGCTGACGACCGTCTCAAGGCATTTTGAGCATAGGTCTGTAGAATTATAGAATATAATATAGAACTATAGAGTAACCATAGACTATAGAACTATCAGCAACAAAGATGTGAACATCTTGTGGCATTGGGTTTCTCCAGTAGGTATCAGTATGAATGTTGATGTTAGCCAATTTTTAGACATTATCGTCGTGCCATATACTTCATTAAAAAATGTTATTAAGAAGTGAGTCTGACCATCCTCCAGTACCTTCAAGAGTTTTCGATGTACTTCATCTGGGTTTCCTTTTTCAACTTTAACTTTCTTATTGCCTTCAGTACTTTAATCTTGGCAATTGACAGATCCTCTTCCTAGACCCTACGTGCAACATCTCCAAGTAGTTGGAGATGTTGGATGCATTTACTGTATTAGTTCGGGTATTTCAGGTATTTCATTTCCCTCCTACGATCAATATCTGGGAGGCTTTCCCCTATCCGTCACTCAGGGACGCGCTCTCTTAAGGCTGGTACAGACACGGCTAGTAATTTAGTCTAGTAGCAAGTATTGCTAAGATACTAACAAATTATTTCGATTATTTTGACATATTTCGGTTAGTATCTTAGCAATACTTGCTACTGGACTAAATTATTAGCCGTGTCTGAACCAGTCTAGCTGAAATATGTCAAAATAATGGAAATAATTTGTTAGTATCTTAGCAACACTTGCTACTAGGCTAAATTACTAGCCGTGTCTGTACCAGCCTTTAGGGATGCAGGCGACCCCCTAAGAACCTTCATTATTACCACGGTAATAATAAACTTTGAAAACGTTTGGTTTTCCGGCATTTGTTTAAACTTTTTGATATCTCGTGTTCTTAACAAAGTTTCAAGATTTGGCAGCATATTATGCGCAAAGATTAGTTATCTTATTATGTTAATACTTTATTGATTACAATACTATAATATTAATATTGTCTCTTCAATACATTGCCTGCATGCTGGTTTGTAAACACCTCTAGTCCATCCCTCCTGGACTTTAAGACTCTCCCTCGTTGAGCGGAGGGCTAAGGCCATACTCTATCACGCTTGCTCAGTGCAGTTTGGTTGGGGGTCAGGGACAAACAGCGTTATTGAACACCCATCCAAGTGCATACCGCTAGCAACCTTAGCGTTCTGTAATTTAATAACCACAGACGTTTGCACTGCTACGTCACTTACATTTGCACTACGTCACTGCTCAGAAAATATTATTGCAAACAATCGACCGAAGACTTCAACAAGATTTAGAACACCAAATATCACCTAAACGGGCAGATTTTAAAAATGGAAGGGGAACAAGAGACCAACTTTTCAACATAAGACAACTCATAGAAAATTTCCGTGTGTTTAACATTCCCATGCTCCTATGTCTTATAAGACTATAAGAAAGCCTTTGATTGTGTGCTATAGGTATAGGTAAACTATGGCAGATATCGTATTAAAGGAAATGGGTGTTCCAAATCACTTTACAATTTCAAAAAAATTCTATATAGATACAATGAAGCAATAGTCAGATGAAACGGCAAAACCTAGAAATACTTTACGACATAGAAGAGAGTGCGATAAGATTCCATCAGTGGGAATCTTATGGAAGCAAGGAGGACAAACATGTCATTATTGACGAAGCTGAAAATGCAGGATAGACTATCGACTATGTGCAGGCGAGGCATTCTTCAAATTTTTAAACACATAATTAGAAGAGATGGATCAAGCTTAGAAAAACTGATAGTACAGGAAAAAGTAAATGGCCGAAGGTTAAGAAGTAGTAGATCATCCGATAAATGGCTCGTCAAATTAAACCGAACGACCGCTAGAGACATCAATATGAGTTGCGGAAAATGGAAATAAATGGAGGGGCATATTAAACAGTTGCGAATGACCCATTGGATCATGATTTCTTAGACACGAGAACACGATGTGAGAAGTGAGATGATAATAATTATGTCTTTCCCTGACATCTCGGGATTCATATGAACTGACACAGATATTTCTTATAATTGAGTTCGCATGTTGGAAATTAAATTGGATCATAATTTAAAATCAATTGCCTTCACTTTTCCAGCGAATTGGTCATATCGCACACCCAATGCAAAACCAATATAACTCAAAAACGCTAGTTTCGAGATAATGAGCCTTGAATATTTCACGTTGCATTTAAACATAGCAAAGTAATACTATCATAAAGTGGTCCCCATTGTTTAATATTGAAGCTACAGTTATGAAAGTTTTACACTATAAAATATTGAATTTAACCAATATTTTAGTGTTCATAACTCGAAATCGTCATTTTTTGAGTTATGTTGGTTTTGCATTGGGTGTACGATATAAGAAACTATTAAAAAAAGTTTTATTAACATTTACTAAAAGATCTAAAAGTTTGCCCGTTAGCATTTACGTAAGCTCAATACAGGTATGTGAGGGTGAAAAGTTCCAAAGGCAACTTTGATGGTCGGGAACGGTAAATGTTCTGGTAAAGAAATCAAGCGGTCATAGCTTAGTGGTTAAGTGCGCCTACTGCTAATGCGAAATGCTTGGTTCAAATCCAGGCAGAGTAAAATCTTTATTCTGTCCGTTTCTCCTCGGAAGGCAATGGCAAACCACCGAGGTAATTTGCCATGAGCGCCCATCTCGCAATGAAGTGTATTACACTTAGAAAGAGATGGGTCACGACGCTTCTGTCAAAGAAGCGTCACGACTGAAGAAGAAGAAAAAAAATCAAACTGTATAGGCGTACAGAAATCACTCACCTCTAGAAATATGCTGCGGTTTAACACTACCCAACCCACAAACAAATAATTTCCAATTAAAGGATGCCCGACATTTCAAAACTCTTCGACATAGTATATTATGAAGACCTCCGTTCGCAGTAAAAGCGGCAGCAGGTGGCGCAAAATAGAAGAGAGACTGGAAATAGTTTAGAGATCTAAGTTCAGCAGTGTGCAAGAATAAGGTGAGAAAAAGTTCAAAATCTTAAAAATAACTATTTTAATCTGATTTGAAAAATTCAAACTATAAATTAACTAGAAAAATATTTCAGATATTCAGAAGATTTTTTTTAAAATTTACAGCAGTTATTTCTTTATGGTATCGTTCAGTAATTTTTGATAGTTGAAATATAAAATTTTAACATAGTTTAAACTAGGAGTTTTCACTATTTTACTGGTCCATTATATCATCAGATCACCGTATATTGAGTAAATATTACATTTGTCGTTAACTTTACTAACTTTTAGTAGACAGTTATATCCATTCGTTACAGTAGATTCAACAGGATTCATAAGAATTAGGTTGAGGCATGTCAAAGTGATGAATTATAATTAGGAAAGATAAAAATAAATGAAACACAACTTGATATTAGACATTTGAGTTGAAACTTTATTTTTTTATTTTTAGAAATTCTGAATTTATTTAAATTTTTAATTTATTTCAATAAGTTTCTATTAATTATTGATGCCTTGTTATTACCGTGTTGCTTAAAGTTCACTATTGAGGTGACAAAATATTCATAATGTAAAGCTTGATACATATTAATACGCTAATAACAAGAGATAACACCTCTTGCGATTTTGGTAGTGGGTCTAAATTACCATCCCTTAAATGAAAATTTGTAAAGTAGATGAAAATTAATTACATACGTAAGATCTTATATCTTTACATAGAGGTTACTTTAACCATATGACTTAATATATTATTTATTCAAGTATGTAAATTGTAATAACATTGAATTAAGTGAAAAGTGGAGGTGAATTTAGTTATGATATTGTAAATAGATTTATTTAAATTGAGCATTTTTAGTTAAGGCAAGTTTTTATTTTATTAGTTAGTTAAGTTAGTATGTAAATGATTTCTTATGTCAATTATTTTAATTTCAATTACACTGTATTATACAATATTACTGACTACGCCCTACATGGTAAACTTTATTGCTATGTTCAGTCACCAGACTTATTTCTATTTCAAGGAGAGCAAATATTGTTTAATTAATATTAGAAATTTTTCATTTTAAATTTGTTAACTCAAGTTAATAATTTCAGGTGGTTAGTCAATTTATGTTAATCTCGTACCAATATGAGTCTGAAGAGATCGATTCCATTTAACCCTGGATAACGTCGAAACGCTTCATTCATTAAGGATACGTTGAATTCAATTCTTGACTGTTATCACCAATTGCATTTCAGACTTAAAATGTGCTTACATTATAAGATTTTCCTTAAGATTACTTAAGATTTTACGTAAGACGGTATTTCGCAGTGTTTACATCTTACGATTTTCTACAAGAGCCGACTCTAAGCAAAAACATAGATGCGCTCTTAAGGAATCTTTAGCAAACATAAAGAATACGACAGCATCTATTTTCTTAAGACTGGCTAAGAATTTTCGTAAGATTTGAAACAAAAACTGTAAATTTAAAAATCACGCTAATTAACTATGAAGGTATTTTATGATTTTTTATTTATTGAAATTATTATTAATACTTAAATATATTGCTCTGAACGGTCGTTGCTAATAGGGTTTCCCGTTATGACAAATTTTTGCAATGTGCGGGTGCACGTAAATGTACCCCGTCGATAGAAATATTAAACTTTTACACAATTGACAAATAATGTAATAATAATACCTCGGCTTAACTGTCTCGGTGTGCATGGACTTACCTCACTCAGTCTGGGTTCGTTCCGGGACCAATAACTGTAATGCTAAATCAAATTTTTGGGTGCTCGGAACAGGTCAAAAAAAATATCCTCCGTTGCAAAGACAATTATAATTTTATTAAACACAATAATGTAAATAGGTGATTTGTCAATAAAAATGTTCTTAAAAATTAATCTTATTTCTAAAACTATCAATCGTTTACGAATAAAGCACGCGTTTATTTGTTTAAAATTTTCACTGAGTTTTATTTCGAAAATAAAGTTAATGGAGATTTACCTTTATTAAATATAGGGAGTTTTTCGTTTCTAGTACTTCGTACGGTGCAATTGTACAGATGAACTCACAGGATGACTTCATTTGCATGTAAATTCTTGTGGATTAAGTTTCTGGTGCACGTGTCGATGATATCCAATTTTCTCAAAATAATCACAATCTCTTGATATTTTCAACCAATTTCACAATTACGTTGGGTAAGTACGTTGATTTAATTATTTTTTTTCACTTTTTGATAAAGATGACTTAATATTTTTACACAATTATCGAATTTTAGTATGGACAATTAAAATTAACACGCCATTACATGTGAATTCAACGCGGACTCCTTTCCAATTGTTTTATTTTTCATCGCCTCGAAATTCATCGCGATCTTGATTTTTTCGTTATTGTTTGTTAGTGGTCGATGCAAAAATCAATACCAATTTGACCTTCCACGATTGCAGGTCTGTACTCAGCTCAACGTGACTTGCTAAAATTTTAATAAAAATAATTATATTATTTTTTTAGATTGGATTGATCTTCACCATTTCTTCGTGATTGGTTTCATGAAATTTATGGACATGCATCATCAATTTTCGGTGCACTAAATCGAAACACTCCGAACTTTGCGTAATATTTTAACTACTTATTTAAATTTTAATGCTAACACAAATTTAATATTAATTAATCAATTAACAATATTTTGACTTTTGAATTACCTTTCTTATGACTAAACAATTTTGATTTTTGTATTATAAATAAACATTTTACATAAACGGAATTAATTAAATGTTACATTAAATTATTTTTGTTAACTTGTTTCAAGCCTCGCTTTTCAAATTAAATGATACTGAACTCAATTTCTTGGTATCGGACGAAATTTTTATCTGTTTGTTCAGACAAGTCCATGCTTTTGTTATTAACAAATTCTCTGAATCTTAAATAAACGTATTTCTATTGACGTGGTTCACCGACATTGCATCCCAAGTAACATTTTACCGTCATAAATGTACATATACCTTACAGAAATTTCCGTAACGGTAAAGCATTGATTTGCCCCTTTTGCAGTTACTGTATTGATGTATCATTTATGCACATATAAGGTACAGGTATTTTCGCAACGGTACGGCATTGATTTGCCCCTTTTGCAGTTACTGTATTGATGTATCATTTATGTACATATACATTACAGGTATTTTTGCAACGGTTCAGCATTGATTTGCCCCTTTTGCAGTTACTGTATTAGTACATCGTTTTTATACCGATTATGTGTTGATTTTTTATGAACGAGATATTTATTTAATAGAAAAAATAATTTTTATAAAAGATAAAATTTTTGATTTTTAAATATTTCTATTTTTTACATACTGCTAAATTGTTTCCCTGTTGTCTGCGCCAGAATCTGAAAATTGACATTATAAATGTGATAATTTTTACTTACTTTTTTTTTCCGAGGCCAGGTTTTGAACCCAAGCTGTACTGTACCTATACGTCTGAAAACCAACTGCTAAGCCAACTCGACTACCTGGGTATACGGTATAAACTATGATATTTCTTATTTGATGGTCAATTTTATTTTCAATTCATAGATTAAAAATATTACCTAATATTGAATTAAAATAAATCAAATATTTTGCTTTGGTACTTTAAAATTTATTACATTATGAATTATTTTAAATAAAAGTTGTTATTTTTCACGTGTTTTGAAGAAAAATGCTACGACGCCGGCGTCACTTTAATTCGAATCGACAGCGGTGGTGGGATTAAATTTATTTAATTTAAATTTATTAAATTTTAATTTCCTGACTTTTAATTTCCAGAATTTTTATTTCAAATTTGGAGATTTTCGAAGATTTTTGATTGTTATTATTTGCGCCGTAGTTTTTCTTAAAAATCCGTATTGAAGTAACGAAGTTAGAAACTTTTTCAATATTTAGAAAATCAAAAATTTGATACATAGTTGAAATAAAGATTTATGATTACTAGAAAGACATAAAAGACCGATTCCCCAACTATAATATTATTCCTTTCTCATTATAGGAAAAAAAAATATTGGAGAATGTAAGAAATCTCGATGGCGTAATGGTAAATAGGCACGATGGTACCTTTGGCAATCCGTTGTACAGTGGTTCAACTCCCAAGCCGGCAAAGTTATTTTAAAAATAAATTTCCTAATTAATTAATTTTTTAATATTTTTATTAATAAATATTATAAACACAGTTATTTATCGGTCTTAAAACTTCAAAAGGGCCTTTAGTTAATTAGCTATTAGAAAACATAAAATATTTAAAATACACGTTTTACATTAGCTAGTTAACTAAAGGGCTTTTTATATGAGTTGATAATACCGGACGTAAGAGGTTTAAAATTTCCGCCCCCAATTTAGAAATTTGACCGCCCTTCTTACCCCAATAATATCTCATATAATAATTATTGTAATATAAAATGCTTATCATAATTTGTAACCAATCAGAAACAAGAGTTTTTCTAACGGCGAAATTTTTTTTTATACATAATCTTGATACATAAATAACTATAATGTTACATATTTTTTACATTTCAATATTAATAAAAATTATAAAAAGCGCGTCTCGAAATTTAATTTAATAAAAAGGTATTTTGGAGAATAAGACGGATTTTTATTTATAAAATTATTATATTATACGAGTATATATTTCATAATATTTTATTATGTACTTATTAAAGTAGTCATGGACAATATCAAAACCGTGAAATAAATATCACAAAGTTTAACTAATAAATCATCTTTACATATTATATACCGGAATTGTAAGCGACTAAAACTTTACTATTTAATCTACACTTTCAGGTATCAAACCGGTGATGAAAATATCGTACCGTCCATCTTATAAAATACCTGTATATGTTAGACATTGCTTTTATTGTAACAAAACGAAACGATTAAAACATTACCTAATCGGTACCGTATGTTCAACTATATTTTAGTTAATAAACTTTCAGTGCCGATCCGATAAAGCAATTGCCTTCAGAATAACGGTGCGAAAATATGTACATTGAAACTATACCTAAACAGTACAGTGTAAATATGAACTAAAATTTATGTGCCGCTTAGGTACCATATTGGTACTTAATTTTCAGGTAATAATTGTAATATAAAATGCGTATAATAATTTGTAACCAATGAGAAACAAGAGTTTTGCTAACGGTGAAATTTTTCTTCGTTCTGATTGGTTACAACTGTTTTAAAACGTAATTAAAATTCATTGATCTTTAAATTACTTATTTTTATAATAAATATTATAATGTTACGTATGTTTCACATTTTAATATTAATAAAAATTATTATATTATATAATATATTTCATAATATGTTATTATGTACTTATTAAACCTGCCATGGACAAATATTATTATGTTGAACAATATCAAAACGGTGAGGTAAAAATCATAAAATTTAACCAATAAAGCATCTTTACATATTATATACCGGAATTGCAGCAACTAAAACATTACTATTTAAACTGTACTTTAAGGTATCAAACCGGTGATGGAAATATCGTACATTCCATCTTATAAAATACATGTACATGTTAGATATCGCTTTTATAGTAACAAAACAAAACGATCAAAACATTACCTAAACGGTACCGTATGTTCAAATATATTTTAGCTAATAAAATTTCAATGCCGATCCGATACAACAATTGCCTTCAGAATAACGGTCCGAAAATATGTACATTGAAACTATACCTAAACAGTACAGTGTAAATATGAACTAAAATTTATGTGCCGCTTAGGTACCATTTTGGTACTTAATTTTCAGGTATGAAAATATATGTACATATTCGTTATACTTCAATGGTATACCGGTATAAAACCGACGTTGATGTTACTTGGGTATGTATCTATAAAATACAAACTATATATTTTACAATTTATTTCATATTCATATATAAAAATTCATATCCCAAAAGTTCAGCTGACCGTTTTGACAATAGGGCCACTTGAAAAGTAGAGATGATGCAAGTTTCAAAAGCTCCGAGCAAGTTACGCATGGGAACATTCAATTTTAATTCGATTACATAAAATATTCCTGAAATTGGAGTTTCTTTTCTTCTATGAACGTCTCTGTGTTTTGGAACACGTAAATCCGGCGGTCCCCTGATCTGACGTGAACTAATATATCAAGCAGGGTAATAAAAATCACCCCTACCCCCCATCGACTGCGTATAATGATGACTTTGTTGGGGCTTCGGGCCGGGCATCGTGGTTCAGGGGTTACTAGCACTGATGGCAGGGTGCGAATTCACAGAGCTGGGTCATCGAGCGGAGGTCCTTGATTCGTAGTGTCTACCTCCTTTATTAGAGACATACCTACACTTTTCGTGTAGGGAACGATTTCATTTCGAAAATATCTATGTTATTGTAGTCCAATTCTTTAACAATTTCCTGGTCTCTATTATTGAATGATTTTATATTCCATGTTGCAATTTTGAGGAGGTGACTCCTTTTCCATGTCGTTTTCCTTTTTCTCACGTGGGTCATCGATGTATTGTTTTATTACAGATAGGTTGCTAACTTTGCCTATAAATCCTCCTCCTTCACAACGCTCGGGACCGGCAACGTTAACCGCCGAGCTACTGAATTCAACCAGCAGTTTCCACAGGCCGAGTTTTATTGAACTGTGAGAGAATTAAATTGTGACGTGTTAATTACTTTGAACATTATGGCGCCCTAATCCTCTTTTTTCATTCACGGATAAATGATTTGCGAATAGTTCGGCTGCATTTGGAGCGGATATGGAACCGTATCAATTTATTAGTTTTAATTTAGAGAATTAAATTGATATTTTCTTATGATGTAATGTTATCAATAGCGCATGAAGTAATTGAAATGCAAATGATAATAAATCACAACATACTAAGCACTTTTGCGTAAATTTTACAGCATTCAGAGAAGTAATTTGTTACTAAAGTGCAAAACTAAAAGATTAAAGCATAATAGTTGAATTCCGGGTCCTAGGTTCACTTCTAATCATAAAATTGATTACAGCTTTATAGTTGGAACGCATTACTATATGAATACATTCCTATTAAATCTATTTGTTGGTTGTAGGAGCTACTACAATCTAAATCATAAATATTAAATTATGGAAATAATATTTGCCACAAATTTATTTTTAATTTTATTGCATTTATTTGAAACAAATCTTGGACTTTTCGATTTTTTAAAAACAAGGTCATATAAATTATATAAAAGCTCACGTTTTTTCTTTTAGGTTCGTTTAAAAATAAAATAAGTTATACATGAACTTTTCCAAGAAATTGACACATTTAAATTTTATAAAGTTCTATTTACTTAATAAAAGGTTAAACAAATATTTTAATCAACTTTCAATTTTATTATTAAAAACTTCCCAAAATATTTTTGTACATGATTTTTTAATTATATTTGTATTATACATAGAAGCACTAAACTTGCATTGAAATGAACAAAATTTTAAAATAAAATATACTGTAAGTATGATCGAAGTGATAGTAAGACAACAAATTTGCGAAATTATATTTACAGTGTATTTATTTTGTGCTTATTAATATTGTGCATTTTAGACTTTTTTGCGTTGAAGGGGGGAAATTTTCCAAAGATTTCCCCAGCTCGTATTGGACAGGTATATCAAAGTCCTACTGACTAACCCCCCCCCCCTAGATGCAAAAGAAATCGTATTTCAACTCCCCGTTCCTTCATGCGATTAATGGCTCGAAGATGAGTATTAATTTATATGTCACCTTCCGTTTTCAGCGCTGTCTCACGGATCCTGCCACCAGTCGGTTATTTAACACATTCTTTGATCAAAGCCTGCTTTTATTATGATCCTGTGTTTTGCGTCTGTGAATACGTGCGCTCAACCAACAGCGCTGCCGAGGCGATTCGTTTAAGTAGCGCGGAACTTCTATTTATCGTGAATTAATTCTAAGACCGCTACATCACCCTCCCCCTAGCAACCATGTCGGTTGTGAGTAGTAGCCGTCGGTGGCTGTTGTTGTGATTTAGTTAGCCGTTGTGAGAGAAGGAAGGAGTCAGCATGATATTTCCTAGAAATTAGATTTTTAGAACAGGAGTGCTCAATGTTCTATAGGTACCACCAATTTAGCAAGATAGTATGCTGAAAAATATGTTCCTCAACTTGGATTCGAACCCAGAAAGCGATACGCTTTGTTATTATGTTTCGGAAAGTGTTTCTTTTCAGCCACAAAAACCCAATACCAGCCTTAAACCCACAATAACTATACTTTAACTTTATAAATGAAACAATCACAGTTACTCAATAAAATTGCAAATAAACCGAACTTAATGAAATGGAAATGAATAAAATGTAAACTAGAGCTTGTGCTATGTAAAATCAGAACCGTCAATTATAATAGTTGGTAACATTATTTTCAAAAGGTTAGGAAAGACAGAGCATTGTATTTCTATGAGTGCATATGAGAGAGTTGCATTGCCGCTTAATAAACAGTGGTTCAAGGTATGCAAAGAAACGCACATAAAGTCGACCGGTGCAATAGTCGCGAATATGAAGTGCAAAGATGTTTAAACTTCATATGGTCAATCATTTTTAAAAAGTTAACAAATTTGAAAAATTTATTTTATTTTTAATCTCAATTTAGTCTTTCCGCGTATAAGACTTGTTTGATTATAATTGTTTATTTAGATGATTTTATAATTTTAATCTACGCTGTCAGAACTAATCATTAATTCACTATCGGAAGAATAATATAATAATATTTAATAAGAAAACTACGAAACGATTTAACTAACAAACAATTCGTAACAAGTTGCAAGAGAGCAACGGTGCGACACTTAGTCTTTTTTGATTAGTTCGCGATATCTTGGAGGTAGGACCTACAGTCATAGACGGTTCTACTTTTACGTGGCACAAACTCTAGTATACAGGGAATTTTTTATAACATTGCAATACTGAATGCGAATTTATTATTTCTTATTTTTCAGTGTATTTTTTTATTTTTATTGTAATTAACATCAAGTTGATTCACTTCAAAACTTTTAAAGTATTTAATTTTTTTTAATGTTTAATTTAAACTTTTAACGTTTTTGTTTTTTTTATATGCTATTTTCCTATTTTATTTAAATTAGTTTCAAATCAAATCGAAATCAAATTTTCAATGTACGTACCTCTCTAAAAAGGATTTTCTATGCGGATCAATAATTTTTGCAAACGTAAGGAAAATGTCAACTGATGCTTAAAATGGGAAATATTTATTTAATAATAAAACAGTTACCTCATGATAAGGTACTTTGTAGCGAATTTGCACCCTGGGGCATATTTGCTATCTTTAAAAATATTTTAATGCTCGGTTGAACGAAATTTGAACCGAACGTTAGTTGCGATTTTTAATGCTTGACTAGCAATTTAGTCTGGGTCACATTTATTTTTTAATTGTTTTTTCTTCAACGCTCGTCATTGTTGTGTGGAATGCGCTTATCATAGGTCAACGAGCAATAGATGCATTACTGGATGTTATAACATCAAAGCACACGTTTACATGCATTGTTAATTTAAGTTATAAATTTATATCGTAAAAGTCTGCCTGAGGCTATGTGTAAACTTATGTACCTGCGCCTTAATTCTTACGGCTGGTTTCCACTGCGCAGGACATACTCTTCTTGTCAGTCGTTTAGCTTCTTGACAGAAGCATCGTGATCCTTCTCTTCTAATTATGCATATGATATGCGTTCAAAGTGTTTTCGCATACATAGAGGACGTACTTGGGTAGCGTGGGCTCTGAACCACGGAAAGTGTAATTAATACACTTCATTTCGGGATAGATTTTCACGGAAGATCACCTGGGTGCTTTTCCATGCCCTCCGAGAACAGACGTTCAGAATAAAGTTGTTACTCTGTTAACATTAACTGATTGCGTTTATGGCTTGGTTGCTGTAAAAATGCTTTTTTTAACAAGCTTATTAGGTTTAGAACGAAGCTCAAACGTTTTATACTAATTTCGTTACAAATTTTACGATGGGGGGCGCGGCGAAATGCCACTCAATTGCACTTATTTCAAAAGCTCTAGCTTTTTCATCGTTGGGGGTCGAACGATGGGAGTAGAAACTCGTTTGAGCTCAAACGATTCTCGATCAATCGAAAAGATCGAAATTTTTTACCTTTGGGATTCAATCGATGGAAATTAAAGGTTATTGGACCTGAAACGATGCACGATCGATAGGTATTTACTTTATTGAAAAAATCACTTTTTCTTAAGAAAACATTTCTGCAGGCCCTCCCCTAAAAAGTCTTCGCGAGTATGGAAGGCTATTGGAACTCAAACGCAGCTCAAACGTTTGACACTAATTTCATTAAAAAGCTTGAGATGGGAGGGGGGGCAAAATGTACATTCTCTCTTGTCTTATGGATGTCCTTATATTATGTTTACTAGTCTGTGTTATTTCATCTTTATTTTCTAAATTGCTTGATATGTTTTTCTTGTCTTTGCTTTATTAATTATCTGGTGTTCTGACTAAAACTTTCTATACGTCCCTTCCGTCTTCTTGACGTCTTCAGGGCCGTTGTTTGTATGGATAATACCAGAGATTTGTTAATTATCCTGGGCAGTACTTTTTTTTCCAGTGCAGGGAAGGGGGAACCTTCATAGGCACCACCCCAATCTGGGATGGTAGTGTGAGATTCTTACTCACTGAAACCCCTCCCCGGTGACAGCCGGATTCACTTCTCGGTATTTCTTCAGCTGTCAACCTGCGATGTAGTTTTGTCATATCCTTATTATTCTGCCCTTTCAGGTCTTTGTTTTACGTTCGGATGAAATGGGAAAATCCACTCCAGCCTACCATCGATGTTCTTGTGCTCTTTCGGTACTTTTTGCTTCTTTCGGATGAAGTGGGAGTACCGCTTCCGCCTTGTCGTCGATAAGGGTATTTCTTCGTTTTCGTGACCTGAACCCAGAGCTGCTTCGATGATCTTCTCGTTGTCCAGCTTGATGCGGATGATCTCAGTTAAGGCATCAGCAACTCTGTCTCAATCATCCTTTGAGGACAGCATTTCTGTTACTAGGGTGTCGGGGCTCAGGTCTTCGATGCTGTATTTGTTTCTTACTTCAGACCAGTTCGAACAGTAGAAGATGGTGTGGTATGCATCGTCTTCCTGCTCATCGCAGTAGAAGCACTCCGGCGATTCTCGTCGTTTGAAGCGGTGAAGGTAGGAGTTGAAGCACCCGTGTCCCGTCAGGGCTTGGGTGACTTTGTAGCTCACTTCGCCATGATTCTCTTGACCCATGGTTTGATCTGGAATAAGAGGTCTCGTCCAGGCTCCTTTCTCTCCATGGAACCATCGTTGTTGCCATGCTTCGAGGAGGACTCTTCTGCTTTCACTCCTGCTCACTGGTCTTTTATCCGGGTTGCAGTGATTTTGCACTCTTTCCTCCGCCATAAGATCAATCGGCGGAGTACTCGCAATAGCCGATATGGCCTCAGTGAATACGGCACGAGAGGTCGACGTGGTTCTGATGTTCAACCTACATTGCACTTTCTCGTACTCGCGTCTGTACCTGTCCACTTCCATAGCACTTATCCTAACTGGAGCAGCGTACAAGAGTATTGAGTGGGCCACTGAAGCCAATACCTTCCGCCTCTGTTTTCTCGGGGACTAGTCGTAGTCCCCTGGACGCTACCCATTGGTTGATGGCATCTAGTGACGTATTTGCCAGGTTCTCAACTTGGTCTTCCGTTCTGGCCGTGATTACTAGGGACAGATCATCCGTAAATCCCACGAGTGTTGCTCCTTCTGGAAGTTCCAGACGCAGCACCCCGTCGTACATTATGTTCCACAGGGTCGGCCCCAATATGGAGCTTTGTGAAACGCCACTTGTCAGTCACACCTCCAACTGTATCAGTGCCTCGTCGATAATTATAGTGCGTTGATTAAGGTAATTCTTGATCGCATTTATAGTCCATCTGGTTTTGGATTGCAGTAGAGGTCGCCTTGAACGGCAAGTCAGATTTACACTGGGAAACGTCAAATAATTAAAGTGTATGAGTGACAAAAAAAAATCAGTTATTTTGATATTTGCAAAAATCGAGTTAAATGTATTTTTTAATCTAATAGCAATTTATCTTGTACAAATTTTTTAAATTTGCCAGAAACTTTTAGAAAAAAATATTCGTGAGTCATCAATCGCAAATAAAATTTCGGAAATGTAAACATGTAGAAATTTTATCCAATCACGCTCGAAAGTCACAGATTTAGTACAATTTAGTTCTGCATTCTTAAAACGGATAGACTATAGGATGTAGTTTGGAGTACCTCTGACTTCCAGCTCTTCCACACTATGGCTCCACTTTTCCGAGTTGAATGAATTCTGTACGTCTAGCGTGATTAGGAGACGGATTTCCTTTGTCCTCCGTGTGCCTACTTTCGCCTTTCTCACCCTCGCTATGATGGTGTTTAAGGCTTGGATGGTGGAGCGAGCTTTTCGGAATCCGAACTGGAGATCTGAGAGGCCTTCCTCGCTCTGTAATTGCAACTGCAGTCGGGATAGTAGTAATCGTTTATACAGCTTGCCCATACCATCCATCAGGCAGAATGACTGGTAGGAGCTTGGGTTCTCCAGAGGCTTTTCTCCCTTTCTGAGCAGCACCAGTCTTGCCATCTTCCAGATTGCCCGGAATTTTCCCGCGGTTAGGCACTTGTTGAGTACGGAAAGGATGGCTTCCGGGCTCTCCTGGGCAACTACCTTCAGAACTTCCGTCGGGATGTTGTCTGGTCCCGGCGCTTTGCTCGCCGCCATCTCTCTTGCCGCTTTCCTCAACTCTTCTATTGTGAATTCCGGTGTCATGTCGGGTAGTACCTATTTATAATGTCGCATAATGTTGATCGGGCTGTTTCCCTTGTTTTATTTGGTACTCAGTACTGTTTTCTTTTAGTTTTTACATATCTAAAGGTGCTGTGTTTTTATTGACTCTCTTCGACCTCACCAGATTTTTTTAAATACTTTACTTAAATAAATTACTGATATTATTTGTAAAGTACTTGTACACGAATAAATCGCCTAAAAATAAGTTAGTAGGTTCTTTGGGGTAAAAAAACAACAACTGATCCAAAAATCTGTCACATGATTGGCAGATTCGAAATCTACAAATTTTCAAAAAATCGTCCCATGAAAAAGGGCACAATACCAAAATGAATTGATTTAGCCTCTCGATGACAAACGTCGATACCTCATATTTATATATGTGTGAATTTTTTCAATTGATTCTGTGACCTTTCTACTTGTAAAAACTATTTAATATTTTGGAAATGTATAATCTCTTGTGGAAGTAAAATTGTTCTAATGCGATTTACTTGGTTTGCACGGCAACAAAATTTGAATTCGTTTCATACTTTTTGCCGTTTACACTGCACTACTGTCGAATTTGAGCATTTATGAAAAAAAATCGTTAAGAATAATTATTTATAGATTGATTCTTCCTACTTATAATTGCGCAATTTTTATGTAAAAATATAATGCAATAATACTTTTCTATTGGTCGATATGAACATTTTTTTAACCCCAAACTGTCCACGGAAGTGAAAATTGACGGGACATATTATATATTAGGCTCCTATACAAAGTATAGCAAGAAGCCTTATGATCTGGCTCCGTGTCTGTCCGTCTGTCCGCAAAATTCAAATCTAATCAGAACCCTCGAAATTGTGATTGTAAAGACATCGTATGTATAATAAAATAAAAATGTGTTTTAAATTTAAAATCGACTTTCTAGCCACATTCTACAAAAAAATTTACTTAGAATTTGTTAGGTTGCTACTAAAGATTCAGATTATCAGAATTACTACAGATTTAAGAAATGAAATATTCTGAGATTTATAGTTGAACTTAAAATGCTATTTTTTGCTTTTATGTGAAAAAATAATTTTTTATCCTATAATAAAGATACTAATCTGAAAATCGAAATCTCTTGTCACTAAATTTTACTTATATAGAATATTTTTTAAGTTGGTAACTCTCCGTTACCGAATTATCGGATTATCTGATATTACATTATAAAATTATGGCGATCAAAAATATCCGTAGTTAATAATAATAATAAATACATCGTTCATTCCCGTAGGAATTTGACTATCTCTTTCGAGATTTGACAGATCCATCTTTTGGGTTGGATTAGTCCCCATTTTCAAAATTTACTTCATTTCTACAATCTATCGTCCTTTCTCGCCTTCACTATTATCTCTCTCCAGTCCTGCCTATTATTCGCTTTCACTCTCCACTCGTTCACGTCCAACCTCCGTAAGTCATCCATCACCTGGTCGTGCCATCTCAGACTCGGTCTACCTCTAGGTCGTTCCTCCATTGGTCTCCATTCAGTAATCTTTCTTATCGTAGTGCCTTCGTCACTTCTCATTATGTGCCCAAACCATCTTATTCTCATTGCCTTGGTCGATCTCACAATATCTTCACCGTCCATACATTCTACTGTCTCTGAATTCCACCTTGCTCTATATTCTTGTTCGCTCACTCTTACAGCTCCCAATATTGAACGTAAGACCTTTCTTTCGAAAACCCTCACATCCTCTTTATCTTTTTTACTAAGACACATGGTTTCTGCTGCGTATGTGACTATCGATCTTATTATCGTCTTGTATATTAGCAACTTTGTTGATCTCGACAGTTTCTTATCCTTAAGTAGCTGTTTATTTGCATAATACGATTTATTACCTTGTTGTATTCTTTTTCTTATTTCATTCAGTCTCTTATTTCTGTTATTTAACTGCACTCCCAGGTAACTAAACTCATCTACTTCCTTATACTTTTCACCCTCCACCTCCAGCTCCACCCCTCTTCGCTCGTCCATTCTTCGGCTTTTCATGTATTTAGTGTTACTTTGGTTTACTTCCAGTCCTATCGGCTTCGCGGCGCTTCTTATTTTCTTTACTATTTCTATCAATCTTCTTACCGATCTTGCCACCACCACCATATCGTCCACATATGCAATCACCTGCGCTTCTCTATTTATTATTGTCCCATTAACCTCTGCCTCTCTGATTATTCTCTCCAGGACCATATTAAACAATGTCGCCGACAGTGCATCTCCTTGTCTCACTCCATTATTTATCAGAAACTCATCTGTCTCACCGTTTGCCGTTCTTACACACGCTTTTGTTTCTTTCAGTGTCATACACGTCAATCTTACAAGCTCATTTGGAACTTTCATTTGCTGCATTGTCTGTAGCAACTCACCTTTGTTTATTTTATCGAACGCTTGCTTAAAGTCTATAAACAACATGTGTATGTCTATATCATGTTCTCGGCTCTTTTCAAGGATCTGTTTAATTACGTATATAGCGTCTACCGTTGACTTGCCCCTCATGAAACCACACTGGTAGTCTCCAATTATTTCAGTAAACTTCTTTAACCTGTTATTTATCACTGTGGACAACACCTTGTATGTAACATTAAGCAGCGTTATTCCTCGGTAATTTTCACATCTTTCCGAGTTTCCTTTCTTCTTAATGGTTGCTATGATCCCCTCTTTCCATCTCTTAGGCATTTCTTCTTCCTTCCATACTTGGTTTATGAGATCATAAATTTCTTGATGTAATTTTTCTCCCCCGTACTTTACTAATTCCGCGTTAATTTAGTCTTTTCCAGGAGATTTTCCATTTTTCAATTTTTTTATTACTTTCAGTACTTCTTCGAATGTTGGTACTTGTGTCTCTTCATCTTCTTCGCTTATAGTTATTTCGTCGGTATCTGGGCATCATTTAATAGTTCTTGGAAGTATTCTACCCAAATGTTCTTAATTCTTTCCGGGTCATCTTCTATTATTCCCTGTCTGTCCATCATACCTCTTGTTTTTATATTATGTCCCGTCTTCTGTTTCTTTAGTTTCTCGTAGAATAGTCTACTATTGTTCATTTTTCTGCTTTCCTCCACCTCTACCATCATTTCTTCTAGCCACTTGTTTTTCTTTTTCTTATACATCTTGTGAGCTTCCTTCTTTTTTCTCTTATAATTCTCTAAGTCTTCTTCCTTACTCGTGTTAATCCATATCATTCTGGTCTCTCTCTTCTGTTTTCCCATCTCTCTACATTCCTCATCAAACCACTCTTTTCCTTTCTTATTCTTTCTGTACTTTATCACTTGCCCTGCGCTTACTGTCATACTATCTGCGATTCTTTCAAACTCCGCATCCATACTTTCTCTCTTCTCACAATTTTCCAGACTGCTTTGTACCATACTTTCATATTTCTTCCTAA
Source organism: Podabrus alpinus (assembly GCA_932274525.1). NCBI lineage: Eukaryota > Metazoa > Arthropoda > Insecta > Coleoptera > Cantharidae > Podabrus > Podabrus alpinus. The sequence continues at coordinate 22,697,219 of OW026455.1, forward strand.
TTGTTTCGTTTCCTAGCTTTCCAATTGCCAGAGTTTTCTTCATCCTACCGATCGTAATGTTTTGTTTCTTCTTTATCTTTACCTTCGCTACCACCATGTAGTGGTCAGTATCCGCATTGGCACCTCTGTATGATCTAACATTTTTCACTATTTCTTTCATTTTTCTTGTGACCAGGACATGGTCTATTTGGTTTCCATTTTCGTTTTCTGCTCCTGGCCATACCCATGTTACCTTGTGAATCTTTTTGTGCTTGAATCTCGTGCTACATATGTCCATATTTGTCGCTGCCGCCAGGTTACAAAGTCTATTTCAGTTATCTGTCGTCTTACTATGTATCGTATGCTTTCCCGCGACTTATTCAATAAAATCTTCTTTTCCGATTTTGGCGTTAAAATCTCCTAATATGATCGGAGTGCCTTTTTTTTATTGTTTCGCATAGTTCTTCCAGTTCTTCATAAAATTTATATATCCGTAGTTAAGTTGTAAATAAAAGAGAAAAAAGAGGATTGATCCACCTCAAAAAATTGACCGTACATTACAGAGAAGTTCCGAATGGAATGGAAAAGTTTGATTATTATTACTTATTATACTAAATGATAAATACCCACCGCTAAAATTTAATTAGTGCAGATTACCTGATATTACATTTTAATAAAATTATGGCGACCAAAACTAACAACAACTTTTCACACCAGAAAAGTAGTTGTATAGAAGCCTAGAAGCCGCTGCTAAAGCAAGTTCCAACTTGTTTTGAATTATTATAGCCAGGGCTATTACGTTATCAACTTCATCGTCAAAATCAACTTATTAATTGATTAGCTCCAGTACTCGAGTTTAGTTAACACAATCCGAGTGTGCTTTCAGGCATCAATGCAATATAATTGCTTGCATGCAATTTAGTAATAATTTAGTTTCTAACATGTGCGCAATTATGATAGTAATACAATTACAGAGTTATATTGATAAACGTGTAATAAACTTAATTATTTTTGTAAATTATTGTGTGCGTAAAAAAGTCAGTCAAGTTTAAATAATGTAATATTTGCTTTGTACGTAATTAAACAAACGCGCACACGAAAAAATGCATATACGTGTATTGAATACATAGAATATTGTGCTATATTAAACTAATTTATATAGATTGTGACAAAGAGATACGTAATTATCCTTTGCTGTAAATAAACTACCTGATATTAGTGTCACATACAATAATTCATCAATACATTATAAGCACGCAATATCTGTAGTAGGTAGATTCACTTTGCCATTTAAAAAATGTTTTGATAAAAATAAAACCCTTTGAATTTATGCCGAAACAGAATACAAAGTTATTCTAATTACAAAATTGTAGAATATTGCAGAATACTAATACAAAGATATCGCAAATACGTTTACATCTGTCGTAGCTGCTTTATACAAATCTGCATTTTTATAAAATTTATAGTCGATAAAACGATAAAATTTAATACATAGTTACACTATTTTATAATCTGAATAATATTTCTATCGTTCTATAAAACGCTAATCAACCCATGAACACATATCCATTTCTAAAATTTATTTTAAAACAGCTGTGGTCGTCTTCAGAATCATGAATAAATGAAAATTATTTACATTTCGATATATTCTTCTTCAAGTGGCATTCTCTTATCGGAGTTTGGCGACAACTTCAGCAAATGCATATCTATTCTTAGATGTTGTAATCATCGTCTCAAAGTTCATCTCCGTCCACTTCCCGATGTTTTTGGAGCCTAGACATTTTCTTCCTTCCCAGACTTCGCTTTCCTTCAATTTTTATTTTTTACACTCTAGATATTATGCTTTGTGGATTATCGCAAAGCTTTTGACATTGAACAAGGGATGGTGTGGCAGGTGACGACGGAAATGGGAGTACCAAAGCGCTTAATCAAATTGATACAAAAACTCTATCCATTATCCCAGGTTGTGTATCAACGCGTACTTAAATACTTTGGACATATAACGAGAGAACGGGATGACGGCCTGGAGAAATTAATAATACAGGGCAAAGTAGAGGGAACTAGACCAAGAGGTCGATCCCAGAAGGTCGGATCAAGTGAAAGAGATCACCAATAGCTCTCTACAGCATCTTTCAAGAGAAGCCAACAACAGAGAGAGATGGCGCAATGTGGTGCAAAGAGTTGAAAATGGACGGAACAATTGAAGATTGTGAACCTGAGATCACGACTCCTCTGTCAAGAAGAAACCGAAGAAGAAGAAGAAGAGAATTTTTTGTTTAAATCGCCCTATACTGCAAGTATGCTGTTTTCCTTTTTCAAAAACTCCATTTTATATTTTTAGTTGTTGTTTTAGTTGTATTATTCTTTTAAAATTCAGTTGAATTTTAGCGATTAACGTGTTATGATCACTTGAAATTATATATTTCAATTTTACATTTCAATATAAAACAGGTTTTAATCATGAACCCATCTCCTCAGACTCATATTGTTACATAATAGGAAGTCGGGTAAATTAATAGTTTAAAATTTTTTTTTCCCCAATCATAAACTGTTTTTAGAATCATCATTACTACTACTAACCACATTTTTTACGTGCGTAAAAATTGCAACCTTCCCGCCATCATCTGTGCTGTCAGCATCAGTTCGAGGAACGCGCTTGTATGCATGCGTATGATTGGGCATTGTATAACCCGGAAAGCTTGGAAGGTTTGTGTCATTATTTTTACTTTCAATTGATGCAATTTGTTTTTGAAGTATCAGTTTTTTTCTTAAAACAATTACCCTCAGTATAGTTATAAGGTGCGATTATATTTGCTTGATACTGGTATACAATTTTTTTCAATTTCACATTTATTTGTGTACAACAAAACCATCTCATTACTGTATAGAGGTCAGCGATTATATAATTTTTTTCAATTTAACATCTTTTATTTTTATAAGCGATTTCCTCAAGGTTTATGAACCCCGGCTCGCCTCCGACGCACTGAGAGCTGGCTTATACCATAACACCAGGGTACATTTTCTCACGGCAAATTTACTGCCAATATTTTATTAGCAGATGTGGCAATTGGAACCGTAGGGTCCATCAGCCACACGGGGAAAATTGTTCACACGCGTAAGTGGCGGCTGAAAATAAAATAAAAACGGCTTTATAATATTTACATCAAGTCATTTTTCTCCCGGAGATAAATTTGTTAGTTAGGACAGTTTAACTAAGGAGGCTGTTAAGTAATAATTAACTATTACTTTTTATTATACATAGTAATAATTATTACCAAAGGAAAGGTGAATACATACACATATACAGTGGAGTGGAAAAGCATAAAAGAGCCAAAGCGGGAGTATCCATTGCAATCCGCAAAAAGTACAAACGAGGCATAAGAAATTGGGAATACGTGGACGCAAAAATACTAAGAGTAAACCTGGAAGTTAAAAAAAGAAGACTAACTCTGATCGCAGTATATGCCCTACAGATGATGCAAACCAGGAAATAAAAAGTCAATACGAAAAAACTCTTGCAGATGTCCTATCGGTGGTCGGCGGGGGGAGGGAGATTGTCACGATGGGAGATTTTAACGCTAGAACAGGCAGGAAAGTCGAAGACGAAGTCGTGGGGAGGTTCGGAGATGAGAAAACAAACGACAACGGCGAGAGACTCATCAGCATAAGCGAACAATTCTCATTCCGCATAAAGAATGGCTTCTATAACCACAAGGAAATACATAAGTATACCTGGGTGCAACCAACTAAAAAACTCAGATCGATCATAGATTACATTATTATGAAACAAAGAACAGCCATAAAAACAATGGACGTGAGGGTGTTTCGGGGAGCCGAGTGTGGATCTGACCACTTCTTACTCCGAGCATCGGTGCTCCTGCCCTGCCTGCCGCGGGGGGACTTACGGGATTCCCAAATAGTAGACCTAAGCGTCCAACAAAATCAAAGGTATAATATAGAGGCACTGCGGTGACCGACAATTGGGCGCGATCGATTGGGCGCAACGACAACTGGGCGCAGCGACAACTGGGCGCAAATACAATTGGGCGCAAATACAATTGGGAGCAAATACAATTGGGAGCAAATACAATTGGGCGCGAGGGAGATTTATCTATTACGTATTAATTATTATAACTGATTGTAAGAATTTTTTTATAAAAAACTAATAGGTATTTACGTATAAAAATGTTTTAAATCTAGAAATGTTTATTTAGACAATAAAAAAAATTATAATTAAAAATTTAAACTAAATGTTTTTAAAATGTTTAGTCCTAACAAATACAAATAATAAAAATGCCTATTAATAAAGTACCTAAGTAATCATGGATTCATTTCGTAATTATGGGAAATTCCCCGCAAAAAGTCTATAATATTTCTATGGGGTCGTCCATAAATTACGTTACGCTCCTAGGGGGGGGAGGGGGTTCCGACCCTTGTGACGATGGGGGGCGGGTGTTTCAAGAATTGTGACGTCACAAAAATTATTATTGCTTTTATTTCTCTCTCTCTCTAAAACCGTAAAAGCTTCTTGAAATGTCGAGTTAGTAACAGGTTGCCAACTTGACAACTTAAGATAAAAGTATGTTTTACACATGCAATAATTGGTTTCTAACGTCCTGACATTGGTCAGGACCGGCCCTCGTATAATTTGGCCACTCATGTTCTCCTTCTTCCAACAAGTATTTCAAAACTACTATTTTTTGAACTTTCAAAATGATTTTTAAAATTTTTAAAAAACGTAAAAAGATTAAAAGATTAAAAAACTTAATTTTAGTTGGTAATCTGTACGTGTATATTTATGTATAAATATACAGAGCCGTCATAAATCTATTATAATAAATTGTTATAAAAATCAAAATGAAACCGATTGTAAAATTTACTAAGAAGTCAATAAAACTACATTGGGGGGGGGGGGGGTCAAGAATATGTGACGTAATATTTGGAGGGGGGGTCTAGGTTTGTGTGACGAAGTGTGGCGATGGGGGGAAGGGGGTTAAAAATTGCTTAAAATTGCGTGACGTAATTTATGGACGACCCCTATGTGGCGTAATCCTCTACTAGATTTCTGATGCGCGCATCAGCCTCCGACTATTTTCTTTTCTTAATAGGTGGATTGTTGCCGGCAACTAATTTTTCATAAAACAGATCTCGCCCACGTTGAATAACTTTTAAACTAGAAATTAATTTCCAAATGTTTCCATACTTAGCTCCATACTTAGCTTAGATCCATACTTAGCTATGTCTTTAATCGTCTATGTGCCGCTTCAGTAGAGGATTACGCGAATAGAAGTGTTATAGACTTTTTGCGAGGCATTTCCCATAATTATGAAATGAATTCCTGATCAGTTGGGTACTATATTAATAGGCATTGTTATTATTTGTAAAAGTTAGAAGGAATAAACATTTTAAAAACATTTAGTTTAAATTTTTAATTATAATTTTTTTTATTGGCTAAATAAACATTTCTAGATTTAGTTACGTAAATAATAGTTTTTTAGAAAAAAAATTCTTACAATCAGTTATAATAATTAATACGTAATAGATAAATCTCCCTCGCGCCCAATTGTATTTGCGCCCAATTGTATTTGCGCCCAATTGTATTTGCGCCCAGTTGTCGCTGCGCCGAGTTGTCGTTGCGCCCAATCGATCGCGCCCAATCGATCGCGCCCAATTGTACTAGACCGAGAGGCACTGACGGAAGATTCTACATAATTTCTCTATAAACTTATACTTAGTGCAAAGACGACAAAGCTTACATGGGAAGGAACAACAAACGATAAATATGAAATGTTAAAAAATTGCCTTCAAGAAGCCGCTTATGAAGCACTAGGAGAAATGAATCAAACAAACAAAAAAGACAAACCATGGTTTACTGAAGAGCTGGAAAGAATCACTGAAGAAAAGAAGGAAGCGTATTACAAGTGGCTAAGTACAAGTGACCCCGAAGATAGAAAGAGGTATGCAAGACTACGTACTGAGGTAAAGAGAGAGGTAACCAAATCAAAACATATCATGTGTTTAATGGAATAGTTTAATGGGAGAACACAAAAGTAGAATGGCCTGGAAGATAATCTCAAATACAAGGAAGAACACGAAGGAAAATACAGATCTGTCTCTCATAAGAATTGACGAATGGGAGAAATACTTCCGGAAACTACTACACGAAGAAAGAGATGCATATAAAAAAGCAGTAAATAAAAAATTAGTAGAAGACGATACAAAAGACGTAAATTATGTTACTGTGGAAGAAATTGACAAAGCTCTAAACAACATTAAAAACAATAAAGCTCCAGGTCCTGGAGGCAGCCCGATTGAATTGATAAAGCACAGCGCGTGGCAAGCTAAAGAATTTCTGGCAGATATCTATAATGACTGCATAAAAAGAATAAAACCCGTACCAGACGAATGGAAACAAGCCTATATAACTCAAATTTTCAAGAAAGGCGACAGAAAGAAATTGGATAACTACAGAGGAATTAGCGTGACTAGTTCTATCGGGAGGCTGTACGGACGTATACTAAAAACAAGGATTGAAAAAGAGCGGAGCGATATTGAAGAACAGAGCGGATTCAGAGCGGGTAGGTCGTGCACCTACCCGCAGAGATGGTCTATCGTGAGATCTATCGTGCAGAGATGGTCACAGCTTTGGCAGTTAAGTGCGTCTACTGCTAATGCGAAACGCTCGGATCGAATCCGGGCAGGGTAAGAACTTTATTCTGGCCGTCTCTCCTCGGAAAGCAATGGCAAACCACCGAGGTAATTTGCCAAGAGCGCCCATCTCAAACTGAAGTGTATTACACTTCCCGTGGTTCGGAGCCCACGTTAAAACAAGTAGGTCCTCTATGTATGTGAAAACACTTGGAACGCACATCACATACATAGAAAGAGATGGGTCACGACGTTCGGAAACGAACAATACGACTAAGAAGAAGAAGGTCGTGCACAGACAATATCTTCTGTTTAAGGCAATTAATTGAAAAACACTACGCTAGAAACTTGGACACACCTTGTTTTTATCGACCTTAAAAAGGCGTATGATAGTGTACCGCGGAATAAAATGTTCCAAGTACTGGAGAATACTAGTATTAATAGAAAGTACATAAAAGCAATCATGGAACTATACAATAACACGACATCCGCAGTCAAACTAAATAACAAGACCTCTGAAAGTTTCCAAACTACAAAAGGCCTGCTACAGAGGGATGCTGCTTATCGCCTACCCTTTTTAAAATATATATAACGCATACTCTAAGGCAATGAATGAGAAAGTGCGCTAATATGGGAGTACAGATCAATGATTCGTGTCTATATGCGCTTCTATTTGCAGACGACCAGGTAATCGTAGCCTGGGATGAGGAAGACGCAGCTTACATGACACGCAAGTTAAGAGAGGAGTATGAATCTTGGGGCCTACAAATAAATATGAAGAAGACTGAATATGTTGCTGTAGGGGCAGAAAATGAAAATCTAAAAATAAACGGTAACGAAATAAAGGGCTGCGAAGAGTTTAAGTACCTGGGGTCGGTTTTTAACAAAACCCCAAACTGCGAAAAAGACATTGCGAGCAGAATAAACCAGGGAAGGAGAGCCATACAAGAATTAAATGGTATATGGTGGAGCAAAGCAATCAGGAGTACTACAAAACGTAGATATATCAGACAATAGTCGAGGGTATCGCTCTGTATAATTGCGAAGTGTGGGACGTCTCGATAAGAAATAGCCTAAAGTTATAAGCCCTCGAAATGGATGCTCTTAGACGTAGCTGTAGAGTATCAAGGCTTCAACATATCCGAAATACTACTATAAGGGAGAAAATGAAGGTGGAAGATGACATTATAGATAGAGTAGAGAAGAAAAAGCTGATATGGTATGGTCACATAAATCGTATGAGGGAAGAGCGATGGCCGAGAAGAGTCTGAGAATGGATTCCTGTGGGAAGAAGAAGAAGAGGACGACCCTGAATAAATTAGAAGAGGGCGGCAAGAAGTACCCTTTCTAACTTATGTGGTGAAGATGCGAATAAAACGAAAGTTAAATTCAGAACTCGTTTATTTCAATAATATCACAGTATTTATATACAATTTTTGCAAACTTAATACTATTTTCATTGTTATAATTTTGTTGAGTTTACATTTTAAATACCTTTAATAACCTACATAACTGCCAGGTTATTTACACTTACTTAGTTGCATTTATTGCATTTCCTGGTCAGCAGTTTTTACATAATTAATTATATTTTATATATACAGGGTGTCCGCATACCCATGTTTAATTATTGTATTTGGTATTGTACTTAGGGATCGATTGGCCGCAAGGGCCTTTCAGAAATGCGACCAGTGTTGATCTTTTGTTCATTACCCTGCTAATTAGGTATTCAGGAATTCAAATTTGCTAGCAAATCACAGAATACTCCTGAGAGGCTTTTTGTTGTACCTCATTGGGTATCAATTGCGTTTGTCCCAGATATTTAGCCTGGATCGGGCTAAAGCATCACAGCTACAGAGAATGTGTTCGGCCGATTCCGTTGCCGATTCACAGAGTCTGCATATATCAAAGAAGATGCCGAGCTGTTTCACCACATAGCCTTCCTGTTCACTGGAGAGCAGAGCTAAGAAACTTCCATTAGTTCCGATATTCGAACCAGAAATTTCCGCTCTGTAACTCAACCAGCAATCACAGTAGGCCACTGCTGTGGTCGGAGACGGCCATAGATGAAGATAAAGTCAGAACGAAATTTTTGACTCTCTCCGGATTTGAACCGGGGTCTATAGCATTAGTAGTACATTGCTGTAGCTACTAGACCAATGACCGTTTAATTAAGATTAAACATTCTGCCACCTCCAATGGTTATAATGGTTGCATTTCGAACATGTCTGGTGGTGTGGTGTCCTCGTTTGTCTTCACTTGGGCTGCCGAACTTGATTTGGTGGTGATTTTGATCTGATCCAACAATGATAACTTGTCCAACAGAATCCTATTAATTTGATTATAATTGTTCCTGTAATAAAATGTGAATTATTGAATGTTCTATTTTGTTTAGATGATGTGAATTTTCTTTACATGAACTGGCGATAGTTCATGTAAGCTGCCACCCGTAACTGATTGAATACATCTACATCTCTTTCTTCCTTTTTCTCTTTTCCATCTTCGAATTTTCCATCGTCTTCTCCATTGTCGTAGCTCTCTCTGAATTTCTGTTGACATCTAGGGTCCGTGTACAATTTTTCGTTTTCGTCCAACTTTTCTTGCACTACGGCGTTGTCTTGAATGCGGGTTTCCTTATATTTTAGTTTGTCGAATTTCTTCTCCAATTGATGAACTTTTGCATCCGCTTTTTGTTTTGATTTGACTAACTTTGGTTGATCTTCTTTGAATTGTATTTCCACTGGTTTACCATCCTCGTTTGTGTTGAGGTCATAAATTTCTTCGATATATTGAGTTTCCAGTTTCATGTGCCCGATGTCCAAATTTTTGTTTTTATAATTGTCGTCTTGTTGAATTTTCTTGTTTTCCTTTGAAATTGGTGTATGGATTGCAGCTTCTTCTATTTTCATCTCCATTGATATTGGTTGTACATCTTCTTCATCTGGCATTTGTTTCGGACTCGTAGCTTCTTTTTCTATCCCCTCGTCCATCTCTTCTTCCATCTCCTCTTCGATTTTCATCTCCATTGATAGTGGTGTTAAATCTTCTTCATCTGGCATTTGTTTCGAATTTGCAACTTTTTCTAATTCCATCTTCTCTTCCATCTCCATTTTTGATAATGCTGCCCTCAATATTTTTGTTTTTTCGTCGAATTCGTCGTAGATTTCCTCATCTTCTTCCTCTGGCATTTGTTTCGAATTGGCAACTTTTTCTATTTCCATCTTTTCTTCCATCTCCATTTTTGATAATGCTGCCTTCAAAAGAATTTCCCAATCTTCTTCATATCCTCCATAAAAATATTGTGATTTTATTTTTGATGATTTTTTGTTTGGATTGCTAGTTAAAATTTGATTTGTTTTCTGCTCCAGTTCTTCCATTATTTCGTCGTATTTTTCGTCTGCATTTGTGAATTGATTTTCAGTAAAATATTTATCTTGTTTTTCCTCTTCGTAAACCATTATTTCTATTTTTGACTCCATAATTGTGTCCCATTGGGTTTCTAATTTGTTCTTGATTCGTTCATATGCGATTTGCTCGATTTCTTCTTGTAATTTCTTTTTTGCGGATTCCATAGCTTCATTGAAGTAATGTAGTCTAATTTTTTGTTTTTTTAATTCGTAGTACTTGATTTATTTCCATGTCTTCTTGTGCTGTTCCTTTGGATTGTATTATTTGATTGAAGTTTTCTCTACTGAATGATTACTTGTTCTCTTCTTAAATGCTTGTCTTCTTCTTGCTTCTTGACTGCTCGTTGCTTTTATTTGTTTGTGGCGTCGCTGTGGAACTTGGTATGTTGATTGTTTGGACCGTTGTATTGGACCGTTGTTTGCTTGTGGCGTCTTCTTGACCCTTGTTTGGCGTCGCTGTGGACTTTGATAATTTTCTTAATTGGTCTCGATGAATGGACCTCGGATGATTGATTCTTTCTTGGTCTCGATGAATGGACCTTGAATGATTGATTCTTTTTTGGTTTTGATGAATGGACCTTGGATGATTTTCTTTATTGGTCTCGATGAATGGACCTTGGATGGTTGATTCTTTCTTGGTCTCGATGAATGGACCTTGGATGATTTTCTTTATTCTTCTATATGGACTGTATTTCTTTTTGCTGATTCTGTGGCTCGATGGACCATATCGAAATTATTTGGTCCATCCGGCTCGAAGGACCATGAATAAATTAGAAGAGGGTGGCAAGAAGTACCCTTTCTAACTTATGTGGTGAAGATGCGAATAAAACGAAAGTTAAATTCAGAACTCGTTTATTTCAATAATATCACAGTATTTATATACAATTTTTGCAAACTTAATACTATTTTCATTGTTATAATTTTGTTGAGTTTACATTTTAAATACCTTTAATAACCTACATAACTGCCAGGTTATTTACACTTACTTAGTTGCATTTATTCCATTTCCTGGTTAGCAGTTTTTAAATAATTAATTATATTTCATATATACAGGGTGTCCGCATACCCATGTTTAATTAAGATTAAACAACCCCGAAGAACGTGGGTACAAGGTGTAGAAAAAGCCATGATAAGTAGGCGGCTGAACCTAGAAGATGTCCAAGATAGGAGGAAATGGCGTATGGGTTGCGAGAAACGGCGCATGCTGTAAAGAACTCGCTAAATAATAATAATTATTATTACTAACAATATTTCAGGGTCGTACCTATGATTATTTATGGATATACAACGAATAATAATTGAAGGCAATCATAACACGGTAAGATTCTAAATTTGAGGCAATCGCGTGAAACCTCATTTCGCGTTTTTCGCGGTTATTACTGAAGTTCGGAAATCAAAACAAAATCTCAGAACAACATCGAACAAAAGGCAAACAATTCAGAACAACCACGACAAATGGATATTTTAAAAAAAGAAGGGCTAACTTTGCGCACGTGATTTCTTTCCATACCATTGTGATTTAGCATCAAAAGTAAGTTTATCGCTGTAACTACTAAAAGTCAATGGCATCCTCTTTTGAATAATAAAATAAAATTCATTGGTAACTTTGTAAGAAAGATAAATAACGCTTATAAAAATAAATAACATTTAAATTTAAAAATTAATAAACTAAATATACAATTAAAATTAAAATTTCAGTATATACCCTCCATCAATGAACTAGGACGGGTTATAGTTACTAAACCTATGTACGTAAAATGGGCCCAATGTTTGATTAGCAAAGCACCCCAATTCTTAATCCTAAAATTCAGGTTGTTACGGGTTCCTTACCTTACTTACTATTCCCTTTATTGTTTGAAATAATATATGCTTTAAATTTAAATCCTATTTCAACTAGTAACGAATATTGACATTTTCTGCTCTAGATGAACAATAAATGTGTTGTTTATTAAATTTGAATTGTATGTTCGAAAATATCATGTTTATATCAAAAACATAGAAAAAAGACTGAAAATAGAATTCGTAAAATTAATTTCCGTAAAATCATATAAAATATCTACAAATCAAATAGTGCTAATTGCGAAGCAGTTTGTTAATATTTATTTTTCTTTATTTTTATTGCTTTTTTCGTTTCTGAGGTGACGCATTTAAAAATTAAAATCAAAACATCATTGAATTAAAATTCTATATTTTAAAAAGTAGTGGTTTTACTTTATCAAATAGAAATTTTCATTCATTTGAAACTCTAGCGAGAATCAAAGACCGTCTTTAAAGTTTTATAATTTTTCATTAATGAAATGGTGTTTCAATGTTTTTGTAATAAAAAGTAAGTTGTAAGTATAAAACCTAGAATTATTATTTTTTTGTTTCCCATTACATAATTAATTTTTTGCATCTTTTTAATTACTTCCAAAGACTAAATTAACGCTGTTTGTTTCAACTTAGAAAATTCTCTTACAATTCGAGAATTAAGATTTCTATAGCTACCACTTTCTGCTCTAATTATTACTTAAGCACTTCTAAGCTGACAAAACTATCAAGTTGATTAAAATGTAATTTTTTGTTCTAGATAAATATTAACTGAAGTTTATTTTAAACACTTACCTTTATTTCAAATAATTGACTAGCTAATACGATATTGCTATGATATTTTTGATCGCATCCCGGGTTAAGCAATTATTAAGAACTTATTACATATTTACAAACATGCCATCTTCCAGGTTTCCTTCTCTCATCAATCCATCTGTACCCTCTCTCGAACTTTTTCTGGGTATTCCTCTCTCTTTGGACTCCAGTTCAGTATCTGTTTGGGTATCCTCTCCTCCTTCATTCTCTGCACGTGTCCGAAACATTGTAGCTGTTTTATTCTTATGACTTCCACTACTGTATGGAATACGTTCATTATTTCTGGCATTACCCAATTTACTTGCAGTTCTTACTTTTCTAGACTTCCCAGCTAAATCCACCTCAGTGGCAGTTAAGAGTTTTTAGTTTCGGCGAATGATCCTCCAGAGACCCACGGTCGACGTAGGGGAAAGAGGTGGCCTTAGCGAGCACCAATACAGATTTCGCACGATTCAGTCCACCGTCCACGCAGTGAAGAGGAGAAGCGGCATATGTCGAACGTGAAAGATAGTGGCCTTACTCACATTCGACGTCAGGAACGCATTTAATTCGGAAGGATGGGCTCACATAGTAGCAGCATTGGAGACGATTAAGGTGGCTCCATACCTGGTTTCTATCTATCACACAGGGAGTTGATAATAGAGGAATAAATGCGCAGGGACAGAATCGGCATTACCAGTGACCTTCCACGGGGATCGGTCCTGGGGCCGCTACTGTGGAATCTGGATTGGGATTGAGCTTGTTGCCTTCGTCGACGACATTTCCATGCTCGCGTCGGCGGCGACGGTAGAAAAACTTACCAGCGCGGTCAACCACGCAATCTGAATGATCCTTGTGTGGACTGACAACAGAAGCCTGCAGCGAGTTCCCCAAAAGACGAAGGCGGTGCTACTGACCGGCAGCCGAAAGATTGCCGAGGTTAGGTTCACGATGGGCAGTTGCATTACAGAGCCCAAAAAGGAAGCTAAAGTGCTGGGCATTGTCATCGACAAGAAGATGTGCTTCGGGCCGCACCTTTTAGCGGTAGCTACTAAGGCAAATAGATGTTGCACGGCATTGTCAAGGCTGATACCGAACCTGGATTGGCCCAAGTCAACAAAGCGAAGAGTTATCACCTCAGTGGTACATTTAATCATACTGGTTGAGTTACAAAGCGGAAATCTCGGGTTCGAATAGCAGACTTCACGGAATTTCTTAGTTCGGTCCTCCGATCCTCCATAAGGCCTGGTTAATTAGCAGAACGTCAAGGTTAAAATAAGAAAGAAAAACTACAAATTTGCCAACTTAAAGTAAAATGATTTAGAAACCGTAACAATTTTTAATTTCTAGAAATTGATAATTCACAATATTAAAATAGCGAAGTGTTTCTAAATTTTTATTCAAGTAAATGAATGTTTGATTTTACATTTCTAAATAACCACCTGCGGCGCTTTCTGTAATCGGAAATTAAATATTCGTATCATTACAAAATCGAAAAATTTAAAGAAATCACTATATTATGATACCAATATACCACACCCAAATGCGCGAACTAAAAAATGTTTTGGTAAAATGCATGATAAAACCAAAAGTTTAAACAAATAAATTACAATTAATCTTAAATTAAGAATTATTATCCATACTTGATGTTTTCTGTAATAAAGCAGAACGGAATAACTATAATAGAAATATGTTGAATATTATAAAATATAATATTTTAATAATAGCAAATATGTTAAAGGTGATACATTTTCAAATGCCATTTGTTTGCTGTTCTTATTTATCATTCTGTCTGTATATATCTTTGTTGGTTGATCTGTATAATTCGTATTTCAAGAAAGAAAATGCATTTGCTTTTTTCTGTTTCCATTGTAAATTTTATGTTTCTATCAAGACCATTGAATATTTTAAGAGGTTACAAATATATACCACTGAAATTTTTTAATTTTCTACTGAAGAAATAAAAAGCAGTGTTAATGAGTCAATGAGACTTCGACTTAATCGCAAACATGGACATAAAAGAAGGTATAACCCTAACAAAATGTTAACAAATTTATTAACTGTCGACAAGGGTTAAAAGGATGGTTGATAAAAATATAACTTTCAATTTTATTTTCAAACAGATTGACAAAGGGTAGCAGCAGGTACTTATAAAAATTGAAGAGCTCTTAAAGAACTGCTCTTGCTGTATGGAAATCACAAATGAAATAATAAAGCATTAATATTTAAAAGTTATACTATTATCAAATCAAGTCGAAAATGATGTAGCATAAATTTTATTCATAAATGGAATACGGAAATATGTCCTTATGCACTCTTTTGGTTAACAAGTAAAATATTCAATTATTGTGATTCTTCGATTAAAGCAAACTTCTTGGAATTAAAATATTTTGACACTATTTTCCATTTTTAGTTGCGAGTGACCGCCCATAAGCCAAAACATCTTCCGATAAATGACTCCCAGTTAGAATCGCTTATTTGGCCCACGTGAGCCTTTTTGTCTGGATGGATTTCCAGTTATTTGACTTCATAATTTTGGGGTAGATGATTGCTCTTCCTGTTAAGGGTGAAAGTAATGTGTACTGACTTACTGTTGTTAACTTGAATTCACCATATTATGCAGTTTTAACCCATTCTTCGATTCGATCCAGATAGAGTTAAAGAAGCGAAAAGGCAACTGTGGGTTTATATGGGACGTCATTATAGCAGTGCTATCCATGAAGGTGGAAATCTCTGTGTTGGCGATTATAAGCAGACCATTCGTAAATAGTAGGAACCACGAACACTTCCTTGGGGACCACCAAACTGGATTGGAACTAGAATAGTATAAGCCTCAATATGTTTTACAAAGTGAAATATATTCGTCAGGTATGACTGGAGATTCTGTGGACTTACTCTAATTTTGCATATCAGGTCTAGGTGCCAAACCCTGTCGAAAGCCTGTGAGACATCGGGAAACTCAGCTGTACAATATCGTTTACATTCTAAGTCGTTTTTGATTTTTCTTGCAACTGAATGAACTTGTTCCACTGAGAAATCCAAATTGGTAGTTTCTTTCTTCCATAATAAGTTTACATTTTTCCAAAATTAGTTTCTCATAAACCTTAAACAAAATGGGTAAGAAACTAATCGAGCGGCACGATGATATTTCTGATTGATCCTGGTCAGGTTTTTGGATCAATAGCTGTGTAACCTTCCACTGTGTGGGTAAGTACTCCAGTCTAAACATAGCGTTAAAGATAACGTAATCATCTTAATACCAACTTTTGGTAAGTTTTTCAGAATTTGGTCAGTAATCAAGCCGCAAAGATGATCATCTTTCTCTTGCTCGCTCCGGGTCCAGTCTCCATTTATTTTCCTAATTGGGTGGTCTATTTTTTTGTGGTTGCCTAATTTTTCGTTTAAATTTTCACAAGAAGTAGTCTGTTGATTTTTTTGTTGAGAGATTTCCAGAAAGGATTTAACGCCTTGATTATTATGTTCATCAAGCATTTCTTTAAGTTCTTTGATAACTAGCTTAAAGTTAGTCTTATCCATTGGGGTGCGGGTGGATTGCTATAGTTTTCCTAGTTTTCTTTTTCTATCGGCTTCATTCTTATGTTATTTGGAGTGTAGCCAAGTTTAGCTATTACTTGTCTTTCTGGAGTGGCACACCATGCAGCCTGTTGAATAGATTTAGTAAAGCATTCGACAGTGTCATCGACCTCTTTCTATGATTTTAATGAAACTTTTAGATTTCGTAGGTTGGTAAGAGTGGCCCTGAATTCTTTCCAATTAGTGCCTCTTTGTGTGTGGCTTGGTTTGCGTATGAACTAGCAACTCCAGTGAGACCAAAAGCGGGATACAATCTGATGAAAGATCTAGACATTGTAACAGCTCAAATTGCAAGTAAATATTGGGGCCATTTGAATGCTACTACGGGTAGCTCCGGAAGCTGAATCTAAGGGGGGGGGACCTATTTGGTCCCAAAAATGTTCTACTTGCATCAGGCGGCGGAACTACTTATATGCGTAGGCGCCACTTCTATCTATATAATACAGGAGACTTATGTGGGGGGGCAGTTAAACTCATAAATAAATCAAACGTTTGGAAACAAAAATATTTTTAATGCAACAAATTCAAATAATCAACTGTACAAGATTGTATGTGTTACGATCAAATCAAATCTCTTAACACACCAACTACGTACTCGAACAATTTTCATTAAAAGTCGATACCTAATAAGCAAAATTAAATTTGATCATAATTGCTGAGTGGCCCTACCAGGTCGATAGTTCATTTTAAAGCAATACAAACAACTAATATCTCTAATGCTGGTATTCCACTATGCAATATATCATACGAACGACGGTACCGCTTCCTGTACGTACAGTTTTTACTATAGTGTAATACACAAAACTTGGACGTCCTATCGTTCGTACGATCGACTGTACGAAAATTGATAAAATTTTTCAATTCTTGTACGAAAACGGCGCCCATATGTGCGCAGATCGCTCTAAACTCGTTCACACAAATTAGTTGTCAAACTGCAATTATTCGAATGTCGCATAGGTTATGTTCAGGTTATGTTTATTTATCGACACGTTTATTTAGATTTTATTTTGCAATACGATTAATTATTATATTTATTAAATTTTTTTATACATTGGTAAGTAAAATATTGGCTATTTCAATTTTATAAATATAATAATATTTACTTAACAATTTAGGTTAATTATATGAGATGGGTTCTTGGACGAAAGACCAGGTGCTCGTATTGATTGACCAATACAGTTTGCACCCTTGTTTGTACCAGGTGACTTCGTCCATGTACAAAAACAGGAATGCAAGGTTAGACGCCTTGCAGCAAATACAAACTGTATTGGAGGAAACTCGACCCGGCACAACGATAGCGGAGATCAAATCCAAGTATAATGGAGTACGTACTACAAAGGTACTACCTACATCCAACAACGAAGGAAAGTCATTGCTTCGAAAAAGAGTGGTGCAGGTAGTGATGATGTAAGAACTTGAAATAAAACTTGGGGTTTCATTCCTTTTAGTATGTCTATTTTTATTTTACAGTATCGATGTTATGGACACATACTTTTGTTGTAGAATGGTTACGTTACTTATTTGTTTTTGTGTAGGTTTTCATACCAAATCTGTATTACTTCAAAAATATGGCATTTTTGAACGATACAGATTTTGGACCTAGGGATAACACGGACTCCATAAATTTGATCTCCGCTACGGATACAGATGACCTATTAAATGTAAGTAACTAAATATTAATATTGCTTTCACAAACCTACAAATTTAAATTAATAACAAAACATTTTAATTTATTAATTAAAGTACCTAATAGTAATTTTGCATTATGCTTTATAGATGCAAGACGAGCCCGATTTCATTTTGGAATTCGAGGGTTCCGAATTATATGAACCCTCGATTGGGCCACTTGAAGTGGCATCCACATCAGCGAGTGTTCCACCACCTTCCTCCACACCACGTTCCTCCACACCACCAAGGTAATCGGCATCAAAAAAGGGGAAGCGGGATGTTTTAGAAGGTGCCCTAGTATCAATAGCGGAAACTTTCGCAAAGCAAGGAACCCAAGAGGATAAGATCACTGTATTTTTGTCATACATTGGCAATAAACTGCAAAGAATTAGCAATCCAAAAAACCTGGACAGTTTGGAAATGGAGGTTACTGATCTGGTAAACAGAAGATTCCAGGAATTTGAAGGCGAAAATTAAACAAAATATTTTTAATTTTAAAATAAAGCAGTTAATTGAGTTTATTGTATTATTTTTGCTGGATTTACAAAACATTTAACATTTCGCTGACATGGGGCATGAAGATCTTGGTCTCTAAATCATTAAAAATTGAATTTGGCAATTGCTTCTTCTTGCCATGGTACTTGTCCTTCATGAAGAAAATAATCTTTGAACTCGTCCCTCACTTTCTGTGCAGTAGTTGAAGCTCTTGTTCTTTCTGATACAAGTGTTGGCATTTGTTGCAATGTTTGCAAATGTAGTTCACTGTCGGCATAGTTTTCATTTTGACTAATCAAAAAATTATGCAAAATGATGCATGCTAATGTAATTATTTCCACCTTATCTGCCGACAGGTTTATAGAGTTGAGCAAAACTCGGAATCTGTTCACAAGGATTCCAAAGGCGTTTTCGACTACACGCCTAGCCCTACTTAGCCTGTAATTGAAAATTTTGTTGTCGTGTTGACAATTTGATTGCGGATAGTGTTTTAATAGCTTTGTTTGCAATGGAAAGGCGTCATCTGCAATTATGACGTGAGGCACTTCCATATCTCTGCCAAGTAACTTTTTTGCGCTGGGGGCAAGTTCAAAGACTGATTGTACAATGCCTTGGACAAACGACTCTCTCTGAACACACCGCCATCACTTATTCTGCCATTGATACCCACATTTACATATGTAAATTGGTATATAGCATTGCTAGTCCCAATAGCACTATCGAATGGCTCCCTTTGTAGTTGTAGTAATACGAACCATCCGATATGGGTGGTCTAAATGTGATGTGTTTGCCATCCAATGCACCCAAACAATTTAGGAATTGCCATAAATTCTCAAATTGCTTTACAATACTTTCCCATTCTACTACCGTATTTGGCGTCTAAAATGAAACGATATAAAATGTTGTAAATATTTTATACGTTAAACTCACCTTCAGGTAGGTATCTTTCAAATTTGTGTAAATTGCACGACACACTTCTGGTACAAATTTACTGATGGTCGATTCATGTATCCTTGTACAGTACATTAAGGACCGGTACGTCTCCCCAGTTGCCAAAAATCGCAGTGTAATCTCCAACCTAATAATTATTATTTACATGATAGAAATTAACAATTATTTTCTTCTTTTTAAATACTTACCTATTACGAGCTGATATTGGTTCCCGAAGATGAGTGACTGTCTTCTGTATATCACTCTCAATTGCTCCCAAAACTATTTTAAACTGTTCTTCCGACATTCGTAAAAAATTCCGGTAGGAGGAAGGGTCTTCATATTTCAATTCGTTGTCGAGCATATGAAGAACACTTCTGTTGCTTTAATTTCTTCTCTTTAACCAGGGTTTTACCCATACCTTTCTCTTATTTTTTCTTTCATCAGCCTTAATTATATTCTCACATAGCACAGCGGCAAGTGCAGCCAACTTGTTCCGGTTCTGTATTGATGACATTTCTTATTATAGTATTTATAGATGATTTATAGAAAATAACACAGGCAGGTCGAACCGCAGATTATAATATGATTTACTGAATAACGCGAAAATCGCAATATTGAGGTTATATTGTCGTTTTGTATACCTTGTAACCACTAGATAGCGTTCAGTGCTGTTTGTTTACATCTTTAAAATTAACCAATAAGAAAGAGTCTTTCGTCTTATTTCATGTACAACAAATAATATAGTGTCACACTTCCATCCTATCGATCGTACAATTTATTGTATAGAAAATGTTCATACAAGAAACGGTACCGTCGTTCGTATGATAAATTGCATAGTGGAATACCAGCATAAGATTCGCAATTTACTTATTTTTCTGAATAAGTTATCGGATTTTGAACTTAGAAATAGCTCCTTGCAAAACCAAAATCACTCTTGGAAGGAAATACACCTTGCGAACCAAAGACATTATAGTAAGTCGAGATACCTTGCTAAACCGAAAACATCTCGAAGGTTGAGGGTTAGATGGGGTGAGAGCGCCTTGCGAACCTAAAACGCTCTCGGAAGAAATCAGGCCTTGCGAACCAAAAACATATAGGAAGTCAAGATGCCTTGGTAAACCGAAAATATCTCGGGAAGGGTAGATAGCGAAAATAGGCCTTGCGAACCAAAGCCAAACGTTCCCGGACGGGAAGCTCAACTCAACTTTCCGTTAGCACAGAAAAATTTCCCGTTTACTTTAAATTATGAGTAGAATATTCAAAATTGCTATTTTTAATGTCATCTATTTAGTTTTAAATTAAAATATTGCATTTATCTGTCTTAGGGCGATTAGATTTTGTTCATTCGCTATTCAATTTTTAAAACAAATAAACAAATTGAATTGTTTTACAGATAAAATTTACTCATTTAATATTATCTAAATTAAAATAATTACGATAATTTGACAAAAATTAACGTTTCATTACAACAGGTATCGAATTTTAAATAGTTGCGTGAAATCTCCTTTGTTACACAGATGTCAATGACGTCAGAAACATCGAACCTGTAAGAAGGTCAATATGTAGGTTGCTCTTTTGATAATTTCTGCAGATTTGTACTCTGCCTGGCCTGGTAGTTATAACTGTCTTCCACGTGGTGTTATTTGTCTGGAACCCAAATAAGTATGTTTCGCGTTCAAGTCCTCGCCGGAATCAAAACGGTAACAGAGAGTGTTAAAGTATGTTGGAATTGCTCCTTTTTGATAGGCAGATTTGGTAGACAACATATTGCTGAGAATACGATTTAGCCTTGCCAGTACTCGACTGCCACAGAAGTAGCTTATAATTGTTTTTCACTAATTTTAGATATTACATATTGTTGGATGCTATTTTTGATTATTATTATTATGGTGCCTCCTCGAGCTCTTCCTTCAGGATGCTAAGTATGCTGTAAGAAGTAATTGTGAATTTTAATATAACTTGTGTCTACAGTCTACGTATATGGCTCTGAAAACAGTATAATGCCAAATATATAAATTTCAAATTTAATGTATGTATGTATATATTATGGCTAAAGTGTTTACTTGACTAGTTGATAAACTATCCAAGAATGTTGGCTAGTTTACTTACGTGTATTAGAATAAACATAATAGTAAATATTTTTGGTTAGTTTATAAACTATCCAATTTCAGCTGACTAATATAAAAACTGTTATCTGGTAATGCAAAATAACCAATACCTTGGCTAGTTTATAAACTATGCAAATTGATTAAGCGATAATTTTAGGTTTGAATTTTTATTTTCTATTAAAATAACCAAAATTCGACTTTCATCTTGGTTTCTCTCTTCAGTTTCTTAGCTTTCAGTAGAGTTTTGTTCACGTAGGATACTACTTTATACCCACATTGCACTCTTCTTCTCATTTTTTCTTCTCATCTGTTACAGTTCTTGTCTATATCCGTTCCTATATAGTTAAACCCATCTACCTTTTCATAGCTACGGGCGGAGTGAGAAGTCTGGTAAAAATGAAACAAGGAATAATTTTTTCGGCCAAAAAAAAATTTATTTTTCAACGTAGTCGCCTTTTAGCTCGATGCACTTAGTCCAACGTTTTTCCAATTTTTCGATCCCTTCCGAATAATACGATTTTTCCAACCCTTCAAAATAGGCGTTTGTTGCATCGATGATCTCCTCATTAGAGCCGAATCTCTTTCCGCCGAGCCATTTCTTCAAGTTCGGAAACAGGAAATAGTCGCAGGGGGCTATGTCTGGAGAATATGGCGGATGTGGAAACAATTCGAAGCGTAATTCATTGATTTTGGCCATGGCAACAATACACGTGTGCACCCGTGCATTGTCTTGATGGAAGAGAGCTTTTTTCTTCGCCATATGCGGTCGTTTTTCTTTCAAAACGTCGTTGAAACGGTCCAATAAGTTGCAGTAATATTCGCCGTTGACTGTTTTTCCCTTTTGAAGGTAATCGATGTGGATTATGCCGCGTGCATCCCAAAAAACTGTGGCCATGACCTTGTTGGCCGATGAAACCGCCTTAGCCTTCTTCGGCGCAGATTCGCCAGTAGAAATCCACTGTTTAGACTGTTCCTTGGTCTCCGGTGTATAGTGATGGATCCATGTTTCATCCACAGTTATGAAACGACGCAAAAACTCCTTTTTATTGCGCTTGAACATCGCCAAACCTGCCTCTGAAGTTGTCACACATGTGCGTTTTTGGTCGATTGTAAGCAAACGCGGCACCCAACGCGCGGATAGCTTTTTCATATTCAAATGTTCGTGTAATATATTGCGCACACGTTCATCTGGGATGCCTACTATCTCAGCTATCTCGCGCACTTTCACTCTGCGGTCTTGCAATACCGTATTATGGATTTTGTCAATCATTTCTGGTGTGGTGACTTCATTTGGGCGTCCTGAACGTTCGTTGTCAGTTGTGCTTGTACGACCACAACGAAAATCAGTAAACCACTTGTGAATCATTTTAATCGATGGTGAAGAGTCCCCATAATATTTATCAAGCTTTGATTTGGTTTGGGTAATGGATTTTGCACGCAATAAATAATGTTTAATTAACACACGAAATTCACTTTTTTCCATGTTTGCAAAAATACGATGGGTTGTCTGGTTTCAATGTCTGTCAAAACTGAACTAAATGACAGATCTGTCTGAAATTTTTAATTTGGTCTAGTGACAGATGGTGTTGACAAATGACATGTGGGATTTGCGATTGTGGCGCCCTCTGTTGCAATTTTACCAGACTTCTCACTCCGCCCTTATATTGTCCCATTTTAATATAAACATCAATACGCGATATATTCCTATCACATTTTCGCCAGGTATCAATCAACCGTCTCCACCACACTTTTAATATTCGCCAAGAAAAGAAAGCTACCAAGTATGGCAATGCCAAGCTTAATGGGAACTCCTCTGAAGCTAGTTGATGATGTCAACTAAATTAAGGAAAACATCTACAACTTAAACTGAGAAAAGTGGGAGTGAATTTCTGGTAGTGTAGAAGAGCAATGGGACAGTCTAGGGATCTTTCCCCTAACCTTCTCGTAGCACTGACTTCTTTCACTGCTGAAAAAACTTTTCTTGTTATTCTATCGCTAATGATTTCTCAAGAGGCACCAAGTTTCAATCGAAACTTGTAAAATTTTGTAACACATTGATTCTTGTAAGTATAAAGTAATATATTATTCAGTTAACATATTCTGGAAAGTACGCTGCGGGTATTTACTGCGGTACGGTTTTAATTAATATTTAAACGCAAAGTATTTTATTTAAATATTTATTTTACGGAACGGATTAAGCAATTTATATTCTAGATTGCGAAGCTAGAAAAGGCGATCAAAATAGTCGCAATTTGTTTAGTGTCAATTTGTCATTTTTAAGCTACAAAAAAATTTCTCGGAGACTAAATATCGACTCCTGGAAATATGAGAAGTTCTAATAACACAGTGCCTTTACGGATAACTTAACGGAAATGACTGAACTCTAAAACACTCTAGTTATAAGACACAGAGCAGTAATTCAGTGGCAGGGTCACTCATTGACTAAAATAAAGAAAGGGCACCGCACTTATGTTATGTTATTGCAATTTGGAATTTGGAATATTAGGGGCAACAGAACGGCAATTTAAATATCGGGCGACACGTCGGCAAAACAGAGAAGCTACACCGAACTTGTGTCGCGTAAGGTTACTAGTAGGAGTAAAGGCCACTAAGCAGAATCGAATATTTTCAAAATCTTCATTTATATTTTGAACCACGCGATGTACCTGCTCTACTGTTCCATGCAAGTTGCGAAAGCCAAATTGTTAGTTGGGTATTATCATTCTTCGTTGTTCCATTGCTCAAATAGTAGCTTTTCAAAGACTTTGGATAGTATGACTTGGCTTCCTTCAGTCTTTTCCCTGGTTTTGGAATCATCACTACTTGAGCTATTTTCCACTTATTGGGGATAGTGATGGCATTGAAAATCTGAATGATTTCTTTTATTTAGTTGCTTCTTTTGACATCCTTTATTTTAAAATAGTTAATCGGGATATCCATTTGAAAAAGAACTTCAAGATATTCTTCTATTTGCTTTTCTTGGTCAACTGGGAAGGAAAATGAGTTAGGCTGAAAGATATCAGCCAAATGTTTGTTGTGCATTGGTAATTGTTGCACGCGCTGTTTGTGAATAAAATGTTTTTGGTTGGATTTGTTGATGTATCATTGGATTGAGATATTTAATTATTAGGAAGAATATTATCGTCCGTTGTGGTACTTGAATTGGAGTATCTCTTACTTGTATGCTATTCGCATCTTTTCTCTCTAAGTATGGGATACATTTTTTTGCAACTGCTTGTGTACCATACATCCCCGATAGTTGACGGGATGTGTGCTATTACAGTTGACACATTTGATATGTCATGATTCCTTAATGAGAAATTTATGGTTCCGTGTTCTCCTGGACGTTCCACACAACGAGGTGATTTATGTATGAAATTTTTTGGCATGACCATATTTCTCGTATTTACAGCATTACACGGAATTATTCGTTTGACGTATTGAGATTCAAATTTTATTACTTGTGTGGTTCCCAATTGATTTTAGCTGGTAAACGTCCTTACTGTTATCATTTAATTTTGGATCGACAAGAACATTGGAAGTGTTACTTTGGTTTATCGATGTTTAATATTCCATACCTTGGTTACTGGTCTTATTATTTCATTTAATGAAGAAGGGTGTATTCCACCGAGGACCACTTTGAAGCTTCTCTCTTGTTTAAATTTATAGGAGTGATTCTGCTGTTTTTTTTCCATCAATGGTCTTTATTACTGACTTGTAGTGTTCTTCCTTGAACAACTGTACTTTTACTTTATTGTTTCCCATTACTTTCATTTGATATTCGCCATTCGTTATTGTTCAAAGAATCTCATGTAGGGGATTTACTTCCTGCACCATATGCATATATGGTCATGGGTGGTGGTTTTGTTTCTTCCTATTGTTGTTTCTTGACTTCTTCTGTGATTTCATTCACTTGTGATAGTGCTGCAAATCGATTCTGTGTCGATATGGGTTTATCTAGGCAGTAGTCTGTTAACTTTGGTTGCTTTTCCGTCAATTATTATTCTGGGCTATGCAGTCTCTTGTTGTTAAGAACTAATTGAAATGCATCGTCTACCTGTTTAAATGTGATAAGGTTTTGGTTAGATTCAGGTTGATTGGTCAGAGGTGATTTCTGCTGATTTGGAGTGGGTGAAGTGGTTTGCTGGTTCTAGATGTGTATATTACCCAGTTTTTATTGTTATAGGGGAAAATGATTATCACAGGGGGACTGACGGCTTTAAGGCCCGGTTTTACCACCTCTCTAGTCAAGTGCTAGTTAACGCTTGACTAATAGTTGACGATCATTTTGCTGTTTTATAATCTCTAGTCAAAGGACAAAATGGCCGTCGACTAGTAGTTAATTCGACTAGAGGATTTTTTGGTAGTTGAACTTGACAACGTACTACTAGTCAGGAGAAACATAACCTAATATAGTCGATACAAGTTGTGTATTTTTCGCATGTTTTCAAATTTTGATTTCATTTCAAGTGATGAAGAAGAAATAGTTGAAGTAGTCGCTCTTCGTAGAAGGCCTAAGGTCATAAGGGAAAGGGTCGATCATTTTAATTTATGGAATGAAAATCAGTTTTTTTATGAGATTTAGGTTGAGCAAAACTACGGTGATAAGTATTCTGAATGATATTTGACCACACATTGAAACCCTTACAGAGAGGTAGGTTAATCATTTTTAATAAATAAAACGAACGTTGTTACATTTTCTTTTCAGGAACCATGCTGTATCTCCATTGAACTGTCTTCTTTTGACGCTAAGGTTTTTTGCTACGGGATCATTCCTTATAACGGTTGGAGACTTCCTTGGGATCAGCAAAGCCACGGCATGCCAAATTTTGCAAAAAGTCAGCATCGCAATTGTTTCGCTACGGAAGCGTTATATAAAAATGCCTCATACCGAGGAAGAATTGATTAACTTTCGAAGGAAATTTTTCCAGATGAATCGCTTTCCTCGAACAATTGGGGCAATAGACTGCACTCACATAAAGATTCAGCCACCAGGTAGAATAAAAAATAATCCATTACTATCTATTTGTATAATTTTGGAATTTTAGGAGGTCCAACGGCAGAAGTGTATCGGAACCGTAAAAATTATTTTTCCAAAAATTTACAAGTTGTTGGTGGTCCCGATTTACAAATTTTAGACATTGTAACTCGTTGGCCAGGCTCTTCCCATGACCAAACAGTTTTCAATGCATCTCGAATACGACACAGGTTTGAGGAGAGAGAGTTTGGTGACAACATTTTAATTGGCGATTCAGGTTACGAATGCAGGAGTTACATTGTAGTACCCCTAAGAAATCCTGTATTACCAGAAGAAGTGTTGTTTAATGAATCACTCATCAGAACACGGCAATGTGTGGAACGATTGTTTGGAGTGTGGAAACGTAGATTTGCAATTTTGTCTACAGGCATTCGGGTTACAAGACATACAATGCATAAAATTGACAATTATATAGTTGCATGTGCTATTTTACATAACATTGCATGCATTCGTCATGAAGAAGAACCTCCCGTTGATCCTGCAATAAATATTCCACCGAACGATGGTGATTTTTCAATTGAACCCAATAATGCTCATAGAAATGGCAATGCAAGATATGATGTACGGCAGGCTTTAATTAATGATTGGTATGCTGCTCTGCTATAATCATATTTAAAGAATTTATTATTATAATTGATGTATTTTTGTTAATTTAAAATAAACATGAGGAATAACAATAAAAGATTTGTAGATAAATAAAAGATTTATTTTATATCAATGTTTTAATTTGCCATTTTTTTGGCATATGCTCTTCAGCAGCTTGTTGCCTTCGCCACTCGTGCTCTTCTTCCATACACTTCATTTTGAACGAGTGTTCTTGTTTTTTCCACTCATGTTCTTCTTCTAATGTTTTGTTGAGGTTTACAAAATACTTTTTTTGTAGCTCGATTAATTCTTTCTTCTCGTTGCTAAGAACCTCAGGGATTGACTTATTACTTATTGGCCTTATTTTAGTTGCTAAATCAACATGCTTCGGTCTTTTCAGCAAAGCTGGCGAATAATTGGCCCAGTCATGGGTATCGAGGACATCAGAATTTTCCTTAAAGAAATAATTAATTTAAACAACTTTTTGCGAATTTATGTTTTTTATAGTACTTACATCTACTGCACTTTGTGCGGGTGTAGGGTTTTCCGATGACGATGTTGATGGTATAACAATCACTACCGGTTCCATCATAGCCGCCCCTCCATCTGGGAATATCTCATCGCAATCTAAAAATATATTTTAAGCATATCAAACAAACAATTTGAATAAATTATTTACGTTCTGTGGTATCGCAGTCAGCGTCGTTAGTGCCTCCACTGATCGACAATTCCGACAAACTGTGGATCTTTATGGATATATCACTTAATGGAGTGGGTTTGTATTCCCCACCCCCAGTCTTGTTTAATTCGCTTTTCAATGCGGCGTATTCCTTCCTTGAGTTTCTCTTTAAAATATTGTATTTGTTCATTAGTTGGGCATGAGTACGCGGTACTCCAAGCCCAGCGGCATTGAAATCATCTGTTGCCTATAATATATTTCATGATAAAAAGTAAAATTTATGCATGTATTGTCAACATAATATGATTATATTTTACCTTCTTCCACGCTTTTTGTTTCTCTTGCCACGTTTGAGAATCTGATTTTTTATTTTCTAATACGTTCACATATTTTTCTATGATATTTATTAGCAAATCCACTTCTGCAGGTGAAAAAACCTTTCCTCTTTCTTTAACGCCCTTCGGAGTATTTGGTGTCGATATAACTACAATGAATAACCAGTAAAAACTTACTCAAAAAAATTAATTCAAAAACGTGGTGTAACCAACCTTTAAATTTAAAAAATAAGTAAAAACAACTTAATACAAATAACTAATAATACAACAAATAACTAATAATACAACAAATAACTAATAATACAACAAATAACACAAATAAATTATTGAATGCAAAAATTGTTCGAATTTCAAACTTCTCAAACAAAATGTAAGGTTAGGAATACTTTATGAAAACTACTGGTAGTGACAACGTACGATCAATTTGTGCATAATCTATTATTTTGGTAAATGTTTTTAAGATGTGTAGTACCAACCTAGTACGGTGTATGGTTTGCAACTTTGATGTGTTGGTTGACGTGACTAGAGGTTGTCAAACGATTATAAAACCGGCCGGGGCCTACAACTACTAGTCGACGTTAACTACTAGTCAGGTCAACTAGTAGTCAACGGTAAAATGGTAAAACCGGCTCTAAGTGCTCTCCGACAGTGATGCCCACGAGAGTGTCGTTTTCAAGAGTCTCACGTAGTCTCGTCTCGTTTTCGAGACTTTAACATAATCTTGTCTCGCACGAGACTCTCGCCGTCTCGTTGCTAGCAGAAATTTGTAGTAAGGGCTGCCCTCAAGGGTCAGTTCTGGGTTCTGGAGCCAACACTATGGAACATATTATTGGACGATTAGAAAGGATCAAACTGTTAGGGCCCGCACCACTGATTCAGTCTAGGGGTCTACAGATCTTAAATACGGCCCTGATGATACCTACTTCTAATTAAATTTTATCTGGAAAGACTGTTGCGCGAGACGAGATGAGACTCGGAGCTTGCACTAATCTCCGAGGCACGGAGGCGGTCAAGATATTTTTCCGCTCAGGCCCGGAGTAGAACTATCAGGCCATTACCGCCGTCATTCTGGATGATCATTAAAATTATTATGTCTGATAGAATAAATTTTATTTGACAAGTATAAAAACTTTACTAAAATATTAAATATAGACGTTACACTGACTTCATTCGAGGAAAGCGCGGGATGTAAATTTGTCAAAGGATTTTGTCAGGTTTCACATCAATGGTTTTAAATTAATTGTCTTCATGACAGTTTGCTTTACGGAAACTTGACATATGAAGTACCTACTCGATACGAAGTTTAATAGCATTGTACGAAACTTTGAGCTACAAGTACATCCATAGGCGGCCCTTCATTACGAAGTATAATACTAACATAATTATTATACGTACCTATGTACATACATAATATGCTTTTGATCAGCAACAAAATGCACAGCAGACATAATTGCAATTTCTTAACATACAAATTCACAGTTAATTTGAAAATACGATACACTTTAAGACTTGAGATCCTGTGTCACGAACATATACAAGTCCGTGATATACAGTCTAAGCATTAAACCAATTCGTAGTTCAAGTTCTTGCCATTGCATCACTACATGTTGTATACTACATACCTGTAGTACTTGCACTAAAAGCAAAACTTGAGAAATAAATTAAGCAAACATGAGCTTAAAAAATAAATTGCATTAAATTCTATAAAACAAATTAAAAATTATTGTCTGCCATGGTATACATATAAAATTTATTTGAGTCTTGCTGCAATAAAACAGAATACATATTACAGAGATGTGTTGTTATATCAAATGTAATATTTTAATAGCAAATGTGTTTAGAGGTGATATTTTTTTCCAATACCATTTGTTTGCAGTGCTTGTTTATCATCCTGTCTATATATTTCTTTGTTGGTTGATCTATTTTTTTTATTCGCGTCTTTATTTATACATGAGTCAATATATCAACTTAAGAAAACTAACAATTTATCAAGAATACTTGTCAAATTTAATAGAAAAATGCATTTTATAAAACTAATGCACTAATTACATAATATTATGTACACTGAAAATAGTATATTTCTAAACTATTTTATATTATCAATTTTTACTTATTGTAAATATATCCATAGTTATTTAAATCCTTTTGGTATTTTACTAGATAAACAACTACCAAAATCCAAAAAATATATTAATAAAAAAATTCTGTCGGGAAGTTTACATACTTTTAATGTAAAATATTATTCCAAGTATGGTGTGGTTACACTGAAATTTATAAATGGTTCTATGTTGAACTCGTAGCTCACAAGTTTAAATTTGCAGTTTTTTTTTGTTGCACGATACGCCCTTCTATTGATCTATCTACAATCTACATATATTTTATATAGTATATAAAATTACAGGACATTATATGTGCATTTTTCAAAGAAAACAAGCGAAACGCACATTTACGAATGATAAGGCGTTTGATTCCTCTTTAATCGAAAACTGTCGTAAAGCAACCTTATTTTTAATTTTTTCCGAAACAGTGATCGGTGATTTTCCAGTTCAGTATAATGTGCCTTATTGTGAAGCCAAGTGTCGTTGTTAACAGCAGAAAACTCGTGAGAGACCGGAGGCCGAGCCGTGACAGCAACTGATGACAAAGTGTGCAAATTGAAAATTATTGAAACAAGAATCAATTCCTCTTGAATTTTAACCCTGGATACACAAGGTGGTGTCACCGGTGACACGGGATTTATATTTTTAAGGCTGCACTTCTCCCGGCGTGGCTTTCAAACTTTTCCGTCCCTATACCTTCACTACTTGTGTTAACCTTGTGTTGTGTTCATTAAAAATAATATGATTTTGATATTTGTGATTGATATTGGAGCTTGTGTCATATATGACGCCACCTTGCTATTTACGTAATATAAATTTATTACACCCTTAGAGAACTTAGGAACTCAACTTAGAGCTGCACTTAGAGACTCAATTCGAAAAATACTTGGCTGTGAGGAAGAGAAACAAATACAAAATAAACCTAATATTAGGTCGTCCAGGAAGATGTTCTAGTTGTCCTAGAACCAGAAGAGGTGCTATTTATTGTAATAAGTGCAATAAGAGCCTCTGTGCTGAACATCGCGTAAGAATGTGTGATGGAATAGCATGAAAAATAATAGTTGATTATTATATTTAAGGGAATTATTGATAATTTTTGTTTTTATATATTTCAAAGTATTCATTCAATTTAGTTTGACATGTTTTTGTTTTCTATATTTTACTCACGAGAGACCTTTTGTTAGCTTATATACATAAAATATAAAATTTACTTTTTGTGTAAATAATGCAACATTAAAAATTATATAACTATTATTTTCATAATTTTTGTTCCTAATGCTTTAATTACGGTATGTATCTATAAAAATACAATTAATTTTTTTTCGGTTTTTCAACTCTTTAATAAAGAAATAATTTGGTGTCATATATGACGCCACGTTGTCAAATATGCACCAACAACATCACCTTGTGTATCCAGGGTTAATACTAGCACGGGTTTAGCTCAATCGTACCGCGTCGACCCAATAAAACATACGCGTTCCATATGCAAAATTATAAAATCGAATTTGTTATTGAAAAGTTCAATTTCGTCAAATTAATTTAATACACACATGTTGCCCAAAGTACAAATTACAGGACATGCAAGTTTAAAAATGATCTCCAATATAACTTGGATCTCCCTACACCGTCCGTTTCATTACTATAAAACCCCAAATAATTCATTACGGGACGTTGTCACAATTTAAATTAAAAAAAAAATTTTAATTTAATAATAAACCCGTTATCTGTTCTGCTACTGTACAAATTTTATGAGCAATGGCCCTTTATTTATAAGTTCATTCACTGTGGCAATATCTGATTTGAAAATAGTTTTTCTTATTCGATTGCAAATTATCATTTACATCGTAATTGCGTGACACAGCCAACAATATTTGATTATTCATAGATACGACCATATATCCTGCATCTTTTCTTGCTTATTTTAACATATAAAATTGGCTAGGTGCAACATAACCCCGAGGTTTCCATTTTAATTTCTTCAAAATTTTAACGAACTAAGATCATCGACCTATTCCATCCTATCGCATTAACACAGCCCGAAACTATCTATAGTTAAAAAAAATGATTCTCAATCATGTGTGCGTGAGAACTTGCAACCTGGGACCAAAATCAACTTCCTGGGAATATTTTACGACTTCCGCCAAACTTAAGCTTGACAGGAATATCCAATATTATTACATGTCGCTGAACTCACCAAACGATCCCTAATTTGAACCAAAATCCTTGCTGGATTCTGGAGGACAGCAGGCGTTTGAAGATTTTTCCCGCATGATCCAGAAGAAAGATTGGTTTATACGAACTGGGTGCTTCCAGGGGCTTGTTTCCTTTCCTAATAAGGACCAGCTTAGCTCTTTTCCAGTTTTCTGAGTACTTCCTCTCAGCGAGGTACCTGTTGAACTCTTCAAATAGGAGATCTGAATGGATTCTTGCCACCTCTTTATTCCGCCAGAATACCGTCTGGACACGGAGCCTTATCGATAAGCATCATCTTGATTGCTGCTTCTAGCTCGGGTAGGTCGATTGGTGTTATTTGACATGTAACGTTTCTCCGCGTTTATTTAAAGTATGGATTTATCCATACAAAATGGATTTGAGCCTATCTTCCGTGAGTCCTGGTATGAATGTTCTTCCCAGTCTCTAAGTGGCGATGTGGTAAACCTTCCCATGTACATCGTTCTCGACCTCCTGGACCAACTCTGCCCACTTCCTTCTTTGGCTGTCGTTTATGGCTTGTTTGAGAAAGTTTCTCTTCCGAGTCCAGTTGTTAACTGCTTTCATCAGGGTTCCTGTGTTGGCGTTTTGGGCCCTGCACAATCTCGTGGACCTTTCTTCTTGGCATTGATAAGTCGCATGCTTTCTCCAGAAGGCTCTTCAATCCTAGCTTGTTAAGATCATTGGCCACCTGTGGTGAATCTTCCAGGTAGTCTTCCAACTTCTAGCTGTCGAATAGCTTTCAATTCCAGCCCCTAACGGACACTGGGGGGGACTCTTGAGGGTTCGGCAAATTTAAAAGTATGTAATTGTTGTCGCTCGCTGTCTCTTAATCGAGAACCCTCCAGTCTAGAACCTCGTCCGCCAGCGTCTTCATTGCAAGGGCGATGTCCAGGATGGAAGTAAAGTCACCCCTTTTGAACGTCGCGTCGGGCATCTCTCCGGTTGCAAACCACCAATTCCAGTTCTGCAAGGAACTGTGGAAGACCCCATTTCGAGGCTTTGGCGTTAAAGTCTTCCCCAATTAGCACTGGTTTTCGAATACTTATGTCATCCTTGAGACTGGTACCTCTCGTTTGGCGAGAGGTAGTAGTAGAGTAGAAGCGAGAGGTAGTAGAGTATTGCGATTTCCGCGGCAGTAAAGATCGCCGCTTTGCCGTGTGTAAATTTGTGACGGATTTTTGAAATCCATCACTTACGTTCAACCCTATATATCATTTGTTCTTTAAAGAGGTGGGGATTTGTTCATACTGCGCAAAGGGGAGTCTTGGGTGAACGTTTGAACAAGCAAGACGCTTCTTGCGTCAGTTTTGAAGCAAGGTTAGGGGTGTGAATTTTTCACACACCAATGTCCATTTATGTGTGTTCTGTGGGATAATCATGGATTTTGAGTACGTTCGGGGCAGCTCTGGTTCGTTGCGGTCCGTTGACGGAACCCCACTGTGTGGCGTGGTCCGACCGTAATGCTTTTTTGGTAACCCGTTCGGAGTGGTAAATAACATTTATGTTATTTGGTTGATTATTCCACAGTGGTATGCATGGATCGAGAAGGACAAGTTTTTCTCCGTTCACTTGAAGTTTGCTAGGTTTGAAATCACCCTTGGCTGATTCATGTTTTTTTCTTGATGTCTTGTTATATAGGTTTTCTTTTGTCTTGCATTTTTATTAGAACGTTTTTGGCCGAAATAATCGATAAGTCGCAGGTTTCACCTTTCTGCTCGACGTGATTACAAGTAATCTAATCTGACGTTCGCATACGTGGATTATAATGCCAATGTTTAAGCTTTACATTTGATAAACTAATTAATTATATTATATTATTATGTTTTGTTTAATTAAATTTGACTTGTGCATTTTATTTCCACTAGGTAACAACGAACGGCGTTGGTCAAATGCATTGGCATAAGAATTCCTACGCGTTTGACATGGGTTCAAATCTTGTATTTGATATTCTAGGTTGAACATTTTTTTGTGTTTATTTTTGGTTTTATGTTTCTTTTTTATGAAGGCGGCGATGTGCGACCAATGTACAGGGCTGCATTTCATCGAGGTCGCTACCGTTTGGTTTTATCGTTGGAAGTTCGATTGTGGTTCCACCGTTTGTGGGATTTTTATATGACCACTCGAACGTTCCGTTGGTTGATTTTGGGGAGTGATTCTTGGTGGCAATGTTGTTGCCACTGTACTGGTTCTGGTCGGCTAATGCACGTTACATCCGACATCGCTTATCTCATCGCCTTCCGACAACGAACACCTTATTGTTGATTTTATTTTTGTGTGTTAGCAAAGCTGTTTCCTTGATTTTCTCCGGGGCGTTCATTTGACACGACCCACGACCTTTGCCGCCGCTATTAACGAGCTGGTTTATATCTAACATCAGGGCCCCACGCAAATTAAAATAGAGGGTTCTACCTTCTGCGTGGACATTATCTGTTCCGAGCTATCTTCTCATTAGAGATAGTGAGGACAGATTTTGTTTCAAATTCAACCCAGTTGTTGTCGCGGCTAGCATACTTTCATAGCTAGCATAGGTTCAGATTGACCTTGACCATTTTTGCCGGATCACTGTTTCTTTTGGGTACATACCAGGATATTCGTCCGACCTGATATGTGCCCAAAAGGGGGGTTCTCTTGTTTTATTACAAGTCCACGTCAAATAATCTCCGGCATACTTCACGCAATTCGGATTGTCTCTACAATTCCGCTGTACGTGTCCAAAACTCTAGCAGCGGTGGCATTGGTCAATATGGGTCTTGCTGTGCGGAATTTCAACAGTCATGTCGATGTTAAGGACCGTGAGGATATCGAAGATTGCTTTACCTGCTTGTGATCTTTCGAGCACAGCAAGGTAAAGAGATATGGGGCGGTGGAGGCGCCCCAACTTCATCTGGTGTACGGTTTGTACTAACTGGTTTTGTCGTTTGAAGTCGTTGGAAATGTCTTTCTGATAGAAGTGTGCCTGGTAGGTCGCTGATCACCGCCTTCCGTGGGAGGAGTGGGAAGGGATGTTCTCTGTCGTCAGTAGTCGTGAAAGGGCACAATAATCTAGTTCCGTTTTCGGGTAAATTATAATACCGTCTAACGTGATTTTGATCTTGTACTTTATGTTGTCGAAGACCAGCTTGTTCATGGCTGGTCGATTCTCCTTAGTACGTATGACGATTGGGAGAATTTTTTGTCAACAGCAGAGTTTACGGGATGAGGAGTGATATTGCGAGAGATCCTGGAGGTAGTGTGAGCCGCAGGAGTTTGTGGGGGAGCGGGAGAAGGAGTCTTAGCCCTCACGTCGCATCCCTCCGCTAGGTCATCTTCCGACCATATGCTGCTACTGTTGTGGTGGTGGTTTGCGTGGTCAGGGGCTGTGTTGGCGTCATCATCGAGGAGTATGAACCTATTGGACGATTAGAACCCCTCGAAAGAAGGAGTTGAAGATATCACTGTTGGCTTTTTCGACGGTTTACATTCCAAAAGCATTTCCACAACAAATTTCTCATTTCTTGTTAAAAGTTCTTCATTTTTGAGGTTTCACTGTAGAAGAACCTTGTATTTCTAAGAAACGCCAATTTGTGCACAATTTCGGACTTTTCTACATCGATCGCCACCACGTCGTCGAAAATAAACGTGGTGGGGTCTTCTATGGTTCTCGGAGAAATTTCGACGTAAAATGGCCTCGTTTTTATGGCCCACTCAACCTCCGCCCAATTTTTTGCACAACACCTCGATTTCGTCGAGTTTGTCATTTTGAAACGTCGTTCATAAAAATCCGTCGGATATTAATGTAATTTCGCTGGTTGAAGCTTGTTCTTTTGTAGTCCTCCAAAGACTATTGTGAGGTGTTATACACGCCTTCCTGACAAACTCAAGAAGGCTTCTTCTTAGAGTGCCGTACCTGATTCCAAGCATTGGCTACCTATGATATACGTTTATACATAATTTCATGACATTCCGTTTAGCAGTTTAAGAACTGCGGACATTCAAAATAATGATCAAAATGTTATCAGGGAATCATTTAATATCAAAATTTCCATTTTCGATTTCTGACCGGATAAAAATGCGATTTAACGACTATTTTTTATACAATTGCCTCGAACATAAATTTAAAACTTGTCATTCGATGCCAGTGGCGTAACTGTCAAGAATAAACAAAAATATTTTGCAATCTAACCTCAGAATTTAAGATATTATAGAGGGCGATAATAAAATAAAATTATACAAACGCACGATATCTTTTTCCGCAGGGCGAAATTTAAAGTTTTGTAATTGTTATCAGCACATGTTATACCTAACCAACGTCCTTGCGAGATTTCAGTTTTCCATGTGGTCTAGAAATGACCGAACATTTTGATGAGGGACTCAGTTAGTGAGCCAGGAATTCTAGCTTTATAAAAATGTTGATAACTTGTCTAGTGACTTTGTAATATTTCAAACGGTCTCTTATATACGCTATAATGTACATAATATTACAGCGAAAAGCTGAATAATGCTCAACTCAGTCATAACATAGGTGTTTAGCGTAACTACTTTGCATATCAAATAGCATAGCAATAAATGGTCTGCAATTCTCTTGAAATTATTATCTAACTTTAAGAAACAACTGATGGACAAATTGTCAATTTTTTATTTTTGGCATTAAACTATTTTCTTATGAGAAGCATACGTCTGAACCATCTTTTCAACTTCGTTTAATTACGTAAATATAGAACACTTTTAAGTTCCTTTCCTCTATATCCTAATTCTGCTGCTGATATTAATTTTATGGAAATGATATTGGATAAAATCAGAAATGGTTGACAATTACTAGAAATAACCCATTCTAAATAACTTCAAGTTCGATATAAGAATTGCGCCCTTTTTACAATAGGAATTCATTACACGCTTCGAAAATTGTCTCTTGGCAAGTTGAAGAAGCTTTCTGCATTGTTCCGGTTTTCTAATGCAAATTCATTGTCACGTTGAAATATTTTTATTGCAAATTTATATTCTTTACAATTTTAAAATCCAGCAGTTCTATTTACCAATTACCAATGTTATCTGTTTTTGGGGAAAATGCGCTAGGTGAATAAAGCGGTGAAGTAATTTAGCATGAATAAATAAAATACAAAATTGGTAACTTCCGCCATCTAGGAAACGAGAACCACAATTGATAAGATCCTTGCTATAAAGAACATTAAAAGCGCAGAATCGGATATAGTTATTGGCTTCATTTAAAGAATCGTCTCTAACCTAAACCAGCAAAATGTGATTCAATTAACGTTTCACTCATAAAATAAGACTTAAGGCTACAAGGAAAAGTTTGTGGATTTCTATCTAAAACCAACTTCAGTAAGCATTTTGCTGTAAGTTGATTTCAAATTTCTCAACTTGAAATAAACGTGTATTGTTAAAAAATATATCAAAGTTTATGAAATAATATAATTAATTTTATATTTTAATTTGTGTTACTTCACGTCATTTTTTAAATATTAGCATACGATTATTCCAAGATCGAATCTTAGTTTCTTTAATGTTTTCCTTATTGATAATACATGATCAGAGATGTCTAGAAAACCTGGAGTAAACAAAAATATCTCACAAGATAGAAAAACGATAAAATTTTGGAAGCAAATAAAAAGAAAATGAACAACAACCGATTCCAGGTTATTAAGTAATTTTTTTTATGAATATTGCTCTGAATAAATAACAATAAGTAACACTTTATTATAAGAAAAACATACTAGAAGGTGGCCCAGTAGCTCAATTTTATAAATTTACAATATCAGTATAATGTATAGTGGCGGCTGATACGAGGAGATCGCCGAGACGCCGCCCTCCTAAAACAGAGTAGCGACTCAGAATAGTATTTTGTAATGCGAACTCAACACTGGCACCATGGTATTTATACCCCAGATAGCACCTAGGCATACAACAAGCTTTTGTCGTCTCAGAGGTCCTACCATCCGGATACTATTCACCCCCCTCTCCACCAGAAATTCACTTAAATAAACAAATTCTGGTTGGGCAGTCAGGTATGTCAGGGGTGGCCTTTAATTAATACTAAGCATAATTTAAGAAGGCCAAATTATGTAAGAACCTAGGTTCGGAAATCAGCAGAAAGAAAAAAGTTGAAACAATTTAGAAACGGGCTTGGTTCGAATTTTATGGGTGCCTCAATATTTTAGCTTCTTTCGCGCACAAATTCGTTATTTACGGGCGGAATTTAGATTTTTTGGTGTTTTTGCAGCCTTTCAATATTCGAATTGCTTTTATTTTGACAAATATCTCGGCCTTAAATGAGTTTTTACCTGTTTTTCATTTTGAAGGTAATTTAATATTTATTTGTTTTGCAGTGCTTATTTTTATACGGACAAAAAAAGTTAAGTTATTCTTTAAGGAAACGTCGAGACAAATAAAAAAGGTTTCTTGACATTTTTCCGTAACATTAACAGTCTGAAAGTTATGATGTGATCTAAAATTATGGAAATGAATTTAAATGCCAATAAATTATTTTGATCTGTAAAATAATTATTCTTAATGAAATAAGCCCTTTTGAAAGAATTTTAGTTGTCATGAAAAAGAACTGCCAACGAAATAAACACATTTGAAAAATTGCAAGAAAATATAAGAAATGCTGAAAACATGAGAGAGCAAAGAAAAGATGCAGTATACAAAAAAATTAAGGCTGGAAAGAAACGAGAGGCAAGGAAAGATGAAACTAAAAAATTACAAGATAATCTAAGAAATGCTGAAAACTTGAGAGAACAAAGAAAAAACACAGAATACAGAAATAATAGAGGATGAAAAGAAGTGAGAGGGAGAGGCATGGAAAGATGAAACAAAATTGTATTGTGAATAATATGTACCGTATTGTATTAATTTGTATTTGTATTTTTTTGCGCTGCAAAATAGTCAATGCAAGGTGTTCCGTGGGTGCCATCAAGCCTTGTATCATTCGTTGCCAGTGGAGCGGACCATCACCACCTTCCCGTCATCATCGGTGTGCCTGCATTTCAATTAAAGGAACACGCTGTTGTGTTTAGCGTGCATTTGGGGGCATTGTATTAAATCCGGAAAAGCTTGAAAGGTTTGTGCCCAAATATTTTCTTTTCTTTAATTGAGGCAGATTGTCAGACACTCCAGTTATTTTTTTGTGCAACTGCCGTCAGTGGTTGCAGGGTGTGATAGTGAACGCTGATACTGGTACTAAATATTTTATTTTCACAATTATTTGTGTGATTTATACCATCTCAATAACTGTATCGAGCTCAGCGATTATACAATTTTTTTTAAATATTACATCTTTTACTTCATAAGCGATTACCTCAAGGTTTATGAACCACAACCTGCCCCGACATACTGGGAGCTGGCTTATACCTAACAGTAGGGTACATTTTCTCACGGCAAATTTACTGCCAATATTTTATTGGCAGATGTGGCATTTGTAACCGTATGGTCAATTTATGCCACACGGGGAAAATTGTCACAGAAGTAGTACAATAATTTTGAGGTGCGGCGTAGTGGTAAGAAGGTGAAATGCAATTTTTGTGAAAATAAATTATGTATTTAAGAATAAATTTGTTTTGGGAGGGCGTCGCCCTCCTCAAACCAGCCGCCACCGATTAGTTTTGTTTTAAAGTTGTAATTAAAGGCTGAAATTCAGATGTGCTTAATTTAATCTATTGTATTTTTCACTAAAATGTATCACTAATTACTGAGGTTGCTGAAAATTTAATTGGTGCAGTTATAAAATTTTATAGATAACGCCATAGGCGTCGCATATGTATGTACATAGTTTTATTTCTAGTTCAATTGGATTTTGCAATAACTTTTCAATTTTTATTAATGATGTTATTGTGTAAAGTGGTAAAATTACCTCTGATAGGAAGGTTTTGTTTAATAATTAGAACGCGATTGGTAAGACCTGCGGCTTCCTAATAACGAGTTTCGCAAAGAGACGCTTTGTTGTGGCTTTTTAATTTCTTCGGTGGCGCTCAGTCAATTTTGACTTTTCCATCTAACGCTCACTTATTTTATAAATATGAGCCACCCTTCCCGTACCGTGTAAATTATGTCCTTGCATGGTTCCGTCGTTGTTCATCAATTTAAAATTTAATAGCTGAAACTCAATGAAAATCAGGAAAACAAAGTGTTTCATTTTATTTTACAAGTGGTGTATCTGTGATTAATGTGTTTACAATGGAATTTATTATATATTTTAATGTAGATTTTAATATAGACAAAAAATTTTCATTTTATAGTATTATGCACTTGTAGATTTTTTTGTTTAAATTGCCTTGAAAGTAATGTAAACTTATCTCTAGTCGTTCTTGCTATAAGCTTTTAAGCGATTTTCACAATACCATACACAAAATTTAATTTCCGTTTAATTTTGTTAGCTTACAAAAAAAATTGAATTTATTTTTGCCTCGTATTATGGAATTATTTTTTTATTAATAGTTAATTGAAAGTAATGAATATTAATTCACACATTATAGAGAAAAATGTTAGGTAAGTTTACTTAGTAAGCTTCCATATTTACAATAAACTTAAAAATATTTTTGATAAACCGATTAACACTTCCTAAATATTGATTGATTATAATTTTAAGATTTTAAAATAAAAATGTTAGAGTAAACTAGTTTCAAAATTAATTTTATAATTTTAATGATTTGAGACTAGAAATAAAACTAAATTACTTAACAAAATATTAATTTTAGTTTTTACGTGATGGTTTAAAATAGATATTATTGTGAAATTTAATTTTTGCTTAAGGATAGTTAAGGTACATTTCGTCCCCCCTCCCCGGCAAATTCTTAATATAATTATTAGAGATGAGATTTTTAGGTCGTATAAATGTTATACCAGAGAGCGTTAAAGGGTTAATTGATACAAAGTTATGCTGTATGAAAAAGAAAGAAGAAACGGGGCCGTGTATCAATTAACCCTTTAACGCTCTCTGGTATAACATTTATACGACCTAAAAATCTCATCTCTAATAATTATTGTCGAAGTTAATCGCAATTCGGGGGGGGGGGAGAACCTCCATCACGAATGTTTTTATAAAATTGGTGTCAATCGTTTGAACTTCATTTGAGCTCAAATGAGTTTCTATTTTCGTATTTATCAACATTGCTCCGAGCAAGTCGCGCAGAATTTTAGTGTTGATTATAATTAAAATAACTTTACAGCAGTGGCTTGACGTGATCTCTATTTAAATTACAGAGCGGAAATTCCGAGACTGAATCGCGGGGCTACATTTCATCGCCCTCCTGTTTTAAGGAAATTGGTGTCAATCGTTTAAATTTCTTTTGAGTTTCGATGAGCTTCTATTCCCATGGTTTGAGCTTCAAAGGTTTTTAATAAAAATCAATCGTTTAAAACAATTTTAGGAGTAGCTGTTGAAATACTAGCCCCTCTCCCCTAACTCTCTCTGAATTTTATATTAAAATTAACACATTAATCGTTCAAGAATCGTTTAAGCTGTAATAAACTTCCATTCCCATCGTTTGTACCTCATAGCTGAAAAGTTAGAGCGTTTTAAAAACTGTGAAATTGTAAAATTTTAAACATGGCTCTAAGCAAGTAACGTTTAAAATTTTACTGTTCGTTATATGCGAACAACGACTTAACTAGGTAAAGTAAGTTTACGCTATCGCTATATTAAACAGATTTAGGTAGTTAAGTGTATGGAATTTGAATATTTTTGCTAAACCAAGTGTAGGTTAATTTTCAGTTTAAAGTATTTTTAGATTTTCAAAATAATTCAAAATTAAAAAGAAATTCAGTAATTTCGAATTTCAAGCATAACTGGTTCATCAGCTATAGTATTTAATATATTAAGTATATAGTTTCTTGCATATGGCAACAATAAAACATTCTGCGCGCTACTTGCTCGGAGCGATATTGGGCGAAACGCTCTAACTTTTTTACCTTGGAGGTACAAATGATGGGAATAAAAGCTCATTGAAGCTCAAACGATTCTCGATCGATTGGTATTAATTTTAATAAACAAATACAAAAGTCTCTCTCAAAATTATTGTTCTAAGTATTTAATTTTTATTAAAAACCTTTGAAGTTCAAACTATGGGAATAGAAGCTCACTGGAGCCCAAACGTAATTCAAACGATTGATATCATTTTTATTTTAAAAACGCAATTTTTGTGTCAGTTATTTCTACAGCCCCCCCTCCAAGGTTTCGCGATACGCACAGTTCAAACGATTTGAACGGAAACTGATTTAAACTCAATCAAAGCTCAATTAATGTCATTAAAACGTCCGCGATGGTGGGGATAGCTAACTGTATCTGAAATTCAGT
The DNA here is from genome assembly GCA_932274525.1 of Podabrus alpinus. Taxonomy (NCBI): domain Eukaryota; kingdom Metazoa; phylum Arthropoda; class Insecta; order Coleoptera; family Cantharidae; genus Podabrus; species Podabrus alpinus. The sequence goes on from OW026455.1 coordinate 22,739,890, forward strand.
GCAATTTTCACCAGGATTTAATAATGTATTTATATTATAGGCCCTTCGTTTATGAGTTTAAAACTCTAACTTCCTACTTGCAAACATGATTCTTCTTTATTTTGTTCTGACTTCATATAGGTGCATTTATCCAGCCCCCCCCCCTATGTCAAATTTCGAATCCAAAATATTATCAATCGTATGCACCTGTTTGTACCTGTTTTATTTTCGTTTGCATCTCTTTCGTTTTAGAGATATTTCAAAGTTTTATTGGGGGTTTTATTATAATGACCCATTCCTCAACTTTAATTTTAAGATTATCAGTTTACAGTCAACTATTTGTTTTACGATATAGTTTTCCTTCCTTTCTCTTTTGATCTTCTGTCAATTGGCAGGACTTGAGTAAATATATAATCAATTCTTACATCCACAAATAAGTGTCGATTTTTACCGCTAATACCACGCGTAACTTGCTCGGAGTTCTGCCACGTTTTAATTACCAAAATAGTATAATATATCGTTTGTACGTAATTTTTATCTGTTTGTGCCTTATTTTCTAGCTTTTTGATTCCAAACATTTTCATAAAATTAACTTCATGCCAGTATATAAATTATTATTAATGAAGTGACCAGAAATAAATTAAGTATAATATCAAAGTTACATACGATGTGGCACCTAACTAATATTATAACTTTCTGAAAATGTATTGCATTCGTTTTAACTATTTCTGAGCTCAATAAAATCGCATTAATCCAACGTACGCTTGGTGCGTAAATGGGCGTAGACGAAAATAAAAGAAGTGTAAACCGGAGATTATTTTATAACCAAAATTCAAAATAGGGGGCTAGCATTTCGTCAGTCCCCCCCCCCCATAAACCTTCTGAAATATCTCAAAAACAAATGAGATACAAACAGCTGCAAACGACTGAGACGGAAAAAATGCACCTACTTCTTATCCTCATATGTACATAGTATATGCGATTCAGGAATCAATTATTTATTTATAAAAAGAGCAATAAACAGAACCTAGTACTTAACGTGGATTCTGAACCAATGCATAAGTAATTTGAAAGTAGACAGAATTTTAACTTTTACCTTCAGACAAATAATAGAATAAATACTATGTTACATTATTATTTTAAATTGGATGTTAGATGAACCCACTTTCAATAATTATGTTGTTGCAATAATTAGGACTTTTTATTGCAAGTCAAAGGTATTCCTTTGATACATAGTAAACTTGTGGAAATAGATAAAATATGTATATTGAATTGAAATAAAAACTATGTACTTCTGTTGTAACAATGCATGCAACAGTGCAATAATTTCAATAATATAAATTTGAAATTCATCTTTAATAAAAATTGTTTCGAATTTACTTTTGTTGTATTTTAATTTTCTAATTTTATTGGGATTCAATTCAATGTTGGCTTATCCGTATTATTATAATTTTCTTTTAAAAAGTCATCAAACTTCATATAAAACCAAGTTTTATTATGTATGATTCACTTTAATTAGCCAGAGTTTCTTTAAATTTAGCTGCAGCAAAATAGAGTATGGAAATTATTTTAAATAACGAGCTTCTTAGTTGATATGTGGTTATTAACATGGACAGTGTATTCCTATGAATGCTCACCATATTTGTAACTACCATAACCGCATAATCACATAAAATTTAGATTCTTTTTAGTTTACGCTCTTCTAATGTTGGATTAGAAAACAGATTACGATGTACCGTAAACCAAATTAAAACCAAATTATAATTTGGCTTTCGCCCGGGTCACTCTACCATCCAACAAATTCCTAGGCTGTTAGAACAGAACACATCACTGTACTGAAACAAAAACCAGGCAACAGATGCTGTGTTCCTAGATGTAGTCAAGGTATTCGATAGAGTTTAGCACCAAGCCCTACCCTACAAAATATTTGAAGCTAACACCTAGCCAGCCCTTATTATGACCGCTTCATACCTCCAAAAACCTTGCTTCCGAATAAAACTCCCGAATAAGTCTCCCAAGGTTTCCTTACTCTTATCATGCCTCTACAATACCTTCATTCATGATTTTCCAATCTCCATCCAAACGCAACTAGCCTGTACGCGAATGACACCGAGATATTCAGTAGTTCCTTTTGCCCTCTCTTCATTGACGAATGTCTACAAAAGACGCTAGATGACCTCGAAAAATGATTCCGTAACTAGTACATCGGGGTTAAACCGAGCCATATTTTAACGATTTTCTTCAAAAGATCTCGAGACACCCCCCACATTAAATTACACAAACAACGATCTGTCTTTAGACGCACACGACTTAGAACTACAAACCTTAAGATGTTGGGCACCCACGTCCCATAGAGCCACTCTTATAAATACCTAGGGGTCGACCTTGACCGCGAACTACGGTACCCATTGTTAAACCACGCCAGCACATGCTCTCCATACAAAACCATATTCTCCTATACAAAACAATTAAAGACCGATTATGACGTATTCTTCGACTGTCTGAGGCTAGTCCCACGTGGCCAAACTCCAGAAAACGAAAAACAATACCATCGGATGTTCCAGGAAGGTCACATAGTTCATCATAAATGCGAGGTTGCATGAGGACTCAAAGGTGGATTCCATTGTGGAATTTATAGGTTATAAATTTATAGGTCTTCTATTATATAGCGGACGAACATGGAGCCAGATCACAAGGCTTTTCTGCTATCCTGTGTATAGAAGCCTAAAACTTATATTTATGTCAAATCTCTTTTCAAATTATTTGTAAAATTTGAAATACGAAATTTTGCCATACTGAAACGGATTTCTTATCTCTTTAGAGAACCGTGATCCCTATAGTGAAGATCGAAATTTAGGAATCGTGTGTAGTAAAACTGCATTGTTAAATAATGAACAAAAATAATAACCGCCTCTTCAGCATTAAGACATTTTAAATCCTATAATTCGCATTTAAATTGGTAACGGCTTAGTTAATATTTACTATATCGCCAAGTGAAGAGTTGATCAAAAGTATTTTCAAAAATTAATAGATAGCGAATGTGGCGGAAGTAATCCCCATACAACTAAAGATGTTGTATTTTAAGAAAAAGTCTGTCGACTATCGACATTTGTCAATACCCAAAACAATCAAATGCTTTCTCACAGTTTCATAATGAATGATTTGACAAAATTTTCCCTGCCCGGTGTTTCTTGGGCAGCCGAAAACATAATTTACAGTATAATTCACTTATAATGGACTAGATTATCCATTCTAATGTTAGTCCATTATAAGCAGATTATCCGAAATAGCCATTCAGTAGATTAGCCTAATAAAATGAACAGAGAAAGAATGAACCCTTTAACATTCAGAGCTCGTTATTTGTAATCTTACATTGACAGTAATCTATAACAGCTCTTATATCATTAGAACGCAACTAATTAAAGAAAAATCAATGCTACAACACCACGAAATGTTTCGTAATCTCTCAAGTTTCATCCTCGGACGATAAATACCAGTCTGGCCAATAAAATACACTACCATGTGAAAATTAAGAGCGCTGTCTAGAAATTGAGTAACCTGAAGTGATCACAACAATCATTGCGATATGTAAGATCAACCACACAACATGTAAAGCAAAATCATACGGAGTAAACCGGACGAGTTGTCCCACACTATGCCCTAGCTTAAATGTGAATGGCAGTTTTCCATCGCAAACACCCCCACCGATAGGGATAATCGAGGCGAACACTCCACCTGGACGTAAATCTTATGACCATGGAAACTTCCAAAACTCTCCGTACATTTCGGGAATGATATGTAAAGAAAATTTAAGGTTAACGGTGTTTTCTTTATTAAGTTTAAAAGCGTTCCTAGAGAACCATCCAAGCTTTTAAGAGTCAAAAATACAGTTGAACGATTTACTCACGTCGATGAAGGAAGGCAGGAATTACAACAACAGACTCCAAATATAAAAATAACAACAAAGTGATCTTTAAAAGTTTTCAACAAAATCTTGGAGAAAAATGAGCAGTGTCAATAATTATTGAGGTTGTTCTATCTCCCTTGGGGAGGAGGGAGAAAACGAAAAAATGGTGGTCTGTGGAAATATTTACGGCTAGTTTTTTTTTGCGGTTGTTGGACAAGATTTTCCAACAAAGTCAGGTCCGGTTTTTAAATCGACTACAAAGTCTGGGGTACGGTCGTACTCCAGTACCCCTGCCCAATCCGACACTGGACTCAATTATGAATTTATAACATATTTAGCACATCAAGTTCCTGTGTCACTTTGACCCGCTCGGTTGTCCTGCGATCACTGGGAACTCCACACGAGTTTTGAGTCATATGAGTTACTCTTGCTAGAGAGCTCCCAACAAATTTTCAGCGGGGGCACAAAATATAGCAAGACCGACACTACTATAATCTGTGGTAATTGACAATCATTCGCCTAGACAGGCGGACAGACGCCTTTTTCATATTAGACGTAACGTAATTTCAGTAAAATTAACGGATAAACCATTTTAGAACCAAGATAAACCCGCAAAGCCAAATTATGAGTCCATAGTAATGTATTAAGCTGTAATTTAAGAGCTGTATCGATAGAAATTGCTATAGAAATTTATGTGCATCATATTTCTCCCGGAAAAAAGCATGGTCATCGAGCGCCCTAGTCCGGAAAGTAAATGTCTGATTGATTACAACCACAATGTATCTGTTTTTCAACCAATTAGGACACTTGTTTTTTACTTTCCGTACTAAGGCGCTAGATGGTGTTAAATTTTTTAGGAGAAGTGTCTGCATTTGTATACGCTATGTTAACGGTGCTACTTCATCCATCGCTTCGTGCTTAAGCCTTGGTTATGTATATAAGGAAGTAACCTAATATAATGGTTCATATAATCAAAAAAATTACTTAAAACACATTTTTCAATTTTCAGGAAACATACTACCTCGATGGCTACTTAAAAATATTCAACACTGGATCTAACGCCAATAAATGAACTTAAGAATTGTATACTAGTAAAGATATCTATTATATTTAGTGGTATTGATGTTCTGTCATATTAAATCTCGGCGGTATTACACCATTATTAAGACGCCTAAACATATCATCAAGCACATGAATACTGAAGGACGGATCAGGAAATGACTGTCAGTTAGCATAAATTATGGAAAACTGTTAGAACAAGCAAATGATTTTCTTACGTAGTATCTGGCTAGAATGTTTTGTAGAAATAGTAGGATAGATGGCAAAATTGACAGGCGGGTGAATGCATCTCGGAAAATCATTGGAGCATGTAGTCTATTGTAAAGAATGAAGTAGTGTCAAAGGAGACAAAGATGGCGGTCTATTGAAGTGTGTTAACGTCAACTTTGCTCTCAGGAAGAGGGTGATGAATGAGTGCGGTTTTAAAGTAATTCACATGTTGAGAAAATGAGTGCGGATTGAGTGACGAAGAATGTGCGGATCAAAACGAAGAGGTAGACTATGTAAGATATAATAAACGAATTTGAGAAAAACAGAAAAAAGTATGACGCGGTATATGGATGTTATCTAAGTAACGCAAGTATGGAAGGGCAGTAAAATGTGGAGAGAGTTAACGGGGATCGATTAATTAATATTCAAAATGTTACTTCCAGGAATTCCATCGGCGATATCCATATTTGGATCTTATTAGATTTTCTTAGTGGCGTTTAGAAGGAAATCCTTGGAAGTTGCTAAATTTTCCTTGACTTACAAAGCTTTTACTGAGAAAATTATTACTATAAAGGTCCTAGTAGTAAAATTATTTTGCATTTTGTACATTGATTTACATTTGTCAATGTACATGATATATTCTCAGAAAAAGCATAATCAGAAGTAAGTAAAAACTCCCCATACAAATCCATACCACGAAAAAAGGTGGAAGATCACTTGTGAAGAATTCCTCAATGCCATAAAAGAACCAACTCCACAAGAGCGCTTTATGACTCCACAAAACCTCTCATAAAACAAAAGCTTACATTGAGATTGCAACACATTAAAGAACTACTTTACTCCCCAGTATTGTAAACCTTACTCGCATCTGGACAATCTGTGAACAGAAAGCACGAAGTTTTGCTTCCTTGGAATGTCATAAGCTAGAAGGTCTTTATTTTGGATATCTCGTGATGTGTTAGCATATTTCAGACATTCCTATATGAATATTGCTGGAACAATCAATATTCGTATTTTTTGGAAAACATATTTATGTACATGTATCTTTTTGGGATATGCAGTAGATGGCTCTATTCGCTTGCTTATGGAACTTAAAAATTCTGTGAAACATATCTGAAGTTTCTTCGATTTCTGAAGACTACATGAAGAACCTATTCAAAATTACCTTCGAGGGCAATGCCCGAAACTTTAGATTCGAGAGGTTCCTCATACTAAACAGAAGATGGCAGTAAATTCAAAATATTACAAATAATCGAGGGCCCAAAATTGAACTCTGCGATACACCATCATAAACAAAGATCAACATAGTTTTTCAAGATTGCAATGAGTTCATTTGCATTGCTTAAGATTTTTGGCAACTCATTAAGGACTGCCAGCATTTTATGATTCCTTAATGTCGTCGTAATGAAAAAATTGTTAGAAATAATTAATTTACTTGAGTTTAATAATTTAGTGCCAAATTTATAATAAAAATACATCTGGTATATAAAAGTTCTTTACATTACTCCTTAAATGTAAAGGTTTTGAGATCACGAACATTATTTTAAGGCTAAATTAAAACACATACATTCACACTCATATGTATACAAGATATTATTCTTATGGTTATTTGGTAATAAAAATAAATTTTATTGGCAATGACTAATGAACTGTTATTTAATAAACAAATTAACTTAAGTTTTATATAAAAACATGGAAAACATTGGACCACTACTTAAAATTATCTACAAGCCACTTATAAATATCTTCTTCATTTTGCGACACCCAATTTATGTTCAGTTTTATAATCTCCAAACTTTGTTCTAAAGCTCTTGTGGCTGTTCCTACATTCATTCCATTAAAGTAAGTCGATACCTAAGAAAATACAGAGGTGAAAAAAGAGAAATAAAAATGTTACGATAAAAGACCTCATAGTAATCATAAGGTGTTGATAAGTGTGCAGTGACAGCTGATATGAGATTTCCCATCATATGTGTAGCATTTCCAAACAAAGCTTGCATCGATGGCCAATACGCTTTCAAATGCCTCCAGGCTAAAAGTCGTCCTTCGGGATTGGCAGCTACCACTGCTAATACAATCTTCACATCTTGGGGTTGTATTTTTTTAGGATCTAGAGTTTCCAGAAGGTATCTACAAATCTTCCATTAAAAAACAAATTAACAAATAGACCATCTCTACCTTTGCAATAACCAAGGATCAGATGCACCTCCCAAGGCTTTCAAAAACAGTTTTCTTTCGTTCGAATTTTCTATCGACTTATACATATTCCAACAATGTTGCCATTCTGCTAAAGCTCCATATTTAATTCCGGCCGAGTAAACAATCTCCCTTAAGTCTGTTGGAACAGATTCGTTTTTGTTCATCCACCGAGAAAATTTCAATTTGGCCTGAGTAACTGTTTCATTTAATTCGCATAGTATGCCTGCTGATAAGACGTCTGCACGTAATAGCTTTTGCAAGTGTGAACCCTTATTACTCCATCCAACATATTTTGCTATTGGAGCTAGAAGTTTTCTAATATACTTGAGAAAAAGTTTGTACGCTAAAGATTCGGACAATCGACGACTCCAAGCCTGAAAATGTTCGATAGCTGTAGCCCAAGGAACATATTCAATTTCATTGATCAAGTATAGAGATAATTCCAACGGAATACTAGCATTCAAAAGTCCAGCCCTGCAAATACGAAGTTTGCAATAAAATGTGTTTTGGAAATCCAAGTTTGTAGCTTACCTGCTCAATGTGAACGCATCATCTATCAAACTTGCCCGATCAGCTGGATTAAAAATAGTGTGATTTTTACGCAAATCAGCTATAATTTTATTCCACATGGATTCCTCATACATAACTCGATAAAATCCTGACTGGTTAACATTTACCTTAATCCATTTCACATCGGGATCGATTTCAAATCGCACTGTTTTAAAAAAGTATATTGCATTAGATATAAAAAAATTTAATATGACAACACATTACTTTCCCATTCACTAGATTGCACTTCATTTTATATTAAATATTAATAAGAAAAAATGTTAACTAAAAAATTTTTTTAACTGGATAAATTACTTTGAGTAAAGTTACCAAATTTAATCTCTTATTATAAAAGGCCAAGTCCTTCTGTCTGTCCCACGGAAATACCCGAAGCAAACCGAACCGAACCGATCATCGTATCAACGTATCATCGGATCAACGTATCATCGGATCAACGTATCAAGGGATCAACGTATTTAAATTTCCTATATAGGTGAAAAATTATGTAAATAAAATATAACTTATATTTGGTCTGCATTGAAAAAACAGTTATAAGTCTATATAAGACAGCTATTTCCAAAAAAGCATTATGTGAACTTCCATAATGGATAATGAAAATTTTGAAAATCCTGCTGCAAAGCGACGGCGATTGAATCGTGAGAGAAAAGCACGTACAAGAGCTAATAACACAGAAGAACAGCTTCGATCACAGCAACAAGCTGACGCTCGGTCCCATACGATACGTCAACAACGTGCAACATTAGAAGAAACTCAAGCGCGGCAAGCTGCTAACGCTCTATCCCATGCGACACGTCAACAACGTGAAACATTAGAAGAAACTCAAGCGCGGCAAGCTGCTAACGCTCGATCCCATGCGATACATCGACAGAAAGAAAATCGATACCAAAGTCAAGCAATTCAACTCCAAATAAGAGCATTGAGATTTGATGAATCTCACGTTACTTGACACGATTGTGGAGAAATGAATTCCATCTGTCAGTTCTGCGGCTCCAAGAATTTTGCCAAGGAGCGTCCAGTTGATAAACAATTTAACAACTGCTGTCATAAAGGAAAAGTGAAGATTCCGCAACCGCTCGATCAACATGGGAATCTATTGTTATATCCCGAATTTCTTCGCTCTAAGCTTTCAGATTCAGAAAATCCTTACTACAAGAACTTTCGTCAGCACATCCGCTCTTACAATTCCTCGGTTTCTTTCGCTTCAATGGGAGCAGAGATTGTTTCAATGCCGGGTAACGGACCATACGTTTTCAAAATTCATGGACAGACGTACCACAGAACCACAAACCTGTATCCACCTGCAGGACAAACAAGAAAGTTTGCACAACTGTATGTAACTAGATGATAGCCCGTCCGAGGACGGATAGCTAGAAGGACGGGAAGGCAGCCAAGGTCATATGGCTTTTGGATTGCACTGAGAGCTTTCCTTAATCTTCATTCAACTTAAGTTACCTTGGGTAGCTGCCCGTCCTTCTAGCTACCCGTCCTCGGACGGGCTATCATCTAGTTTATATATAATTTGTTAGATGTTTATAACATGATAACGCATATTTTTTAAAACCGTTTTTTTTATTATTTCATTTTAACAATAAAAAACTCGATAATATGTTTGCATTGAAAAATATTTTTTAAATGTCATTTAGCAGAAAAAATTAGAAATTTCCGGGACTATATGCAATCAAATTTGAACTATGATCATAATACGTCAAAATAAATTTTTAGATAAGTAATTAAAACATTCGTATGATATTCCAAGTCAAATCAACCAACATATTTTCATAACTCTCTTTGATTTGGGTCAAATTTGGTATACTTCTAAGTTCTTCTAACATCTCAGCCCTCCAAAGAAATTCAAATTTGGCTTGTATAGACACGAATTTTTTTGTAAAATAAAGATATTTAATAAGCCCTTTTAGTGAATGTTTTTGTGTAAATAGTTAAGGTCACAAAACAAAGTAATTTAAAATTCTCAAAAAATGCATTATTTTTGTTTTGGAGTGACATCGAAATGAATGATCGTGGTCATAAATCGAAATACTTTCCAAAAGTACCAAAAAACCCAAAAGGGTGCCCAATCTAAAATTTAGTATACAAGTAGCCAAAAGTATAATAAAGATAATTTATTTTTTTGAGAAATTTAAATTACCCATTTCTTTGGGGGGGGGGGGGACTAAAAAATCTAAATTTGATCAGGACCCTCATTTTTTGACCTTAATTATTTAAGACAACGACGGTCATGGCCAGAACGTTAGCAAGATCAACTGCTTCGACTTCGGGTGCAGTCTAAAATTCCTTAACAGTCTTCCGTGCTTCGAAGGGCACGTAAATCCGTCGGCCCTCCTTTGTTAATGATTTTCCATCATAACAAAAAAAATCTAATTAAATAAATTAGATAACGAACAGGTCGTAGACTTATATTAAGAGGAAGAAGAATTATTTACAAGACTACTCACTGAAAAGGCCTATTCAATATCTTTATTTTGAAAAAAAAATCGTGTCTCTAAATGGTACGGTTCGGCCAATAGAAATAATTTATCAAAGCTCTATTAAGCCATATTTGAATTATTTTTGATGGCTGTTCAATGTAAACGGTCCACTTTAGGGCCAAACAAAAACATACAGGTCCGTTTATTTGGCATAATTTAGATATATACCAAATTGGAGCAAATTCGAAGAAGGCCCATTAAAATACTTCGGTTGATTTGATAATATGGAATTTACCCAAGCATTTTTATTGAAGTGTTTCGATTTATAACCACGATCATTCATTTCGATGTCACTCGTAAACTCGTAAATTTTGGTATGCAAGTAGCCAAAAGTGTAATAAAGTAATATATTTTTTGAGAATTTCAAATTTTGTCGTTTTTGCGGAAGGGCTACTTATAAAGTCAAAATTTGATCACGGCCCCCATTTTGTGACCTTTATTATTTACACAAAAAAACTCACTAAGAGGCCTATTCAATGTCTATATTTTACGAAAAAATTCGTGTCTCTAAGTGGTACGGTGCAGCCGCTAGAAATTATTTATCGAAGATCTATAAGCCAAATTTGAAATATTTTGGAGGGCTGAATCTAAATGGACCACTTTAGGGCCAAACAAAAAAATACGGGTCCGTTTACTTAGAATAACTTAGAAATATACCAAATTTGAGCAAAATCGAAGAGGTACATGAATATAATTGGAAAAAATTGGTTGAATTGATATGGAATAACCCTATATTATGTAAATTTGTTAAAATAATAAGTTGTACTATATACACGCAAAATAATACAAATCACTTTGAGAAATCAAAATTATCCAAGGCAACCCATATCTTTTAAAAGCATTTATTTTGTTTTTGCATTTTAATAATAATTTAAGAGAAAACTATCAAGTGGTGAGTATCGTAAGATGCGGAAAAATAATCTCTTTCGATTGATATGATTTTCAATCTCGAATGTTCCACTGGGAAGCGGCAATGCTCTTTAGCAATTTTCATTCTTCTATAAAAATGGGTTAGAAATGGACAGTTTTCAACCAAAATCTAATCAGCTCTTTAGACAGCTGCTTCATACTAGTGTAGTAAATTTTAACTCAATCGGCGCACGCGTTTGTCTGTAATCGTTGACGATAAAAACACCACAAATCATACACCACACACACATTCGGACATCATTCCAAAATTGGTCTTAAACAATTCGTATGGACTCGCAGACCATGGGAAAATGCTAATTTAAATTTATTCTATAAATATAAATATAAATATATAAATACTTTCCTTTACTACGAAAATGGGAAATTAAAAACGCAAAAAAAAATCTCACCATCGGTCATGTTCATCCAGACGTTATTAACGACTTCACGTTCGCTATCGGTGAAATATGTCAACGGTACGAACCACTTATAATCAAATTTTGATTTAGGTAATAATCGCATTGAGCTGTTCATATTTTCAGTGGTTAGCAAAAATCTGTCCTGAGTCGCAACTATCTCGTTTTGTTCTCTAACTATGGTTATTATTGGGAATCCCATTTGATGGGTCCAAGTTTCCATAATTCCCTAAAATTTTACAAAAGAATAATAATAAAACATTTATTTACACTTTAGATAAGAACAACAAACAAATTCAAAAAAGAAGTATTATATAAAAGTACAATGGCGTGTAAACCATTTGATTAGATGTATACTTCTCTCACACGAAGTAGCACCGTTAGCATAGGATATACTATAACCCAGGCAGGCATACAACAACATGGATCACATTAGTCTTATTGCATGACCGCAGTTTCGGTGTTACCAATAAGAGTAATGTGATCCATGCTTAAGCCTTGGTTATTATATGTGAGAGAAGTATCTATCTAATATGACGGTTCACACAGCCAAAAAACTATTATTCAATTTTAGAGTTTAAATAGAACATAAATTAAAGAAATAAATATATTACTTTCACTTCCAGGGAATGATTGGTGTGTTTGCTGAAAACATTCCAGAGGTCTTTAATGTCAGCATTACTGTGTTTGTAAATATTTAAATAGTCATTAAGGCCGTTTTGTAAAGTTTCTAATTGTAAAAATTTAGCCAGCATATACAAAATAGATGCTCCCTGCAATTAAGAAGTGTTACAAAAAGAATTTTACCCTAAAATTTCAGTTTATTTACTTTACTGTAAGAAATTGTATCAAATATTATTTCAATATCTGCTGGATCACGTATAGTGACAGATATTGGATGACTGCTGGCCAAAGCGTCTAACGCTAAAGCTGGTTGAGTTTTATCTAAAATAAATTGTTCCATCATTCTCCATTCGGGTTTTAAGCTTTCAACTCCCATATATTCCAAAAGACTTGCAAACCCTTCATTCAACCAAAGGTCACTCCACCACTTCATTGTTACTAAATTTCCGAACCACTAAAACAACATTTTTAGGAAATAAATAAAAATATTATTTACGCAGCTTACTTGGTGAGCTATTTCATGAGCAATAACAATGGCTACCCATTGATATGCAGATGTGGAAGTTTCTTGTGAATCATATAAAATTGCAGTTTCGCGGTAGGTTATAAGACCCCAGTTTTCCATTGCTCCGGATGAAAAATCCGGAATTGCCACTAAATCTAAAAATAGAATTTATTTAATATTTGTCATAATCGATTAAGGGAAAAACTTGCCTTGCTTTGGCAAAGGATAAGGAAGACCAAAAAAGTCTTCAAAGTAATCCATAACATGAATGGCAGTGTGGAGAGCAAATGATGCTTGAGATATAAAAGATGGTGGTGTATAAATGGACACTGAAACCCCTCTTTCAGTTTGGTTATTTAAAAAGTGGTAATCGCAGATTACAAATGCTACCAAATATGTACTCATTTCTATGGACTCTTGAAAATCATCTCTTAACTGATAATAAAAAAAAAAGATTAGCAAATGATTCAAATTGGATCAACACGATACTTACCAATCCTGTTCCCATGTAAAATCCCACATCTTTCGTTTTAACTACGGGCATATTGAACAAAGCTATGTGAAATCTATCTCTGATGATGGACATTTTGAATTTTGCTTTGAATTGTGGTTCATCGAAGCAAGGAAATGCTGAACGAGCATATGTTGGTTCAAAATGTGTCGTCGCTAAGTACCTAAAATGAATTTAATAAATCGAAAAATAAACTGAAGATTAATGAATACCTTCTATCACCATCTTTGCTCATGTAACTGGAAATATAAAATCCTCGCGATTCGCGACCCAATTTGGTAGTGTAACGAATATTTAAAGTGTAATTATTTCGCTTTCTAAATTTATCCTTAAGTTCAATATAAAGTTGTTGGCCATCTAAATATTCTAAAAATCTAGCTACCCGCAGATTATGTCCTTTTCGATCTTGTACCATCTGAAACATAATATTAGTAATTATTAACATTATTAAAAGTAGTTGAAAGAAATGGATTGGAACTGGAGATAAATGTGGATATGAAAATTAGACCCATGAAAACGGAACAGAATGGAATTAAGCAATATCGGACTTGGCTAGTACTTGAATGGGTGGCCATTTGACACCGCGTGTCATTGTCAAAACATCAAACCAGGTTCTTACCATAACAGAATGAATAATTCAAGTGCTCAAAGTACCAAAAGTGCCAAATTCAAGAGGCTTTGGTATATTGTTGGAAATAACAAGACCAAATTCTAAATAAAGAGAAACAAGAAGAAAAATGATAAATATTGACTTCGACAATAGGGTCATTCCATCTCAAATCAACTGAAAAATAGGCAAAATTAACTCGACCCCCACCAAATTTTACGAAAATTGGTACACACCATCTTAGTAAGAAATAAAAAATACAAATTTAAGGATTTGTCCAAAAGGGCATTCGTTTCTTTGTTTTGGTAGTTCAAAATGTCAAAAATTTGGTGTGTAGACTTGTAGGAAAACGGCTGTAACTTCGTCCACGGTGGTCTAAATTTAAAAATAAAAAATGTTCTGTAAAGGTAAATGAACGTTCTATCCAAATATTCAATCACATTTTAATTTTTCAACCCGTAACTGGATTAATTTTATAATATTAGCCCTATTTCAACCCCTATTTAAAAATCGATTCTTTTTTTTTTGTTTATATTTTTACTGTTTGTTTGTGCAATTATGCTGAGTATGTGTGCCAAATTTTATCATGGGATCTGCATGGGTTCGGTTGCTAAAAATAAATTAAAAATATGGAATGCAAAATTGAATTTTACAAAATAATGTTTGGCAGTATAAAATCAAAATTAAAATATAGGCCAGAAGGAGTTGACTACTATTAAATTTTGGGGTACAAATATATCAGCAAATTTTGCCAATTTTGGGAGCTTTTTTGAATTTTTGAAGATCTTTTCAGCAATTAGCAATTTTAATGTGCACAACTTTACTATAAGTACCCAACTGCTCGTATTCGAGTATTAAAAATTAATGAATTTTGTCATATTTGTATTAATACGTATTATAAATGTGATAAAACTCTTTTTCTGATTTATTAATAATATTATTGATTGCGCCGACTATATACAGGGTGTCCCCGTGACCGTGGAGAACCTTTGAGGTGGTGATAAAGGACACTTTTCTAAGACAAATTTTCAAATAAAATATTTGCCCAAGTTCAAACCCTTGGGGGTACCTTCCTTTAAAGCAATTTTTTGAATTTCTGATTTCAAACGGCCATAGCTCCGACATTAAAGCACATCATTAAAAAAGTTCTAATCCATTAACCTTAAAAAATCAATAATGTCGGAGCTATGGCCGTTTGAAATCAGAAATTCAAAAAATTGCTTTAAAGGAAGGTACCCCCCAAGGGTTTGGACTTGGGCAAATATTTTATTTGAAAATTTGTCTTAGAAAAGTGTCCTTTATCACCACCTCAAAGGTTCTCCACGGTCACGGGGACACCCTGTATATAGTCGGCGCAATCAATAATATTATTAATAAATCAGAAAAAGAGTTTTATCACATTTATAATACGTATTATTAATACAAATATGACAAAATTCATTAATTTTTAATACTCGAATACGAGCAGTTGGGTACTTATAGTAAAGTTGTGCACATTAAAATTGCTAATTGCTGAAAAGATCTTCAAAAATTCAAAAAAGCTCCCAAAATTGGAAAAATTTGCTGATATATTTGTACCCCAAAATTTAATAGTAGTCAACTCCTTCTGGCCTATATTTTAATTTTGATTTTATACTCCAAACATTATTTTGTAAAATTCAATTTTGCATTCCATATTTTTAATTTATTTTTAGCAACCGAACCCATGCAGATCCCATGATAAAATTTGGCACACATACTCAGCATAATTGCACAAACAAACAGTAAAAATATAACCAAAAAAAAAAGAATCGTTTTTCAAATAGGGGTTGAAATAGGGCTAATATTATAAAATTAATCCAGTTAGGGGTTGAAAAATTAAAATGTGATCGAATATTTGGATAGAACGTTCATTTACCTTTACAGAACATTTTTTATTTTTAAATTTAGACCACCGTGGACGAAGTTACAGCCGTTTTCCTACAAGTCTACACACCAACTTTTTGACATTTTGAACGACCAAAACAACGAAACAAATGCCCTTTTGGACAAATCCTTAAATTTGTATTTTTTATTTCTTACTAAGATGGTGTGTACCAATTTTCGTCAAATTTGGTGGGGGTCAGGTAAATTCTTCAGTTGATTTGAGATGGAATGACCCAATAACGAGCAACGAGCATCTGTTTTATGGCTTTTCGTGAGGTTGAATACAGTACAGATAGGTTTCGTTAAGGCATTCGGTTGGGTTGTTAATAAAACCAAATATGGTTCAAAGTTTCGGACTTTATTCCCCATATTCAGAGTAGGGCAACCTAGGTAACTGTATAGCCATGAAGATGGGCAAGAAATTCCTCAGCGTCTCTTCAAAATAACTAAGAAAGTCTTTTTCCCATAACATAAAAAAATCTGGCCAAATACTTTACCAATACTTCCACTACATTTTACATTATCATTTTACTGGTTGGCCCCGCGACCGATGTACGCCTCTGAAGTGGTCGTAGAAGACACCTTTAACAAAATTGCCCAAAGTTAAACCATTGGGGATAACTAAAGGAACTTTTTTAATTTCCACATTCGAATGGCCATGGCACCGGAAATATTAATTTTTTGTGTTAACGGTTAAAAGCTCTTTTAAAGAGCGCAAAATTGTCTAAATTATAACCCTTTTTGCCTAAAATTAACGATTTTTGAATTAGGGATTCGATTAATTAAAGAAATGTTAAAAAATGAAAAAGTTTTAGTACTTGGTGATTTTCTTGCAAAATCTGTAACTTGAAACAAAACTGTTTAAAAAATATTGACGCCTCTTATCTGATAGAAAATTTAACGAGCTAGAAGTTTTCATATCAATAAAACATTATCGTAACAATAACTTGAACCCATCAACGAAAGGCATCAGCTAAAAATATAGATTTTGTCGAGTGAGAATTGAATTCAAAGTTAAATTGCCTAAATTATCAATAAGAGATTTCAGTTTTTCTGAGAAATGGTTTGAGTTCCTAAAAATAAATTTCTAGGCTAAACTTGTACCTCGTTAAATTTCCTATCTGAGAAGGGCCTCCTGCTTGTAAAATATTTCGTTTAAAAGATGCAGAATTTGCAAGAAAAACAAACAAAAATAAACTTTTTTAACATATCATTACTTAATTTCACTCATAACTCAAAAGCCATCGATTTTAGACAATTAAGGTTCAGAATCTGATTTGTACATAGCTGTATGCTTTTCAGAAAAGTACTTAACTATTTTCACTCAAAAATCAATATTTTCGGTGCGATAGTCATTTGAAGGTAGAAATTCCAAAATTACTTTACAGAGGGGTTTGAATTCAGATAAATATAATAGTTAAAAACATTTCTAGAAATAGTGTCTTCCATTACCACCTAAAAGATGTATGTATATGTTACACTCAATATTCGATTTCGGACAATGCCCGAAAAAAATGCGCATAACTAGTTTTTAGCAACGAATATTTCCTAAGCCCGAAATTTTACTTTTACACGGCTATTGAGCGTTACAAAATAAGCAGAACTAGTTTTACGCATTTTGAATTGTACAAAACTAGTTTTGTACGTTTATGGATGAACATCACCAGTTCTGCTTTTTTCATTTAATCAGCATCCGAATAAAATAAATAACATAAACATAAAGGGGGTGAAACGTAATAGTTTACTGCCCCATACCGCAACTATACTTTTTAATGCTATTTCAAGGGTCTCTAAGCTCCCGGTTTTTTAGATCCCGGTTTTCTTGATCGTAGGCGCTTCTCGTATGTTTAGCCTAGTAACCAGAGTCAAAACCGCCCCGGAAGGGTAGGTTTTGACGATGGATAACCCTCCTTATCGAATGCACACCCCAAAAATCGAAGAAATTTTTTTTTTTTTTTCACTTTTTCGGCAAAACACGGGTAATTTTCCATTTTTTTGATAATATTTATTACTAATATCTACTAATCACACCCCCACATATCCGAATTTCAAAGAAAAATTCAAATCGGAGCGAAAACTTTTTTTACTTTTTATCTGGGTTGGGCGGCAGGCGTTAGAATTAAATAAAACAAGCAGAACTAGTGCTGGTCATTCAGAAACGTACAAAACTAGTTTTGTACAATTCAAAATGCGCAAAACTAGTTCTGCTTATTTTGTTACGCTCAATAACCGTATAAAAGTAAAATTTCGGGCTTGGGAAATCTGCGTTGCTAAAAACTAGTTTTGCGCATTTTTTTCGGGCATTGTCCGAATTCGACTATTGAGTGTAACATATACAGCAATCGCAGGGCATCCTGTATAAAGCGAAAGAATACTTTTAGAATTAAGCAGTTTTAATTTTGTAAATTTGATTCGAAGACTTCATGCTAGTAAATAAAATTAAGAAGATGAATTTACGATCTTTTCTTACCTTGTCAGTTATTGTTAAGTTTTTACTATGTAGAACAATAAATTGTGTGTCCTTCTCTACATGAAATTCGATTGATACTTGACCTACAAGATAAGAATATGTATTATAAGAGCTACGAAAGTGAGGATCGTTAGGTTCTTGTATTTCTAAAGAAATATAATATGTTTCAAATTTTGCAAAAGCAACAGAATTCAATTCAAGTCAAGAGATATTAAATTTTCACTAGTAATATCCTAAATAAACGTAATTTCTCACATTTATTCTTGACAATCCTCTATTGGATTCTATCAGATTATACTATAAATCGATAATTTTAATTTTAATTTAAAATCACTACGTTAATAGAAAATATTGTGAAATTTATGTGCATAAACCTTAACTCAAGATTTTATATTTCCGCTAGTAGTGGGGCTATGGGGTACCCAATCTACTTTATCAGAACTTTTGATTAATCCTGATTTTGATTCGCTATTATAAAAGATCTCTAAATTTTAAGAGTACATCAAGATAATATTTTATTCGGCCGCCCATGTGGCTAATAGTAAATGTTATGTCAAATATAAAAACCTTAAATCATTGAGAAAGCAGAATAAGAGATAAATTGGTTTACTATACAGAGTTTTGATTTCAAAAGTCTCAATAACTTTTGTTTTTGAGTAAACTTCATTAAAACAAAAAACACGAAGTTCAAAACCCAATACTGTTTGAATTTTAATTTTAGCTAACCCTACTTTGAAATTTTAAACAGCACCGCCTACCTTATGTTACATCATTTTAAAGGTAAAATATTCTCATCTTATCACTTTTTATAAAAAAGATTAAGTCGATCCGTTTATAAGACAGAAGTAAAATTTGAAAGCCGAAACATAAATAATTTTATTGCATTGCGGTAGCTTGTGATGAGATGGTTAAACCTAAAATTTAAACAGTATAACTTCAATCATATTTAATAAAAAGCTAAAGTTATTGAGACTAACTATTTTTGAAATGAAAACTATAAATTTTGTTTTATTGCGGTTTCGTGTTTTTCGCACATCGTCGGAGCAATACGTCACATTCTTAAAATATCAATAAACTATAGAGTTTACTACCAAAGCATAGCGCGTACTACTGTTTGTTTTGATAGTATACTAATATAATATGGATATTTTTATAACAATCTAACGTATTGTTCCGAAGATTTGCGAAAAATACGAAAGCGGTCAGCGATACATCAAATTTTAGAAACCACGTATTTTATTACTTCTTCATACAAATTAATTTTTGTTTGAAATGGACTATTTTAAAGGAAGCGATCATAATTTATCGGTTAAGTTCATCCACTTCTAATGCGAAATACCCGGTTCAACTCCGCCCAAAATAGGAACTTTATTCTGACCGTCTCTCCTCGGAAGGCAATGGCAGACCACCCAGATAATCTCCGAGCGCCCATCTCGAAATGGAATGTATAAGAATTTCCGTGGTTTGAAGCCCACGTTAGACAAGTAGGTCATCTATGTATGTTAGGATGGTCTTTATTTTGGTTTTATTAGAATTTTAGTGCCCGTACCCACTAAGATATCCCCAAATATATCAAAAAGATGTATAGAAAATTTAGATTTCTATCTCAATTCTATATACCTCCAAAACCTTTGAATTTTCTCATTTGAATAACATAGCATTTTTGGAACTTTGTGGTTAGTTCTTTTCCTATCCCACAGTATTGCCTCTCAAAATCTTAAACTTGGTAGTACCAAAGAGGATGTATGTATATATATAGAGGTACAGCTCTTATGGAACTTCTTGTCAAATATATTTTGTATATTTTCAGTTCGACAGATTGCTTTTTCACTCCACCTGGTGGACAGTGTTATCTCCAAGTTATTGTTATGCTAAAATTTAACAATGAAATATTTATTTCAATTTTTAACACGTAGCTGGCCCTCTATATATACATCCTCTTTGGTAGTACGCATTATTGCTTCGACTACAATTTTTAACGACATAATTTTTGGAGCTACAGTACCCCAAATTTTCTTTTACCTCAATATTAAAAAATTACATTTACTGCATCTGAACTATTTTTCAGTTAACAAATATCAGTTTTCAAAGGTGGTGTAGGAAAAAACTTGCAGTACAACCCTGATATAATAAACTCTAAAATAATAACCACCCTATTATAACAAAAAAAATTAAAATATCGATTATCGAAGTCCTATACTATAATTTTTCTAGTATAGGATATACAGATTTTTGAAGTTCTATTATGGTTCTACAAAGTGGAACCCGAAGTATAATAGAACATCGAAAAGTCTTAGTTTCCTACAAAGTCTTACTAAAAATACTTTTAAGCTGCGTCCTCATCAGTGCATTTTGGCGCGCACGAAAGCAGTGCGGAGCCAGAAAAAGGTGTGCGTAATTTTTATTGCACGTATTTATGTGCACAGATTTCATGCCGCACACCTTTTTCTGGCTCCGCACGGCTTTCGTGCGCGTAAAAATGCTCAGATGGGGCCGCAGCTTTATAATGTAGAAGTATAGGATTTTTAACATTGGTATTTTTATAGAACTTGGAAAGTCAAGAACTTCAATAATTAATATTTTCATAGAACTTTGAAAATCGATATTTTATTTTTTCTTCGTAATAACAGAATGTTTATTCCTGAGTTCGTTATATCCCGAAATTTGAGTACATTTTTTTTCAAAACTGTCATAAAATATACTTCAGATACTGTAAAAAATGTAACTTCTTCCAAATTATACCTACATAAATATTTTCATTATAAAGTAAAATAATATTCAATTAAGAATTTTCCGATAATTGAGAGAAAGAAATTTGTGGTAGATACTATCGCTCCGAAAATTACGTCGGAATACGGAATACGTACTATGATAGATAAGCAATGTGCCAAGTTTCAAATTTTTTGAAGCTACACTGCAATAGAAAAAAAATTAACCGCGACGTCTCTAAAATCCCATGTTAATCAAATGGGAAAATTGGAAAGATTTGGGGAGGTATTAAAAACTGAGATTACAACCTACCATGTTTACATCTCTTTTTATTTATTTGGAGGCATTTTACAAGGTGGGAGCATTAAAATTAAAAAATTACCAAAGTAATGACGACCCTAATGTATGTGAAAGCACTTCGAACGCACATCGCATCCATAGAAAATAGCAGTGGGTTACGCCGCTTCAGTATGGGCAAAACAATTTATTGATAAAACAAATTTTAAAGTGAAAACTACGGGAATAGTGTCATGTTAACTCCTAAAATTAGCATACTGGATGTTCATTACGCAAGTAGCCGGTCGAAATAATTTTTTTTAATTTGAGTGAATTTGAGAAAAACCAAAAATACATCGGTTTAATAGCGCGGAGGGGTTCAAAACCAATACACCAGCTACCTCTACTTGGAAAGTTTAAATAGCACCCCCTAATTTTCGATACATTATTTCAAAGGTGGGAAAAATCCTCGTTCCTCCACGTTAAAAAAGTAGTATTTAGTGAATCCGTTTATGAGTTATTATAAATTGAAAGATAAAAAATAATTTTATTCAGAAATTATTTTTTCTTCATGACTAAAGAAAATTATGCTTTCTAGTAAATTTATTGCAGAGAATGGTCACCTGTTTTAAATACTTTCTGTTCATGTTATATCAGGTTTACATATTTTCTGTCGATTTTATATCAGGTTATATTAATTTGTAAATTTGTGTATAGGTAGAAACTTATACGGTCACTTTATAATTAACCATATCGGTTTTCCTAATATTGAATAGGGTGACGAGTGTTTCCAGATATTTTAAATTATAGCAGCGAAATTAAATTATGTTTAAGGATTCTTAATTTAATTGTATTGTAATAATTTTTGTTATGGTGCAGTTTCTTGTTCTTTTTTTAATTCAATTATGACTTAGGCCTGGTGAGAAATTTGCATACGTAGTTCGCACAAAAACAATTGTTTACGTAATTTGCAAGCTACCGGAGCTCACCTTCGGCTCGCTCCGGCTATTTGCTTGCTCATTCCGTCAAGCGTCTGTTTCTCTTGCTTACCCATACTTAGCTATTATTTTAACGAAAATTAAGTTAGGAGTGATAAATAGTATGTCAACTCCACTATTACTTAAGATAATAAAAATTTCCATTTGAAATCAATTATTTGAGTTTTAACAATTGATCAATTGTTGAAAATAAAAAAGTTACTTGAAAATGGTGTACACTTTACAAGACAAAATGAAAATAATTTCCATGAAATTTGAATTTTCTCTAAAAAAAATGTAGGCCACCAGTACATGATAAAGTTAGTACGAAAATTTGGAGAAACCCGGTTACATATGCAATAAAATTAATAAGCAATATAAAATTTTTGATTTAGTTTCGCAGATGGAAGTATTAGGTCATTTTGCTGCGAATCTTGGCACTTCCATTAGAAAGGTTGCTAAAGCAACAAATACTTCAATTAGTTCCATACATAAAGCGCTAAAATTCAACAAGGTTCTTCATTATAAAATTAAAATTCACCAATAACTTGGCGAAGACGATTTTGATAGCAGAATCCGGTTTCGTCCCAGAAAATCCCAGAAAATTTAAGACGACCCAAATTTGGTAAAAAAATATTTGCATCAGCGACGAATCCAGTTTTTTCTGAATAGATTTGTCAACAAACACCATTGTAGGTATTGAGACAATAAAAATCCGCACGTGTTTCGACAAAATTATGCATAGTATCATCAAAAGGCCAATGTGTGGGCTGGTATACTTGGAAATGATATTCTTGGGCCAATTTTTGTTGAACCTGCCCGGATAAATTTATCACAATCTATTAGAAAATGAAATTGTCCCAATTATTGATCCGTCTTTAAAAAATCAAGTTAATGTAGGAGATATGCTGTTAGATGAACATAAGGTTCGTTTTCAATATAACGGACCTTGTTGAATTCCACCCAAAAAATAGGTTAACCCAAGAATGTAGACGGATTAGCCCAGAAACATTTCAGGAAGTCGGCGAAGAGATCCATAGGTTATATAGGCCAGTCAATGGGTAGTTGAAAGTTACAAAATTAATAGGATGGCTGAATTTTAAGGGTAGTTAAAGGGTCCCACACAAAGCCCCGAACCGCGAAAATCCACCAAAATTTTCCTGTGCGTCACGAGATAAGGGTGGTTTTTTATATCTCAGCTGTTATTGGTGTGATTTTCAGTCTTTTTAATGTTCAGAAAAATATTTGGAGCAACTTTTGTCTAAAACTTTTTTTCATAACTATTCAAGGAAAAGCTTCTACAGGCCAAAAAGCGGCGTTCTTTTAGGGAGTGAGTTTTTTAATATTTTCTATTTGCTTTTCTATGATAGTTATGAAAAAAATGTTCAAACTAGAGTTGTAGCGCCTACGATTCCCTACAACTTTTATATAAAAAAATTTTGCGTATCGCAAAAACTACTCGCCCCAGAGGGCGCCAAAGCCAACCCCGTTTATAAAATATACCCTTCAAAGCTCAAATTCGCGTTTTTTTCGGTAAATTACATTATTGACCATTAAAAAAAAAGTTTTTCATAGAGAAGCAGATAAAAAACATTGAAAAACTCACCCCCTAATAAACGCTGCTTTTTGGATTGTAGCACTTTTCCTTGAATAGTTATGAAGAAGTTTTAGACAAAAGTTGTTACAAAGATTTTTCCAAACATTTAAAGAAAAATTAAAATCACACCAATAGCAGTTCTAATGTGAAAAACACCTTTATCATGTGTCGCACAAGGAAATTTTGGTTGAAAATTTTGAAAAAAAAGGTCATTGAATGCTACGAAAAATACCCGTGCTTGTTTGATACAACAAACAATTTTTATAAAAATAAACACACCCGCAATAAATTTGTTTATTAAAAGTAAACAAATTGTTACTGTTATTCATTTTCTTACAAATTTCTACGAATGATCGTTTTTAAAAGTAGGGCTAATTTCACTCAAAAATCAGAACAAACTCTTATGTAAATTCTTAACAATGTGAACTCAAATCTTGAAACTCATTAACGAATCCACTAAATGAAATATCTTTAACGTGCACGAAGTAGGATTTTTTCCTATTGCTATTTAAAATTTCACCCCCTCACCATCTAAAGCGACGTGTCAATTATTTATCCCAAATTTACCCAAAAAAAATTATTTTGACTGGCTACTTTTGAAACGAACACCCGGTATATGAAATTGTAGGTAATAAACTTAAATAAAGTTTTAAGAATACGTCCATTAGATTGTATGTAATTTAATTACTGCATTACTGTAATTATTGTAGTTACTATTAAATTAAAATAATCCGCGGGAAAGCCGCGAAATATTTAACTAGAAGTTCAATTAAAATAATTCGCATAGAAATTGCCAATCAAAATCTCGATTAATCAAATCGGGCTGTTCAGGTAGTTAATATTAAAAAAACTTGTGAAGATTGAATTAATAATGACTAATAATAGTATAAGTAAAAATTTTATCGTTTACTGTACCGTTTACTTCAAGTGTTGTAAGGTTTGGATGAATTGTGATGTTATATCGAGTAGGATAAACAAAATTTGGTAATCTAATATTATTCCATGGAAAAATTTGGCCGTTTGATGCACGAGGAACAAATGATTTGGTCTCGTTCCATTCTTCATCTACGTAGTTTGGAGGTTTAACACCGGCACAACTGCAGTCTAAAAAAAATAGAAAAGATGATAAATTGTTTGCGAAATATGAAAATGTACCACATTACCACTTTGTGGACCGGTGTATGCGATGGTAACGGAAGCAGTAAAAAGCAGAGCAAAAACGATTGTGGCAATACAAAGTGCTCTTTTTTGTGAACACGCTGCAACTCCATTATTTTCGTATAAACTTTTCTTGGTTGGTCCAGCAGGGCTTTCTGTTCCTGCAACACCGCCTACGTCACAGGCGTTACAAATAAGTGATGATGATTGACAGATGGAATGAGTGATATGTGGTGTATAAAGTGTACCTGTAAGAAACGCAACATCGTCAACATCCTGATCGCTCATTACTGGCTGACCACGTCTCCAAACTACGGCTTCAACGTTACGTGGTCCAGTTACAATGGAAACCTTTATTAAAGGTTCTTTATTACTACCCTCCGCAATCGTAGTAGTATTCTTAATAAAAAGCTTCGATATCCACTAAACCCACGTTAAACCTAAATTTAAATTAATATGAACAATATTTAAATTTGCCGCTTAATACGATTTAGAACAACGAATTTTGAATTTTATATAGCGTGTTTTATTGCCGAACATTTTAATACGTGGTTAAAATTATAAAGTATTATTTGACGCATTACGCACAAAGCTTTAGTTCATCGTTATTGAGGACGACCGGAACGCGGTGTTGAGTACGGAAAGAAATTATTCGCGCATGTGTTGTTAAATAACGAGCAAAAGTTCGATATTAGATGGTTGCGCCGCGACGCTTACAATTCTATTGGATTAACTATTTTACCCACGTGTTTTATAAATGTCATGGAATGAGTGATAACTAACTAAAAGAGAGTGATGATATTCAAATTCATGCAAAGTACTTTGTGCAGTAGTGCAATTATTTTACTATTATTTGTTAGCTTATAATATTTCTATTATTAAATACGTAAAAATTAATAATGAAGTACCTTGTACAATGTAAGACAAAAGTTGGAAAAGCTGTGACAGGTGAGCGACGAACTGCACAAGAGAAGCTGAAAGCTTTAGGCGAGAAGTTTTAAAAAATTGAAAAGGATAAAATACCTTGATTATGAACGTTGCCGTTCTGAGTTTGCTTATATTTTCCAATTGGTTCCATCCGAATTGCATCTGCAGCTCCACGACTAGGTGTTGGTGAATTTTGCGTCATAATTAAATTAATTAAGGAAACTTTAAATTATACAGCATTATTACACTACCAACGATATCTTCAATAACTAGATTTCTATTTAAACTACTTCTAAATGGTATCTAAATAGATCTAACTGCAATGTTGAGCGACAGTTGATGATGGACATTAACATGCCAATTATTCAGAAGGAGAAGATTCACTTTTAATACCTGTTGAATATTTTACGTTCTTCTTATCCTTTTATAACAACTAATAATTATTATCACTACACTTAAATTTATAAATAAATATTTATGTGTATACTTTATTTTGACAGTAGGTATTTAATGTGGATGCGCGAATGAAACGGAGGCGCTAAAATTACACGAGTATGCGTCCTGACGTCCATACATTCAAACGGCTACTTTTTATTTAATCTTATGGTCGACTTTAAGAGCTAAATTACAGATACAGTATTGATTTTCGATTATATTATTCAGTCACCAATGCAGATTAACATTTCATCTAACGCCCTTCCTTTATTTCGAGGGTGCTTCCCCAATTTATACACGGGAACGCGAACTTTCATTCGAGGCCTATCGATCCAACTCCTTCTCGATGGCGCGCGCACAATTTATCATACATTGCAATTTTTATATTACATGCAAGAATCTATCCAATTTTTCTTTTTCCAATTTAAAAAATAATTTTAATGTAAATAAAACTACCATTTTTTGTAAAATCGATGTTACAGTTTCAGCAATTTTCTCTACGTTGCCTGATAAAATCACATTAAACGGGAAGGATGAGGAATCTGTGTTAATCAAAATGTGGATTTGCTAACAAGAAATATCCGTTCAACTAATGGAAAACCCTCTTTTACGTTTTATTCGAAAAGTAATTTGCTTATAGATGTTTAAAACTGATTTTTTCTTCCTTTTTTGAAATATAAAATAATTCAGGCGTTCCGTATTTTAAACTATAAATTTTTTTGCCGTTCCGTCACAATTTTCAACCTCAAAATACCAAAAAAACAAAAATATTTTTTTACTTTCCGAACCCCTAGGTAAGGAAAGTATTGTTATCAGGCAAAATTTGAACCCCCAATTTTTTGACAGATGTTCATGTTTTGAGGTCTCCTGAATCCATTTTTATCATTTTTGGAAGGATGTCTGTATGTATGTGTGTACGTCTGTGAACACGATAGCGTCTAAACGAAGCAAGCAAATCGTTCCAAATTTTGCAATAAGCTTTTTCCTGTCGTAGGACGAAGCTAGATGGAAATAAATTAAATCGTCTAACGGAAAGGGGGGTTTACCTGAAGCTATTTTATGACATTATGCGTCATAACTTCGAAACAAAATTAAATATGTAAAAATATTAATAACAAAAAATTACCGCTATGGAATTTCCTACATTTTTTGTCCTACAAGTTTTTCTCTAAAATATACAGGGCGTCTCAAAAATTTTCGTATTTGTAAATAAAATAGTAAAACGTATTCTACTCATGAAAATAAGATGAAAAGTTTCTAATAACATGGGTCCAGAAATGCTTAGTTTGCAAGATATAGGCATTCAAAAGTTTTTTCTTCCTATTTTGGCAAAATATAAAATTTTTCATCGATTTACTGTTGAAATTATGTAACCATTTTATTAAAAAATATAATATAAAAATTTACGTCTGTTCGGAATGTTATGCGATGGCCACATCAGATTTTTTTAACTAACTAAAACATCTTCTAGTAAAAATTACATGTGCGTTATTTTATAAAAATTTTTTTATTAATTTCCTGTCCTCCCTACGGTTACTAGATTTAATGCAATCACGAAGATATTGGCTACGTTAATTAATTTATTTTATAATTGCACAAAGTAAGTAAATTATTAGCCTGTAGCAATTTAGTGGTTGGTCGAATTTGAAACTTCGATTTTACGAATATGACCAGAGGCGTAGTATCGTAACACGAAGCGATGGGGCTTCAAATATCAGGCTTTTTCGCGGCAAAATTTAATAAACATTCTTTTTCATTTTTTTCACAGCTTATTCGACAGTTCCACATTGAAATAATTGAAGGGTATAATGGAAAAAATCCATAAATCAACATATGGAAATTATTCAGATATTGATTTTAAAGTTTTGGAAGTGCGTTAATAATACTTTTTATACGGAATTTTTTTGATCCAGCGCAAGGCATGGATATAGATATGAACTTATAGAATGAAATTCAAAAATTTAAAATATGTTTAATAAAAAATAATGTCGGCAAGCTGAAAAACAATTAAATGACTAATAGACTTTTTCCATTGAGCCTCAGTAATTATAGGGTAACAAACTTGCGAAAAACAATCCAAAATCGGTCTTCTGATTTTTTCGACGGATTTCGCTAGGTTCGTACTTTATTATACTAAAAGTCCTCTTATCTAAACCCTGTGCTTCTTATCCAATTCTTGGTCGGAAGTTAAAATTTTTAATGAATGATTGAAAATTATCCTTTTCGGTAAAATACTTTTTCTATTTCATGGACATCCATTGTATTTTTTTCGCGGGAAACAAACTAAAATCTATTTAAATCAGCTTTGTAATTTAAAAATGATTAAATTAGTTAAACAATTAAGTTTCTTGCTTAAATTTTATGGTTACAAGCACGTTTATTATATAAAAACGCATTTATACCAGAAAAGTGCGCTTGAATACCAAATATAGTGCCTAATAATGGTACTTGCACAGCAGAAAATTGTGTCTTGATTAAAATTCTTCTAAATTGCTAATTTTAAAAACTTCCAATTATGGCAAACAAAAACATCTGTGAAATTTTGACTGCCAGCCATTTTGCGCTTTGAAAATGGTACTTGATGAGATTATATAAGTAAATAACAAACATTCACAAGTTGTTAAAACAAAATCAAATGGAAGTATTTACTGTAATAATATGTAATATTATGTTATTTGAATAATTTATTTTATATTATGATACAAAATATTTAACGTTCGCGGTATTTTTTCTTGCGATATTTTGTTCCTGAGTAAAATTTCCGATCCCGTTCTTATGTATATGCGCCATCAACAAGGCTTGCTTGCGGTATTTTGTCCCTGAGGTATTCTGGCTTGCGGTATTAAGTCCGCGGTAAAATGTCCGATCCCGTTCTTATGTATATGCGCCATCAACAAGGCGCATACCCTCGGTAGTTTTAGCAGTCCCTTCTGTCTCCTTTTTTGAATGAAAAATTTATTTAAGGGGCCATTAGGAGATTGAAATATTTGCAACTGCTTCCGGTAGTTTTTAGGATTCGATCTTGTAATCAAAATCCTTCTTGATTATCTGTAAGGATACACGAATTATTTACATATTATACTATACACGAATTTCTCACAGATTTTCTGATTCGAATATATTGATTGGTTTTGGAATTATTCTCACCGTTATGGCAAAGTTAGCTTTTATTTTCTTAGTCCTATTGGTAGTTAAAGACCTGAGCTCCAGCCTAGTTGCAGAAATGTTTTCGTCCAGGAAAGACTGAGATAGATTTGCCGAGACCTTGACTGAAATCATACTCTCCAAGCTCACAACGAGAAGGTGCTAGAAGCAGCTCTAAGTTCATCGAAACCTATCGGTAGTTGATCGAGTGCAGTGGTGTTTTAAAAATTTTAAGGCTTGTGCACAAATGGCAACATGATATACATCTCGGAAGAAAATTCAATATTTTTGTAATTATACAGAAAACCCAAACCATTTCATGATTATTTCCTGTGCTTAATTGTCGATTTTCAGTTTGAAAGAATTCAAACATTCTTTTTTTAGATAAAAATTGTAACAACACTCGCACTCTAAGGGTGTCACATAAACAAAATTAATAAGAAAAATGGGGAATATATGGAATTAGTAATTTACTCCTTACTCCTTTAGTGTAGAACTTCTCACAGTCGAGTCGCCAACACAGCGAAGAATGGGCCCACTCGTCGAAGTCCAGTTTCCAAACCCTAAAGGAGCTATTGCGGCACACATACAACTTCCAAAACTCTCAATTTTTTTTTAAAATGTAGTATCTATAATTGTAACCGACTTCAGCAGATCTTGGTTTTCTGACTTTCAAAAATTTGTGAAATATTAGGATCATCGCCTGAGCAACTTTCCGTTTTCTTTTATTAATCTATTTTATGTCTGGATTCTGGATTGTAGGTGAAGGGCAGCCTCTTACGAGGTCGTACGCACTCAGGCCACAATTTGGCCCATTATGCTGCCTTCATTTAGAGAATGATACTCCCCAAGCCATCCCAACCTTAGGATGAACTCGAGAATTTTAGAGGGCGGCATGTCCCTAATACTGGCCATGCTAGGCCAGAGTTCCTCCAACATGGATCCTCTAATCGACGGTAGGGCAGGGCATCTCCAAAGCAGATGCTCCGCCGTTTCGTCTGCTTCTTCACAGCCATGACAGATGGGACTCTCTACGAGACCCATCGTGTGTAGGTGTTTATTTAACTTACAGTGCCCCGTCAAAATCCCAGCAATAATACGTAGACTATCCCGAGACAGCTGTGTGTAATATTTGGCATTCCTGCAAGAGGGCCTGCGTATAGCCGCTCTCGCTTCACGGCATGCATCTATGTTCTCCCATATTCTACCATGTAGTTTCTGAGTTTGCTCTCTTATGAGGGTGTTGATTGTGCTGACGGCCGGCGTGACAAAAGGCTCAGGACCGCATGGTGGGTTACCCAAGCCTGTTCTCGCCAGCACATCCGCCCTCACATTCCCTTCATTGCCTTCATGACCTTTCACCCAGCCGAGTGTAAGGTTGTTGTGGGTTGATATTTCATTCAGTGTCTGATAGCATTGAAGTATCTGCCCCAAGGTAATCTTGTGGCGGTTTAGTACCACAAGAGCCGCTTTACTGTCTGTAAATATCTAAATTCTTTTGTCTCGGATGCCTCTATCGTTGACTGTTTTTGCGCCGTATAGTATGCCTACAAGTTCCGCCTGGAACACCGAGGCATACTTACCCAGCAATATAGATGCGTTTAGCTGCAGTTTCCGGGAGAAAATCCCCGCACTTGAGCCATCAGCCGTTTTGGAAACGTCAGTGTACAAAGATATGTCTGTCTCTACAGTTCTTGTTGTGTCTTGCAAGATGCTAAATTTCCTATCAACTAGGTGAATAGGGGGAATTCTGTCAGCATCCAGATCCAGGATGGGGAGCCCATCGAAATACTGCCCCCCAGGACCCCCGAGTGTCTCCCGGCTCCTTTCCTGTTGGTCCAGAGCCCCCACGCAGCCTAAGGGCAGCCTTAATGGGTGGCGAGAAAAAATGGGCAAGTTCGTGAAAGATAATCCTTCCGCATTGAAAGAGAGAAGTTGCTATTGAAGAAGGAAATCTAGAAAGCTTAAACGATTGTCTCAGAAAAGGAGCAGATATTGTAACGAAATTTTGTTCATTCGCTACAAATTTAAATAATTATTTAAATTTAATTTGATACCTCTAGCGCCACCTATTAACTAACCTTTTAACTGCTTCTTACAACGAGCTTTTGGTTGATATGAAAGATAACTGATGCGCATTAGATCAATTCTGGTTAGACATCGAGTGAACGGTCGACATTTTTGATCGAGAGAATAAATCGATAATTTTTATTCGATTTACGACCATCAGTTTATCGTGCGTGCCTATATTTTCACCGTAATCACGGATATTAGTGAAATTGAGCGTATTCGATATCTAGTCTTGCCTAATTCAACCGTTCGACCACATTTCGTCCTTGGTACGATAGTCGTTCAGTATTACCAGTATTACCAACTGTTATTTGGTGAGAAACGTCTGGTGATTATTTTGACAATCAACAACTTGCTGTCATTTGGATGATTTATTATTTTTTGGATCATCATCATTATATCTTTGGATCTAATAAGTGTGCCATTCCACCACATAATTCTGAGAGGCGTCGGTCCATCTAAATGGACTGGTCCATCCCGCCTAAAGCTGCTGTTCGAGTTACCACGTCGGTGCCTTCCGTTCTTGGAGCATCTCAGAGGGGAGCCTGTAGTATCAATACCTGCAACCACCTATTCAATCAAGAAGCCGTCTGTCACCTATATTTTTGTAAACTTACCGGAGCTCTTGGTAAGGTATCATATATTTTCTTGTTTTGTTTATGATGGTAAATTATTTGTGTTCATTGAAGCCAACCTTTGCATTGGCGGGGTACCCTTCTGGTAGCCCCAGTTTTTGGAACACCTTTGACGTGACGTTTGTCAATCTGATTAACGTGCATTCAAATTTAAGCACGTCTCAACCACGTATGCTTTGTTGCTTTAACTGCATTAAATATTGTCACTCAATTTTTGTTTTATTTCTACGGAAGCGTATCCTCCACTTCTTTTCAGCATTGCACCGAGTAGAACTCATTGCCCTCGTTCACCGCAATAATAAGGGGTTAGCTTATTTAACATCAGTGTCCTCACGAAAAATAAGTAGAGAGTTTTACTTTCTGCGTGAGTTGTGTTCTTTTCTAGGCTGTTCCCTCATTAAGAACAGGAAGAAAAGAACTAACCTTTCAATATCCAAGCTAAAAGTATTAATTTGTGGACCACATTACCTTTTGCTGCAAAAGGACCCAGTCTGGAAGTTATGAAGTTTATCGTTGATCAAAACAGATCCATCAATGTTAAGGATATCAAAGCATGTATAAGCAAATTTCTAAACGCCATTGAAGTTTTGTAAACCGTATTAATTGTGTTAATTAAACTTTTCTTTGGGTTAATTAAACTTGAAAATGGGGGTAACAAAATTTTTCCGATATATCAGTGAACGACATCCGTGTTTGAGTGAAGTCGTAAAAGACTACCAGATTCCAGAATTTGATCATTTATATTTGGATATGAACGGGATAATTCATACTTGTTCCCATCCAGATGACGACGACCCTCATTTTAGAATATCGGAAGAGAAAATACTTCAGGACATATTTCATTACATAGAAGTGTTATTTCGCATGATTAAGCCACAAAAAGTATTTTTTTATGGCCATTGACGGTGTAGCTCCCAGAGCTAAAATGAATCAACAACGCGGTCTTCGTTTTAGGTCCGCCATAGAGCCGCTCGATCTGGAGACAAAAGCTCGAGACCGAGGTGAAACATTACCCACTGAAGCTAGATTTGATTCCAACTGTATTACACCTGGAACAGTTTTTATGACTAATTTACACGAGCAATTAAAGTATTTTATTGTTCACAAAATTTCTACCGATAAGTTGTGGAGTAAATGCAATGTTATACTGTCAGGACACGAGACGCCCGGAGAAGGAGAACATAAAATTATGGATTACATTCGGTATTTGCGTGCCCAACCGGGCTACGATCCCAACACGAGGCATTGTTTATATGGTTTAGACGCCGATCCTATTATGTTGGGATTGTGTACTCACGAACCCCATTTTTCGTTGCTAAGGGAAGAAGTAAAATTTGGGAAAAAATCTAACAGTAAGAGAAAAAATGTACCAGAAGAAACAAAGTTTTTTTTACTTCATCTCTCACTGATGCGAGAATATTTGGAACTCGAGTTTTATTCGTTGAAAGAAAGTTCAAGTTTTGATTATGACATGGAGAAAATTATCGATGATTGGGTGTTGATGGGATTTTTAGTGGGTAATGACTTTATTCCACATTTGCCCAACATGCATATCACGAATGGAGCCTTACCGATTTTGTACAAAGCTTACATGGAGGTTTTGCAAACATTGGATGGGTATATAAATGAAGGTGGAACGTTAAATTTGATTCGATTCGAAGCATTCATTGACAAGTTAAGCTGTATAGACATCGATACGTTTACAGAAAAATTTGCGGGTTTGAAATGGTTTCAAGCCAAAACTGGACAAAGTGTAAATGACAAAATGAGCAAACGACCTAACAAATTGCGCGAACTTCAGACGTTGCAACCTGAAACTGACGATGTTGTGAATGAACCAATTGAAAAATTAAGTTGTGAACCTGCATTGGAACCTGCATTGGCAGCTTTAATCAAGTCGACCAATGATATGTTGATTGATTCTTCCGAATCGAGCACACAGGAAGATAAAGATGAAAAGGAAAATGAGTCTGGATCTGATTCCGACGACAATCTCCTGAATGCCGAATTTATTCAACATAAAAATGATTACTACATAAACAAATTGTCATACCCTAATGTTACACCGGAAGTATTACGTTCACAAACTGAGGAGTATGTGAGAGCCATTCAATGGAATCTTCACTACTACTACAATGGCGTTTGTTCATGGTCATGGTACTACCCCCATCATTACGCACCTTACGTATCTGATGTTAAAGGACTTGCGGACTTTAAAATTCATTTTGAATTGGGAACTCCTTTTAAGCCATACGAGCAATTGTTGGCCGTATTACCAGCCGCAAGTAAGATATTGTTACCTGTTCCATTCCAAAACTTGATGGTTAATGAGGATTCTCCAATTAAGGAATACTACCCAGACGATTTCAAAACTGACCTCAATGGTAAAAAGCAAGAGTGGGAGGCCGTTGTACTTATTCCATTTATTGAAGAAGATGTACTTCTGAAAGCAATGATGGCCGTCGAAAATCAATTGACTTTAGAAGAAAAGTCGCGAAGTCGTCACGGTCCAATGTTGGTGTATAAATATTCTTTAGAAGATTTTGGCCCGTACGAGGCGACCAAATATTTTCCAAAAATTTCTAATTCGCATGCTTTGTGTTAACGGGTAACATTGAAGATATTCGTATTCCTCGAGAAAATTTAATTAAAGGAGCTTACCCTGGAGCAATTTTTGACGTTTATTACCCCGGTTTTCCTACAATGAAACATTTAAAATACAATGGACAATTACAAAAAGCCAAAGTCAAAGTGTTTGAACAGCCTTCTCGAAGTGAAAGTATGATCATCAACGTTATTAATGAACAACAAGAATTTGACACCAATACAATTGCACGAAATTTGTTAGGTACAACCGTTCATGTTGGATGGCCGCATTTAATGGAAGCCCTTGTGCGTGTAACTGATAGAGAGCATGTCATAAAAAGTGTAGGAAAGGAAGGACAATACAACGTGGAACCAAATAGAGGCGAATTACAAGGCAAATGGAATGCTGAAAAGTGCGATAGACGAATTTTACAAAAATCGATTAGGAATAAATGTCGGCTCAATTGATATTTTAGTCAATGTGAAGTTATTGACTGGACGAAAATATATTTACACCAACTTAGGCGACGTCACTTTAGAGAAACAATGGGCAGATGTGGATTCATCATATCCATTACAAACAGTAATAAGCAAACTTAAAGTTTACGAAGAAACTTACACGTCTTATAAAAGACATTTCTAGCGTATTTCCTATAGGTTCAACATGCTTCATGCTTGGTCAGCCATTTTATGGATCGTTAGCAGAAGTATTGGATAGTCAAGATTCTTTAAGAAACGGACGCTTAAAATTAGCAATCAAGAAAACTGATGAACCAGATTTAACGTCAGTTATTGAAAGGGAAATGTCGTATAGCCATAATTACATGAATTTACATGTGGCTTCAATTAAAAGCGGTGTCTCCAAGTACATGTTTTCAAGGATTACCGGGACTCCCCTTTTTAAGAAGGGCAAAAGGAGTGATATTGCTAATTATCGTGGTATAGCTCTTCAGTCGGCTTTGCCTAAATTACTCGATAAACTTGTTTCATCACAATTAAGCTGCACAACTCGTGGGATCATCGTTGAAAACCAACATGGGTTTTTTCCTGGTCGTTCAACAACCACTAATCTCATGGCATTTTCTTCAGTTGCAGTCGATTCCTTAGAAGATGGTATGCAAGTAGATACTATTTACACCGACTTTGCCAAGGCATTCGATCGTGTCTCCCACACAGCTCTTCTTGCAAAACTCAAAGCTTTAG
The DNA here is from genome assembly GCA_932274525.1 of Podabrus alpinus. Taxonomy (NCBI): domain Eukaryota; kingdom Metazoa; phylum Arthropoda; class Insecta; order Coleoptera; family Cantharidae; genus Podabrus; species Podabrus alpinus. The sequence goes on from OW026455.1 coordinate 22,775,964, forward strand.
GTCTCCACGATAGCGTTTTAATGTGGCTGGGCAGCTATCTTGTCGGCAGAACCCAGCGCGTAATAATTGACAAATTCATATCGAATGAGATATTTGCTACATCTGGTGTCCCGCAAGGTTCACATTGCGGACCCATCCTATTTTCGATATTTGTAAATGACATCGGTTTTAATTTAAATTGCAACTATCTTTTATTTGCCGATGACCTCAAAGTTTTCTTACCGATCAATTCCATTAACGACTGCTTAACATTACAGTCAGATTTAAATAGTTTATATCTTTGGTGTTCTACAAATAACTTGTCACTAAATTTAAACAAATGCTCATTTCTCATTTTCTAAAGGTAACTCACTTTCATTTGACTTTACATTAAATAATCGGATACTGGCAAGAGTTGACGAAGTAAGTGACTTAGGTGTATTGATTAGCTGCAAATTTACATTCAATATGCACATTCAAGCCATTTGTAACAAAGCATTACGCATGCTAGGCTTTGTTAAAAGGCCAAGTAAACATTTCTCTCCTGAAACGGTGAAACTGCTATATTACACTTTGGTCCGATCACATTTAGAATATGCTTCCTGTATTTGGTCCCCGCAGCATGACACTCTCATCAAGAAATTAGAGTCGGTTCAGCACAAGTTTCTGAAATATTATTATTTTAAATCAATGGGTAGTTATGATGGTTTCTCTGATGAACTTGTATTAAATATTTTGAACACCACTACTCTTATTAATAGACGTGCATCATCTGACATCTTACTTTTACATCGGATTATTCACAAGAAAATTCACTGCGATTCGCTTTCGACGAAGATTAAGTTTAAGGTTCCTGTTCGTGAGTTAAGAAGTAACGATATATTCGTCGTCGCCTTCCACAGAACAAATTATGGTAAACATAGTCCTATTACTAGGATGTTGAACTGGGCAAATGAGTTGAACACAATCGAAGGATTCGACATTCGTGGATCTTTCTCTAATGTAAAAACTTTTCTATCGAGATCCAGTTGGCTTGTTAGCCCACTTAATTAAGCGTGTTTTGTACTTATCCTACGAGTTTATTATCATTTAGTTGTAGTTGTTAATGTTTGTATATATGCTCTCTTCCTTTTATATGTATTATTTTTATGTATATTATTGTATTGTACGATATATTGTATATGTAAATTGTAAAATGGACATTTCCGTAAATAAATAAATAATAAATAAACTATGTTGGTTCTACCATTACGAAATCCAACTCGTAGAGACGATTCACCTAGAACCAACATAGGTCTTAATTTAAAGTTTACTAAAAAAATGAAGAAATACCTGGTTATACAAAAAAAGAAGGTATAATATGTGGAAGTTTTCATACAAGGCTATCGACTTGGTTAGATCATACATGGAACAGTTTCAAGATATTTTTGAGAAATTAAAGGCAGCCGAAACTGCTGATAATTACTTTGAAGAGGATTTGTTTCCCGATGGAAATGCTAAAGAGAAGTTAAATGAAATGATCAATTGGATGAAAAAACAGTCCTATTATTCTGCAGAACGTCAAAGTTGTGGAAGTGAAGTAATTGAACCTGAAGCAGTACAAATGTTGGAGAACCTCATCGATGAGTATAAAAAGAATAAGAAACCGTCTGCCCCTGTGTCGGTACAAGTGAATCCACGTTTATTGTTTAAGCCAAATTTACAAATAGTTAACTTGATGCCAGATCCTACTACAACGTTTCAATTGTACGATCGTGTGGTTAACGTACTGCTATGATTCAAAATGTTTAATAAAGGCTCCAAATGTAAAAATGAATATTAGATTCATAAAAAGCATAAAAATCTAAATCGGTAGACACATTAAAAATTTGCTTTACGAGAAATTTTTATTTTTCTAAAATTTCAATTTCCTAACAAAATTTGAATCTCTCAGGATAAAATAAAGATGATAAATATTGCTAAGATTAATTAGATTGATGATTGTCACATCAAAAATAAAACAAAAGATTTAAATAGCTGAAAATTGATAAAAAATCATTTTATTTTTATATGTTTATAACCTAGAAAAATGTAAGATTTTGTAAACTGGATTACTTGATAACCAACATGTTATGTAAGAATTTATTCACATCAAAAATTATGTAATGATTTCATGTATCTGAAGTGAGTGGTTTTAAAAGGTAAATTGACAAAGCTGTGAATAAAGGTCAAATTTGTGTAACATCAAAAATCGATACAAGTTGGAAAAGATGAGTCAACGAACTGTCCAACAAAGAACATAAAAAGGCAATATACCAGTAAAATTGCATGAAAAACACCTCAAGAAAAATTAATTTCAATGTAGATTGTGTATCTGCAACAAAAACGAATTATTAACAAGGTGAAAAACATAAAATGTTTAAATTTGACTCACTTTGACTGTACAGGCATGCCAATTCCATTGATTTTCGATCAAAATTCAGTTGACTTCGGGAATTGTAACAAAGTGCACGCATTTATAATGTTCTCCAGGATCAATTGTTTACAAACAATTGGAGGTTAGATTTTTCAGTTGAATTGGAACAACAAGATGTAAATAGATCCAAGGACAACCATGGCCACTCACATGATGATTCTACAAATGTTATAATTTACGAAATTAACTCAATTCATTCACTGGATCCTGAAAATATTGTCAATAAGATGCAACTTACCTGGTTCAATTCTAAAACATCAATATATTGGAAATGTAATAGCCACAACACGAAGTTGATCCAAAAAAGCAACACCGAAACGAGTTTACGTGAGGTCAATCAAATAGCTACTGGCGTAATACAACAAAGATGCTGATGAGTCACTCTATGTGGTACTAACTAAAGCAGGGCACACACAATATCCTTTTTAAATTTAAAATTCCAACTTGTCAATGTGAAAAGGTACAGTGAATTTTATTATTTCTTTTATTTATTATAAACTTTTGCCATAAGCGTGTAAAATATAGGATTTAGACTTTTACGAAAGTGCATACTTCATTACCCTAATTGGAAGGTTCTTCATTCAAATTTTATTATTTAATTATTCAAGGTTAAGCTTTAAATAAGCACAAATATTATTTAAAAACATTTAACACCGCCAATGTACAGCGAGAGACTTGGTTAGTTTATGACTAATCGAGCACGTCAGGACAAAGAGAGGAAGCCTCTTTGTTTTGAAAACATTTTTGCATCAACTGTTCTTATTTGTAAAATTTAATTAATGGTAGATCTGTGATCTAAAAATTTGTGTAAAGATTTATTTGTGAAAATTTGCAATTATTTCATTTTGTTTAATATAAAACATTTCTTTCAAAGCTACTGAAATCTTTTTATTTTTCACTCAAAGAAAGCAATTAAGTATCCCGAGAGAGTCAATTTACATACTCAAAGAGCACCTCTTAATTACCAGGAACTCACCCTTGAGCGTGTCATCACCGGAGCTTAGTGAGAACGGGCAATAGTGTTGAGCATCCCTTAGCTAAAAATATTTACCGAACCATTTTACCTGAGCATTTTTGCTAGCAAATTAAGGGCTGGCACCATTGAAAATTAGTTAAGGGAGGTCATAGCATCTTTTGGCGCCCAACGTGGGGCTCGAAACAAACAAAATTAGGGGTAGTTTTGATAAAATAAAAATAAGGGTTACTAGTTTTATTAAAACGTTACCGCACCAAAAGAATAGCATCTTTTGACACCAATGCGTGGGGCGTCGAAACCACGATAAGGGCATCGAAAAACACGAAGGGGGTGCATTAAATAAAATTTGGGGTTGTAAAAATTTTGAAACATAAAAATTTGATAAACTTTTGTCGCGAAACGTGAAACATCGAAACAACAATAGGGGTAGAAACTTTAAAATCTATTTTGACACAATTGTACAACTTTTTGGCGATATTTTAGCAACTTTTGGCACGCAAACAGTGAAACTTTGATGAAATTAAAGGGTATAATATTTAAAAACTTTATTATAAACAAACATTCCTTTGATAACTATTTACAATATTTGCAAAATTCTTTTAACAACTAAAATTAATCATGTCGAACGCACAAGAAAAACAAAACTTTGTGAATGTAAGCAACTCCGACATACAAAAGCTGATGAAATTTATAACATCGGAATTAAACAAACAAATAGAACCATTAAAAGATGGAAATCAAGAATTAATAAATATGATGAAAACTAGATATCAAGAGTTAAAAACGCAAAATGCAGAATTAAATAAAGACTTAAGTGAGGAAATTGCAACTCTGGGTAACAAAATGGTGATTAGAAATGAAAAATTAATAATGGACATCAGACAAGAAATCTCCTATACAAACACAAAAATGGATCCAAAAGTTGAAATCCCAATTCCAACAGAAATCGAAGAAATGGAAGAAGTGAAATACAAATTCAACGTTGCGCATGCAAGAAGAAGTTTCATAAGGCTCTACTTAAAGATCAAGAAATTATATGCAAAGCCGAAGTATAAAACAAGAGGCACAAGAGCAAAGAAGAACAGAAGATTTCCAAGAAGCTCCAAACAAAAGAAATTTAGCAACAAACATCAAAATAAAAGAAAACACAAAAATGTGAAAAACCATAAAAGTGCAAAGAAATTTAAAATAAAGACAATTATTAGAATCAAAAGAACATTTAAAAGTGAAAAAGTGCCAATAATAAATAGTAAGAAGCAGACTTTAATAAAACATAAACATTTTAGATTGCATAAACTTTTATTAAACAAAACAGTGAAATTCGGAAACATTGTACAATTCAAAAATTTTCCACATACAAAAATACAAAATAAACATGCTCGGTTGAAAATAATAAAGTCAATGAAAATTCGGTACAAACGGATAAAATTTAAATTACGGCACAGTGATAAACAGTTGAAAATTAGAACATTTAATAAACAGCGCAATCATAAGACCAAAAAGGCAAAAACGCGAAAACAAATCATTGCAAATAAAGAAGTTAAATGGATGATGAACTTCAACACAAAAACAGTAATTGGAATAAATGCTGAAGACTACATCATGAAGATGGGATTATTCAAACGGGTCCGCTTAAAAATCATCACCGGAGCTTAGTGAGAAGGGGCAATAGTGTTGAGCATCCCTTAGCTAAAAATATTTACCGAACCATTTTACCTGAGTATTTTAGCTAGCAAATTAAGGGCTGGCGCCATTGAAAATTAGTTAAGGGAGGTCATAGCAGTACGTGAAGGTTATTCGGTACCATTAGGTCTAAAAGGTACAATTATTGGAATACATAGATTAAATTCCGAAAAAGAAACGGAAATTATGTATGACGTTTTATTTGATTATGATTTTGCTGGAGGAATGGCAATCAATTGTACAAAAAATTGTAGATATCGGATGCCTGTACCTGCAATTATTAATATCAGTCACGGATTAAGAGAACCGAGAGAAACTAATCGAAGTGGTAAACCATCTGTGAATTTTAACCGAAGTAATGAACCAAACAGAAATCCTCGGTATAATAGTGTTCCACCATTTTTGCAAAACACAACAGTAATATATCTGGAGTTTGGATTTGGAATTGGAAATCACAAATATGAGTAAAGAAGGCGTTCATTCAAATGGAAGAAAATGGAAATAATTATGGGTCAACCAATTAATAACATATTGCTGTGTTTTAAGCTACCAGGTCGATGCAAAACATTGAATTTCTTACTTGTACTTAAATTGCACATAGCATTTGACCTCATTAAAATATAAAAGATAAGAAAGATAAACAAATTTAGCAATTTCTCTAAATAATGAACAAATAAAGATCTTTAAGCATTGGTAAATGACATTAAAAGCTGTAAAATAATTTCACAGAGGTTTTTGTCACCTCAAAATTTAGTAATAAAGGATTGTTTAGGTAAAAAATGATAAAATTGCTGTGAATGTTATCACAAATGAACATAACCTCAATTGTAATGTACAAAAATGGAATTTATTCCATGAATAACAATTACTGTGTAAAACCAATTATATGAAAACTTGTTAAATAATCTACTCTTTCTGATGGTCATAATTTGCAACTATAAATATCCAAAGGTGTATATAAAGGTCATTTTCGCTTCAATTTGATAACGAGCTTCGTGATAAGAAAAAGGTGCAAAACTCCGCTAAACCTTGCCTACAAAAGTGCTACTGTATTCACGAGACGTCGGGGAACCACACAGTTAATCAACTCATCATGGATGAAAGCGCTCCTGTAAATTTAAAGACAATTAGTGAACATAAAATTCATGAAGGTGACAAACTCGACTCACTGATAAGGAAATTTGACCAAATTTCACGAACGGCGCAAGTAGAAAGTCAGTCTTCCTTTAATGCTTGAAATGATCGGACGTGCAGCTCCGTATAATGAAAGTTTTCCAAAAATGATACAAAAATGGCTACCGAGTCAATGAACCAGCCTGCAAACAAAATATAATTCAAGTTACCGTCACAATAAATATCATGCATGTAAAGAATAATGAAGCAACTTACCAGCACTTAATTAATCAAATATAAATGGTTAACAGTTCCTTTTCGCGTATCAACACCGTGTGAATCACAACAACGATAATCAACAACAGAAGCAACCTTCACCACAACACATCAGCTGATCTGTGTAGTTCTTCGAACGTGAATTATGTGTGTGCGCATGTCTTTTGAAAAGACAGGATTATTCGAATTTTAAAAAAGGTAATTCAAACTTTTAATTATATTTTATAAACTTTTATTATTGTAATTTGTCGACGACCAAAGAGGATATTTTTGGAACCACATTTAATTTATTTGATATTTAACATTGTCATTATTTTTCAGATAAAAATTTATCTGAAACATTGTGTTCGCTAGCGATTTGATTAACTTATTTGCTTAAATATAAAACTAATTTTTGATTCAAACAATCTTTTATTCTTCGCTTCTATTCAGTAACAGTAAGCATTACTAAGCTTAAAGATCATCATCAACGAAAGCAAATTTGTTCTTCTCAATTATCATAACATCGACGATTCAAGTCAACATAATTAATTTAAACTCCATAGCTCTACAAGCATCTCAATAATTCAACGAATCCACCACACTTTGAGTGAATCTCAACGATTGAGCTAGATAAATGGGACAAGTGTAGTGAATTTCTGAGTAAATTTGCACCCTCTGAAGACTTCATTTTATTTTATAAATTTTGCTTTCACTTTGAAAGCTGGCGCCTAACAAAACCAGGGTGGTGCTGTAACATTTCAAATGTTACTAATGCCGACCCTGTCGCCATTTATGATCATTTACAACTTGATCAAATTTATTTCTGAACTTTGTATTTTTATTTAACGATTTTTGCCCAAAGACCTTTAATTAATTTCTCTATTTTGTATATATTTATTATTTCTAATGAAAAGATCCATAAAATCAAAAGTCATCATTTTAATGCAGTACTAGTTTCATGGCGTATTAAAACGTCGGTCGAAGTTACTCGTTTACTTTTTTAGGCCGAAACGAGGTTAGCGTTATGCAAGTCGCAGATACTACACGCATTATTTCAGTCTCCAAGTTTTTGATCAATTTTAAAGTAATTATTGATAATTACTACCAGTTTTTTTGTGCAGTTACGTTCACCGAATGTCAAGTGACAATTCGAGTAATTTATTTCGACTCAACGATTTTTTTAATAATCGAAATACCGATTTATAAAAATTGGAAATCGATAGACGCCATCATAATTTTTCATCGATAGACGCAGTAGTAAACCGAATTATCCTGGCTACGCGCAATCGAACTAATGGTGTACTGTCAAATAAATATCATAACAAACTTTTGGATATTAAAAACTGAGAAAGACGTTGACGACAATCAATTCAAATCAATTGAGGCAGAAGCTAATTTCAATCATTCATCCATTTGGAAACATCAACATCAACAAAAAGCAGTATCATATTTTATAATTTTATTCAGATTTCAGAAAAGAACTATAAAGTTCGTAGCTTGCTTGTTAACGCTTGCTTTATCAAGTTATATATGTGTTGTATTCTTTTAGAACCTCATTCAGAAATTGAATGTACCGAGGGAAGAACTACAGATCTGTGGATTCTAGCTACGTACATTTGTACCCATCAAACGTGAGTAATTGTTTTACTCACTATATAATTTTGGTTCGCTTTGTGTTAACAACTTTTAATTCTGGTAGTTTGCTAACACCTTTCACTATTGCTTCCGTAGCTATCTGTATTTTGCTTTTTGGTAGCATAGTAAAAATAACTTATGATCTGTGTATCACTTCATTTTAGTGTATCGTCACGACTTCGTCAAAACGAGGCTACGATCTTTTCAGACGACCACTCAATTATTTGTAAATATTTTAATTATTGTAGTATTAAGTTTTTCATATTGTACAAAGAGATTTCGTTTAGTTCAAATATTGTCATTTTAAGTTACACAAAGTGTACGTTATTTTCTGTTCACTCAAGAATTTTATTTTTTTATGTTTTCTTATTAAATGGTTATTGAACGATTAAGCATCGGTGTTTGTTTATTAACCTTTTTGGCGCCCCGAGCATTTAGTACCAGCAGCAAGAGAATACCGAACCCCGAACACTCGAATTACACCAGAGTAACCCTCGCTCTACGACTAAGGCGTAAAAAACCACGAGCTAGCCAACCTGTTGAACATCTACGGTTATCAAAGTGGACCTGTAACGACTAACGAGGAAGTGGTTATCCTTGGTTAAATTATTTAAGTTAAAGTGGGTACAGAAGAAGTGGCATCCTTACGTTCGCAACTCGTGTCACACTTCCTTCTTATACGAGAAAGTCGCTACAGTGCAGTTTACGAAAGGAATTACACAGCAATATCTATAATCAACCCCTACACGTCATCCAGTTTAGTGGAATAAACAGTCAAAAATTTAATGAAAGTTGGAAGCCGCCTAACCAAGTAGGTCAAGTTTTAAAAAATTAAAGAAAGAACCCCCGAACTTTAAAAAGTGAAAGGATAATAACAGTGCCGCGCGATATTACACGTTACAGAACTGAAAAGTTAGAAGATTTCGAAAAAACCCAAAATGTGAAAGAAAGAAAGTGCTACGCCAATAAAACTATTCCGACAAGAGGCAGAAGAAAAGCTTGAAGAAGAAAAATAATAAAGTGCCAAAAAATTGATAAATAATTTAAAAGCAGAGTAAATAAATTTAAAGTGAATAATAGTGTAGATTAAATTATGTTATATATTACCAATAGGGCCCTAAATTGTAAAAGCGATCTATATAGAAGAATCGGTGATCTTTAAGCGCTAAATTATAACATCTTTTCACCAACTTCTCTATAGATTGTTAACAATGGTAATAAAATGTTTTAAATAAAATAAGAAAGGCACAAGTAAGAGTTATAATATCGATAAACTATATCGAAAATAAAAAGTGCCCGGTGCCACTGGCTAACAGCCAAATATGTATATAAAATGAAAATAAGGCAAACTTTTAGTTAAACGTTAGACACCATTTATTAGAAATTGCAATTTTAAAAAAGATAGGCACAAGAAGTAAAAAAGTAAATCCAGCCAAAATATTTATATACAAAAAAAATAAGGCAATTAAATAGGATTCAAATGATATTTATGAATGAAATAATATGAATGAATTTAAATGAAATGATAAATTAAATAGTAAAGACACTATAATAAGGCGAAAGAAAAAAGCACTGTAAATTTTAAATCAAGAAAGTCAGAATGAAACGTAATAACACATTTAATTTAATTTTTAAAAAATTTAATAATAGGTCAGTAATGCGTAAACAAATACAAAGTGTAACCTTCCCTTGAGAAGTTCCCGCGAGAAGATGCGCGAGAAGTTCCCAAGAGAATTCCCGAAGAATATCGTCATTGATCGGCGGGTCGGGTCGGGTCGAGTAGTGACGGTCGTTCGACGGGGTAGGTTAGTGTCGGTACGACGATAGCGCGTAGACCCTCTGTGGACACAAACTCTCGTGCTAATCCAGAGGGGGACGATCGCGAAAATAGTGCCGTCAAATATAAAGACGAGTGGACTGGCACTTTGCCAGCGACCACAAGTTTTTCAAGATGACCCGGTCGCATCGCGCTCTGTGATTTAGTATGATTTGCAGGGTCGCTTGGGGGCTCGGAGTCTCCGGTATGGATGACGGTCGGCTCGGCCTTGACTTTGTCGCCGGAATTTCCGCCTATTAAGTTAATGACGAGTGGACTTTCACCTATACTGACGATTGCGGACCACTAGGTGACCCGGTGAGACGTGTTGGATCGCGGCGAGCGGTGTGTCCGGTTCAATTGGAAAAGTAGAATCAAGTGATAGTGCCTGATCTCCCGGACACAAACTTTCGTGCTAAACCGGGAGGTCATCGGGAGCCTGCATCATCGATGCAGCATGGAAGATCGCAGACGACAGCGGAAGTAATGCCGAGAAGGTAAAGCCCGCTGTCGTCGGGGAGGGGGTTTTAGTCAGTTAGAATCTGACACTACCATCCCTGATGGGGTGGTGCCTATGAAGGTTTCCCCCTTCCCTGCAGAAAAAAAAAAAAAAAAATACAAAGTGTAACAGAAAGTAGGTTATGTATATTCGAAATGCAACGGTGTAAATTTAGATAGATCAAATATCTTTCATGATATAAGTCATTAGAGAAAAATAAACAATATTGTAAAGAGTTAGTCAACCTAAAAAATATATAATTACATAGGTTAGTTTTAAACACGATCTAATAAGGTTTAAAAAAGTGTAAACTAAGCCGTCAAATTGGAGACACATCAAAAAGGGCGCTCATCACACCAAAGTTCACAAAAATGTGAAATAAACAAGTTGACAATAAATAAAACTCGTCCTAGAAAATCAAATACGATTAAAACAAAGTTTAACTTTTCTTAATGACTGGTAAAATTTTTTTTGTTTTCGAAATTATGATATTTTAAAACATTAATTTCAATTCGGTCGGACAAAAACCACTTTTTAAAAATGATTAAAAAACTTTATTACACAGGACCAATGTCTTACAACTACAATAGTTATGAAGCAAAAAGCATCTCCACCTGCTATTCACTCATATTTATCACCTAGCTTCCCAAGTAACATTTTTCCCTGTGAAATTAAAATTTCTCTGGTAGGTCCCTGGCAAATACCTGGTAGGTAACTAAAACAGGGTTTACGGCTTTGCCTGTCTATAGGGATTTGTCAGGTACCTGTTAGCATGTCCTTTGTAGGGCCCTATTAAATGCTTGCGCTAGGGATTTGCCAGGTAGCCAAATACAGGTTCCTTGTAGGGCCCTGTGAAATGCTTGCGGTAGGGATTTGCCAGGGAGTCATATACAGGTTCCTTGTAGGGCCCTGTGAAATGCTTGCGGTAGGGATTTGCCAGGGAGTCATATACAGGTTCTTTGTAGGGCCCTGTGAAATGCTTTCGGTAGGGATTTGCCAGGTACTCATTTACAGGTTATTTGTAGGGCTCTCTGTAAAATGCCTGTGGCAAGTTGAACAACCAATAATAGAAAACCTTTGATTAGTAGACCAATCAAAGTCGACATCGACGTCAAAGTAAGAAATTCATCGCAAAAACTTTGAAAATATCGCAAAAAAATAGTAATTTTGATGTAAAAAAAAATCGTTCTACAGTATCGTTTGGAATGTAATTCTAGTAGGTTGTAACGAAATGTCGAAGGTATCATTTTTTTTACGTATTTATGCTCCGAGCAACATGCGCTACACTTTGAAATGCAAACAAGTACCCACGAGCGATGTTTTCAGGCAATTATAACAAGTTGCGATGAAAATTCCGACAACATTTTTTTCTCTTTTTTTCACTTTTTTATTTTACGAATACCTGTACAATTACATTTCAAACAATACTGAACAACGATTTTTTTTTTGCATCAAAATTACTAATTTTTTTGACGTATTTTATGATTTGAACCCACGTGTTTGAAAAACTCACATTAAATTTTTGTAGTCATAAAGCAATTTTACAACTAAAATAACAACAGCTCGGTGGCAAAGAGGTTAACGCTGTCGGACAATGAAGGGAAAGTTACGGGTTCGATCCTCGCCAAGGTAAGATTTTTATTTCTAATTTTCAAAATTTAATTTCAGACTCCAAGAAACAAAGAAGACGACAACATCATGAGATATATCACCACCACCAACAAGTTCTTACTAATGAGAATAAATAATGAGAAATGGGTAAAATAAAAAATTATATGTTGTAGAGTTAAAATTGTTAAAATTAAAAATGTAGCAAAAATTAATTAAATATAGGTACAATAAATTTAATTATTATAAAATTTTTTTTGCACCCTGTTAATCGCATATAATAACTCCCTGGTAGATCCCTGCGGTAGGGACTTACCAGGGCCCCTGTGAAAGGTACTTAGTAGATCTCTAGTAGAGGCCCCTAATAGGTGGTCCATTTGCCCCTGGCGCAAGCCCCTACCACAATCCCAACTAGGGTTTTAGACAGGGACAGGGACCTGTGAGATTTGACTGGTAGGGATTTGCCAGGGGCCTACCAGGTTAAAAATGTTGCTTGGGTTATCTTTCTGATTACACATTTGCAGAAAAGCTATGTGATAAAGAATTATTATTATAATATTATTAATCGGATATTGTAACTCCTCCGGCCTAAGATGAGAACTATGGGTTAACAGAGTTCGAAGATAATTTTATATTAATATCTCTTCTTGGATTTCCATCTTTCCGTTCAGCTTCCTCTGTTGTGGACTTCAAATTCCTATATCTATTATAACAGTATTTAAAAACTACATACACTAAAATAGCAATGATTAATATATAAATGATTATTGTATATCCACTAATTTTATGAAAATGTATTGGAGTTTCATTTAACGAATCTAATTTTTTACTTTGTTTTTATAATCTACTGTAAATATTTTTTATTTCGTCGACATTTACAGAATCTAATTTAACAGTTTTAAAATTAAAATCACTTTGAATTTTTTGATTTTGAACATATTCTAATTTAGGTAGTTCGATGTTTTTGAATTCCAATTTCAAATTCTTGAATGTTTTTAGTGTTATGTCTTCTATTTTCACTTCACATTTTGTCTCTATTTCTACAACGTAACTCCCATTTAAATACACACTGTCTTTATCGTTGCCGCACTTTTTCGTAGCAACCACACTTTTTGGTGTAATGATGATCCATTGGTTGTTTTCTAATTTTTGAATTTTGATGTCCTTTATTTGAACCTGTATAATTTCACAAGTTGTTGTATTTTTTGAATGTTTCAGCAGTTGAACTTCACATGGGGCATCTTCTTTAAAATCCCTGATCTCTTCGTTTTGGCATAGATATTCCTGGTTTGAAATTTCAAGACATTTTGCATTGAAAAATGCATATTTTGCTCATTATAAAGGAGATATTCGGAATGAGGAATTATAGTTTCGAATGATGTTTTGGTTAGAATTGGTAAGGGATATAAATGATAGTAATTGTAACTCTTAGCTTCCACTATTGGAATTTCTAAAATGAAGATTATTTGGTAACCTTTACTGTAACTTTTTATTTCCATAATCTTTTCAAATAAAAGTATATTGTTAATTTTTGGTTCAAATGGAAACTTATTTTTATTATCTAATTGTTCATTAATTATTAAAATTTCATTCAATAGTTCCTTTGGATCTAACATAGAATTGTGAAACGTATTCATTTTTGAGAAGGTGATAGCTAGTTCGATTTTTTCTAATGAATCATAAATTGTTTGAAAGGTTGCCGTTATTTGTGAAATGAACACTTGTATTAGGAAGAAATGATAAGTTTCAATATTTTTAAATTCCATTGTTCTTAAGATTTTTTCGATTTGTAAAATTTTGGATTCTAGTATTAATTGATTTTGTGTTACTGTTTGAATGTTTTTCCGATAATTGTCAATTGCATTTTGTAATAAGGTTACTTGTTCTTTTACTAAAGATTTAATTTTTTCTTGGTTTCCTGAAATAGTCGTTATTGCAGTATCATATCTTATCATATCATTTTGGTCTAAATTCCCAGTAATTTCTCGAATTATGGAGCCTAACCCGTCTACTAACCCTCTTTTATTTCTTATTTTATTTAAAGGATTAATTTGTTGGATTTGCAAATTTATTTTTCTTTCTAAAGTATTTATTAAGTTGTAGGAATTATTTAGTTCTTGTTTATAATTTTCAGTAAGATTTGTTGAACTGGTTTCGAATGAATTTTTAAGTTGATTTAATTTTGATTGAAGCGAATTAAATTCTTGTACCGTGTCAGCAATATCAAATATTTGAATGAATGACCATGTATCTATTTTATTTTGAGCATTTCCTAATTTTAAAGGTAAGAGCCCGGGGCTTTCGGTTATTTTGTGGAATTTTGTGGAGATAGTTGTGACGAACAAGGTGAATCTGAAACAATAGGATTCTTAAGTTCTTTGATGTGAATTATTTCATTTTTATTTTGATTGTTAGTAATTTGTACTCTATTTCTGCCTAATATTTCAGTAATTTGGTAGGGACCAATAAATTTGTTCTCTTTCTTATTTCGAGTTTTTGGATTTTGTTTATAAACAGTTTGATTTATTTTGAAATCGTCATTAGAATTTCCGTGAACATTGTGTTTAGAAACTATTATACGTTTTTTGTCGCTTAATTTCTCATTCAAGTCTTTGTAAACGTGTTTCAATTTGTCTTTATGATTTTCGGCATATTCTGTGTAGAATGATACTGAGTTAAAAATTTCACTTGGGTTTCTAGAATTTGTATGACCAAAAGTTAATTCGAAAGGAGTATAATTAGTAGCACTGTGAATAGAATTATTATATCCAATGATGGCATAATCCATCAGATCTTTTTCATTAGGATACATTTCTTTTAAAATTCTTAAATGTTCAATGATCGTAGAATGGAATCGTTCTACTATAGAATTTGATTCATGATGCATTGTTGTTGTAAAATGAATTTTTATTTTATGAAGATTCAAACTTTCTTTAACTGTTTCGTTATTAAATTCAGTACCTTTATCCATGGTCAAATTTTGAGGTATTCCAAAAGAAGTAAAATATTTAATTAAAGCTTTGCTAATATGAATAGCAGTTTTTCCTTCTATAAAAATAGCTTGAGCAAATTTAGTGAATGAATCTACAAGTGTTAGATAGTTTTTACTATTAAACGTGAATACGTCTATATGAACCATTTGAAAAGGTTTTGTTGCCGTTTCTGTTAACATTAATGGTGCATATGGTTTATTTCTTGCATATTTAGCTCTTTGACATACTTCACAAGCGTTAATACATTTTGTTATATCGATGATCATGTTTTTCCAATAATAGTTTCTTTTAAGTGACTCCAAACATTCTTTTATCCCGCGATGGTTATTTTTACCATTGTGATAATTTTTTATTAAAATTATTCGTTCCTCCGGATCAGTTACTGTATTTACTCTTTTTAAACATCTGATTAGTGTTGGTGAGTTACCGGTAAAATATTTTAAATAGGCATAACAAAAATCTTTGTAAAGTTGGTCTTTATGAAAATACATGCAATAAACTTTTTGTGGGTCAGTGTATTCTTTCAAAAACTCTAATATTAATTCTTCGTTATCTCTTTCGGGTATTTTTAATGTGATTATTTTATGATTCTCATAACTATCGTGAGTTACTTCGGCTTTAGGATATGCATTTGGGAACACTAAAATTTTATTTACTTTATTATTAATAATTTCATCACAAGATTGAATTCCGATGTTTGTATTTTCGTTTATGTTAGAATGTACTGTAGAGGTTGAAGGGCAGTTATTGTTAATGTTAATATTGGGGGGTCTGATTTGGATATCAGATAAAATTTTAATTTTTGGTATTATACTTTTACTAGTCGAAGGTTGGGGTTCGTTTGATGTGGTATTTTCAATAGTAAAGTCTCGTAAAAATGCAAGAATGTCTGCGTCTACCTCTCCCGGATTATTAATTATTGATTCATTTTCTAAAGCGTTAATTGAAATTCGAGATAAACAGTCTGCATTTGTGTTGTATTTTCCTTTTTTATTACAATGATCTAGCCTAATGTTTTTTAAATTTTGCTTTAATAAGTTTTCCTGTTCTGGAATTAATGGTTGATGATCGATATCTATTTTATCAAAAAATTTTACATCTAATAGATTTATTTGTTCTATCTGTAAAGGGTCTAAAAAGTTTAATTTTATGTGTTTTTCTCCGCTATTGGTTATTGTGGTGGTGGCAAAATGATTAAAAACATTTACTACCGCTCTTGGAGTTTCTAATCCATCTTCAAATTTAACATAGTTTAAAATTCCAATTCCTTCTTTTACATTTACAGGTAGCTTAACTACTTGTTCAACTCTAGGTGGAATTATTACCGAGTAATTTAATTTTAAATTATTATTAGAATTTTGCGTTAATGATTTTTTTTCAGTCTCGAAAATCAATGAAATTTCAGTGTGAGGTGTCATAAGTATTTTATTTCCGATGTTAACTTGAGCATTTAATTTTTTTAATAAGTCGATTCCGATCAACCCGTGATATTTTTCGCTGAATTGAAAAAGATAAAATTTATGATTTTGATTTAAATTGAAAATTTGAAAGATAGGAATTTCGGCTACTTCATCATGATATGAAATATTGTGCGCCGTTTTAATATTAAAGTGTTCTTTGAAAATAAAGTTACTATAAAATTTATAAGCTAAATTAGGATCTATTAAGCTTCTCGAGCTTCCGGTATCTATTAAAAATTTTGCGTTAATTTCCGGTACGTAAAATCAGATTGGAAATTGTGTAATTGTATTATATTTGGGTGGTTTGTATCAGTGACTTCCTGAAAATTTGTTTCGTTTGCAACATTATTATCATTTTGTTGCCATTGACTTTCGTCTATTATTGTTGCATTATCTGGTTGCAAGAATGCATTCTGAACGTATGCATTACTATCTTCCGTCAGGTTATTAATCTCGTCTGGTTCTACATTGTCTTCGTAATTAAATGAATTTCCAAATTCGTTTTCAATTTGTGGGTTTTCAGTTACGTTTTGATTAAAAAGGTGGTTCATAGAATTATTACCTTTATCAAATCTAGTATGAGCACTACTTGTGTCCATTGGTTCATGATATCGATTGGTGAATTGTGTTCTACCTGATCTATTAAAATTTTGATTTACATTTTGAAAAGGTCTAGGTTGATTTTGAAAAGCTTGATTAAAACTGGAGTTTTGAAATAATGGTCTTTGATTATTTGTAGAGTTATTTTGGGGTGGTGAAAATCTATTAAAATTTGATGCATTTTGAAATTGTGGAGGTTTGCTAAAATTCGAATTATTTTGATATGGTAACGTTTTAAAGAAATTCGGATTATTTTGAAAATGTATAGGTCTGTTAAAATTTGAATTACTCTGAAAAGGTGTAGGTTTATTAAAGTTTTGAGTAGTATTTTGAAAATGTGGAAATCGGTTTAAATTTTGCACGTTTTGAAATGTTGGATTTTTATTTAAATTAAAGTTGGGTCTAAAATTATTATTTGATTTTCCAGGTGTTAACCTTTGTTCTGGTTTAAACATAACATTTGAATTTAATGTGCTACTTTGATTGGTCGAATAAAGAATATTTTCCTCTTCTATAAGTAAACTCATAGCTTTTTCTAAACTGTCGGGATTTCTTAATCTAACGTTCGTTTGAATTTGTCCCGTTAATCCACGAATAAATGTCTTTAAAGCAAGATTGTTGTAATTTTTTAATTGAATAATTTTTTCTTCTGGTGACATTACTGCCGTATTTAAATTTGAAGTAATTAAAGATCGTACGTCCTGAACACGCATACAAAAGTTGTAAAAAGATTCATTTTTATTTGGTTTTAAATCTATCAAATCTTGAACCAAACAATCGATGTTTCTTTGATCACCGAAACTTAATTTTAATGCAGTTTTTATATCTGTCCAACTGTCAAGTTCGCTACGGGAACCAATTAAAATGAAAGCTCTACCTACTAGTTTACCTAAAATTGCTCTTAATAAAAACGTATTAAGTGCATGGTCGGTAGTACTCGAAAATGCGTTTATTAAATTTTGACAATTATCAATAAAAATATTCAAGGTATGAGGGTTTTCTTCATACTGCGATATACTATCTAAATGCAATCTTAACAATTGGTAATTTGTCGACATTGTCAACGGTTCAATTGTAATATTTTTGAATAATTCCGATAAATTATCTAGACTGACGACGTCTGTCATAAATTATAATTATTGTTATCTTGAAAGTAACAGTTACAATTTATTCTATCCTTTATGCGATAGGAAAATTTAAATGATAGGAAAATGTAATGAGACTTACAATATTATTGTTGTTTTCATTTCTTATTTTCGAATGCCTATAAGTTTGGACGATGCTTGTTCCTCCCTCAGGTCTTCTTAAACTAATTGTTGTCACCGGTTTGGACGATTCTTGTTCCTCTTGATGACGGCTGTGCTGTTTTTGTCCAAATTGATTTTTTTTTCGAATTCCCAATTAATCGTTGGTACGAAAATTGCTCTTGCGATAAGCTCAATTTTGGGAATCCTACCGACTGCGCCAATTTCAATTCGGTCGGACAAAAACCACTTTTTAAAAATGATTAAAAAACTTTATTACACAGGACTAATGTCTTACAACTACAATAGTTATGAAGCAAAAGGCATCTCCACCTGCTATTCACTCATATTTATCACCTAGCTTATCTTTCTGATTACACATTTGCAGAAAAGCTATGTGATAAAGAATTATTATTATAATATTATTAATCGGATATTGTAACTCATTTCTAGTATTACGTAAGAAACAAACGTTCCACACAAAAGTAAGTTTAGTAAAATATAGTTGGATTGTTTTCCATTATTATTATTATATTTTAATTCTTATTATTTGTACTTAGTTAATTTAGTATTTAGGTTTTTTTTTTAAGTATCTTGCAATTTTTACGCATTGGGACAGTCGGTTTCATGACCGGGGGAGGGGGGGTATTGTCAAAACACGAAATATCAAATAATATTTTAATGTAAATATTCGACAATACGGTCCTGTCTAGTGAAAGAATTAAAATTATATAAGATTGTAAAATAATTAAGTTTGATAATGAGTTACAATACACGTGCAGGAAATACGTTCGCACTTTTAGTTAGAAGTGATTGTACCTAAGTGTGGGTCAGGAGTTTAGTTAAGTCAGTAGTAACTGGACAGTGAAAAAGATGTGTGGTTAGTTGGAAATAGAATGGAGTTGAAAGTTGGAATGGGTTGTAAATGGGTATTTAAAATAAGAAACATGTAATATAAACGAAATAAGGGATCTTGGGTTAGAGGAGAGACGGAATAAATAAAACGCAGTTTACTCTATCGACATGTTTCGAACCGAAATGCTAAGAGAGGATCTAACAAAACAGGTATCTCTGAACACTTAAACAAATGCAACCATTTTTTCCAGGGAGATGATGTCACTATATTGGCCGAAGAACCGAATTTTCCCAAAAGAGCTTTCTTGGAGGCTGCCTACATAGCGGAGGAGAGTGATAATGTGAACAAGTTGACTGACTTTGAGCCTATTAATGCTTCCTACAAAGCGCTACTACAAATTTACAACACCAAAACAAGAGGTCATTAACCTACAAAACTATTCAGTGCAGTGACAGATGAATTATTTGAACTAATTGCACCGCAGTGGCTCGCGATATGAGTGACGTGTCGTTTGGCGCGAAGTTTGAATGCCGAAGACTTTTATTTTCAATGTTTATCTTGTGTTTGTTTTTTGACTTTTTAGTTTTTAAGTTGTTGACAGGTAGGACCAGGACATTTTGGGTTCCTTATGTTATTGTTAACTTGCCTGGTTGGTCCTATATCTTGGTTTTTAATCTGTAATGCGGACATTTTGCCTCGCAATTTTTACCACCTGTAAACCTTTCTATATTTTGTGTGTTCTGTTTTATTCGGATGTTCGTACATACCATTGCTTGCTGGCTAATACACCTGTTTTGGCTCTCGACATTATATGTTATACATAATTACGGAATTCGCCATAACATCCACTCTAAAGGTAGGAATCAACTCTCAAATTTCGTAAAAACTTCATAATTTTTATTAAGTTATTAATTACTGTATTTCAAAATAGAACCTTACACTGTACATCTATGTATAACATATTTATTTATTACAGTCCTGAAGATGACCGACACCTCGGTTCGAAACATGTCGATAGAGTAAACTGCGTTTTATTTATTCCGTCTCTCCTCTAACCCAAGATCCCTTATTTCGTTCGTGACTGGAGAGAGAACTCTATACCACTGTAACATGGGTTTTTTCAATACCATCGAAACAGAATTTGGTCGAGAAGCCAGGATAGCCATGATAGACACAAGGAAGGTTTCACGTAAGCTCGCCAAGGCAAAGAATAGACGGGTGTTCCTGCTCCGTTGCAGAACGACAAACGTGTCCCCTAACTTTATACAACGAAATGTTTCCAGCTTATCTAGTAAACTGATACCTGATCGCGAGGTACTCCGTAGTGCACAAAACGTCATCAAACGGTTTAAGGACGGTATTCTCAATGTCCACATTCACATGGTCTGCACAGAAATAAAACATCTTAAAGAAGTCCTCAACAGAAATAAATTGTATCTTACCTCAATCCTACCGCATCACTTGGTACAAAGCTTCCTCGATAGTAATAATCAAGGTATCCAACCTTTGTTTTTACGAGTTAGAGGTAGCAATGAAAGAAAATTCCATAAATTAACCCAAGAAAGAAAATCCAACACACTAGGTAATGCCTCTTGGGTGCTTAACAAATCGACCACCTCCATCCCTGAAGTTGTGCTCAACACCGTCTCGCTGGGCCCCAAGTTTACAGTAACGCCCCGTTTGAAGGAGTTCCCGATGCACGTCTTTTTGGCAGAGGTTGATTACATAACCAACAGCCTAAATACGTCACAAGCTAATAAAAACGCTTTGAGAAGCCAAATCTTAAATGTTACTCACAATCTGTGTAACAAACAAGGTATTAATCGTGACAACAACCATATTATGGAACAAATCAACACCACGAAACGCTTCCTCAAACAAAATCCAGACATCGTGGTTCTCAGAGCAGATAAAGGTAACTCCACCGTGATTATGGACAAAGTCGATTATAGGTCAAAAATGACCAATCTCTTTGACGACACCAACACCTATAAGGTACTCAAAAAGGATCCCACTAACTCTATCCAATCCAAATTCAACTTCATGATTAACAAACTATTTGATGGTGGTTGGATTACCAAACCTGAAAAGAAACAATTAATTATATACAACGCAAGACCGCCCCGAGCATATGGCTTACCTAAGGCCCATAAACCAAACATCCCCTTACGACCGGTGATTAGTTGCATTGGTTCACCATCGATACCGTTGGCGAAATACATAAATTCTATACTCATAAATGTGATCCCAGCTTTCCCGTTCAACGTGAGTAACACACGAAAGGCGATGGAAACCATCACCAGCTCTACCTTGCCTGTCGACTATGTATTGGTGTCATTCGATGTGACCTCGTTGTTCACGAACGTTTCTAAAGAGGCAGTCATCGCCTCCATGACAAACAATTGGGACCTCATCAATCAACACACAACCATTCCTAAAAATGTCTTCATGGAAATGATAGAGGTAATTTTTAACAATAGTTATTTTCAATACGATGGACTTTTCTATTCACAACTTGTGGGATCTGCTATGGGCGATCCATGTAGCCCAATCTTTGCTAATTTCGTAATGCATGATCTTTTGATGAACTTCCTGGGTGCCATCGAATTTACTTTGCCCTTCCTCATGCTTTACGTAGATGACATGTTATTGGCAGTGCCATCAAATAAAATACAAACGAGCCTCGACATCTTAAATAGCTATGACCCGTTACTGAAGTTCACGTATGAACTTGAGAAGGATGGAAAGATCCCCTTTTTGGACTTGTTGGTGTGTAGAGAAGAACATGGAACGATGCACACTGACCTCTACATCAAGCCTTCCTCAACAGACAGACTATTGAACTTCAATACATCGCATCCCCTACAACAGAAAATGGGAGTGATAAACACCCTGAAATTACGAATCATTACCTGTGTGAGTCCCAAATTCCAAAATATCCGACTTATGGAACTAAAAGAACAATTAAGAAGGAACGATTATCCATTACGATTAGTTCAACGGGCCCTCTTCGGGTTGAGCAGGGTACGGACCCCAACACCAAGACCTCTAGACGATGGCTCACCCCGAGCCACCACACGTTTCCATAAACTAACCTACCATCCAAGTTTGTCCAGTAGAATCAAGGAGATTCTTAAAGATTTCATCACTAAGGATGAGATCCGCCTCGCCTTTTACTCCAACTTTAAACTGGCAAATATACTCTTTTCTAAAGTAAAAGACACAATTCCTAAAAAATATAGAAGCGGAGTTATTTATAAAATCGTGTGTGAATGTAATAAAACGTACGTTGGGCAGACAGGCCAACTCCTCTCAAAGAGATTGTCGCAACACGTTGGGGATGCTAAGAGAGGATCTAACAAAACAGGTATCTCTGAACACTTAAACAAATGCAACCATTTTTTCCAGGGAGATGATGTCACTATATTGGCCGAAGAACCGAATTTTCCCAAAAGAGCTTTCTTGGAGGCTGCCTACATAGCGGAGGAGAGTGATAATGTGAACAAGTTGACTGACTTTGAGCCTATTAATGCTTCCTACAAAGCGCTACTACAAATTTACAACACCAAAACAAGAGGTCATTAACCTACAAAACTATTCAGTGCAGTGACAGATGAATTATTTGAACTAATTGCACCGCAGTGGCTCGCGATATGAGTGACGTGTCGTTTGGCGCGAAGTTTGAATGCCGAAGACTTTTATTTTCAATGTTTATCTTGTGTTTGTTTTTTGACTTTTTAGTTTTTAAGTTGTTGACAGGTAGGACCAGGACATTTTGGGTTCCTTATGTTATTGTTAACTTGCCTGGTTGGTCCTATATCTTGGTTTTTAATCTGTAATGCGGACATTTTGCCTCGCAATTTTTACCACCTGTAAACCTTTCTATATTTTGTGTGTTCTGTTTTATTCGGATGTTCGTACATACCATTGCTTGCTGGCTAATACACCTGTTTTGGCTCTCGACATTATATGTTATACATAGTTAATTACGGAATTCGCCATAACATCCACTCTAAAGGTAGGAATCAACTCTCAAATTTCGTAAAAACTTCATAATTTTTATTAAGTTATTAATTACTGTATTTCAAAATAGAACCTTACACTGTACATCTATGTATAACATATTTATTTATTACAGTCCTGAAGATGACCGACACCTCGGTTCGAAACATGTCGATAGAGTAAACTGCGTTTTATTTATTCCGTCTCTCCTCTAACCCAAGATCCCTTATTTCGTTCGTGACTGGAGAGAGAACTCTATACCAATGTAATATAAAGTTCGATGGTCCGTAATTTAAGAAATTTTGTTGTAAGGTAAATTTATTATTTTTATATTTCTATTATTTTGTTCTTTGCTCGTTATTTAATATATAAGTTAAAACGATCTTAGATGAAATTTTATTTAAACCATCTGGGTTTACACTACCCCTCGTTGACAACATTAAGGGTTGCGACAATATACAGTGACCACAAACCTCTGATCTTCATGTTTAACAAGAAAACGGACAAGGCTTCACCGCACCAGATGCGACAAATTGATTTCATAAGCCAGTTCTCAACAGATGTTTGACACGTTCCAGGCCCAGAAAACGTAATAGCAGACATGTTGTCAAGAGTTGAGTCCGTGTCCCACCAAACCATTGACTACGAAGCATTAGCCGCAGAGCAAAAAGAAGACGAAGAACTGCAAACCATTGTGAAAAACAACAACTCATTGCTGAAAATAAAATTATGTACCTTTCCCAACGTCAGTGCACAAATCTATTGCGACACATCTACAGCAAAAATCAGGCCTTTCATAATCAAGACATTCCAAAATACCATCTTCAATGCAATACACAACTTGTGACATCCCGGCGTCAAGTCTACAACTAAACTAATCACCGATAGATTCGTCTGGCCGTCAGTTCGTAAAGATTGCAGGAAAATGGTCCAAAACTAACTCGCCTGCCAAAAATCCAAAATTCAACGCCACAACAAGCATGCACTCACGCCCTTTCTAGTTCCAGGTGAGAGATTTAGCCACATCAATATTGACTTAGTTGGACCATTTCTACCAAGTAACGGATTCATCTATTGCATAACATGCATCGATAGGTTCACTCGTTGGCCGGAAGTGATCCCGATTCAAGATATGACCGCCGAAATGGTCGCAAAAGCCGTCGTTACTGGTTGGATCTCAAGATTTGGTCTCCCACATTAATATCATAACGGATAGAGGAAGACAATTCGAATCAGGGTTATTCAACGAGTTAACCAAAATGCTAGGCATCAAGTATTTACGAACAACTTCTTATTATCCGCAAGCTAATGGTTTGATCGTACGGCTACATCGATCGCTAAAAACGTCCATAAAATTTATTTAAATTTAATATAAATTTACTTCCAACCATCTTGCTCGGGTATCGTGCAGCAATTAAAGAAGTTATCGGTTCAACTCCAGCTGAATTGGTTTATGGCACGACAATTCGATTACCTGGCGAATTTTTCGAGCATTCACAGGCAAAATCACCGAGCGAATTGGTAAACCAACTGAAGGAAACGATGAAGAATATACAGCCGACACCTGCAACTATGCAACTAAACGTCCCATATTTGTTCAAAAAGAACTGAAAAGTTGCAAGTACGTTTTCATTCGAAACGACGCTGTTTCTCCACCATTAACACCACCTTACGACGGTTCCTACCAAGTGATCGAACAAAAAAATGTTACGTTTATAGTCAAAGTAAAAGGTAAAAATCAGGAAGTTTCAGTCAACCGACTGAAAGCAGCTTTTACCGACGAAACGGGGGATAAAACCAGCGAACGCCAACCCACTGAACAACCTGTTCCTATCGTCCCACCTCTAGTAATAAAAACCAAGAAGGTATCCGTTTCAGATCCAGCCCACCAAGTAATCACATCAATAACAGGACGACACATCAAAACGCCGTCCAGGTTCATCGCGACTTCGTCACTGGAGGGGCAGTAGTGTGGCGACTACTTTTAAATTCAAAAAGTTGCCGCCTTACTGGTAGGAAACCCAACAAACACCAGATGGTAGTTAGTTCAAAAGGACAGCAGGTTTTAGTCCAACCTGATCTCTCGGTAGTTTGATCGGCATCAAGGCTTCGTTAATTTGTTATTGGTATTTAATTTTGTTACTCGTATTTAATAAGCAATTTTGTTACTGTTAATTATTGTGACCAATCCCACAAAACAGTACATTTCTCAAAAAAACCATAGGTATGGGGTCAAGATCTTCAAGTTGGGTTCTTCTTCTTCAAGTGCCATATCCGGTCTCCCGGACGTTGGCGACTTCTCTCCTATGTACATATTGCTGTGTCTCAAGCTACCAGGCCAGTGCAAATTATTGAATTTCTAACTCCTATTTAAATTTCACACAAAATTTGACCTCATTAAAACTTTACTGATAAGAAAGATCAACCAATTTCGCAATTTCTCTATATTATGAGCACACAAAGATCTTTAAGAATTGATAAATATTAAATAAAGCTGTAAAATAGATTCATGAAGGTTATTGCCACTTCAAAATTTAGTAAAAAGGGTTATTTAAGTCAAAAATGGTAAATTTGCTGTGAATTGTTATCACAGAGAACATAACCAAAAATTGTACGTTACAAAAATGGAATTTATTCCATGAATAACAAATACTGTGTCAAACCAATTATATAGAAATTTGTTAAATGATCTACTCTCTCTAATGGTCATAATTTGCTACTGAAAGTCTATAAAAAGGTAAATAGAGTTCATTTTCGCTTCAAAATTGATAACGAGCTTCATGATAAGAAAAAGGTCAAAACCACATCGAAATCTTGCCTACAAACTGCTTCTGTATTCACGAGACGTCTGGGAACCACTGAATTAATCAAGTCATCAAATATGGAAACGATCCTGTAAATATAAAAACAATTGGTTATTATAAAATTTCAAAAAGTAACAAATTTGACTCACTGATAAGAAAATTAGACCGATTTACATGAACAGCGCATCAAAATCGGACAGTCTTCCTCGAACTCTCAAAAACGTAAGATGTGTGTAGTTCCAGAGTGAACAGTTCAATTCAAAAACATCCAAATATCCAAGACTCCGAATATTTGTCATAAAGTTTGATGTTAGATCATAAAAATGGCTACCGAGTCAATGAAGACGCCTACAAACAAAATGTAATTAAATTCGAGTCGCAATAAATATCATGGAAGTAAATAACAACAAAACAACTTACCAGCATTTCAATTGATCAACTCGACGTGATCAACAATTTGATTTCATGTATCAACGCCGTGTATTCACGAAACAGGAGCAACCTTCACAACAACAATCATCAGCTGATCTGTGTAGTTCTTCGAATGTGCATTAGTGAAATGTTTAGTGCGCATGTCTTTTGATAAGACAGGATAATTCAAATTTTAAAAAGGTAATTTAAACTTTTAATTATATTTTATGTATTATGATTATTGTAACTTTTTCTACGCCAGAAGAAGATAATTTTGGACCTATTCACTTTTGATTTATTTGGTATTTAATATTGTTATTTCCTAAGATAAAAATTTATCTGAAATTGTGTACGCAAGCGATTTAATTGTTTTGATTAATATAAAACCATTTTTGATTCAAATACAATCTTTTATTTCAACGATTCAATTCAAACACAGCAAGCATTTCAATTTTTAAAAGATGATCACAACTAAAGCGAATTAGTTTATTTTCGAATATAATAACATCAACAAATTTTCAATCTACAAATATTTATTTGAATTTCAATCAGCATCCCTTAATTGAGTTAACCTGAATCCACCACACCTTGAGTGAATCTCCACGATTGAGCTAGATAAAAGGGACAAGGATCGTGAATTTCTTGAGAAATTGCACCCCTGGAAACTTCATTTTTCAATTTTATAAATTTGCTTTTATTTAAAAAAAGCTGGCGCTCAACACAAACCCGGGGTGTGCAAATTTCGATAGAGATTACACAGCAATATGTGTTGTGCGTTTGAAGTATTATCACACACATAGGGGACCTACTGCTTAACGCGGGCTCCGAACCGCGGGAAGTATATACACTTCATCTCCAGAGAGGCTGTTCCAGGCAGATAACACCTCGGTGGTTTGCCATTGCCTTCTGAGGGGAGACGGTCAGAATAAAGTTTTTACTGAGCCCGGAGTCGAACCAGGCATTCAGCTTTAGCAGCAACGCACTTAACTGCTTTAGCTGACGACCGTCTCTTTTTTTTTGTTGGGTTGCGAAACGAGTTATACGTGGAACAAAAAGCGAAAATAGGCAAAGTTCACCTACCACCCACGTAGTTTTAAAACTGACAGATGTTCTTCTTGATTCAGGAAGAATACTTATAACAGATAATTTCTAAACTAGTTTAGAATTGGCCAACATCTTACTTCATCTACAAACGCATTTGTTAGTTCCGTTTCCAACTAGCAGTTTTCCGAACATATTACATATAGCTATAGTTGGAACCGTGTACCGACAGCTGGCCCTGAGACACTTGGCCCTGCGACAACTCGCCTCGGATAACTGACCCTAGCGACAACTGGCCCTGGCGACAATTGGCCCTGACGACAATTGGCCTTGGCGGCAACTGACCCTTGCGACAACTGGCCCTAGCGATAACTGGCCTTGTGACTACTGGCCTCAGTTTGTATCAATTTGCAGAATATTATATAGCGTGAGTATCGGTAAGTAATCTACTTTGCCTCTTGATTATTAACTTGATTATTGCAAATGGTGCAGCTGTTAATCAGCGGATTCAGCCCGACGTTTTGCCTAAAAGAATAGCAGATGATATAAAAAAAGGATATAGGGTGATGATAATAATGAGAGGATTACCGGGAAGCGATAAATCGACAAAGGCGAAAGAAATAATCAGAACTGTTATTGGAACTACCAACTACGACGAACACATTTTCAGCGCAGATGACTATTTTATTTGTAAGAGAACCGGAGTGTATACCCACAACCCATCCAAACTTAGAGACGCACACGGATACGTTCAGACCAAAGTTGCAAGTAAGGCAAAAGAAGGCTTCAGTCCCATAATTGTCGACAATACCCATACCGAAATGTGGGAAATGAAGTGCTACGCTGGTTTTGCTACCAATTTTGGTTACATACTAGAGATCATTGAACCGTCTAATCCTTGGGCTTTCAACGAGAGGGAATTAGCGAAAAAAAATGTGCACACAGTTCTGAGAATAAAAATCCAAGAAATGTTGGAAAGATACCAGAGAAATATCTCTTCTAAAGAACTCCTTAGTTCTTACCATTTATCTTACACCTATTTAAAGCCTCCAGTATTACGAAAATTTCTTCCGATTTTGAGGGAAGAACCTAAACTGTCTGTTCGTATCGCCCCTCAAGAAAATATCGTGAGCAACGGTCTTTCAAATGGCGGTGAGACCCAAACACAGCATCAATTTTCTTTAGCTACTAAAGTTCATTGTAAAGGAATACCCAAAAATATTGGTAGTCCAACACGAAATGAAAACCTTCCATCAACTACACCTCTGCTTTCCTCACATGAGTTACTGAGAAATAAGGGGACGATTGAACTGAACGCAGTTCCATTCTCGTTCGATTCTGGAACAATGAGTTTTGGTAGCCCGCAAAGTAAAACCCGAGCATTAGAGAATATTGGAGTTTTCTTGCAGGAGGAGCGAAAACCGGCAATCGTATTAAAACCATTCGCGGCCGAGTCACACCTTCTACAAGAAACGTCCAATATTGATATTCCGAAACCTCTTCCTAAAAATTGGAAAACTATTGCGTTAACCGAAAATTTTCCCAATTCTTGGAAGTCATGGGAAGTTGTCAGTCCTGTCGTATCTCCAGTTTCGAGTACCTCCCCAGGAAGTTATGAATTGTTTGAAAATAGGCCGACCACAGAATCTTCGTCCAACACTCTTGGTTCCGATTTTTCAATTTTAAACAATGGATGGGATATTGCAGGCAAAGTACTAATCATGAATACTACAAGTAGGAACATCAATGAAGGCGTAAAACTCGATCAGGCCAGAAATGTTACGCATAAAATTACCCTAGATAAAAGTTCGATGACGAGTGATAACGCGGTCGTTACTGACAACGATCACGATATTCAAGAATTGATGAAGTTTTTTGTTGGCGTGCCGATCGTTTATCTAAAGGATGTGTACGAAAAATGCGGGAATAACCTGAACTGGACTGTGGACCTTCTACTTGATGATAACAGAGACATTTTACCAGTTTCTGATATAGCGATGGCGCAAGAAATTGCTTCAGATAATAATGATATGCTTCCCCTGATCGAAGCAGTTGAAGAGAATCCGATTCAAGATATAAGCGCGTCGGCAGACAATAACGAAAATTATGCGATTAATCAAGATATTCAAATATTGAAGACTTTAGTTTGCAATTTGTCTGTGGATTAGATGCTTATAAAAAGGGCGGTAACAAATTGGATTCTACCGTGGATTACATTTTAAATGATGATAATGGGTATGAGAAAAAGTCCACGTATAGCCTGATAAATGAACTGACTATGACTGGACAAGATGAACGAAGTAAACCGCCGCGCCGTTGCATGAGGGTGAAGAGTTGAAAACACATATTGAAGAGAATGTGGTGATTAATAAAGATTATTACTCGGAACACGTATTGAAGCTTAAAAATAGACCGAATGGAGTAAGTACTTCCGTCGATAGCCTTTCTCCTTCGCCGTCGGGGACCACAAATAGCGAGGAATTTGGTAAGTTTCTGACAAATTCTTTTGATTTTGCTCAACCGTTTTTTGTTTTCATTAATATTTCGTGATTTTTTACCTCTTGCTACAGATTAAAAGTGCCAACGAAAAATTGGGCTGTGAGAGGGTGGGCCGAGTTATTGGGAACACACTTCATAATCCGGAAGCGATACTTTCGCGAAGTACGAGTATTTAAATACTTTCTTTGAGTAAGTATTTAAATAACCGTACAATATTGTCAAGTTAAATCAAAATAGATAAAAACATTGCTGGTGCCTCGATTTTTTATTTTAAATGGTTAATTTTTCAAGTTTATTTGTTACTATTACAGTATTTTTTCAATAACTATTAATACTGGGAGTATTTAAATATTCAAAATATATTTAAATGCATATTATTAAAATTATTTAAAAAGTATAAAAAATTTCTAGCTCTGATTGGAAAGAAACTTTTTCGAAATTTCTTAATTTAAGTTTTGTTTCATTTTCGATCCTTACACTTTGATCATAATTCTAGCATGCTCCTACATTTCACTGTCCATCTGTGTCTCAATTAGTGAGTACAAAATAAACCCGCCCTTGAGAGTTTATTTCGAGATCAGAGCATGGAATTGTTTTATAAAACGAACGCACTGATTCTTAGCCAGCTCTGTTTTTACGAAACAAGTCACTGCGCGGCTATTTTGTCAGGGGTTACACACATTTCTTCAAAAGCACGAAAAAATATTAAAAATTCGGCGGCCTAATTTTTTCAATATTTTTAGACGGGTCTTCTTGACTGAAGTTGAGCAATTTTTGTTTTTTAATTCATAATATCGCAAATTCGATAATTTTGTTTTTAATTTAGTTTTCATCGAAAGAGGAATTTCTCAAAACGAATTTGAGGAAGAAGAACGTATGGAGTTAAATTTGGGAGCAAATCTGATCTCTCAATTATTGGAAGCAAAATTCGGTTGCTTAAATATGATACCGCAAGGCTTTTAACCGGTAATCAATATACCGACCTATTTGGCCAAGCAATTACACGCTTTTTACGTGGAATCCATTTTTGTACAAATGGAAAACCAAACGCAAGTTTTGGAGATGTTGGTCAAAGAGGACGAAGAGTTTGCTAAGAAATTGCCAAAAGAGGAAGAAACCGTAGTTCAAGAAGGTGAGCCTTTAAGTTTGAACACCATAATGAAGGATCAGTTGGCATCACGTTAACAACAGCGAGACATTGAAGAGTGGGTTCAGCAAAATAGTCGTGACGATTTGGCTAGTAAGTTAACTCTGCATAACTTAACTTCTACCTTTCCGTCCGTTACGAAACCGCTTATCATGGAGATATTGATGCCTTACAATTATTCTTATGAGGATACCGTCGAAGCTTTGAGGGCGTCGATTGATAGCCACGAAGAGTCGAATCCACCTGCACCAATTCCACAAGAAATTGTAAAGAGCATGCAAGTGGCTCAACAAGAATTGGACAAGGTAGGTGTCGTTCATAATTGGAAGGTTGGGAATTGGGTCTTCATTTTTCATGCTTTTTAGGAATGCCAAGAGGATAATTATAATAAAACAGCGGAGGAGTACCGCCAAGAGGCGCAAATGCATTTGGCAAAGCACCATGAGACTATGTTGACTGCACAACAGGCCTTGTTACACCACGTTCTGCATCCACGACACCTTTCCAACAGGTAATAAAAGGTTGGCTAGCTCAAAGTCGCGAAGGGGTGGGTTGGTGGAAGGAATGAAAGGGTCGTGTGACGGCACGTCGCAAAGCGTGTGTTTCCTATCGACGACCGGGCAATCCTCGATCGCGATTCTAAAAATTGTCAAAATCGGTGTGAATAATTTACACGGGGGGGGAGTTAAGTCAAAATCGGTGGGGTTAATATACACGCGGGAGTTTAAATGGGCGCCACGCATACGAAGAAATGAATCTCTTTGAAGGGGACTGGTTATCACACCTTCCAAGCTGGTACGCGACAACTTGATGATCTTACAGCGAACTCTCACTCCGGAAAAACCTCGCTCAATGACCTTACCTTTACAGGAGGCGAACTTTCCGTTGGTGAAAATAGCTAAATAAACATTAACACAACAATAATAATAACACACAAAGTTGGGAAATAATAAAAATGTATTAAATAAAATAATATCAGGGGGGAGTTGACAAAGTTTACACAAGATACTATCAAATTTACATGTCTTGTATAAAAATAAATATGTACAGTTGACGGAACCTTTCCGTGTGGTTTCCGTTGCGAAACTAATATTCGTAAAACAATTACTCTTACAAAAATACACAAGGTTAATTTGCATGAAAGGGGGGCGTATTGAATACAGCACTCCACCAAAATAAATAGTTACTTAAGCGTAACTTGATAATATTCAAAACTATGATTCATAAAATTGATCATGGAACTTAATCAATGCAATTGATCACCAAAATTCCCAACAACGGGACAAACAAACTTTAGCTACAATACTAAACTTGAAACGTTACGTTAAATTGTTTGGTTACATTCTGAACGCTCGAATGGCGTGGTAAAAGTTACGTTAATAATAGGTAATAATATTAAGTTAAATAAAAGGTATACAAAATGGTTGCGATATCGTCTTCCAGGGTTGAACTGAACGTTCATAAACACAACTAATGGTCAATAGGACCAATTAACATCACAATCTTAAAAATATAAAAAGGTTTCTTACTTAATTTGGGTGGTTGATGTTCGACCTCTAGGTAAAGTCGATGACGGGTCCCTCAGGAGTGAGATTTCGTCTTCAGAACGTAGAATGAAGCTGAATGTGATGTCTCAAACCATATCAGAAGGGCAGCGTAATAACCAGCTTCCCAAAAACTCTTCAAATCGGAAGGTGGTGAAATAACAGGGTGGTTCACGCACTGTATTTCACGATAAAATAGGGGTCTCCGTACGAAATAATTCACTATGTTAGTTATTCGCGAAGTGACAAATAATTCAAGCCGGCACTGTCTAAGTAAGAAATGTTAATGTGGTGTCCGATAAAAAAGACGATTGGAATGCACACATGGGTTGGAAGTGCAACACCTGTTTTGTACCATTCGATAAAAGCAATGCTACGTACTTGCCTTATGAGCGGCAAGCAATAACTCGACGTGATTAACGTGATAAACAGATGGTATAAAAAGTCCGATAATTGATTCAATGTTTAGTAACAATAGACGATATTAATTGTTCGATCACTTATTAAATATTAGCAACAATTGACGATATTAATGTTCGATAAAATATTGAAGGTTTAGCAACAATTGACGATATTCTGGTTCGATAAAATATTGAAGGTTTAGCAACAATTGACGATATTCTGGTTCGATAAAATATTAATTGTTTAATGACAATAGACGATATTAATGTTCGATAGTATTAATTGTTTAATAACAATAGACGATATTAAAGTTCGATAGTATTAATTGTTTAATAACAATAGACGATATTAAAGTTCGATAGTATTAATTGTTTAATAACAATAGACGATATTAAAGTTCGATAGTACCTGCAGTTGACACACACTAATTTTTAGCACAAATGACTTGTATTTATTTAAAGACCTCTAATAAATGTGAGACCTCGATAGTTAATTCCGCTTTTGGAAGCGCTAAGATACGAAAAAGGTAGTATCAGATTCCAAGTGAATCTCTTCGAATATGCAATTTGCAGCTCAATTTATGCATTCTCCCTACTCTGATCTGGGATTTTTCCCACTTACTGATTGATTTGGATCCTTGTAATTGGGTCCTATAAATTTAGAAAGAAGGGCGACGTGATTTAATTGGACAATACCTAGAGTGTGAGAGCACACTTTCTTCTTTCTCCATGCAAAGTGTATCGAGAAGTTTTGCAGGACACGTGCGAGCAAAACAATTTTTTGCTCGTCTGGTCGGACGAAAGGGTCTAACTTTTGCACTTTTTGTTGGTTTTTATCGAAGTTTTAAAATTGCGAAATCGCTATGCTTTCCATGTTAAAAATTAACACATGAGTTTGCAAGTCGATGCCTGTCTAAGATAACGATGTCGAATGCATTCGTTCCCATGGTCTTACCATCGCACGTGCCCGTTTTTTGTATCGACGGCCGACGTGGATTTATGGATCGCATAAAAGTTTCTCTCAGTCGTTTGAAAGATTATAGTAAAGTATAGGTATGAGTTGACGTTTAGTTTGCAACGTTAATGAATAGAGAATTTATTGTTGATGAGGTGAATTATGGATTAATGCTACGTCAACATTATTAACACTTCCTCATCTACCGTATGGTTTATTGTACGTGTATTAAAATATTTGATGATACTTTCCTAACTATACAATTCTTAAGATTATTGTGCATTTGCAAAACGTAAATTTATTAGTTGAGCGAATGTTTCAATCTTTTATTTTCACAACCCGACCTAAAAATGTTTTCTCAAAGAGTAATTTTCAACGGATCGATTCGAAATTTAAAATATAAGTTTAATAGATCATAAACGCAAAATCTAAGGGTGCGCCCGATGCGCGGAATAAGGTGACACTCCCCTTACGTCAAGAGTTGTTATCCCTAACTACTCTTCAACTGGGACGCGCGCAACCTCAACCGAAACAAAAACTGTCCTGCGATAAACCATCAACACTTGTAGTGTTGAAACAACTACTCAGCTAGTGACTAGACTATACGTATATGCCGGGAAAGAGAGAGAAGGTTCACCTAACCCTAGGCTTAATCAACCCGTGAGTCGTAGTGACTCCTACATGAGAGGGCGGTTCGCGAAATCACGCGATCATTCGCTGGCCGTGGGACCCACAAATGTCTGTGAAGACACCGGACTCTAGATCAAGGTAGACCTGAGCTAAGGTAACACTTCCTTGGCGTACTCATATTTACAAAGCCTTCTCTAAAATGGTTCAGTCGATGGGGACTGTCTGCCTTTTTCAATACGTTGAAAAAACAGAGTAAAAAAAGACGTGTGCTTGGCTGGATCATATTTACAAAAGCCGTTTGATGCACTTCAGTAGATGGGGACTGTCTGTTTTATCAGTTATCGTTGGTGAAACAGAGAAAAAAACTTGCGCTTAGCTTGATCAAATTTACAAAGCCGTTTGAGAGATCACTAACCTTCCTCATGACTTCGATCCGGACGAGATGATCGGAAGAGAGAGAAGAGGTAATGATGGGGGGGCGAGAAAAAAATTTGAGATGGGGTGACAACCTATGAGGGACAGTCGAGGGAACAAATCCTCGATTCGTCCGGCTTGATCACGGATGTACACGAAAAAAAAATGTGGGGCATAATCGACAATCCAGATCGGGATGGGGTAATAAACTACAAGGGCAGTCGAGGGAACTTGTCCTCGATCCGTCCGTGTTGGACATTGATGTATACAAAAAAAGAAAGGAAACATGGGGCCTAGCCATGAATCGGGTTTCCACTGAATAACAAAAATATTCGTGGGGCATAGTTGACGGTACGGGTCGGGATGGTTTGCT
Source organism: Podabrus alpinus (assembly GCA_932274525.1). Classification (NCBI taxonomy): domain Eukaryota; kingdom Metazoa; phylum Arthropoda; class Insecta; order Coleoptera; family Cantharidae; genus Podabrus; species Podabrus alpinus. The sequence goes on from OW026455.1 coordinate 22,811,360, forward strand.
TCCATCAGTGTAGTCGAAGGGAACGTCCTTGAACCACACTGACGTAAACGGGAGCTTTCATTGAATACAAAAAAAAATCGTGGGGCCTAACCGTGGACCTACACAATCTATCGCCACAAAAAAAATGAAGCTAGCACAACTAAGGTTGACTCTACCAACGCTAGTGGTGAGTTTTGATGTGCAAAAAAAACATCGTCATTTATTGAGAAGTCCTGCGGTGATCGGCACCGGAGTAAACTTCACTCTAAATGTTGTCTTACACAGGTAGTGTTAGTGCAAGACGGGGACGTTGTACCAGTGGAACGTATCCACTAGGGTACAAGGCCACAAAAGATAATACATGTAACAAAAAAAAAGGGGGGGGTTAGAAGTTGAACGACGGCTGGATCATATTTACAAAGCCGGTTCTATCTAATTCGGTAGGCGGGGGGGGTTGATTAATTTAAACGGGACTAAAGTGATCGTTATACACGAAAAAAAATTTAACAACAAAAAAAAGATATACGAAAACTGACTGAAATTCGAAATGGTGACAACCGTTCGGGTTGCACCTAAATGTTTGCTCAAAAATATATGAAGTGACTCTACTGTATAAAACTGACGAATGTGAGAAATAATTTTTCTCCAAAAGGTCAAAACGTAACTATGAAATTAACGCATGACTAATGATAACATTGGGTAATCAATTCAATGTAATCCTAGTCTCTACTTGATTCAACTGAGCGATTGATTGGGTGATTAGGCCAATGGCTCGCTAAGCGTACCCTCTAAATCCATAAACAATAATTTCTGAAATGGTTGACTGAAAATTCAAAAAAAAATTCGAGATTACAAAATGACATGCCGGAAAATTCAAAAAAACAAACTCGAGATTACAAAAATGACTTGCGAGATAAACAATGAAGCAAAAGAAAAATGACCCGTTTATACTTTGGGGGCACGTAGTTTTATGTCGTACGATAAGGACATAACAAATATCTCCCTTAACCTTACTGACTTAAAACTAGCTTAAAAATACCCAAACTTTACGCTAACTAAACCGATACCTAAAATTAACTAAACCGGAACCTAGGCTGAACTTAATCCTACCTAAACCGAAATCTAAACTAATCCTTACATACTAAAAGCGCGAGAGAAAAAAAAAGTTACACAGAAAAAAAAATTCCACGTCCCAAGTCTTAAACAATCTGAAGCCGTTGTGACCGTTGCAAGAGAGGGCGGTTCGCGAAGTCACGGGATCGTTCGCTTGCCGTGAGACCCACAATCACAAACAGAAACGCTGAACTCTAGCTTGGGTTGGACCCGAAAACGTGGTAAAAGTTGGGAGGCGTCAAATTATATGCCTCTGGGATGAACGGATCAAATTTACAAGTTCACCCCTAATGGGTTTGTTCTTCCTTAGACCGGCAGGTGTTATGACCGTGTAGCATAGTTGTAGTCAATCTATTATTCCCTAACAAAAGGTAAATTTCCCAGAGTGTTGCTTCGAGTTATAACCCCTTACTTCTGTACGAAATTCCCTTACTAAGAAGGTTCCTTTGGGGCAGATTTTCATCCGCCAAAAAAAATGGGACGATAATTCACCGGGGAATGGACTAAGCCCACGAAATTACTTTATAACCCTGGGGTTTGGATCGTCGTCCATATGTGGATCGACGTCCAAAAAAAATGTTTATCTAGCAGTGGAACCATGTCCAGCATGATAATTCGATAGCTCGATGAGAAGTGGGTCACTCTAAACAACTATTAACTATGACAACCTTACTACAAAAAATAAAATTCGGTAAAATTTTCTAAAGGGTATGTTACAAAAAACTTCCCCTAAAGGGTGTGTTGCGACAAATGATTTGTCCGAAATTGGACACAAGTCCAAACAATACAACACGGCATGAGGCAATGTCTAATGCAATTGCATTCTCAGCCCTGATCTTAATTTCTAATCTCAAAAACGAAAACGAAAAAGCTAAAAAAAATCTATTTTAAACGGTACTCGATACCAGGAAAGAACGGTGAGGGATGGTGGGGGCAAGTTAACGTCGTGCGATTGACAATAAGACATGATCAGTGTGTATGAAGCGACAGTGACACATTGACCTCAACCCGAAATGATAACTAGATGTTACCCTACCACTAACTTAAAGAAAAATGTCACAATGGACTGGGATTCAAAACTCTTTGATTGATTTGATTCACCAAAGAAAACTTTACGTTAAACTTTAAATTCAAAAAAAACTCAAAAATAAACTTTAACTGACGTCAAACTTCAAAAAAAACTTTAAAAAACTTTAACTTAAATTCAAAAAAAACTTTCAACTGAATTTGAAAACTTTCAATCTAATTTGAAAAACTATTAATCAAGTTTGAAAAACTTTTGATTAAATTCAAAACAACATTCCATTAATTTCAAAAAAAATTCCCCTCAATTCGAAAAAACTTTTCGTTAAACTGAAAAAAACTTGGCTCCAAAGGCCGATATTAAATTCAAAAAACTTTAATTCATATGGCAACACGAAATTCAAAAATGTTTACCTTAAAAAAACTTGAAGTTAACAATAACTCAAACTGCTCTAGATCAAACTCAAAATTCGGAAATACGTCTGCAAATGAAATTCAAAAAAAAACTTTTACTATTCCACTAAATGTGTGCATAAAATCTCAAAACTACACCCACAAAACTAACTTCGAAGATTGAACCTTGAAACTAAATTCAAAAAAAAATTTTAGAAAAACTTTACGTTAAATGTCCATACAAAATTCAAAATATTTAAAAAAATAAATGCGTAACCTAATGAAGTGCGTAAATGCGTAAGTGCGTGACCCGTAGTCAAGCGTAAGAATGCGTACGAAACGCTTTGTGTCTTGTTCGAGACAAATGAAAACAAAACAAAAAAAAATGCGTAATAAGTGTACGGTGTTACTAGCAGAAAATACGTATGGAAACGAGTGCGTAAATAACATGCGTACTTAAATATACTTGATCTAGATGTGAACATGTGTGCTAGGCACAACAAAAAAAAACTTTCTATCGCTATTTGCTAAAGATGGAAAAAACAAGGTTCGCTATAAACGGTACGCAGTGACAATGCGTAACGGTGCGTAGAAGACGCAGATCAAAATCTTTTATCGTTAATTGCTGAAGGCTAATAAAAATTTGTTACTAAAATTTCCGATGTGAGGGAGGGTTGCATTGCTAAGGGATGGTGCGTTAGGGTGGTTTTCGTTCTACAGAAAGGGTTGCGAAATACAGGGTAGACTTTCAACGACCGATATGGACGGTAAGGGTTCACACAAAAAAGGTGAAACGAGAAAAAAAACTTTAAACTAAGTTGAGTGACAAGTAAGAGTTTTCAACGAAATTTAAGGGTTGCGGTATCATCGCCACGTTAGGGCGGTAAGGGTGTTCGCAGTTTTACGTCATGCACGGGACAAAAAGGGTTGTACACGCCAAAACGGCATTATAAACCGGTAAAAAAAATGTAAGTTGTTTCGGTCTACAGTCAGCGGTGGTCCGCACCGGACCTGACCTCCTCGATTCAACCTAACAAACACGCAATAAAAACAAAGCGAAATGTTATGGCGACATTTCCTTAAAAGTACAAAAAGCTAGGTAAAATGTTATGATGACATTTTCTAATACAACGAGAAAAAAAATTTAACAATAATGACTAAGGACTAAATACATTCGCAACGACACACACGCACTAAAAAAAATTCATTCATACATTCACACGAAAAACAAACACACACAAAAATCTTAATATTAAAATCGGGGCTTTAGTTTCTCTTAATTGGAGCATTATGCCCTGCAACGATTTTTTTCTTGGTCCTACTCTGTCTGGGGTTACAATGGGGACAAGTTTTTGTGGTCTCATCTTTTCTCCCACAACGATAGCAATATATACGTTTCTGCGGAACGGTACAACGCAACGCTAAATGTCCTGTGCCACCACAATTCCAACACAAAAGGGTGTTATTATTTGTCTTATTATGAATACGGCTCTTACACCCGAATTCACCATTACTTTGCTCGTCATTACGCGGTCCGCTAAAATTTTCGGACTCGTTCCGGGATAAATTTTCAATTTCTCTTACTGACATATTTTCTTTTGTCAGTATAGAGACGTTTTCGACCTGACCTGAAATTCGTAAGTGAAACTTCACGATCGGGGTTGATATTTCGAAATTTCTATTCGAATTCGCCGCTTCGACGGTACCGCGATCAACAGGGGGTTCTTTTGTAATTTCCTCCACGGTATTGGACCTAAAATCTCTCTCCGTCCGGGAGTCTGCTAATAGTAAGCCATAAGTTGACCTAAATTCCTCCAATTGATCTAAAATCCTAAGTTTGGAGTCTTTATCTTTTATTAATACGGGTTTTGATTTAAATAATCGATTAAAATAATGCGTTAGTTTCGTCTCTATGTTCATTTCTAGATTGGGTTTCTGATCACGCGAAACTTCTAAGCGACCAAGTAACTTTTTAATAATTAACACGCCTTCTTTTAAAGCTGCTAAATCTTCCGCAAAGGAAAACGGATACCATAATAAAATGTATTTTTCACCCTGTTCCTCTTTCATAAGGGCTGATACTAATTCATCGCGTAATTCTCTTAATGAACCGTGAAAAGGTAAACCTCTAATTTTTAATTCGTATTGGACCTCGTCCTTACGCAATTTGTCCGGTACAATCCTGAATGCCATTATTAATCGAAATGAATAAATTTAATTAAATACAAAAAAGGATTCGCGGAACACGACTCTACTTTGTTCTCTGAACAACTAATGGTAAACGGAAATACAATATTTGATCTTAAAATCACGATAAATTTTACTTTTAATTCTAAATAGGGGGGCGTCATGGAATCTCGTTAGTCCATTCATGCGCGTCGGTATTACTTTTAAAATTGAAATCTTAATTCAAAACTTCGTGATTTACAATATTTGACGTAATGTGCCAAAAGGGCTTTGTCGATAGCCACTTAGTTGGGCGCAAATTATTTTTTTAACCTACAAAAATTAATTTGGAATTTACTTGATTTACAAACAAAAAAAATTCGATACCATAACATGCCAAAAGGGCTTTATCGATAGCCGGGGGTTTCTCGATAGCCCCACGTTGGCCGCGCCAAATTATTATCCTGTTACACCACGTTCTGCATCCACGACACCTTTCCAACAGGTAATAAAAGGTTGGCTAGCTCAAAGTCGCGAAGGGGTGGGTTGGTGGAAGGAATGAAAGGGTCGTGTGACGGCACGTCGCAAAGCGTGTGTTTCCTATCGACGACCGGGCAATCCTCGATCGCGATTCTAAAAATTGTCAAAATCGGTGTGAATAATTTACACGGGGGGGGAGTTAAGTCAAAATCGGTGGGGTTAATATACACGCGGGAGTTTAAATGGGCGCCACGCATACGAAGAAATGAATCTCTTTGAAGGGGACTGGTTATCACACCTTCCAAGCTGGTACGCGACAACTTGATGATCTTACAGCGAACTCTCACTCCGGAAAAACCTCGCTCAATGACCTTACCTTTACAGGAGGCGAACTTTCCGTTGGTGAAAATAGCTAAATAAACATTAACACAACAATAATAATAACACACAAAGTTGGGAAATAATAAAAATGTATTAAATAAAATAATATCAGGGGGGAGTTGACAAAGTTTACACAAGATACTATCAAATTTACATGTCTTGTATAAAAATAAATATGTACAGTTGACGGAACCTTTCCGTGTGGTTTCCGTTGCGAAACTAATATTCGTAAAACAATTACTCTTACAAAAATACACAAGGTTAATTTGCATGAAAGGGGGGCGTATTGAATACAGCACTCCACCAAAATAAATAGTTACTTAAGCGTAACTTGATAATATTCAAAACTATGATTCATAAAATTGATCATGGAACTTAATCAATGCAATTGATCACCAAAATTCCCAACAACGGGACAAACAAACTTTAGCTACAATACTAAACTTGAAACGTTACGTTAAATTGTTTGGTTACATTCTGAACGCTCGAATGGCGTGGTAAAAGTTACGTTAATAATAGGTAATAATATTAAGTTAAATAAAAGGTATACAAAATGGTTGCGATATCGTCTTCCAGGGTTGAACTGAACGTTCATAAACACAACTAATGGTCAATAGGACCAATTAACATCACAATCTTAAAAATATAAAAAGGTTTCTTACTTAATTTGGGTGGTTGATGTTCGACCTCTAGGTAAAGTCGATGACGGGTCCCTCAGGAGTGAGATTTCGTCTTCAGAACGTAGAATGAAGCTGAATGTGATGTCTCAAACCATATCAGAAGGGCAGCGTAATAACCAGCTTCCCAAAAACTCTTCAAATCGGAAGGTGGTGAAATAACAGGGTGGTTCACGCACTGTATTTCACGATAAAATAGGGGTCTCCGTACGAAATAATTCACTATGTTAGTTATTCGCGAAGTGACAAATAATTCAAGCCGGCACTGTCTAAGTAAGAAATGTTAATGTGGTGTCCGATAAAAAAGACGATTGGAATGCACACATGGGTTGGAAGTGCAACACCTGTTTTGTACCATTCGATAAAAGCAATGCTACGTACTTGCCTTATGAGCGGCAAGCAATAACTCGACGTGATTAACGTGATAAACAGATGGTATAAAAAGTCCGATAATTGATTCAATGTTTAGTAACAATAGACGATATTAATTGTTCGATCACTTATTAAATATTAGCAACAATTGACGATATTAATGTTCGATAAAATATTGAAGGTTTAGCAACAATTGACGATATTCTGGTTCGATAAAATATTGAAGGTTTAGCAACAATTGACGATATTCTGGTTCGATAAAATATTAATTGTTTAATGACAATAGACGATATTAATGTTCGATAGTATTAATTGTTTAATAACAATAGACGATATTAAAGTTCGATAGTATTAATTGTTTAATAACAATAGACGATATTAAAGTTCGATAGTATTAATTGTTTAATAACAATAGACGATATTAAAGTTCGATAGTACCTGCAGTTGACACACACTAATTTTTAGCACAAATGACTTGTATTTATTTAAAGACCTCTAATAAATGTGAGACCTCGATAGTTAATTCCGCTTTTGGAAGCGCTAAGATACGAAAAAGGTAGTATCAGATTCCAAGTGAATCTCTTCGAATATGCAATTTGCAGCTCAATTTATGCATTCTCCCTACTCTGATCTGGGATTTTTCCCACTTACTGATTGATTTGGATCCTTGTAATTGGGTCCTATAAATTTAGAAAGAAGGGCGACGTGATTTAATTGGACAATACCTAGAGTGTGAGAGCACACTTTCTTCTTTCTCCATGCAAAGTGTATCGAGAAGTTTTGCAGGACACGTGCGAGCAAAACAATTTTTTGCTCGTCTGGTCGGACGAAAGGGTCTAACTTTTGCACTTTTTGTTGGTTTTTATCGAAGTTTTAAAATTGCGAAATCGCTATGCTTTCCATGTTAAAAATTAACACATGAGTTTGCAAGTCGATGCCTGTCTAAGATAACGATGTCGAATGCATTCGTTCCCATGGTCTTACCATCGCACGTGCCCGTTTTTTGTATCGACGGCCGACGTGGATTTATGGATCGCATAAAAGTTTCTCTCAGTCGTTTGAAAGATTATAGTAAAGTATAGGTATGAGTTGACGTTTAGTTTGCAACGTTAATGAATAGAGAATTTATTGTTGATGAGGTGAATTATGGATTAATGCTACGTCAACATTATTAACACTTCCTCATCTACCGTATGGTTTATTGTACGTGTATTAAAATATTTGATGATACTTTCCTAACTATACAATTCTTAAGATTATTGTGCATTTGCAAAACGTAAATTTATTAGTTGAGCGAATGTTTCAATCTTTTATTTTCACAACCCGACCTAAAAATGTTTTCTCAAAGAGTAATTTTCAACGGATCGATTCGAAATTTAAAATATAAGTTTAATAGATCATAAACGCAAAATCTAAGGGTGCGCCCGATGCGCGGAATAAGGTGACAGCCTGTCAACGTAAACAATTTCAAGTCGCACAATGTTATTCAGATTTGGCTAAGTCACATACCAAGCTGTATGAAAAAGCTAATGGTATGGCAGCCGCTGCCTTTATTGAGCAAAATGCTAGCAGGCTTAACCCGGAATGGGACGCTTCGCCGTCGCCGTTTCGCCGTCGCCGTTTCGCCGTCGCCGTTTCGCCGTCGCCGTTTCGCCGTCGCCGTTTCGCCGTCGCCCATTTCGCCGTCGTTAATTAAAAAATATAAATCAAAAGTTACAATTGAAGTTTTATTAAATTATTTTGATTATTTATAAAAGATTATTTTTTGTTTTTACGCGATTTTTTGGGGGTGAAACGTAATAGTTTACTGCCCCATACCGCAACTATACTTTTTAATGCTATTTCGAGGTTCTCTCACATTCCGGTTGCATTTATCCCGGTTTTCTTGATTTGTCGCGCTTCAAGTATGTTTAGCCTAGTAAACATACTTGTTTACTATTTGACGATGGATTACCCTCCTTTTCGAATGCACACCCCTAAAATTGGAAGGCAAAAAAAATTTAATTTTTTCACTTTTTTGGCAATACACGAGTTATTTTCCATTTTTTTGATTATATTTATTACTAATATCTACTAATCACACCCCCATCTATCCGAATTTCAAAGAAAAATTCAAATCGGAGAGAAAAAATTTCACTCCATTTGAAATTGTTTGGATTATCGCAACATTTTAAGTTGGTAATAAATTTTTACTATATAAATGAAACAGCCTCATATTGTGAGTGGGTTTGAAATCCCAAAAAAAATTCCCATAGGTTAGGTTACATTTTGTTCTTCTTCTAAAACTATTAATCTATATTATAAAATTTTATAATAAAATTTTAATTGTAACTTTTGATTTATATTTTTTAATTAACGACGGCGAAATGGGCGACGGCGAAACGGCGACGGCGACGGCGAAACGTCTTAGACCGGCTTAACCAGCTTAATGTATTGGATTTGCACAACCTTTATGTGAAGGAGGCACTGCAAGCTTTGGATTTATTTATTGATGTCAATGTAAATACGTTGAGAGAGTCTAACAGGACCTCCCAGGAACTGTCCATAATAACTGGGCGCGGAAAGAATAGTGCTGATGGGAGGTCAAAACTCAGGCCTGCTGTGCAGTCACGATTAAGAAAGCGTAATATATTGTAAGTATTTTTAAACTTGATTCTTTTCCAATCTAAAATATATTTTTTAATTTTAATCTAATATACAGTAGAACCTCGACTATCCGGGCCAGCCGGGACCAAGCCTTCGCCGAATAATCGAAAACGCGGATAATCCAAAGACCTCATTTTTATTTTTTTAATAATTTATTCAGACAAATACATGTGTAAACATTACGTTTACGCTTTTCATTAGCACCGCTACGCTGCATTTTGTGCGTCTGTTTACGTCTAACTAACGAGTCGGTCGGCAATTGGCGAAAATAATAAGTAAACACATAAACGGGGGATTTCCCGAGCCGAACTTGGGTATTCCCCGAGACGAACGCCTGCACGGTGCATTCAGCATTCATGCTCCAACCTCTGCCGTCAGCCACGGATAATCCGCGCACTGATGAAATTTTAAAATGCCGCACGGAAAATCCGCCGCCCGGATAATGCGCACACGGATAATCGGGGTTCTATTGTACCTATAAAATGTATACATTTTTAATTTTTAAAATTAATATAGGTATGTATATCAAATTAAAATTAATAAGTTAATTAAGCAATAAAAATTTAAGTCACCTAAAAAATTTAACAATGCCAAAATTTTACTTCTTAGTGACAGATGGCATTACAGTTTTTGTTTGAAAGTATGTAGTTGCCCTATATTATTCTTCCGCTTTAGGTTCAATGCTTATAGTTTCAATCCTGGCATGATAAGAATCAAAATTAATACGTCCTCAGTGCTTACAAGTGATTTATAAGAGACGTCCAATTCGAAAAGCGTTGGAGGGTTCAAGAAAAAAGTTGAATTTCTCCCGTTGACCAATCTATTTTCCAAATTACATATCTATTAATTTAAATTTGGAAAACATATTTATTATATTTTTATACCCATCAAAATTGCAGCTGATTTTGAAGTACAATTGAAATTAATTACAGTAATTTCTAATTTCTACCTCTATTAATTGTGCGATTTTTTCATTACTTTATACTTTTATACACTTATACTAAAAGTGTATCCATTTACATTTTTTAATAAAATATTACATACAGGGCAAACTTGCTACCTATGCAAAGTTGGGGTATTTTTTAATCAATTGTGCAGTATTAATTTTAAGTTGTTCTTTTACATAAGTAAAAAATTTTATAGTTAGAAACCTTTAATAATTTCATGTTAATTTTAAATTTTAAGAATTTGAGTTTGTTGATGTGAAATAAATATGTATTTAAAATGTTCAAACATTTTTATTCAACCTTATAGTCCAGCCAAAATTGGCGTGAGCTTGCAAATTATCCAGGCAAGCTGAAATTTGGCAGATATGGATATTGGAGTGACCTAATGGATACACTAAAGTTCCATACTGGCATCTCCCCCAATTGGGGGTTCTAGCATCCCTAATACGATTTTTGCCTATAGCTCGCTTATTTTGACATTACAAAAAATTATCATCAGACCAAAATTAAAGGCCCTGAAATTTTCTAGTAAGATATTGTTACCTGCTCCATTCCAAAACTTGATGGTTAATGAGGATTCTCCAATTAAGGAGTACTACCCAGACGATTTCAAAACTGACCTCAATGGTAAAAAGCAAGAGTGGGAGGCCGTTGTACTTATTCCATTTATTGAAGAAGATGTACTTCTGAAAGCAATGATGGCCGTCGAAAATCAATTGACTTTAGAAGAAAAGTCGCGAATCGTCATGGTCCAATGTTGGTGTATAAATATTCTTTAGAAGATTTTTGACCGTACGAGGCGACCAAATATTTTCCAAAAATTTCTAATTCGCATGCTTTGTGTGAACGGGTAACCATTGAAGCCCACTGCATATAGCTGCTGCTAATGGAAGACAAAATATTGCAGAGTTTCTTTTAGAAGAAGCAGGTTCTTATGTTGATGAGCTAGATAATAAACATACTGCACCACTACATCTTGCTGCCCAAAATGGTCACACGAATATTGTCGCAGTGCTGTTGAGAATTCGGGCTAACAATGTTGTCCAAAATATTATGTGTGGTCTTTCACCTTTACACCATGCAATAAGGAATAATCACGTTGATGTTGTCAAGATTCTACTGGAAAAATAATGAAAACACTGATTCTAATAAAACTGAAGGTGGTTATACTCCCTTACACGGAGCTGCAGAGTTTGGTCATCTGAAGGTAGTTCAACTATTAGTTCAAAATAATGCAAATATTAATGCCGTTATAACTAACAAATATTCTACAGCGTTACATGTAGCAGTGTTTAACGGCCATTTGGAAGTTGTGAAAGCTTTAATTCAAAACGGAGCTAACATTAACTCTAGACTTGCAGATGGTATTACCCCATTACATTGTGCAATACAAAATGATCATGAGGAGATAGTTTCTTTCCTATTAGAAAATGGAGCAGATATTGATGCTGTTGACAAAACTTATAACAACACACCTTTACACTTTGCGGCAAGATATGGGTACCTAGAAATTCTTAAGACGCTGCTGAAAAAAACTTCTAACTTCTCGAACTGGAACATTTCGAAAACTCGATCTCGAACATGTCGACATTGAGGCGAAAACTATTGATAATAGCACACCATTATACTACGCAGCACTGTATGGTCATAAGGAAGTTGCTGGAATTTTATAAGTTGAAATCCAAAAGTGAACGCCAAAACCGTTCTTAATGAAACACCACTATACGCAGCTGTTAAGGAAACCTACAAAGATGTTGCCGATCTCCTACTACAATATCAAGCTGATGTTAATTCCCAAGACACTAAAGGTATCGCCCCATTACATTTAGCTGCCACCAACGGTAACTACGATATTATTGAACTTCTGATAAACAATAAAGCTGAAGTCAATATCAAAGCAGATAATCACAAGACACCACTATATGCAGCTGCTATACATGGTCATAAGAATACTGTTGGTTTGCTAATACAAAAGGAAGCTGATATCAATGCTAGAGATAACCAAGGTTTTACACCGTTACATTTTGCTGTTGGAAATGGCCACAAGGATGTTGTTAACCTTTTAATAGAAAAAGGTGCTGAACCCGACGTACGAGATATTCAGGATATTACACCATTATATGCAGCCATCGAAATAGGCCATAAAGAAATTGTTGAGATTTTGGCACTAAATGGCGCCGATGTAAGTGGCAAAAGTGCCCACGGGTATCTTTTGATTTATGCTATTCTACATAACAACAAGGCAATGGTTGAGGTTCTTATAGCAAATGGAGCTGATGTTAAAGCAGAAGGTAATGATGCTTTATCATTAGCAGTTATTCATGGATACACAGATATTGTAGATATTTTGATTAAATATAAAGAAAGTGTTAAATTGAAAGCTACTGTAAATGATACCACACCTTTACATATGGCTTCCATTGTAGGTAATAAAAAAATGGTGAACGCTCTATTGAGGAAAAAAGCAGATGTTGACCCGTTGGGTATTAATAATGTAACAACATTGTGTGTAGCAGCGGAAAAGGGTTATGATGAAGTGGTTGAAATTTTACTAGAACATGGAGCTAACGTTGATGCTAAATGTAACGACGATCTTACGCCATTGCATTTGGCAGCTGTAGGTGGTCATAGTAAAGTTGTAAAAGTTTTACTAAATCATAAAGCAAATATTAATGCTGTAGATAATAGGAATAGAACACCTGTGCAATTATTATCTTACATGTATTTGTGAACTGTTTATTTGGGCGTTAAATTTTCATGTTACAGTTGCCTTTCGGCTTTTTACAATTTATTGTTGAGTGTGCGGTACAGTTTAATGTTGTAAACTGTTATTTTTTGACTATCCTTAATTTATGAGCAAAGTTTATATTTTATTGACACTGTCGCCTTCTGAATGGTCTGCCACATTTGTTTCCCCGCTTTATGATATTACATCAAACGATTTACATCTTAGTTGTTTTGGTAGGTATGTCCATGAATTTTGATCCCGTCCCAGACATAAAAAACTGTAATCACTGTGTTCACATTTATTTATCTGTCATTTCGCTTGTAGTCTTGATAATGGATTGAATATATCATCCGAAACGCCGACTGAACAACATTTTGTTTGATTGAGCTCCATCATCCCAATATATTCCATCCACATTTCAATAGTAAAAATATTAGTGCATTTCGATAAAAAGTAGATCTGTATGAAAAGGGTCGGTGCTGGCGCCACTATTGTGGAATATCATGTACGACGGGGTCTTAAAGCTTCCCACACCAACTGGAATATACATATTTGGATTTGCTGACGATATCACCATTATAGCGGCAGCAAAAACAGAAGCCGAACTGATGACAAACGCGAACCAAACCATCGCGGATATATGTGGCTGGATGGCAGCAAATGGCCTACAGCTCGTTCCCGAGAAGACGGAGGCAGTTATGCTAACGGGTAAAAGAAGGATCGACCCGATCTCCTTTATAGTAGAGGGGCAAACCATCACGCCCTCCCAATCAACAAGGGTGTCGGGAGTTCATCTGGATCGACATCTTTCCTACGGCCCACACCTGGAGAGAGTGGCAACGAAGGCGACGAGCGTAGTCGCGGCACTTCCCAGACTGATGCCGAACATAAACGGACCTGGCGAACTGAAAAGAAGGCATTTGTGTGGCGTGGCGGACTCTATTATACTATACGCCGCGCCGATCTGGATCGAGGCTAAAAAGACACACAAACAAAAACTGGCAAAGGTGCAGAGAAAAAACGCGATGAGAATATGCAGAGCCTACAGAACAATATCGACAGAAGCACTACTTATCGTCGCATCACAGATGCCGATAGACTAAAAAGCAGAAGAAAGGGAGGCAAAATTTAACTTCCCCTCACAGCAAGAACTTCACCAAAGAATGACCCAAATCAGGGGAAAACGGCAAACCAGATGGGATACATCTGCATATGGACGGTGGACATACAGACTAATCCCCAACATAGAACCGTGGCTATCTAGAAAACATGGACAACTAAGATATGAAACCACACAGTGTCTGACAAATCATGGCTGTTTCGAAGAATACCTGTACAGGTTCAAATGAACAGAGAACCCAAAATGCCACTACTGCGCGGAAACGGACAACGCAGAGCACACCATCTTCAACTGCATCAAGTGGGAACAGGAACGCCAGGCCGCCCAACTCCAATTAAGGGACAGACTACAGTCCGAAAACATGGTGCACCACATGCTGGAGATCGAGGAGAAGTGGAACACAATTGAAAAAATGTTGGTGCTCATTATGTCAACAAAGGCCGTCGACGAGAGAAGAAGGCAAAACGAGGCTAAAGCCAAATAGAATGATAAAGGAAGAGAAAAGTCCCGAAAGGGCGGAAGAACTAGAAGGCGTTTGACCAACAGACAGAAGGCGGTAGATACACGGTAGAAATGCTCTAAGCGAACCCGGTACCTACAAACGGGAGGGGTTTTTAGTGGGCTGACCCCACACTACCACCCAGCACGGGCTGGTGGTGTCTTTTTTATTTAAGATTTTCCCCCTTCCGACACGTACAAACAAAAAAAAAGATCTGGATGATAAAAGTAGCCATGGTTTGACGTTGTTGCATATCGCATCAGAACGAGGTCATTTCGAGATAGTAAAATATTTAATCGATGAAGGATTTGATATAAATGTTAGAAATTCCGCCGGTTTCAAAGCGATGCACATTGCAGCAATGGAATGTCATAAAGATATTGTAACGCTTTTTCTCAGTAAAGGGTTAAGCGTTAATGATCTTATTGATGCTAATCGGACATTACTGTTCCACGCTGCAATGAAAGGTCATTTAGTAATTGTAAAGTACTTCATAGCGCAAGGTGTTGAGGTCAATACTAAAGATGATAATGACGTAACTCCTATGCACGTCGTTGCTCTTAGGGGGTATAAAGCTATTGTGCAAGTTTTATTAGAAAATGGAGCAGCTTATAATTCTGTGGAAAAGATTTATAATATAAGACCGTTAGAAGCGGCTTTTCGCAAAGTTTTATCGATCTATTAACATCAACTAAGAATTTGTTTGAAGCTGTGAAACAGAACAACTCTTTCGAAGTTCAGAATTGCATTAAAGCAGGAGTTTTCGTTAACGCCAAAAATGTTGAAAATGTAACACCATTACATTATGCTGCATGGAAGGGCTATAACAGGGTTGTCAATGTTCTATTGCAAAATAAAGCTAATCCTAATTTAGTCGGTAACAAGGAACTTCCTCCTCTGCATTATGCTGCCATGTTCTCCCACTTAACAGTCGCGAAAATTCTATGCTCCAATTGTGCAGTATATAATCCTGTTTCTGACGCTGGTAAAACGCCATTAGATTTTCCTGAAGATAAAAGCATATCTACACCTTTTCCAGTTTTATTTCAGAAACGGTCACATGTATTTGAGAAAGCGATAAATGAAATTCAGATTTATCAATTGTATTTCAGAAAGCATCAATTGTAATTCAGATTTATCAATTGTATTTGAGAAAGCGATAATTCAAATTCAGATTTGTCAATTGTATTTGAGAAAGCATCAATTGTAATTCAGACCACAAATTGTAGTGCTTCTTAGTTTTACCTGAGTACAGATTCATCGAACAACCACGCATTAGGTTGTTAAAGCTGTTGGATTATAAGTTAATCTCTTTATCCTGGAATTATTATCAGATAGTCGGATTTAAATTTTGTTATATAATAACTGAATTCTATACATAAGATAAAAGTTAATTAACAGTTTAAATGGATATGAAAGACAATTGTGCAATTTGCCAAGTTTCTATGGCAAGAACGGAAATAATACGATTACTACCATGCAGTCACCTTCTTCAGAGAAGATGCGCTGAAATTGCTCAAATCATAATTAATGGACCAGAAGAGACGTTTTGTCCCATTTGCGAAATTTCTCTCATGGAAAGTGAGGTTATTGCAAGAGAACGCTATGATAAACATACCAATCAAGATCGTGAAAGAATAGTAGCGTGCGCCAACATAGATAACGATTGGGTAGCTTTGTGTCGGACATTGAATATTAACTATAAGACTGCATTTCATTGGGTGCGATCCGGGCGTGAGAAAATGTTACCAAAAGGGGGCCTCAAACCGAAAATTCTTACCGATGAACAGATCAATATAATGATTACATGGATTGAAGAAGATAGTGTGGTTATACATTAAAACAGTTGAAAGAAAAAGTGCTAGATACTTTTCAAGTAGTGGTATCTTTAGCAACTATTGGAAATTATCTTGAAAGCAAACTTTTCACTGTAAAGCAGGTTCATGCTGAACCAGTTACAATGAATTCAGAAGAAAATAAAAGGAAACGAGCAGAATATGTTCGGACTCTTAACGAATATATAGAGCTGGGCAAACAAATCGTGTGGATAGACGAAACCAATTTTAATTTATTTTGCCGTAAAACGAGAGGGCGCTCTTTAGCTGGCACCAGATCAGTACAAATCCTTCCCGCAGCAAGAAGTCCAAATGTTCATTTGATAGGAGCACTTTCGGCAACAGGTGTTGTTGCAATGGAACGTCGGAGAGGTTCATTCACATCAATTTTAGCCAATGATTGAGTTACAAGATTATTAGAAACGTGGCAGGACATGGAGAATGAACTATCAGATTTAGTTATTGTCTGTGATAATGCACCTTGCCATTCAAGACTTGAAACTGTTATCGTTGGAACGTCAGCAACATTATTAAGGTTGGGACCTTACTCTCGAATGTTAAATCCCATTGAGATTATTTGGTCAAAAATTAAGATTTGGGCTAAAGTTAATATGCGAATTCCACATGTTAGAGGTCCTGGTGTTATGGAACAAAGATTAGTTTATTTAGAAGAGATTATTGATGAAGCAAAACGCACATCAAGTGGAAGTGATTATTCTCGTGCAGCGCAACACACCACCATACATCATGTTGCCGCTTTAGCAATGGACGATATGGCAGTTGGACGTTAAACACATTTTTATTATAAGTTTAATTTTTGCAATAAATTCATTTTACATCATATAACTCATATATTATGTAAATCCAGTAGTACACTCTTTGACCATGAGCCAAATATTTGACATATGTTTTAATAATTTTTCAGAATTACAAGTAACCATTTCCAAATTACTATTAACGCATTCTGAAATAAACTTAACTAAACTGAATTTACAATTGACGTTTTCACAAATACAATTGACAATCTGAATTTGAATAAACATTTTCTGAAATTCAATTGAGTGATCAGAATTACATTGACGTTTTCTTAAATAGAATTGACAAATCTGAATTTCAATTGAAACTGTTCCTAGAGGAAGTCATGTTATTGTAAGTAAACGTTATAAGAAGCATACTGATGGAAATAATAAACGAATATTGTCCGTCTGATCGCTGTAACTCATCTCTGATTGGTTCATTCACTTATTCCAAACTAAAAAATATTCACAATTTTGAATAACCTTTACGCTTGCTGACATTATAGTCAACTAATCTGAATTACAATTGACGAATCTCAATTTTAATTGACTAATCTGAATGTAAATTGACGGTTTCTCAAATTCAACTGTCTAATCTGAATTTCAATTGACGGTTTCTCAAATACAAGTTACTAATCTGAATTACAATTAACGCTTTCTCAAATAAAAGTGGAAAAGTTGTAGATTATTTGAATTAGTAAATGAATCATTTAGAAGCATTGAGGATGATAATTCTGAAGTTCTTAATGTCCTCGACAAGATAGAGGATATTGATACAGTATAAGCTGTGATGAGTGCTTGTAATGGAAAAAACCAAACGCTCGTGGTTGCTGCAATGCGTCGAAACTTTTCTAAGGTCGAAGAGTTGAAACGGATATCACAAGGTGATGTATCCGTTCATATTGCTATGCGCTGACGTTGCCTCACGTTGGGCTAGCCAAAAAGTGCTATGTACCCCCTCGCTAATGGGGTTAAAGGTTCTGTTCGTTAATGTTTTATATGGGTGTACGTAATTGTACCCCGTCAATGGAAAAATATGTGAAATTTTATAAATACAATTTAATGAAATGATGTGCCTCAGCTTAGCTCGTTCGTAGTGCATGTATCTTACCTTGTACAGGGTAGGTTCGTTCCGTTACCAATACTGTAAATAAAATTATGGCGCGGAACAGGTCAAAATAAATATCCTTCGTTACAAAATTATTAATGTTTTTATTTAGCACACAAATGTAAATAAAGATTTTGTTATATCAAAAAGTTCTATTATTAAATCTATTATAAAAATTCTGAACGTTAAATTACGAAAAACACGTGTGGTATGGAGTCCGCAAAATTGCACTTAGTTATATTAAAATTGTATTTCAATGTGCACGTTACCTTAGTAAATTCAGGAATGTTTTCTTTTATTTGAAAGGGAGATGGTACAATTGCGCACCTAAATACACTCAATGGGTTCATTTACCATGAAAAACTTCCAGCTGCAGTTTGTTGACCTCGTTTTGTCGTGATTTTTATTTCTTCAGGAATACTTTCAATCCTTTACGTTTTTCACTTTATTTCTAGTTTTACGTAGGTAAGTAATTATTTTGATTAATTTTACACTTGTATTTTGTATTTTCACTAATTATTTTCACTATTTTATCAATTTTATTAGGACGATTAAAATTCGCCACCATTCACGTGTGAAAATTAACACCAACCTCCATCGATTGTTTTATTAATTTTTTTCTCAAAATTCACCGCAATCTCGATGTTTGCATAGACGTTTTTTTATTGGTTGATCGAAAAATCAATATTATCTGAAGTTTCACAGTACAGGTATGGATTAAGCCAATTGTGGTTCGTTGAAATTTTATAAGTAAAATTTTCTTTTATATTTTTAGATTGGATTGCCTTCTTCCCAAGTGCTTCGTGATTGAATAAATAAAGATGCTGGACATGAAATTTCCATACGCAGTTCATTAAGTTGTGACATGTCGAACTCACGTAATAATTTAACAAACTTATTTTAAATTTAACTATAACATAGATTTTTACATTAATCAATTAATTAACAAATTTCTAACTTTTGAAATACCTTTCTTATTACTGACAATCTTTCATTTATTATAAATTAACATTTTTAACAAAGACAATTATTAAATGATACATTTCAAATTTATTTTATTCAAACCTGTTTTATGTCCCTTTTTAACGAATCATTTGACTTTAAACTAAATTTCTTGGTATCGGACGAAGTTTTTCTGATTACTTTGATAAGTCACATGCTTTAATTCATAACAAAATTTTACCGGAACTTAAATAACGTACTTCCATTGACGTGGTATCTCGATACCGCAATATGGATTCAGCTATAGAACTCATGAATCGTGGCAATTACTAAGAGGTCTTAAGTATTTTCACGAACGCATTTGAAAAACGAAAACAAATACTAGGACCAGATATTCCTGGCACTTTAGATATTCAGACATACATGGCCATAGTATTGTACCGGCAAGAGTTTTACGAAGAAGCTTTAATAACATTAGCGGAGATTTTCCAGGAGCAGACAGAAATGCTGGGTTTGAATTATAAAGATACTTTAAACACAAAAAGTATGATCGCCTTATTGATGTACAGACAGCGAAAATATGATGAAGGCTTAAATATTTATGAGGAACTTTATCAAAAGCGTTAAATACCAATAAAGAAATTTTTGAAAAAGACACTAAATGCCACCCTCTGAGCTTGATCAAACAAATACAGCGATGATGCTTACTAACCAGGGTAATTATGAAGAAGCACTGAAAATTTATAATGAGATTTTCGAAAAGAAAAAGGTTGTTTTAGGTGATGATGATTCTGATACCTTGAGAACGTTAGATAATATCGGCATAGTACTCTTTAGGCAAAGACGAGTACCCAGGGTTTCCCTTCGACTAAACGGAGTTCCAATTCCAACTAGGGACTCCGTACCAGTCCTCGTAGACAAGAGCCTCAACTTCGCCGAGCACATCAGGGACGCGTCCGCAAAGGCAGGAGCAGTTACTGTCTCTATTCAATGTAGAATTGACCGCAAACTCGAATAATAAAAATATTTATAATGTGACGAGACTACTGAACACCATTGTGAAAATTGAACCACCTCATCCTAAACGCGAGGTCTCTCAATGTCTGAAGTGTCAACCCTACGGTCACACACAAAAATACTGTTATCGCAGCCCGCGCTGTGTCAAATGCGCTGGTGATCATCTACCACAAGAGTGCTCTCGACGAAAACGAAGCAAAGATGTAAAGTGTGTCAACTGCGGAGAGAAACACCCCGCCAACTATATAAAGGTTGTTATATCTACAAAGACCTTCAACGAAAACGGTTCCCTCCAATACGAAGTAGGCACATTGGGGTAACACAACCAACTCAAAATCAACCAAATCAAACTCGTCAACCTGAAATTACTTATGCTCAAATGCCAAAACAAAACAATTCAGATACAGAGAATAATCAAAATCAAGTCCTCGTTGTTACACAACACCAACCAAACAACAACAACATGGAGCAAATCATTAACAAAATGATGGACAAAATAGACTGACTCTTAGACATTGTATTGACTATGTTGGCAAAAAAAGACTAATGAAAGACACCAGATTTAAAATAGCTATCTGTAACGCCAATGGATTGGCCAATCATTGCCACGAACTCGAAATATTCATTACAAACCATGAACTAGACATCATATTGATATATGAAGCGCATCTAACCGATAAAAGTTACATAAAAATATCTGGTTATACAATATACCATATTACCCAACACCCTTCTGGTAGAACGCGCAGAGGAACAGCTGTCATCATCAAAAATGCTATAAAGCATCACAAAACAGCCAAAACCAGCCTAAGAAATTTACAAGCTACATCCGTAGAAGTAGACCACGGTAAAGTTATCCTTTCCGCAATTTATTGCCCACCTAATGCCGCCAACAAGAAGGACCAGTTTGAGACATTTTTTGATTCACTGAGACATCGCTTCGTAGCCGGTGGTAATTTCAATGCAAAGCACAGGTCATAGGGATCACGACTAGAAACGCCCCGCGGAAGACAACTGTACCTTGCTATGCAAAAAAAACAACCTACAACAACTTTCAACTGGCGAACCAACGCACTGGCCTAAAGACCTAAATAAAACTCCTGACGTGATCGACTTTTGCGTCACAAAGGGAATATCTCATAAGTACCTAAAGATAGAGACATGCTTGGACTTATCGTCCGACCATACTCCGCTACTGGTTACACTTAACTCACAAATCTATAACAGGAAAGTAGCGCCAAAGCTAACTAATAGATATACCAACTGGAACGAGTTCAGGAATAATCTCAATGGTTTGATAAATCTGAATATACCACTAAAATCAGATGAAGACATCAATGACGCAGTCGAAAAGTTAAGTAAATCAATACAGCAAGCTGCATGGAAAGCTACCCATACATCCCAGTCGACAGATAGCACGAGATTTTGTCCTGATTTCATAAAAATAAAAATAGATGAAAAGAGAAAACTGAGAAAGCACTGGCAATCTACAAGAGTCCGTAGTGATAAAACGAATTGAGATACAAAGAAACTACTAAAGCAACTTCTCGTTGAACATACAAATCATCAAATAAGAACCTATCTAGAAAACTTCTCCGCATCGGAAGCTACAGATTATTGACTGTGGAAGTTAACCAAAAAGACTAAGCTAACTGGGCTAAAAATGATGAACAAAAGGCAAATTCATTCGCTGAACATCTTAAAAACGTTTTCCAACCATTCTCAACGCAAGAAGAATACATTCTGCAAATACTTGAAGCACCATATTAAATGAATCTTCCGATTACGAAGTTCAAGATGACCGACATAAAAGATGTTACGAGTATATCTAGGAATCTCAATCCCAAGAAAGCTCCGGGATTTGATCTGATAACAGGTAAAATCCTAAAAAAATTATCGCATAAAGGATATAAGCTAATTACATATATTTTCAACTCAATAATAAGTACTGGGCATTTCCCATCGTCTTGGAAGGTTGCTCAGATTATTATGATACAAAAACGACGCAAGGATTCTTCAGAGGTATCATCATATCGTCCCATGGGTCTCTTACCCATATTCTCCAAGGTGTTTGAGAAACTGCTTACAACTCGAATAAAACCGGTAATAGAAGAAAATGAACTATAATACGTGGCTATCAATTTGGCTTTAAACATCAACGGCAGGTTGAGATTAAAGGCAGCTTTAATCAAGTCGACCAATGATATGTTGATTGATTCTTCCGAATCGAGCACACAGGAAGATAAAGATGAAGAGGAAAATGAGTCTGGATCTGATTCCGACGACAATCTCCTGAATGCCGAATTTATTCAACAGACTGCGAAACATTTCATGCCCGCGGAACATATATAACTTGATTAAAAGTTATATCGCCGATCGGTCTGTTGAGCTGGCCTACGCTGACGGGAAGTCGCGCAAGACCATGACCAAAGGATGCATCCAAGGCTCTGTTTGCGGGCCTACTTTTTGGAACATTATACTGGATGAACTTCTCGATGTAGGTTTACCGGAGGGATGTCATCTGCAAGCATTCGTGGATGACGTCCTTCTAATCGTGAGTTCGCCCAGTGTAATGCAGATGGAAAGTCGTGCCAACGCAGCTCTACTTGCGATTTAGCGCTCCGAAAACTCAAGCAATAGCCTTCACTCCAAAAACCAAATTTTGTAGAATTTCCTTCGGCAGCACTGTTTTGACTTATGAGAATCACATTAAAATTCTAGGTATTATTTTAGATCAACACTTGATATTCAATGAACACGTTCGACACATCATAGTTAAGGCCAACAAAATTTTTAAATCTTTATGTCGGTTCGTACGGCCCACGTGGGGTATTAATCCACGAAATGTGGAGACAATATACCACGCGGTCATCGAACCGACCATTACTTACGGTTCTTTTATTTGGAGTGGACTGCTAAGATACAAGTACGTGCTGGGTTGCTTGCGATATTTTCAGCGGGCATTCGCCGTCAGGGCTACTCGCGCATTTCATACGGTCTCGGCAATATATCTGCGTTGGCCTTAGCTGGATTTACTCCAATCGAGCTAAGGATAAAGGAGGTGGCAAGGATAGAGCAAGTGAAAATGGATGGTACTTTCGATCGACTTCCGGACGACGTCGTCTTGCAAAATTGTACGTCGCCAGCGGAGATGTTACATCCCCGCTATAGACAAACGATCAGTTTCGTAAAAGCAAACGACTCGCTGGAAGTCGATCGAATATGCGACCAGGTCGATGTTGCTATATTTACTGATGGCAGCAAGCAGGTAGGTGGGGAGGTCGGCGCGGCAATTGTCATATACCGTGAAGCTCGGCAAGAGACCCACAAGTACCGGTTAAACGGTACTTGTAGCGTGTTTCAAGCCGAGTTATATGCGATTGACGCCGCCCTGACTTGGATCTCCCCCAGGAGGTTACACTCAGTGTGTATTTTCTCCGACAGCCTTTCTTCGCTTGTTGCCATCGCTAATAGGAGTAGCACCGTACCTTTGGTCACCTCCATCCATCGTTCACTGCTCAAACTGAAGGACCAAACGATCATCAGATTTGCGTGGGTAAAGGCTCATTGCGGCATTGAAGGGAACGAGGTTGCAGATCAATGTGCCAAAGACGCGGCTGTTTCACACAGTCGCAGGGCGGCCACTAGCAATAAGTAACATTTATTTATGAATTTATGGCACTCCAAGCAAAAATTTATGGCAATTTTATGGCACTCGATTCAAAAATTTATGGCAAATTTAGTTATTATGTAGGTCCCTGCGCATGTTTTTGTATTGAAATAGTGCAAAAATTCGCAAGGAAAGGAAAGTTGATTTTGAGTAGCCTGCCTTCCTTTAAGGAATCTCGATAATCCATTCATGCGCGTCCCATAGGATTATCCCATGGATTATCGAGATTCCTTAAAGGAAGGCAGGCTACTCAAAATCAACTTAAAAACCAATAATGAATGCTGTCAAACTGTCAACCGATCGACAATGCAAATACGCGTGCACGTGCTTTACGTTTCTATTTGACCAATCTTAATCAAATTTGGTGGTGTAGAAGTTATTTACAACGCTACGAAAAACATAGGCAACTTTAGTAGCTTGGAGTGAGGCCGAAGGCCGAACATCCACATCCGACACGGTCTAGATGGCTAAAGGCGGCCGATAATAATAATAATAATAAAGTAGTTTATTAATCAATATATGAATTCCACTCCATAAAATAAAATTTACAAAAGTTTAAATATAATATATTGCTTAAAAGGCATTAGTTCAGATAGGCCGACTGTGCCAGCTAGTCCTCAATAGAATAGAAGAAAACAATAATTTTTGTGTTTTCCCACAGAATATTGCATAAGCCACGATTCGAAATGCTAAAGTTCGTCATTTTAAAATAGTTTTCAATTGTTTTTAATATCTTTCTGTATCGTCCGTTCTGCTTATGTATTGTTTACATGGGCATTTGGGAAAAATTTATTGATTTGTTAATCCAATAATACCTTCGCTAAAAATTGGACAAGTCTCGGTAAAAACGCTCTTGTGTTCGCATCTGCAAGTATCTGCAGCTGAAATTTGGAGGGCAAGTACTAGAGATACCAATGATACCACAAAAAAATTTTCGGTGTGTCTCATGCGTTCTCACACAACTAGAAGTTTAAGAGAAGTTAACATTTAAAAAAATCGAGTTTTTAGGTCGAAATTAGGTCTACAAACCGTTAAAAATGTAATTCTTTGTTTTGGCACTTGTGTGCTAGTAACGAGAAACAGAAATAATATTTCAACCTGAAAACTGAAAAAAATCAATGTATTTCCGTTTTTAAGCAAAGTTAAAGTACCTATGTATACGGTACATATTATGTATATAAAAAAAGGTTGACTTTGCCCCATTTTTTCGACACTTTCCAAGCGCATTTTTAATGATTTTTTTTTGTTCCTGAATCCTTGGGATGTTCCTAGCAAGAAACTATTATTAAACAGACCAAATGAATTACTTTAAAATTCACCATTTGTCCGCTTCCACCACACTGTGCGCCGTTGACCTTTTTTTAGGTATTTACCGTGTTTCGCCGAAATGTACTTTTTTTCATAAAAGTAATATGGTCACCATAAGTATAAGATATAATTTTTATCAAATTTGATCATGGAATAAGCATGGGTTCTGTTACTAAAAATAATTTAAGTATTTTAAATTTTAATTAAAATTTATGATATTTTATGGCAAAGTCGTAAAATTTATGATTTTTATGGCAATTTTCAAAATTTATGATTTTTTATGAATTTATGGCAAGTGGCCACCCTGCAGTCGCATGGCATACAACCAGTTCCCTCTAAGTTACGCAAGAAGGGTGATTCGCCTTGAGTCGGCATGTACTTGGGATACCGAATACAGAAATGCCGTCCAAGGTTCGACCACCCGGCAGCATTTACCTACGCTACATGATGTTCGCTTGTTCCGAAGTGCCGTTGATACCTCCTTTGA
The DNA here is from genome assembly GCA_932274525.1 of Podabrus alpinus. NCBI lineage: Eukaryota > Metazoa > Arthropoda > Insecta > Coleoptera > Cantharidae > Podabrus > Podabrus alpinus. The sequence goes on from OW026455.1 coordinate 22,837,048, forward strand.
AATGACGCAGATATTGACGGGTCACTTGTTTCCGCGCGAGTATCTATACAGATTCAAGATCAGTCCTGTTGATGTGTGCCCCTGCGATTCAAAAAGTAGGAAGACTCTGCATCATTTATTGTCTTCCTGCCCGAAATACGTCCTACAACGCCACTCCTATACCTTACACTGTTCTTTCGTAAATATTTCACCTTTCAACATTTCAGAAATAATTTGTAATAAATCTATAACTAAATTTTTTATAACTTTCTGTAAATCAATCATAAACACCCTAAAACAATTTAACACCCCCCCTTAGTCTGCCTAAAATGGATTTATGCTCAACCAACAACCAAATTTATTAAACTACAACTTTATTTCATATTTCAATTTTTGTTCACATTTTATTCGTACGTTCATTCACCTACAGCCGCTGCCGTGGTAGCGCCTTAGTTTATTTTTATCATAATCAATTTAATTGATTATCAAATATTGTTAAATTCACCCACATTTGTTATCATACCCATTCATCACTATCATTCTATTGTTTTTATTAATTGTTATATTGTTATCTTATGTATCATCTTGCATAAATATACTCCCCTTTCAGGTGGACAGCCTAAAGGGGAAACAGAGAAGAAAAAACTGAGGAGTATGTGAGAGCCATTCAATGGAATCTTCACTACTATTACAATGGCGTTTGTTCATGGTTATGGTACTACCCCCATCATTACGCACCTTACGTATCTGATGTTAAAGAATTTGCCGACTTTAAAATTCATTTTGAATTGGAACTCTTTTTAAGCCATACGAGCAATTGTTGGCCGTATTACCAGCCGCAAGTAAGATATTGTTACCTGTTCCATTCCAAAACTTGATGGTTAATGAGGATTCTCCAATTAAGGAGTACTACCCAGACGATTTCAAAACTGACCTCAATGGTAAAAAGCAAGAGTGGGAAGCCGTTGTACTTATTCCATTTATTGAAGAAGATGTACTTCTGAAAGCAATGATGGCCGTCGAAAATCAATTAACTTTAGAAGAAAAGTCGCAAAATCGTCACGGTCCAATGTTGGTGTATAAATATTATACACACTGTGTAAAATACCTTGGATTACATCTGGACAGACGATTGAACTAGGCGAAGCACATATGGAATAAACGTCTCCAACTGGGCCTTATCTATCGCAAAATGTACTGGCTCATGGGCCGTAACTCGCTTCTGACGCTGGTCAATAAACTCCTGATCTATAAATCGATCCTCAAACCCGTGTGTACCTATGGAGTTCAACTGTGGAGCTCGGCTAGCGCCTCCAATATAATGAAACTGCAACGATTTCAGTCCAAAACACTGCGAAACATCTGCAATGCACCATGGTATGTTTCAAACCAAGTTGTATATCGAGATCTGCAAGTCGCTACAGTCAATGAAGAGATTGCCAAACAGAGCAAATGATATCAGGGACGTCTAAGTGAACATCCGAACATCCTGGCCAAGAATCTATTGATCCCACCCACAATAAGATATGACCCGTTAGATCTTCCATTCATAAAGTAAACTTCTAACAAGATTAACTAGTGTTTGATACAACTAAGTTAGTATCGTAAATGAGCTTGCCACTGGGTTAGAGATTGTTACATTATTTCAACAGGAAATTATTAAAAAATTTATGATTTTAAATTTCAATATGTTAGCCATATATTTTTATGTTCATAGTACGTCCTAGACAAAATCCAAGCTTCAAAAGTTTAGAAGGCCGCTGCAAACAAAAGGCTTTGGTATCATATACATATGCCTAAAACGACAAAAATGGTTTTGCTACTTTCGACAATGCATGAAAATCCGGAAATCTCAGAACAGAGTGGTAAGCTATCAATAATTATAAATTATAACGAAAGAAAAACAGGTGTAGACACATTTGATCAGATGTGTTCTAACATGAGTTGTAATAGAAAACCCCAAGATGGCCATTATGTGTTTTTTGATATTATAAATGTGGCCAGTTATAATGCATATTATGTTCTTTATTGTTTCAATACCCTGAAAATGCAACAAAACCCACTCTCACGTTACCAATTTATAATTGACTTGTGTCATCGTCTTGCTCAGCCGTGAATGAAACACAGATTTAACATCAAGACTTTACGTCGAGATCTCCGCCAAAATATAAGCAATATATTAAATATTCGGGTGGAGCAAGCAAAATGCAAGAAAAGCAAGAAAAAATAACACCTCTAGATAGTAAACGTAAAAAAAGACGTATGACTACCATTTACTGTCAGCATTGCAAACACACAATTTGCGGTATGTGCTTCAGGTTAGTAGATAATCGCTAAATGTATGGAGACTTTATAATAATTATTGTAGATAATGATCGACTTATGATCGACAGTTATCGTACTGCCATTGTATGTCAGAACTAATATTGTCAATGGTGCCAGAAGGTGTCATGCGCTGGACATTGCTATTGGGTAGCACATCTAATTATAAAATAAAACTATTGTAGCAAAAGTTATTTTTGACAATTACCATATATATGATATAAGATGTATAGGGAAATTATATACCAAAGATAATCGCGGGGGACTTGAATGCAAAGCTCTCCCAGTGGAACTCGTGGAAATGTAACAAACCCGGAAGAGATCTTCTCAACCTTTTGGACTAGCTGGGATTCGCGGTGGACGCCCCAACGGAAGTCACCCACAAAGCAGCGCAAGGCCCGCAGTCCGACGACGTCCTGGACATCGTCCTCCTCAAGGACGTGCCCCTCCTTCATCACTTTGGGGGAACCCACAAGGCGCAGCGGCGACGACGAAGATCGAAATTTTATCCAGCAAATCGCGTGGCCCGTATTTCACGGCAACGTATTGCACAATATGGGTAAAATTCCGATCATCAGCACTACCGACGAGCTGGAAAGTTACGCCAAGGAATTCGATGTCAGGGTAAGTGACTCATTAGCGTTCGCAACAAACCAAATCCCGATCCCAAAATTACAAAACTTTCTTCCCCGCCACCTTAAAGAATTGATTACAGAGAAGCGGCGCGCACTACGACGAGCGCGGACGACGTGGCACCCGAATGACAGACGAAGGACAACCGAATTGAAGAACCAAGTGACGCGGGAGCTGAGGGCTTTTTCCAACGAATCGTGGTCCAGGAAACTGGACTCCCTTTCTTGCGAAAATAACTCGGCGTGGCAGATGGTAAAAGCTCTTTGGGGCACCCGGACTCCGATTCCCGCAATTCAAGGCCCCCAAGGTTTGGCAGTAACCAATGAAGATAAAGCTGAAGTTTTTGGAACGATCGAAAACCAATGCTCACCGAACTACGATATAGCTGCGCAGTGCACATCGACCTAGTAAATCGCGAAGTCGAACGGAATATGGCAACCGCGGATCCGGAACCGATCGAACCCGCCACCTTCGAAGAAGTTGCGTTGACAATCTGAGCGACCAACGGCAAGAAGGCCCCGGGGCCCGACGGCATCAAGAATACAGCCCTGAAACAGCTACCGGCAAAGCTGCCACAGCACTGACGGGGTTGGTCAATGCTGCGCTTCGACTGCGGTCTTTTCCGGACAGGTGGAAAATGGCCGATGTGGTTGTTATCCACAAGCCCGGAAAATCCAAAGTGCAGCCGCAGAATTACCGCCCAATCAGCATACTTCCGACCATCGGGAAAATCGCGGAGAAGATAATCCTCGCACGAATCAAAAGAGAAGGCGCGGACAAAAACATAGTACAAGACGAATAGTTTGGCTTCTGTCCGGGGCACTCAACAACCCACCAGATCCTACGTGTTACGGAGGAAATTACGTCGGCCTACAATAAGAAAGAATCCGTTGACGTCGTCTTCCTGGACGTTGCAAAGGCTTTCGACAAGGTATAGCATAACGACTTAATTTTTAAGATGCTTCAGGCAGGAATCCAATCCGCGTTAGTTCACCTAGTAGCGTCCTACTTACACAAAGATGAAATTAAAGAAATATTGGCTATTCATAAAAGCTGCGCCAAACCCAGAACTGTTGAATAAGTTTATGATATTTTCAGATTTGATACAAACCAATTTGTCTCCTGAAGTTACAATTGGCGAGGCGGAAAGTTTTGATTGGTATGCAAAACGTTACCAGAGTTAACAAGATAAATCCTCCTGCAGGTGTTTGCAACTTTGACGTCGTGAGGAAGCTTGCGTGCTTTCAATGAAACCCCAGGCATATACTCCTGGACGAGCAGTGGGGACACCCTCCATTGGTCGGACGGGGGGTAGTGAGGGCCGGCCGCTTAAAACTGTAATACCCAGTTTCATAAATATTGCCTTGATCGGCGGTTTTCTAATCCTATGTCAAATTTGGGAAACCATTAAATGTTGGAGTGTTCCATAAAGTACATCTCGTGTTAAATTAACTAACGAAATGTCACTAGAATCTACGTTAAATATTTTTAGTAATTTTTAGTAACATAGCAGTAACATTTGCTTTTGCACTATTTTTTCAGATTTAATGTTTATTTATATCTTCGACAATTCGATTTTAAATAGCGTAGTTGTGCAATTATTATCATTAAAAAACAATTTTAACTAACACAAAATCAGAAACAAATGTTATTTATTAAATTAATGTGTTGGTGAATGTGGCCAGTATAATAATTCATTAACATGTTAGGTATTAATTGTAAATAACCGATAATAGAAAATAAGCGAACGGAACTTAGGACCGTTTTAATTATTTACTTAATTAAATGTAAAACGCTTTGTTTTTGGTTATTGTTTATATGCAAAACGTAGTTGAAAACGAAAGAAGCAGGAATAGCAGTAGACAAGAATTGTTAACCTCGACAAATCGGCTTCGATTTAGATGGAAGTTGCCACATATGTATGTATTTATGATTTTAATTAAATTTATTTAAATTACTTAAGTTTCATATTTTAGTACGAAATTATGATCTCGATAAAGCTTAAATGAATGTACATATAAAATGCAGAAATATAATGAATTCAAACTTGAAGTGACCAAACGAGAGGACAGTCCGAAAGCAAGATTAAAATTGCAGAGAAAATGTTTATTTGCTAATATGAATAATGATCTATTATTATACATTTCAAACCGTCATATCAAGTACCTCTAGAAGAAAGGAATATGCCAACTTTACTACATATTCCGTTCCTGTCTTTTAAATTGCTATTTCCTGCAACAATGGAAGATTGCCAAAGTTATCGCTCTTCCAAAGCCCAATAAGCCCAGGAATGAAGCTTCAAGTTACCGACCAATTAGCTTACTATCAGCTTTAAGCAAGGTGCTGGAAAAAATCATCCTGGAAGAATTGAAAGACCATTTGGAGAAGTACCACATGATAACTGACGAACAGTTCGGATTCAGACCGGGACAAAACACCACACATCAGGTTACTCGTATAAAAGAAATAATTGTATGGGAACGATACAAAAAATACGCCTATGGGCTAGTTATTTCCAGAAGAGAAGGGTAGTTACTGATAGCAAAGGGGGCGAGAAGGCAGAAAGGCTAGCCACAAGAGGATGCCCACAGGGTTCGATCATCGGACCCGCCATGTGGAATCTGATGGTGAATAGCCTATTGAACGACCTCGAGTCGATTGGCGCAAAGGTGGTGGCGTACACTGACGACATCCTAATTTTAGTAAGCGGAGATAGTCGTCTGCAATTGGAGACACGCGCCAACACTTATTTGGCTGAGGTCGCCCAGTGGGGCGACCAAATGGGGGTCAAGATCTCCGAGAGTAAAACTGTGACCCTCATGTTAAAGGGCATTTTCTCAAAGCACAGAACCCCATTGGTGCATGTCAACGGCCAGACAATTCACCATGCGACTGAAGTTACCTACCTAGGTATCAGGGTTGGCGCGCGCCTAAACTTTGGCCCCCACCTGACATACCTACGGGAGAAAACAACTTCCCTGGTGGGCTGCCTGCGCCGAGTGCTTAGAAAAGAATGGGGGCTCAAGAAACCCGCCTTTAAGGTAATCTATCAAGGCTTGTTACTCTCATGTAGTATATCCTATGGGGCAAGCGTATGGGGATGATATCCAATCTGTTGGATGATATGCAATGCTATTGACTGTTGACCTACCTCTTCTGAATCCGTACTGGTAAGTTCCGATTATCTTGTCTGTATATTTCTATATGTACCATTACTAAATTTTTCTATTGCTATTTTATAGAGATTTAGTTAACTTTACAGAAGGCAGTGACGAAACATCAACAGACGATTTTATCTGTTTGTGGCACCCTGCCCGTAGATTTTTAGTTACAATTTTTATTTTTATAATTTTTTTAGCTCGTAAGACTTTTCTTTTTTATTATAAGCGGTAATATAGTTTTTTTAATAAATTTTTACATAATTTATGTATTTATTAACTTGACGATTTGAACTTTGTTTTCATAAAAATAGGTTGCCGATTGTGGACTTGCTACTGTAGTTTACCAATGTGATATTAAGTGTCATTTGCCCCGCGAAGATAGTATTGCTTTAAAATTTATTTATAAATCCGAAATGTAGAATTGCAGTAGGAACAGCACGAAGTATTTTTTTAAATCTACACTTGAGAAGTTACCTTGTTTATTTTTAACTATAATTACTAAATTGTGCCTAAATTACTTTAATCGAATGTAGGCTAGGTTTTAGTACTTTGGAAATTGTGAATTGAGGCTGTCGAGATTTATTCCGACAGCTTCATTACAGCAAGTGCAATTTAGAATAATTAACATGAAATTTATTGGTTTGAAGTTTTCTATTGTATGATGTTAAGGGAATTTGTTCAATTACAACAGTAACTTAAGTAATATCTCTTAATTTCACATTAGTTAATTACTATATAAATTAGTAAGTTTCAAACTTGTTAATTTTAAATATTACGATGATGGTGCTCAAGAAAGCACACAATACCTTTTAAATTGATATAGTATGTGCATGAAGGGTGTGTTTGCAAATGAGATGTTTCAGATTTATTTTATATGAAAGATAACCATGTTCTGTAAAATTTGTTATTATAAATAAAAACGAAATTTTAAATTAAAAAAAAAAAATATATATATATATAGTTTTACCGTGGTGGACAAAATAGACCACCCCGGAGTAACATAAGTTTAAAATCATCTCGGGCGATGAAAGTTAGCATCAAACGAAATAATGGAAGGCGCTATTGGATGAATACAAATTCAATATTTTGTTAAGGTTAGGCAAACTCGTAAGAAAAGAATCCTTAAGCAATTAAGCGGACCAAGTTAACCCCGTAGTTTTGTTGCTTTCCTTCCAAGGTGGCCTCAAAACTACAGGAGGCCCCAGTGTTATCGCAGCTGCCCTTAACATATTATTGAATTTCCGTAGAACTAGGCAAATAGAAGAATAAGTTTCACTGCAAAATATCTTGAACTCAGTGGGATGGCGCAAACATAAAATATTAATGGATGGACACTACAAGTCGGTTACTTTCCGGGAAGAAGAGCCACCCCACACAACTATCAATGAGGTGTGACGACCACCCAGCCAAAGATCGGAGGTTGAGGGATATAAATACCTCCTTAAATATTTTCAAACGGCAGTATCGATATAATTGTTCATAGAGGCAGTGCCCAAGTGAGTCTCAAATTTTATACGCGTGTGTCAAGTGCCGAATAATCAGCTAAGCCGACTGAGTTCAGATTTAATAAAAAAGAGGTATCGTGCAGATTTTGTTACCTTGTTTTACGCTCGCCCGTGCAGTCAAAATTTTGTATAGAATAAGTGCAGTAAGAACATAGAATAATTTTCGTCCTTGTAAGGTTTTTAAATCAAATATTATAAAGTCGAGATATTTTTAAATGCAAATAATACAATTCGATGTCTGGAGTTAAAAGTTTGGCATGTAATATACTAACGTTCAAATATTACCGATCTAGATGTAAGAATTTCGACGCACATACTATGGAAATTTATATGTTACAAAGTAACACTAACGAGCTTTTGTAGCATAAGATAAAAGGCAATAATTTGCTGACACCACTTTTTTTGATAGGTATAAATTAATTTTAAATTCACGCTGTCAATTTGAATGTATTATCAAATAGAATAAAACGTCACGTGTCGACACTTTCAAGTGGGATAGCGTAGACTGCCTGGTGAAGTAAGACACGTGCTCACACGTGCAACATGTGTCGGCCAAAAAGGTTTGCATTTCGTAGTCTTATCTCGCCACATACCTGCATGTGTTCGAATTTCAATGCATTTCGTACCTCAGATTGCTAAATCTGCGCGATAAAAAGTGACAAAACTTTAAGAATAGACCCAAAACCCATCTGCGAATGTAGATAAGCGAATTAACTTCGATACAAAAACTACCAGATGGGACATCTGCATGCAATATTTTTCACGTCGTTTTCTGCAATTGTTAGATTCAAGAAGTGGAACTTCGCTCTTCGATCTAGACCAATAGGGATCGATAATTGATGTGTTGTCCTTTATTTTCCTAGTTGGGGTCAAAGTAGGAGACCAATTAAATTGCCCAATTAATATTTAAGGAGAGATTTGCATTCCACCGACTTGTAATTCTTGTTCCCAAATTTCGGGGGAAACTAAATAAAAGCGAGGTACTCGCAAGCAAAAATCAGAGATTCACAGTTATCCACAGGGTTAGCCCCCGGCTCTGCCCGAGCGGCACCCAACGCTTTTAAGCGGAATTTAATATATATTGACCACAGTCAATTAAATTGTATAGAGTCTAGTGTAGTTAAAAACTCGTGTATGTGTTAAACACAGGTAAATTATAAACTTATGTCGTTCTAAATTGAATTAACTTATCGGTCATTACAAATTAAAAACTAAATTTATCGTTTATGAACTTTGTTATAAACTATTTTGTTCCGAATTTAACAGTTTCAATTAAACATTAATAAACTATGTTTTTATATTATCATTGTTCCGAATTTAACCATTGTTTGAACATTATTATAAACCAGTTTCGAATTAAACATTTTCGGCTTAAAGATTAACGAACTTTGTTATTAAATTATCGTTGCTAACCATCTTCGAACTTTATTATTAGATTATCGTGTTAAACATTTTCAACGTAAAGATTAACGAACCTTATTATTAAATTACCGATTACTTAAGGTAACTTTTAGTGACGTCGTGTATAATCAACTACGTTTTTCCGTCGTTGAAATTAAACAATACGAATTTTGTTTATACTCCGGTCACAGTGTAAATTGAATACACGCATAATATGACTTTTATTTGGAAATAATTTCGGGTTTTTAACCAAATGTTTTGTTTCGGTTTTAAACGAGTGAACATTAAATTGTTTAAAGATAAACAAATTGTATCGGACATTATCGACCAGAATTACGTTTTGATTTATCTCGTGAGTGTATTGATATTTATTTGGATGTGGTGTAACCACGCCGATGAAGTCATTATTATGAAGTTGTTTATTGAAATAACGTCACATTTTTGAATTGGGTTTTATGTCATATTTAAGGTTTAATAAAATTAACCAATTAATCTGTTCCATTTTGGCGAAGAGCTGTTTCACCTTCAGAGTAAATATTTTATCGTTAACTTTTTGTATTATTCAAGACAGTGTAAATATTTTAGTCTTGCAACATTGTGTAGTTGTAAATTTGATTAGACAATTGTTTGCAAAGTGTCAAATGTCCTTGTATATTTCGTTTTATTATATCTGCTTATTATTTATTTCTGTGTTTTATTGTTGTTATGTGTTTGTTTATTTAGCTAATCTTTAGCAAGGTAAGATTAATTGAATGTAAGGTATTGTAATCCAAAGAGATGTGATGAAATGCAACGCGTTCAATCAAAAAGCTGTCGTGTATCAGCTTGGAAGGGTGATTTTGCATCCCTTTCGAATGAACCCCGGTTCAAATTCATGTGGCGCCCATGTATCTACTCCGTGTGTAAATTTATCCCCCTCCCCCTGTTAGAGATCACATCTAAAATCGCGATCGAGGATTGCCCGGTCGTTGATGAGAGGTAGACAAATCGCGACGTTTCGTCACAAGCTCTTCTGCTCCGTCAAAGGAACCTCCCCTTCGCGGCTAGAGCTAGTCATCACGTTTAATCTCTGTTCAGAAGGTTGCGTTTTGTTGTGTAACAATTTCCTAATTATTAATCTATTTTGTACATCTAATTTTTTTTTATTATTTAACTTTTTTTACTCTTTTTTTTTGACTATATTTTGCTCTTGTCGTTAATTAAGTAGTCAATGATTATAAATTGTGTACCCATTATTTTTGTCTGTGTTCGTTACTAAACTATTAAAATTCTATTCAGTAATTTTTTTTTGAGAGTGAAGTGCGAAAGAGAAAACTGTTTATTCCCAACGACTTCGAGGTAAGATCTTTACAGCCCGCTACCTCTTGTATCAAAATCATTCCCTTACAGGTTTTGCTTAACCTCCCGACATTAAAAAAGGATTAAACTGGTGGCAGCGTGGATATAACTCCTCAGGTTATATCAAAATAGTTTAAGAAAAGTGACCCGATCTTGTCATTGAACCTCCGGGTATCACATGTTGATAAAATCTACTATTGTAATTATACTCGTTCTTTTGTCACAAAATGACATTTTGCACTCGAGATATGGTCGTCCTTCACACCTATAATTTTCTAGAGAGAATTCAAAAGGTTTATTAACTTTATCGCTTATCTGTTATCTGGTGACTAAACGCTATCTATCTCATTAAATTATAAACAATATTTTTATTCGGTTAGTATTTAGAAAAGCATTACTTTGTTTGATTGTGCAGTATTGCCAACAAATTTAAGGAAGTTACATTGTTTTCCCAGATTACGAATATTTCGAGTTATCGGTGTAAAAAATCTACCTTTACAAGGCTCCGAGTTTTTTGAAGGTCGGTGTAATACTCTTATCAAAGTTGTAAAATTTAACTACACCTGGACTATTAAAAATTTAAATTTGTGCCCTGTGGATAAAAATGCGAAAGGAGGTATTCAGTCACCTACATTTCCAGATGGACCAGAACATAAAATTAAATGGCGTTTGAAATTCTATCCCGCAGGATACGATAACCAATATGAAGATGCTATTTCGTGGGGGGTATTACTACTTTCTTGTGATGATAGTGAAGTTAAAGCTAAAGTCACGCTGAAACTTTTAGATTTAAATGGTAAAACAATAAGTGTATTATTCGAGGATCATCGAGTTTTTAACCAAAAGGAGGGTTGGCATTTTAGCAATGTTTCACAAAACCAAGTGCTAAATGACCAGTTAATTTTATCTTGTGAAATTTCCATTGGAGTGAAAGTTGTACATATTTCACAACAATCCCCAATTACAACAACACAGCAGTGTAACTTATCCGATGACTATCGGATTGTATTTGAAAATCAAGATTTTAGTGATGTTACACTCATTGCAGGTGAAATAAAGTTTAAAGCCCATAATGTTATTTTAGGAGCTCGAAGTCCAGTGTTTAATGCTATATTTTTACACCAAATGAAAGAAAGTATGCAAAATCAGGTCGAAATATTGATGTTGACCCGGAAGTATTGAATGAAATTTTACGTTTTATTTATACCGGCGAAATACAACACTTGAAGAATATTGCAATGGGTTTGTTATCTGCAGCAGATACATAAATATGGATTAGAGAGATTAAAAGTTATGTGCGAAGAAGAACTCTGTGAAAACATATCGATTGAAAATTCTGCCGACATTTTGATTCTTGCCGATTTACACAATACTAGTAAATTGAAGCTTCGGCTTCGGTCCCCTATCTTTGGCAACTCCAAATAAATTGAAAATTTCCTATTGCAAAGAGGAAGGTTTATATAGTATACTGATATAATTTAAACGTGAGAATGTATTAGCAAAATTTTGAGTAAATCGATTTTGAAGTTAGCAAATTTACATGTAATTCGGTGGTGGATTAACGAGATTCGGAGCGCGTCGCTCATTCTGTGGTCAGTCCGTGCAATATGAATGACCCTAACACTTAGAATATTCCGCACCGGCAGATGCAGCTCGACTCTCGTACATGTAACATCGATTATTTTTTGTTTTTACGCGATTTTTTGGTGGTTTAAGATCCCGGTTGCCTTCATCCCGGTTTGCTTGATGCGTGGCGCCTTCTCGTATGTTTAGCTCTACCGCGTAGCGGCTTCCGTGAATGAAAAACCGCCCGGAGCCCCGGAGGGGCGTAGGGTGGGTTTTTTGTTGCGCCCAATTCTGGCCGGGGTTTTTTATGTATATTTAGAGACCTTATTCTTAAAATATTTGGGGTTCTACGATGTAATACGCACGGCGGTTGACTAACAAATGACTAAGTTCCGAGCGTGCGTTACTTATATTTATAACCTCGGCATGGGCGTGGCTTCGACCACGGGCGAACGATGTACATCGACCGCGGTCTACTGCATACTCGATGCTACTCTTCCGTACTTTTCAAATTGATTTTTCTCGAAATTTTATGTATATTATCTCCAGTGAAATTTTTACAGTATACTATATAAACCTTCCTCTTTGCAATAGGAAATTTTCAATTTTTTCGGGGTTACCAAAGATAGGGGACCGTCCCCGAAGCTTCATACAAAAAAGTACATTGCTGCTAATACCAAAGAGATAACTGAAACCTCTGGATGGAAGACTATGCATCAAACATATCCTCATCTGGTTACTGAAATTCTTTGTGATCTATCAGCTCATCGCATTTCTGAACTAAGGGGCCGTCCATTAATTACGTAAGGATGATATTTGTAATTTTGGACCCCCCACGTCAGGGTACGTAAGATTGTGGCAATCCCCCCCCCATCTTACGTAAGGATTATTTAAAAGAAAATTAATTTTGATACCCCCTCTCTCAACCCCTTATATTTATAAAATATGAATAATAATATATTATATAGATAATAATAACAAAAATTTAAATTAAACTCTTATTTACATAGATAAAAAACCGTTTGTAAAGATCGCCAAAGTTTGATGCCATTTTCTAACATTTACACTATTATGCTACTATGTTTAATGATTTTTAGGTACTATATATTTCAATTATCCTGGATATAATTACAAACATAAAAAGAAAAAATTATATTTGATTTTCAAATGTAATTGAAAAAATATTTTAAGAAAGTTAGGTAAGGAATACGTCGAACCCCTCCACCCCTTCGTAAGGGTCCGTAAGATATCCAATACCAATACAAAAAAATAAAATAAAAAGATATACAAAACCCTTACGTAATTAATGGATGACCCCTAAGACCCCTACAATACATGTAATAACCACACAAAAAAAAATAATATAACAGAAGCAATCCATGTTATTAAATATTCATTAAATTCGGAGCTTTCTCTATTTGATGAATCGAGGCTTTGTTCACTGTTTGGTTTTAATGTATTACATCCAACATAAATACAAAATTTACTATTATACATATTTTTAATATGCTCTATATTGTTCATGTAGCAATCTCAGGAAACGCAAAACTCGAAGTATTCAATTAAAATAAACCAAACCAAAGTTAAACATTCGTTAACTGGAAATTTTCTTAAGAACAGACTTGCTAATTCTCAAAATTAAAAAAAAAACTAGCTATAACTAAGCTATATATTATAAGGATCAATATCTCCTTCACCACATCTTCATATTTGTTTTAGAAATTATTTATATTTCACAATGTCCGTACATGAACTAAGATTTAGATTCAACTTTTGTATTTTACAATTTTTTCATTTAATTCTATAACGACGACTCCTTTTAAATTTAAATAAAATGTGTTCCGCATTTACACATTATAAAAAGTTCATGCCATTTAAACCTCTAGTATGAAACCACACATTTATATATTGTTTTATTTGCAAACTACTACTACCTTCAATCACCGGGTTTGAGCGATATGAACTTAATTATACATAGTTTGTTCGTGACAAGAACGCAGGTTTTAAACCGAGACTTGGGATTAGAACTCTTTTTGATTCCAAATGCATTCAAAGTCAATGACTAATAAATTATAGTTAATTAGTATTGTTTGTAAAACTTGTAAATTCTCAAAAATTAAAAAAAAACAAAAGAACAAAAGAACACATCGTAAACCGCTTGTGGTCTGCAAATACTCCCTTAGGGGGTAGTGTTTTGAAACGGAACGTAAATATAAAGAACTAAAAGATAACTTAAAACTTACAAGCAAAAAATAAACGTAGTATCAGAATCTTTTGATAAATTAAAACTAATATTGAATGCCTTGTTGACGATGCGGAAATAGAGCAACAATTTGTGGAACGTAATCAGTTCGATGATAGAGTTTTTGCATTAAAAGCGCGGGCTAAATTATGACTAAATAAAAGCAACGAGAAACGGACGATGCCATTTCGTTAGCGGGCAGCGCAGCAAGTCGGGTATCTCGAGCTCCAAGCGTAAGTAGCGGCGAAGCGTCAAATCATAGAATAAAACTCCCTACTATTAAATTACCTACATTTTCGGGTTCATACCTAGAATGGCTAGAATTTCGGGAAATCTTTCAAGCGTTGATACATAATCATGACGAGTTAACAACTATTGAAAAATATCAATATTTAAAATCGAGCCTATAAAGGAAGGCAGCAAATATAGGCAGCTCGTGACTTTGTTTAGGTGGATGGCACAAAATTTAAATAAAATGAAATAGTATAAGTTTACTAATATTGTGGTGTTTTTTTGACGACCAAGCTATTTAAAATTAAAAGTTATTGAATATTATCGTGAAAATTATATAATGTGAAAAAATATTTTCAGGTTGTGGAGACAGAGGTAATGCCATATGACTCTCTCGCCAACTTTAGAGCTCTATCAGTAGTCGAAGTAATGGATTTGTGGTCAGAACTATCAAAAATAGCAACTCCGGAATGTAAATGTGGAAGTAAAAAATCGAGGAAATATAAGAAATAAAATAACCGGCAAAAAATTTTCCAATTAAGATGTAAAATATTGGTTTGATTAATTACTGTTGTGCAATTTAGTTTATAGTTTATAGCAATGCGTTTGGCATTTTGTTTATTATCTTTTTCTTTTTTTAATGTTTAATTTAATTTTTTTAATAAAGACTAGCGCTGCGAAACCCTCCGGGTTTCTGGCGCTAGCCAATTGCAGTCGTTTAAGTCGATCGATTCCATTACCGATCCGGATGAAGTCGTCAATTATCCAATTGAATTTCTGAATTCATTGGATTTGTCAGGAATGCCGCCGCACAATTTGCAGCTTAAGGTCGGCTCAGTGTTAATCATGTTACGCAATCTTAGCCAACCGAAACTATGCAATGGAACGCGACTAACTGTTAAGAGGTTGATGAACAAGGTGATTGAAGCGACAATACTTAAAGGAAAGTTCAAAGGCGAGGATGTTCTGATTCCAAGAATACCACTGATTTCAACCGACTTGCCATTTCAATTTAAGCGTGTCCAGTTTCCGGTTCTCCTTGCATTCGCAATGACGATTAATAAATCACAAGGCCAATCGTTGGAAGTGTGTGGAATAAACCTTGAATTTCCGTGTTTTTTCCATAGGCAGTTATACGTGGTAAACCATCGAGAGTCGGTAAACCATCGGCGCTAGTCATTTTCTCTCCGGACGGAAAGACAAACAATATCGTTCATTACCAAGCGTTGCGATGAGCGCGTTAAAACACCAATTTGTCTTCATCAATAAAATACACACAAATATTACCTTTAATAAATAAACATTACAATTTAATCAAACATATTTATAGATTTTTAATAATTTTTTTTTAATGAGGAATTAAACGTATTCAATTTCGTCATGTTATATTTTTTAGGCAGGACTTTTTTTTAGGGGTGTGGATGTGGTTGTTCGGCCTACGGCTGTAATCCCAAAATCACATCCGACACAGTCTAGATGGCTAGAAGCGCCCGGTAGGCCAGTGTGGTTGCGATTTCCTTGAGTGAGGCCGAATGCCGAACAACCACATCCGACACGGTCTAGAGCAACGGTGGGCAACCTCCGGCCCGCGGGCCAACTCCGGTCCGCGTAAAGTTCTAATCCGGCCCGCGAGATCTTTAGAAGAAATAATAAATAAATATTTTCAAAAACAAAAATTGTTAAGAAAAGGATTAGGTTAGTACCTAACATAGGGAAAAAGGAGAGATCTACAGTTTAATTTAAATGAAGCCTTACAAAACAAAATCAAAATGTGACACAATTATATGGATATATTAAAGCTTTTAAAAGTAAACTGATTCTGTGGCAATCCCACATAGAGAAAAATAATCTTTTCCATTTTCCAACATTATCTAATTATCGTGACAAATATAATCCTCAAATTTTTGTTCAAAAAATCAAAGATCTTTATTCAGAATTTGAAGAACGCTTTCAAGATTTCGACAAGAAAAGTATCTATTTTCATTTATTTAATTCGCCCTTTTGCGTCACTGAAATCGAAAATATTCCAGCAAAGTTTCAAATGGAACTTTTTGATCTCAAAGAGAGGGCAGATTTAAGAGAAACATTTAATTTGGCACCTTTGCACGAGTTTTATAAAAGTCTGTCGACTGAAGAATTTCCGAATTTAGTTGATAATGCGAAGTACATTTACTCCTTATTTGGCTCAACATATCGATGTGAACAGATATTCTCCAAGAGGAAGTATCTAAAATCGAAGTACAGAACTTCCATAACTGATACGGGTTTGGAAAACAACTTGCGTTTAAGCACTACACAAATCGAACCGGACATTGAATTGCTATCAAAATCTACACAGCACCAGAAGTCGCATTAATTAAAATTTGCTTTCATTTATATTTACTGTTTTGTGATTTATACTTACTTATTTTTTTCATTTCTTTGTAATTTTTTATAAATGATAAGAGAAATAAATATATAACTTAATTAACTTTGTTATATTATTGTTTTTATATTTTCGGAAAAAAATACAAGTAACAAAAATGTGTCCATTAACTACTAAGGCCCGCGGACGAAACGTAAATATTATTCTGGTCCCTGTTATAGAAAAGGTTGCCCACCTCTGGTCTAGAGGGCTAAAGGCTGCCGGCAGGCTGCCTATGCCAGCTTGTATTTGAATAAAGAAGAAATAAAAGTGCGTAAAGCAATAGAAGACGTGGTTAAATTGTATAATTCTTTCCAATCCACAATTTACAAATTTGAAGCGCGTTTTATAAATAATAGTAGATTTACTGAGGCAACTTCTATTTGTACCACAATTAGAAGTTATGAAAATTTTTATGGTCGTGCTTGATTTTTTAAACTATTTTTTATTGGGTTAATTTAAGAGGTTGACCCTCAAATTAATTAATCTTCCCATGTTGCAAGCACCGAGACTCGTGTTGGTTTAAGTTTCTATAAGTGGAATTCATTTTGCATCGAAAAATTTCCGCGTACTAAAAAGTTATCAACAATCTTAAAAACAAAGTACTGTTTGTTCTTGTTTGTTATCATCAAAATAAAAATTCAAAGATATTAATAAAAGTTTTACGAAGCAAATTGAAAACGACATTGTAAAAAAGTCTCTTTAGAAAAAAGGACCAGTGCAAAAAAACACTTAACGAAATCAAAAAGTTTTTTTAGGAAACAAATCAAAGTGAATCCAACATAATACGATAAAAGAGTTTCTGATTTTAAAATTCGGGGGGGGGGGCGGACATCCGACAATGTGCAAAAAATGTAAAAACCGTTCTGCGACCTTGTGTTCAAAACGCTGCGGCAGCGGTAATTAAATTTCCTTGTAGCATTTATTCAGTTTTGATGGTTTAGGCGTAGGAGGCATCCAAACTCGCAGATTTTGAAAATTATCATATCTACTTTTCCTAGCGTACTTTAATTTTTTAAAAATTCATGATGAAACTAGAAAGTACATTAAAAATTTTTCTAGTGTCAAAAGAAAATTTTCGCAGGAAATTGACAATTTGACAATAATTGCAAAGCAAAATTTTTTTGTTATGGCGTCGCTTTTAAATTTTAAATTTCTCGAGCCAGTTAGTATTTGAATAAAGAAGAAATTAAGGTGCGCAAAGCAATAGAAGACATGGTTAAATTGTATAATTCTTTCCAATCCACAATTTACAAATTTGAAGCGCGTTTTATAAATAATAGTAGATTTACTGAGGCAACTTCTATTTGTACCACAATTAGAAGTTATGAAAATTTTTATGGTCGTGCTTGATTTTTTAAACTATTTTTTATTGGATTAATTTAAGAGGTTGACCCTCAAATTAATTAATCTTCCCATGTTGCAAGCACCGAGACTCGTGTTGGTTTAAGTTTCTATAAGTGGAATTCATTTTGCATCGAAAAATTTCCGCGTACTAAAAAGTTATCAACAATCTTAAAAACAAAGTACTGTTTGTTCTTGTTTGTTATCATCAAAATAAAAATTCAAAGATATTAATAAAAGTTTTACGAAGCAAATTGAAAACGACATTGTAAAAAAGTCTCTTTAGAAAAAAGGACCAGTGCAAAAAAACACTTAACGAAATCAAAAAGTTTTTTTAGGAAACAAATCAAAGTGAATCCAACATAATACGATAAAAGAGTTTATGATTTTAAAATTCGGTGGGGGGGGGGCGGACATCCGACAATGTGCAAAAAATGTAAAAACTGAAAAAACCGGACTGCGACCTTGTGTTCAAAACGCTGCGGCAGCGGTAATTAAATTTCCTTGTAGCATTTATTCAGTTTTGATGATTTAGGCGTAGGAGGCATCCAAACTCGCAGATTTTGAAAATTATCATATCTACTTTTCCTAGCGTACTTTAATTTTTTAAAAATTCATGATGAAACTAGAAAGTACATTAAAAATTTTTCTAGTGTCAAAAGAAAATTTTCGCAGGAAATTGACAATTTGACAATAATTGCAAAGCAAAATTTTTTTGTTATGGCGTCGCTTTTAAATTTTAAATTTCTCGAGCCAGTTAGTATTTGAATAAAGAAGAAATTAAGGTGCGCAAAGCAATAGAAGACATGGTTAAATTGTATAATTCTTTCCAATCCACAATTTACAAATTTGAAGCGCGTTTTATAAATAATAGTAGATTTACTGAGGCAACTTCTATTTGTAACATAATTAGAAGTTATGAAAATTTTTATGGTCGTGCTTGATTTTTTAAACTATTTTTTATTGGGTTAATTTAAGAGGTTGACCCTCAAATTAATTAATCTTCCCATGTTGCAAGCACCGAGACTCGTGTTGGTTTAAGTTTCTATAAGTGGAATTCATTTTGCATCGAAAAATTTCCGCGTACTAAAAAGTTATCAACAATCTTAAAAACAAAGTACTGTTTGTTCTTGTTTGTTAACATCAAAATAAAAATTCAAAGATATTAATAAAAGTTTTACGAAGGAAATTGAAAACGACATTGTAAAAAAGTCTCTTTAGAAAAAAGGACCAGTGCAAAAAAACACTTAACGAAATCAAAAAGTTTTTTTAGGAAACAAATCAAAGTGAATCCAACATAATACGATAAAGAGTTTCTGATTTTAAAATTCGGGGGGGGGGCGGATATCCGACAATGTGCAAAAAATGTAAAAACTGAAAAAACCGTTCTGCGACCTTGTGTTCAAAACGCTGCGGCAACGGTAATTAAATATCCTTGTAGCATTTATTCAGTTTTGATGGTTTAGGCGTAGGAGGCATCCAAACTCGCAGATTTTGAAAATTATCATATCTACTTTTCCTAGCGTACTTTAATTTTTTAAAAATTCATGATGAAACTAGAAAGTACATTAAAAATTTTTCTAGTGTCAAAAGAAAATTTTCGCAGGAAATTGACAATTTGACAATAATTGCAAAGCAAAATTTTTTTGTTATGGCGTCGCTTTTAAATTTTAAATTTCTCGAGCCAGCTAGTATTTGAATAAAGAAGAAATTAAGGTGCGCAAAGCAATAGAAGACATGGTTAAATTGTATAATTCTTTCCAATCCACAATTTACAAATTTGAAGCGCGTTTTATAAATAATAGTAGATTTACTGAGGCAACTTCTATTTGTACCACAATTAGAAGTTATGAAAATTTTTATGGTCGTGCTTGATTTTTTAAACTATTTTTTATTGGGTTAATTTAAGAGGTTGACCCTCAAATTAATTAATCTTCCCATGTTGCAAGCACCGAGACTCGTGTTGGTTTAAGTTTCTATAAGTGGAATTCATCAAAATAAAAATTCAAAGATATTAATAAAAGTTTTACGAAGGAAATTGAAAACGACATTGTAAAAAAGTTTCTTTAGAAAAAAGGACCAGTGCAAAAAAACACTTAACGAAATCAAAAAGTTTTTTTAGGAAACAAATCAAAGTGAATCCAACAAAATACGATAAAGAGTTTCTGATTTTAAAATTCGGTGGGGGGGGGGCGGACATCCGACAATGTGCAAAAAATGTAAAAACTGAAAAAACCGTTCTGCGACCTTGTGTTCAAAACGCTGCGGCAACGGTAATTAAATTTCCTTGTAGCATTTATTCAGTTTTGATGCTTTAGGCGTAGGAGGCATCCAAACTCGCAGATTTTGAAAATTATCATATCTACTTTTCCTAGCGTACTTTAATTTTTTAAAAATTCATGATGAAACTAGAAAGTACATTAAAAATTTTTCTAGTGTCAAAAGAAAATTTTCGCAGGAAATTGACAATTTGACAATAATTGCAAAGCAAAATTTTTTTGTTATGGCGTCGCTTTTAAATTTTAAATTTCTCGAGCCAGCTAGTATTTGAATAAAGAAGAAATTAAGGTGCGCAAAGCAATAGAAGACATGGTTAAATTGTATAATTCTTTCCAATCCACAATTTACAAATTTGAAGCGCGTTTTATAAATAATAGTAGATTTACTGAGGCAACTTCTATTTGTACCACAATTAGAAGTTATGAAAATTTTTATGGTCGTGCTTGATTTTTTAAACTATTTTTTATTTGGTTAATTTAAGAGGTTGACCCTCAAATTAATTAATCTTCCCATGTTGCAAGCACCGAGACTCGCGTTGGTTTAAGTTTCTATAAGTGGAATTCATTTTGCATCGAAAAATTTCCGCGTACTAAAAAGTTATCAACAATCTTAAAAACAAAGTACTGTTTGTTCTTGTTTGTTATCATCAAAATAAAAATTCAAAGATATTAATAAAAGTTTTACGAAGGAAATTGAAAACGACATTGTAAAAAAGTCTCTTTAGAAAAAAGGACCAGTGCAAAAAAACACTTAACGAAATCAAAAAGTTTTTTTAGGAAACAAATCAAAGTGAATCCAACATAATACGATAAAAGAGTTTCTGATTTTAAAATTCGGGGGGGGGGGGCGGACATCCGACAATGTGCAAAAAATGTAAAAACTGAAAAAACCGTTCTGCGACCTTGTGTTCAAAACGCTGCGGCAGCGGTAATTAAATTTCCTTGTAGCATTTATTCAGTTTTGATGGTTTAGGCGTAGGAGGCATCCAAACTCGCAGATTTTGAAAATTATCATATCTACTTTTCCTAGCGTACTTGAATTTTTTAAAAATTCATGATGAAACTAGAAAGTACATTAAAAATTTTTCTAGTGTCAAAAGAAAATTTTCGCAGGAAATTGACAATTTGACAATAATTGCAAAGCAAAATTTTTTTGTTATGGCGTCGCTTTTAAATTTTAAATTTCTCGAGCCAGCTAGTATTTGAATAAAGAAGAAATTAAGGTGCGCAAAGCAATAGAAGACAATAGAAATTTTAAATTTCTCGAGCCAGCTAGTATTTGAATAAAGAAGAAATTAAGGTGCGCAAAGCAATAGAAGACATGGTTAAATTGTATAATTCTTTCCAATCCACAATTTACAAATTTGAAGCGCGTTTTATAAATAATAGTAGATTTACTGAGGCAACTTCTATTTGTACCACAATTAGAAGTTATGAAAATTTTTATGGTCGTGCTTGATTTTTTAAACTATTTTTTATTGGGTTAATTTAAGAGGTTGACCCTCAAATTAATTAATCTTCCCATGTTGCAAGCACCGAGACTCGTGTTGGTTTAAGTTTCTATAAGTGGAATTCATCAAAATAAAAATTCAAAGATATTAATAAAAGTTTTACGAAGGAAATTGAAAACGACATTGTAAAAAAGTCTCTTTAGAAAAAAGGACCAGTGCAAAAAAACACTTAACGAAATCAAAAAGTTTTTTTAGGAAACAAATCAAAGTGAATCCAACAAAATACGATAAAGAGTTTCTGATTTTAAAATTCGGGGGGGGGGGGGGCGGACATCCGACAATGTGCAAAAAATGTAAAAACTGAAAAAACCGTTCTGCGACCTTGTGTTCAAAACGCTGCGGCAACGGTAATTAAATTTCCTTGTAGCATTTATTCAGTTTTGATGGTTTAGGCGTAGGAGGCATCCAAACTCGCAGATTTTGAAAATTATCATATCTACTTTTCCTAGCGTACTTTAATTTTTTAAAAATTCATGATGAAACTAGAAAGTACATTAAAAATTTTTCTAGTGTCAAAAGAAAATTTTCGCAGGAAATTGACAATTTGACAATAATTGCAAAGCAAAATTTTTTTGTTATGGCGTCGCTTTTAAATTTTAAATTTCTCGAGCCAGCTAGTATTTGAATAAAGAAGAAATTAAGGTGCGCAAAGCAATAGAAGACATGGTTAAATTGTATAATTCTTTCCAATCCACAATTTACAAATTTGAAGCGCGTTTTATAAATAATAGTAGATTTACTGAGGCAACTTCTATTTGTACCACAATTAGAAGTTATGAAAATTTTTATGGTCGTGCTTGATTTTTTAAACTATTTTTTATTTGGTTAATTTAAGAGGTTGACCCTCAAATTAATTAATCTTCCCATGTTGCAAGCACCGAGACTCGCGTTGGTTTAAGTTTCTATAAGTGGAATTCATTTTGCATCGAAAAATTTCCGCGTACTAAAAAGTTATCAACAATCTTAAAAACAAAGTACTGTTTGTTCTTGTTTGTTATCATCAAAATAAAAATTCAAAGATATTAATAAAAGTTTTACGAAGGAAATTGAAAACGACATTGTAAAAAAGTCTCTTTAGAAAAAAGGACCAGTGCAAAAAAACACTTAACGAAATCAAAAAGTTTTTTTAGGAAACAAATCAAAGTGAATCCAACATAATACGATAAAAGAGTTTCTGATTTTAAAATTCGGGGGGGGGGCGGACATCCGACAATGTGCAAAAAATGTAAAAACTGAAAAAACCGTTCTGCGACCTTGTGTTCAAAACGCTGCGGCAGCGGTAATTAAATTTCCTTGTAGCATTTATTCAGTTTTGATGGTTTAGGCGTAGGAGGCATCCAAACTCGCAGATTTTGAAAATTATCATATCTACTTTTCCTAGCGTACTTTAATTTTTTAAAAATTCATGATGAAACTAGAAAGTACATTAAAAATTTTTCTAGTGTCAAAAGAAAATTTTCGCAGGAAATTGAAAATTTGACAATAATTGCAAAGCAAAATTTTTTTGTTATGGCGTCGCTTTTAAATTTTAAATTTCTCGAGCCAGCTAGTATTTGAATAAAGAAGAAATTAAGGTGCGCAAAGCAATAGAAGACATGGTTAAATTGTATAATTCTTTCCAATCCACAATTTACAAATTTGATGCGCGTTTTATAAATAGTAGTAGAACTACTGAAGCAACTTCTATTTACCCCACAATTAGAAGTTATGAAAATTTTTATGGTCGTGCTTGATTTTTGAAACTTTTATCTTGACTGTTTTCTTGGATTTTAAACGTGCTTTTGAAACTGTTGATAGAGATATGCTTTTGAGGAAGTTAAATAAAATGGGAATTTGCGATAACGCATTAAAGTGGTTTAAGTCTTATTTGAGCAATGGAGTGCAGATTACTAAAGTGAATAATATATTTTCCGGTAGGCGTGCTTCCTTGTATGGTGTCCCTCAGGGCACAGTGTTGGGTCCTTTATTGTTTGTACTTTATATTAATGATATTGTCAAATGTGTTAATAGATGTAGGATATCTTTGTTTGCCGATGATGCAATGCTTTGTTTTTGTGGTGACGATTTGGCCGATATGTTTAACATTGTAAATGAAGAGCTTGCAAATATTTTTGAATGGCTGTGTTGTAATAATATGTGTATTAATGCTAGAAAGTCAAAATATATGGTCATTGGGTCTCGCATTGCTTTGAACAAATGTGATTTGAATAGTTTTAAAGTGAATATAAATGGCGAGGTTTTGGAAAGAATTGATAGTATTAAGTATCTTGGTATTATGTTAGATAGTAATTTGAAATTTAAATCACATGTTGATTATTTACTGAACAAAATCTCTAAAAAAGTGTATTTTTTGGGTAGAATAGGTGGTTATGTCTCGATGTACGTTAGGTTGTTATTGTACAAATCTATAGTGGCTCCACATTTTAGTTTTTGCTCTAGCATTTTATTTGGAATTAATGAGAGGGAAATTGATAAACTTCAGAAACTACAAAATAAGGCCTTAAAAATAATTCTGCAATGTAATAAATATACGCCTATACACTTGATGCTGGAGACACTTGGTTTAATGAATGTAAAGCAGTATATTGCTTATAATTCCCTAATGTTTTTGTTTAAGGTTAAAAATGGTTTGTCGGCAGAGTATTTGAGTCATAGATTGATACAGATACAGGAGGTAGATAACTATAACACTAGACATGTAACAGATTTTTATGTTGGAAACTTGAAAATATCACAGACCTGTAAAAGTGTCTTAATAAATGGAGTAAAAATGTTTAATGAGTTACCTAGACAAATAAAGGACTGTAATAATATAAATAGATTTAAACATTTATTGATTAGGCATATAAAGATGTCAAATTGTTATTTGTAGTAGCTTTGCTAAATAAAGTTTATTATTATTATTATTATCTCTATTTTCTAAATCAATAAATTAATTTTTTGTATTTTGCAAGTTTGAAAATTCGGATTAGGTAGGGTGGTTGTGCAATATTGTTACACTTATTATATTTATATTTATTATATTTATAATAATATTTTAGTTTAAAAGTCGCCGGTTTCAAAGTCGATTTGTGAAAAAACTGTAATGGTGCTAGCTTTCATATTTGGGTGCTAGCTGGTGCTAGCTCTAAGGATCCAGTGCTTGCTTTTGGCGTAAAAATTTTAACCGGGGGGGGGGGGGGCAAAGTAACGGACCCTTTTTTCGTGAGTAGTCTAAATTATCCACAATTGTTTAAATTTTAATTCTATTGCAGATTTTCGTCAAAAAATTTATTTGAAACCTTTACAGAGCGCAGAATTTATAATAAAAATTTAAGATGGAATTTAAAATATAAAAATCACGAAGCAACTTTTTTTACTTTGGGACAGGATAACTCAAAAACTATTTTTTATTGGGTTAATTTAAGAGTTTGACCCTCAAATTAATTAATCTTCCCAAGTTGCAAGCACCGAGACTCGCGTTGGTTTAAGTTTCTATAAGTGGAATTCATTTTGCATCGAAAAATTTCCGCGGACTAAAAAGTTATCAACAATCTTAAAAACAAAGAACTGTTTGTTCTTGTTTGTTATAATAATCTTGTTTGTTATAAAAAAAATAAAAATTCCAAGATATTAATAAAAGTTTTACGAAGCAAATTGAAAACGACACTGTAAAAAAGTCTCTTTAGAAAAAGGACCAGTGCAAAAAAACACTTAACGAAATCAAAAAGTTTTTTTAGGAAACAAAACAAAGTGAATGCAACATAATACGATAAAAGAGTTACTGATTTTAAAATTCGGGGGCGGTTTTGACTCTGGTTTACTGGGCTAAACATACGAGAAGCGCCTTCCATCAAGCAAATCGGGATAAAAGAAACCGAGAACTTAGAGAACCTTGAAATAGCATTAAAAAGTATAGTAGCGGTATGGGGCAGTAAACTTTTACGTTTCACCACAGATAACTTACTACAGATAGCTCACGCTATACAATTTCCTCAAATTGTGCAGGTTGCCTATGCAGCAGGGATTTTTAGTTATCTTTAAATAAAAAAGGTAACCCACAGTAACAAGACAGGTAAAAGCACGGTAAAAGGTACTTATCAAGATTAATATTTGTACCTGTCAAGGGTTAGTTTTGCATGTACAGTTATTACGGTATTAATTATCAAACATTTATTTGTAGATTTAAGGTTTCCAAAAATAAATAAATTTTTTAACATTTTATCTGTATCAAAATAAATTTTATTGTACATTATAAGTTTATTATACAAGGTCATTATTACAAACCAAAAAAAACAAAAAATGAAGGAAAGATATTTATACATTTTTAAAAATTTTTAATTTTTGATTATTTGAGCAATTTGATTTACTATTGGCTGTGCTTATTGCCCACTTACAATGCTTAAATAATTTAACATTTAATAATAAGTCTATAAAATAGTTTTCATGTTCGTCTATAGAACAAATTACATTTTTCATATTTTTTCTTTCAAAGAGTTCTTTCATGTTTAATTTAATTGTTATGCTGGACTTATCTACATCAAAAACTTTATGAAATTTCGCCAATGAAAGAAAACCTCTATTTTTACAGGGGCGGTATTTCATGCTACATTTTAACTTTTTCTAATAAGGATAGAAAAGTCGCTAAGTTTCCAAATGGAATCAAGGACGCATCACAGGGGGGGGGCAATGATAATTCTATTTACGTTCCACGCAATTTTAAAGTTAAAATTATTACTAATTAAGGTACTGTGATATCATTAAGGGGCGATATTTCAGTCTACATTTTAACTTTTTCTAATAAGGAAAGAAAAGTCACTAAGTTTCCAAATAATCAAGGACGCATCACAGGGGGGGGGGGGCAATAATAATTCAATTTACGCAATTTTAAAGTTCTACATGAACAACAACTAAATTTTGCCAATGAAAAAAAAACCTCTATTTTTACAGACATACACCGGAATCATACAACAGCAGTCGGCTGCTAATGCAATTTTTTTCAATGTTAAAAGATAGCTTATTTGACTTGACTTGTATTCGAAACTACCCCCCCCCCCCTTGACATTGGGGGGTCTCATTAAGGTACTGTGATTTCTCAACTATAAAAGTGATAAAATTATTCTACTATTATTACTTTGTTGTTAAAAACATTTCGAACTTTTAGATATTCCAAATTTATTTCCCTTTTTCCATTTGACTTGAGGTATTTTTATATTCATATACAAGACGTTTACAGAAAATTCTTATTTTTATTGACTAGTGTTTCATGTAACGCTGATACGGCCCTGAAGTTTATGTGAATTAAAAATTAATTTAAAAAACAATAATTAAAGAACAAAATATCCAGTGTTGGGTATCTTTAAAAGCCAAAAAAAAGTCTTTTAAATGATACCTTTTCATTCCCTTAGAAGAAAAAAATAAAAATAATTTTTTATATGTTCATTCCAAAATTCAAATCAATAAACAGAAACACAAAATGTTTGTAAAAACCCAACAGTTTTTACTACCTGAGTTAGGTAGGTAGTACATGAGCCGCCTGGGGTTATTTTTGCCTGAGGGCTGGAAGCAAATACATGCAGCGCCTCTTTTACTTTTAACCATTGGCTTCCAAACTAATTTTCATTCGCTTCCAAATATAACTGAATAGGGACACCCATTTCTCCATAAGCGTGAGCTATCTGTAGTAAGTTATCTGTGGTTTCACCCTCAAAAAATCGAATAAAACAAAAAATAATGACAAAACAGTATCCTTTCGTGCATGTTACGCTTACGAGTGGTGTCTGGCCCAATTTACATGGGACCCATATAATCTTTTGGCCCAATTTACGGGTAGATAACTAACCCAATTTATAATGGTAACTTCTACTGAGCAAAATTCGCGATGTAATATTTATAACAATAAAACTATACACAAAATATAACGCCAATATAAATTAAAGGACCTAATAATTTATTCGGAATCTTACCTACTTAAAAAAGTACTTATAGGCTTAGCAAAATTAAGAGATTATATTTTTGTACCTTTGACCCACCCGGTCAAGCGGTGGAACTTATATATAGGATTATAGAAACCCTTGACCATCGGTGGAGATTACAATGGCCCGGGTTCACCTCTAATCTCCCAACATGGTCATGGGTATATTCCATTATTTAGGATTCCGTAGGTTGGTAGCTGACTAGCCAACCTACTGAATATTCAAATGGTTAATACCCGCCATGCAGGGACGGCTCCATACACTACAGTAAACAATAGTTCAAATGTGTGCTATATACAGGGTCTTCACAAATATTAAATTATCGTAAATATTATGTAAAATCAAATTTTTCTTTCTATTGATATTTTTTGATAAAAGTTGTTATGCATTCTAATTATCTACGAAAATTAAATTTGATCAATGTAATGTAAAATAAATTTTTTATTTTTAACCGATTTTAATTTTCACTTATTCGTCTTAATTAGAGTCCTTTACTTTGCCCCCCCCCCCAAGTTGATATTTTTTCTTAAAAACCTAGCTCCCGATTTTATCGAGCTAGATAGCAAACATTAAACCTTAATATAGTTTGTGCACAAATCAATATTTCTACAGGGGGGCAAAGTAACTCGAGCCTCTCCAGTTGAGATATATTTTCAAAAACTCCGATCCTTTTTCTTTAAAGCTAGCACCAGTTTTTATTAAGTAGCCTAAATTATGGTTTGCAAAGCTATAAAGTTTATATAAAACACAATTTTTGTAATCTTTCGGTATGCTCAGACTCCTCTATCAACGCTTCGAAGATTCATAGAACCATCGATAGTTAGGTTATGTTCTTAGAACAGAAACTTTTATTTTTGTGTGTGCATAATCAGTAAAAATTACGAAATGTAGACGATCGTGAAAGAAATTAGTTATTCGTGGACGATTTGGGACTTCTAAGTTTTGAGGCAACTGGCGACAAAATTATTTCCCAAAAATTTCCATTCAAAACAACCTGCGATGGAATTCCATGGACATCCAACGATGTAGTGACATGGCATATGGGATTATATCCAAGTGGAATTTCTTCCAGACATAAAAATTATGTAGCCATTTACTTACGAAAAGATTGGGGTGTTATTGGTAAAGCCAAGTGCATATTTACACTTTTGAAATCGGATAATACAGAAATCATAAAACGAGCAATAACCTGCAACACAGTCAACTATAAAGAGGAGGGGGTTGTACGAAAGTTGATCCTACGAAAGGATCTATGCGACAACATCGATGGCATTGATTTTACAGTATTATGTGAAATTACTTATACCGAAGAATGTGAAAAGATTGACTATGTAGAAATTCCAGAGTGTAGGTCATTGCACAACTTGGGACTTGGGACTGGAAAATGAAGAATTATGCGATGTTCCCCTTTCGGTTGGTACAAACAATATGGTAAACGGTAGAATAGTCTAAATCAAAATAGTCTACGGTAAATTGGTCCAGGTAAAAAGGTCTACGGAAAAAAAGTCTACGGGTAAAAAAGTCTAGGTAAAATAGTCTAGGTAAAATGGTCTAGGTAAAATAGTTTAGGTAAAAAAGTACCTATAGGTAAAATGGCCTACGGCAAAATTCAAGGAAAGATTCCTTGGATAACTTTTTAATAAAAAGTTGCGATTATACCGCTTACATACTATAATATACATCATATAATGATGATGCAGTGATATCATCATTCCGACACGAAAATACAAGCGAGAATCCAGACCTTGATTCTGGAGAGTAATTGAGTTTTAGACTTGGGAAAATATATGTATACACGTTTAAAACAAAAAAACTATATTATTAAAAATTATTATTTATTATTTAATTTAAATTTACTAGCTAAACCTAATAGTATGACCAACAGCGCAAATAAATTCAATCATAGTACGAGTACCGTCCCGATATTCCTCGCAATGCGCTTTCAGCTTTCGCTGCATGTTCTCGTACACCGCAGATTTTTTTTTAATTTGTTCGAGCTCCAATCCTATGCCGATTCAAATTTGTTTCATCACATGCTAGCTCCAATCTCATGTTTTTAATTAATGTCCATACGGTTGGGTGATTATGACCGACAAGATTGGAAAACCGATTATTCCACCCTTCAACTTGATTGTTGGTACGTTCTTCCCCAGCAATGGTGGTCGTATATACATTCCAGGTTTCTGGGGGGAACATATAGGAGCAATATTGCGCAATCTCAATGGTTGGTAATCACTATCTACCCCCCCCCCTCTCGTCGGGCCTGCATGGTACACATTAAATATTGTAAATATATGTATACCGAAAATATGCATCATATCACTAGATTTTGGGTAAAATATGCAAATAACCGGCTGAATATTATTTTGCCCATTCTCACCGGAATCCTTCCTTGAATTTTGCCGTAGACCTTTTTTCCATAGACTATTTTACCTAGACCATTTTACCTAGGCCATTTTACCTAGACTTTTTTACCCGTAGACTTTTTTTCCATAGACTTTTTTACCTAGACCAATTTACCGTAGACTATTTTTCCTTGGACTATTTTACCTAGAATCAAACAATATTGGTGCGCATAAAGCAATTTGCACATCGGACAATGTGCAAAAAATGTAAAAACTGAAAAAACCGTTCTGCGACCTTGTGTTCAAAACGTTGCGGTAACGGTAATTAAATTTCTTTGTAGCATTTATCAGTTTTGATGGTTTAGGCGTAGGAGGCATCCAAACTCGCAGATTTTGAAAATTATCAAATCTACTTTTCCTAGCGTACTTGAATTTTTTAAAAATGCATGATGTAACTAGAAAGTACATTAAAAATTTTTCTAGTGTCAAAAGAAAATTTTCGCCGGAAATTGACAATTTGACAATAATTGCAAAACAAAATTTTTTTGTTATGGCGTCGCTTTTAAATTTTAAATTTCTCGAAACATGCTTATCGTAGAACAAAAAGTTAAAAATTATTTTATAGCAAAATTTGATGTTCTACAAAATCGACCTTTTGTCGATAGTTGTACCGTTATCGAATTACCCCTTACTTAGTCGACGAATGTCGTTGTTTTGCCTACAAAAAATACTAACAATTTTGAAAATAAACAAATTTTGCAAAATTTTGATTAGGTGGCGAAGGTTGGTACCTTTTAACAAGATGTAAATCTATTTTACTTTAATCTTTTGAAATGCTAATAAAGGACAGGTACATGCGGTGCATAATAAAGGGGCAGTGAAAAAACCTTTGTGGCAGGTAAATTTTGTGACAGGTAGCCAATAGAGCCAACAGTTTTCGCCCCTGAACAATAAATTATAACATTTCCATGAAATATAAATATGTACCTGCTACCGGAAACTCTTTCAGGTTTTTAGCCACGTTTATATTATCAGTGATTATTAAACAGTGTAACTAGGTCAACAGAGTAGGTCAACAAATGTACGAGAAAGAAATTAAAACTCTTAAAGAGGAAAATAAAAGCCTAAAAGAAAGAGTGGGAACGCTTGAAAACAAACTACTAGATGGAAAGAAGCGAAAAAAGAAATAATATAATAGTGAAAGGAGTGGAAGTGAACGAAAAGACGACAAGGGGGATATCGAAACATTCCTTAAACAAGAACTGGAAGTTGAAGTTAGGGTAAATTTTGCAACCGTTATAAAACGGTTGCTAAACCTTTTGTATTGGCGAAATTGGAGACATGGCAGGAAAAGATGATCGTTATGAGGGCAAAAACTAAATTAATGGGCACGAACAAATACATAGATGATGACTTAACACAAGAAGAACAAAAAATACAGGCGAACCTAAGAGAAATTGCCAAACAAGAAAGAGAACAAGGTAAAAACGCAAGGTTGGTTATGGAAAGGTTTACATAGATCGACAACGATGGGAGTGGGATAAACAAACGGGAAAGATAATTAAAGCACCGGAACCCTTGATAGAAAAAAACTAGAAAAAATAAACGCCGGACAGAAAACCAACACGACAAAAAAGGCAAAGAAATGGAAAAACGACAATCGATTAACGAAATGGAATTATAATGAATACGATTTACAAAAACAACAAAGGAGAACAAAAACAAGAGACATGTTATGGGTGGGAACGTGGAATGTAAGAGGGACTTTTACGGAAGGAGCAATGAAAAACCTGATAAATGAATTGAGGAGATATAAAATGGACGTAGTAGCACTGCAAGAAACGAAACAAAAAGGAGCTGATACAACAGATATAGAAGATTATACTTTCTTTGGAAGAGGAGGCGATAACAGACGATTCGGTACGGGTTTTATGATAAATAAGAAAATTAAACATACGGTGGTACAGTTTAAACCTATATCGGACAGAATGTGCTATATAAGATTAAGGGGTAGATATAGGAAGCTTTGTTTCATAAACATTCGTGCGCCTACAGAAGAGAAAGACGAAGAAGAAAAGATTAAATATTAAGAAGAAAGATTATATGATGAAATACCGAAGTACGACATAAAAATTGTTCTGGGAGACTGCAATGCGAAAGTGGGAAGAAAGGAAATATACATGCCAACCATAGGACATTTCAGCAAACATGAGGAAAGCAATGATAACGGTACCAAATTAATCGCATTTGCGATGGGAAGAGACATGATAATCAGCAGCACACACTTCCAGAAGAAAGATATACATAAAGGAACGTGGAGAACACCAAATGGCGAGATAACTAACCAAATAGACCACTGTTTGATAGAAAAACGATACGCTAAGCAAATAAAAAATATACAAAGTTACAGGGGAGCTGATGCGGATTCAGATCACTATTTAGTAAGAATTAAATTGCAACAAGAAGTAATCAGAGAAAAAAGATTAAATGAAACCACAAATAAATATGAAGTTAAACAACTGCAAGAGGAAGAGACCAGAAACGAATACAGAACTATAATCGAAAATGGATTAAATAACATTGAGGAAGACAGTATAAATGAAAAGTGGAATAAACTAGAAGAAATACTACAAGATGCGATAACAAAAACGATGTCGCAGAAAACGAAGAAAAAAAGAGAAAGTTGGTTTGACGAAGCTTGCTTAAAATCAGTTGAACAAAGAAGAAAAATCAGAGAAACCATGATAAGAACGAACTCGGAGGAAAGCAGAATCGAATATGGAAAACAGCGCAGAGAGACGAAAAGAATCTGTAGGGCAAAGAAACGCAAATACCATGAGAATAAGATTGCAACATTGGAAAATAAACTCAAAAACAAAGAGATTCGGAAAGTTTTACCAAGGAGTGAAAATGATAAAAACAGGTTACCAGAAAAATGCGATATGTTTTACAAACAAAAAAGGTGAATTAATATGCGGAGAAGAGGAAATCATGGAAAGATGGAGAGAGTTCTTTGGAGAATTACTGAATAAAGGTTATGAGACGGACGCGGAAGGAGAGGAAATAGACGAAAATGAAATGGAGCAAGTGCAAGAAATGGACCCACCAACTGCTACGGATATAAAGAAGATAATAACACGGCTGAAGAATAACAAAAGCCCGGGAGAAAACGGAATCAAAGCAGAAATGATTAAAAATGGAGGGGAGATTCTAAAGATAAACATAACCAATCTGATAAAAAAAAGTGTGGGACGAAGAGAATATGCCAGAAAGTTGGTCCAGCGCAGTACTCTGCCCGATATACAAGAAGGGGGATAAAACGAGATGCGAAAACTATAGGGGAATTGCCTTACAGGACACTGTATATAAAATTCTGGCAACAATAATAAAAGAAAAGCTAAGCAATTATGCCGAGAAAATTATTGGTGATTACCAATGTGGTTTTAGGAATAATCGATCTGTTACAGACCAAATATTCACGCTAAAGCAGATACAGTTGAATTGTTACGAGCATAAAGTCGAACTACATACGATCTTTATAGATTTCAAACAGGCGTATGACTCCGTTAATAGAAACCAGTTGTATATCGCAATGAAAACTCTGGGAATACCAACAAAAATAATAAAATTAGTAAAGATGACTCTAAACAAGACACAAAATTGCGTGAAGATGGCCAACAACAAGTCAGGAAAGTTTGAAGTAAAAAATGGATTACGACAAGGAGACCCTCTGTCTGCAGTATTGTTTAATCTATGTTTGGAGAAAATAATACGGGAAAGTGGAATAAATACAAGCGGGTCCATATATAATACCAATCACCAGTGCTTAGCATACGCAGATGATCTAACCGACGTGGCTAAAAGTCGAAAAGAACTAACAAAAGTTATAAAAAATCTTGCTACTGAAGCACAAAAAATGGGACTACAGATCAACGAGCAGAAGACAAAATATATGGTTATGGGGGCAAATGCAAAAGAGACTGAAAATGGAAGAAGTATTCGAGTTAGATTGGACAATTTGCAGGAGTACAGTTTCGAAAGAGTGGAGAGTTTTGTTTACTTGGGAACAGTAATAACTGATAACCTTAACAATAGCAAGGAAATCGAAGCAAGAATTGCTAGAGGAAACAAAAGTGCGGGAAGCCTTAGAAATGTAATAAATAGTAAAGAGTTGTCGCGAAAAACAAAAATCCGTATCTATAAATCAGTAATAAGACGGGCAGTTCTGTACGGAAGCGAAACTTGGACTTTAAACAGAGCGGATAGTGAAAGAGTGGAACGATGGGAAAGGAGAATATTACGAAAAATTTTCGGAGGACAACAAATTAACGGCATTTGGCGAAGAAGAAAAAACGAAGAGATAATGTCTTTATATGGTGAAACGGAAATAACAAAAGTCATTAAAGCACAGCGAGTTAGGTGCCTGGGACACGTGGAAAGACTACCAAAAGAGAGGATGACACGGAAAGTATTACGACAAGGTATGATAGGTACCAGGAGGAGAGGACGCCCAAGAAGAAGATCGTTGGAAGCAGTGGAGGAAGACCTAACCGAGATGGGAGTTAAGAACTGGACGGTGTTGGCGGGGGATAGGAAAAAATGGAGAGAGATCGTTCAAGCCATGGGCCTACTAGGCCTGTAGAGCTATTATTTATTATTATTATTATAGTAACTAATAGGATTCATAACTTGTGTTAAGTTAATGTTGATTACAACAAATCCACAAAATTGCCAAGATAAACCTCATATTCTAAGAATTTAGCGATGTCGACGTTATTATAATTAAGAGCGTACCCCTACTCTTTAGATTTTAGTTACTACTGCACGCCATTATTCAACGGTAACGTAAGGCTTCATTGCCTAGATTTGATTTTTAAAGTTCAGTGGATTTTGTGTTTTTTGTGGCATATCCTTAACAATATGGAAAGTGAAAGTGTAACAACTGTTCTACAACAATAGGGATTCGAAAATCCGGTAGATAAGTTTGTTGGTAAGTAATGTCTTAAAGTTGAACACTCCCCGGGTCACAATTTTTTGCGTAGGTTCTAAACAGATAATAATAACCAATTTTAAGCCGGTTGCATTGTTTTGATTGTCTTATTCAAATAGCGCTGCAGTTGATTTATATTTAGGGTCATCGACATGCATTACAAAGCATACTTTCGGGGAAGTACCGGGAACATGTACTACGTGCTTGAAGGTAAACTACCTCATCCCATGTCAGCGCATACGACGATACAAATACGAAGACTTTCGTAATGTAGAATGGCATGAGATAGGCTAGTTTGCACCTTTAGTGTACGGAACAACAATGCTTACGCATTATAACAGCGCAATTTTCTAAATAATGAGAAAGTATTACTGCGATTCTTTTAAAAGCTTCAAAACAATTTATAATTACGAAATTTAAAGATAAATATTGTAACTAAAAATTTTAGTTTGGAGTATTACAATAGTTTTGATTACGTGCTGGTTTAGACGAGTGTTTTTTTTTAAATTATATTCGCTTGTATTCAAACATAATATAGGGTCATTCCATTTCAAATCGACAAAAAATAGGTAAAATTGACTCGACCCCGACCAAACTTAACGAAACTTGGTACACACCATCGTAGTAAGAAATAAAAAACACAAATTTAAGAATTTGTCCAAAAAGGCATTCGTTTCCTTGTTTTGGTCTTTCAAAAAGTCAAAAAGTTGGTGCGTAGACTAGTAGAAAAACGACTGTAATTTCATCAACAGTTGTCTAAATTTAAAAATAAAAAAATGTTCTGTAAAGGTAAATGAACATTCTATTCAAATATTCAACCACATTTTATATTTTCAACCTCTAACTGGATTATTTTTTAAAATTAACCCTATTTCAATCCCTATTTCTAAAGGGGTCTTCTTTTGGTTAATTTTTTACAGTTTTTTTGTACAAATGTGCTGAGCATGCGTACCAAATTTTATCATGGGATGAGCATGGGTTCGGTTACTAAAAATTAATTAAGTATAGGCAGAAACGGACAAAAATCAGTTTTTCGCCGATTTCTCAAGTTTCTTTGAACTTTATGACAAAATAGTTTAATATAAAATTAAAGCTAATTAAATTCTCTACAAAAAAATATTTACACATATTCGGTGCGATTCTGATTGCATTTTACTATATAACAATTTGGTTATGACGGTTATTGTTACCTACTTTATAACAATAATTTTAACAAGATTTTGCAAGTTGCTATTCTGATTAAACTTGCATAACAATATTTGTTGTATTTTATGCTATAGCAATCTTGTTATAAACTTGGTACTATTTTTGTGTAAACGTAGTATTTTGAGTAGGGATATTTTTGTATTGAAGTTTGTTACTATAAAATTGGTTGAAGTAAACAGCTGTTTGTAAAAGAAATCTGTTCTAATAAAACTTTCGTTCGTTAAATGCCTAATCAATATTTTTATGATAAAGAATTAAACAGTTGTATTATAACAAAAGATCATCCTGGAGTTCGAGTTAGTGATTCTTTGTGTTTGTTATCGAAATGACGGAAGTGAAAAGACGTGGAAAGAAAACAACTCATTATCAAATGGAACTAATCGTTCAGTATATAATTGAACATCTAATATTTCGTTCAGGAAAGTGTAATCCGTCCGATCCTAACGAATTGAAGGCAAATTACGACGAACTAAGCAACCTTCTTAATTTGGAACCGAGTGGTGCAAATAAAACAGCACAGCAATGGAAAATTGTGAGTAGTTAATTTTTTATACAAAAGTTTTTTATACATTAGAATACCAATTGTTTGCTAGTTCTAATCAATAAATTTTCAGTTTATTTCTGAATGGAAGTCGAGAGTGAGGAAAAAGGCCCGAACTTGCCGTAAAAGTTTAATCGTGACAGGTGGAGGTGGTTATCGAAATAATCAGCTTTCCGAATTGGAAAACCGTCTTATGGGGGCTATAGGATAGTTAACTATAACTGGAAATGAGGAGTTGCCCCTAGAAGTGGATCCCGTGTTACCAATAAATATTGTTATTGAAGAGAATGCGGCAGAGGTACTAATGGACGAAGCTGCAATGTACGATGAGGAGGATGCTGCACCCGACGAACAAGAAAGGCACTTTCCAAGTACAAGTGCGTTCCCTCAAAACACAGGTATATTTCACACTTTTTGTAAATTTATAGTGGAATATTTTTTTATTAATTTGTTTTACAGATCGAAAACGAAAAAGAGTTTTGAGAGAACGCACTAGGAGAGTGCCGAAACAAACTCAGCTGCAGCAGTCCGCAGAATTGTACAGCGCAGCAAGTCGGTCTAGGTCGTTTCGGCGCAGCCGGTTCGGCGCAGCCGGTTCGGCGCGACCGTTTCGCAGCAGCCGGTTCGGCGCGGGCCTGTTCGGCGCGAGGCCGGTTCGGCGCAAACCCGGTTTGGCGCGGGGCGGTTCGGCGCGAGTCCGCTTCGGAGCGGGGCGGTTCGGCGCGATGCCGGTTCGGCGCAAGAAAAGAATCGTTATGGAAGTAGTTTTTTTTTTTTATTATTTGACTTCTATCTGATCATGGTTAATTAATTGTTTATTTAACTAATCAAAAAAAAATTTTTAATATAATATTGATAGATAAATAATGTGGATAATAAATTTATTAATGTACAAAAGAAGAGGTTGTTATAGCTGTAATGCTGCAATGATTGTTTTCCTATGCATATCTCGTAATTATAAGACAATCCTCGCAGATAGTCGATTATATCCCGATTCGCATAATCACTCACAATGGTTTTGATACGTTTATCACCATCACGATATTTCTTTAATTTTTTTGGTGGCTTGTGACCTGCTAGTAGGTGTTCATAAAACATATCACGACCTTTCTGAATTTTTTTCAATCCGTCTATAAATTTCCACAAAATTGGATGATCCATTCCCATTTCCAATTGGAGGCGTCGATGGGCCGCCTCAGCATGGTTGTTTGTTCTATCCATGTCATTTAAAACGCGATTATATAAAGACCACAATTCTGGGCTGAAAACTGCAGGCCTTCTACCATTTCCTCGACGATT
The DNA here is from genome assembly GCA_932274525.1 of Podabrus alpinus. NCBI lineage: Eukaryota > Metazoa > Arthropoda > Insecta > Coleoptera > Cantharidae > Podabrus > Podabrus alpinus. Next base: position 22,875,299 of record OW026455.1, read on the forward strand.
CATTCGGCCAACATACAAATCTTCAAACCATTGCAACAGTGGTTGTAGTTCGATAGGCAACACTCCAGCTAACCTGTCTATTGCATGATCTAAATCTGCAGTTGGTACAAATGCAATAGACACCACCATTCTAGCATACAAAGCAAAATTAGAGTCTGTGTTGTAGTTCCCAATTACATTGAAATTTGTGAGTTGTTTTTTCATATTTTTAGTCAAATGAAAAAAGCATCCCTGCATTTCCGCTGTATGAAATGCGTTTCTAAACGCAGAAATCGCAGCCAATTCAAAATCACATGAAATATGTACTGGATTCAAATTTGGTTCCAAATTTTTCAACATATCTAGCATTGTTGTGTATGTTGCAGCTTGTTTGTTAGGAAGAAGCGCGTATAACAATGGATGAACTCCTCCATATTTCTCCGCCAAGATTACATACACCTGCGAAAATAACGGTGGCGTAATTTTAAAGGTCCCATCTATAAACCAATGGTCACATTCGCTCAAAATGCGAAGGTTTCGTTCACGACCAAAAATAAGAATTCTTCCGGCAACTTGACCACTATCAGCCAGTAAAAAGTTTTCTTGAATACCGGGCTGGAGATCGTAAATTTTATATTTTTCAGGAATTATTAAATCTTGTACATTTTCAGGCGCGGGGGGAACAGTTTGCACAACATTTCTCGTCCTTCGGATTACTTTCCGTAATGCAGCGTGGTTTGGCATAGCGGCTAAAGCGCCTTCGGATAATTCGCCGAGGCAAGCATCAATAATTTACGAAGTTCTTTCCGGAACATCTTCAATTCTTCGCTTCATTGCAGATACAGCTACATCAACCTCAACTTTAGCTGCCGAACTGTCATGAGAATGATCATTAACCATTTTGACTACAATACCATTTTCAGTGTGAATTCGACCTTTGCAAGAGTCTTTCCTTTCACATCGCCAAAATATTTTCGATCTGGAAGCGCTCATACGATCAAAGATATATATGAATCCATTATTCGAGAACTTTTCCTTCTGGCGTTTACTTACAATATTTAACATTTTTGGATTAGCGAAGAGATCAAAATGATATTTTGAGTCACTACAGTTTTATAAAAATTTTGATACTGACAAAGTGTGGTGCATCATTTATATAGGTAAATTTTTTATCAGAAATACCAATCCAAGAAAATTTTCGGATTATCATATTAGGGGCCGGCACGCCAACCCGGACCGCATTCATATTTAATTTTTGACCTAAAAATAATAATTAATTTAATAGAATTATAAATTTTACTTACTGATTTTCAACATCTTCGTACAAATTTATAAAGTTTAAATGAAAATTAACGCCAATTGGGTCCATTTTCATAAAATTTAATTGACAGCTCAAACTTTTTTTTTTTTTTTTTTTTTTAGCTCAACGCAGGGAGGAGAAATCTCGTGCGAGACACCCACTTAATCGAAGTGGATAGTGTCAGACTTCACTGACTAAAACTCCCCCCTACCAAGCACCCGGGTTTCGCCGTCAGGCATTTCTTCCGGGATGCTCGGTCCGAGATGTCGGGATCTTCGACATCTCCCGCCCTGGATGTTCGGGCAGATGCGTTGGGTCTGCAGTATCGTGTGCAGACCCGCCTTTTTCGTTTGGGCCTCCAAGTTCCTCTCATGAATGGCTTCCTGGTTGCTCAGTCAGGTAGGGGGCATTGCGATGGAATTTGACAGCTCAAACTTATAAAGGTATAACAAGCAATAAAAGTGTCTAACAAGAGCTGGGCGGTCCTTGTTAAGATAAGCAAGAAACATAACAGTTTGGTTATAAAATAAATGTAAACATTGTTATGTGTGCGAAATCAGAATACCAAATCTTGAAAAATAACCATATTGTTACAAATATATAACCAAATTGTTGTATAACAAATTGCTATGTGCAATCAGAATCGCACCGATTTTCCGTCAGATTCGTATTCACATAGCAATAACAGCTCAAAATATAGCTAAATTGCGCGACCACCGTTATATTTATTTAAAAAGGTCGGAATCGATTTTCAATTAATTGTATAGACTTTCATCATAAATATTTATTATCTGAATATAAGTTGACCACACCATCCCTAATTTTGATAAAAAGTTTAGCATAATATTAGAATGCAGTTAAAACAAAAATACACTATTTGATTTTTTTAAACTTAATTCGTTTCCATGATAAGGCCAACTAAAGCGACACTTTTCAGTTTACCCCTCTGTGTATAACTTTTGGAACTAATGAACATACAGCGCGGACTTTTCTTCAACAAACTTATTAGTTTAGATTGCCGGAACAAACTTTTTTAATTGAGAGTTTTTCACCCCCTCCCTCAAAGGGGTCTCTTTTTTTTCCTAAAAATTAATATATATTATTAAGACTAACATAGTTAACCTGTGCAGCAAATTTCATTTTGGGCGGACTATCGCAGATTGAGAAAAAATATATATAACTTGCCATTTAATAAGTTATATAGTATAATCATTTACTCATCATTTGATAAGTTATATAATATACTTGTTTACTCAATCTGCAATTCTCGGGCAAAATTAAATTTGGTGCACATGTTGACTATGTTAGTCTTAATAATATATATTAATTTTTAGGGGGGGAAAGGGACTCCTTTGGGAGGGGGTGCAAAACTCACAATTAAAAAAATTTTTAAATAAAAAAAAAATTGTTCCAGCAACCTAAACTTATAAGTTTATTGAAAAAAAATGAGCCCTCTATGTTTATTAGTTCCAAAGTTACACACCCTGATGTTCGAGGGTGTAAACTGCAAAGTATCACATTTAGCTGGCCTTGATATGGAAACGAATTAAATTTACAAAAAAAATCAAATAATGTATTTTTGGTTCTACTGCATTGTCATATTATGATAAACTTTTTATCAAAATTAGGAATGGTGTGATCAACTTACGTATATTCAGATAATAAATATTTATGATGAAAATCTATACAATTAATTGAAAATGGATTCCGACCTTTTTAAATAAATACACTAGACCCTCCATGTACGCGAGTTCGATGTACGCGAATTTAGAATAACGCGAATTAGATTTTAATACCTGAATTTTTTGTACGCGAAGCAAAATTCCCTTTAACGCGAATTAAGTTTTCGCGTATTATTAAAATAATTATGTATTATCCAAATAGCATAAACAAATTTCGAGGTATGGGTGTATATAAATTTTACGTCGAAGCTAAAGATATTCATTGACAGTTGTTTACATAATAAATAGAGATGTATGTATATACAAAATAATTTCTACTCCGTTCACAGGCGCTGACACGTAGCACTTCAATGATACAAATGCGGTGTCGACGATTTATAGTTTTTTTATGCATTATATTTAATTTTTTTATCAGTTAGGTATATTTTAGTTTTTGTATGCATTATATTTTACCTATTTCATAAATAAACCTTAGTTATAAACTTTTGTTTTTAGTCTTAAATAAATTTTGGAACATAACCCCCCTTTTCTATTGCTTCTTTGGTTCCATTTACACGAATTCCATGTACGCGAGGTTTTTGGCGAACGGAACCTTCGCGTACATGGAGGGTCTAGTGTATAACGGTGGTCGCGCAAATTATCTATACTTTGAGCTGTTATTGCTATGTGAATACGAATCTGACGAAAACCTTGTATAAATATTTTTTGTAGAGAATTTCATTAGCTTTAATTTTATATTAAACTGTTTTGTCATAAAGTTTAAAGAAACCTGACAAATCGGCGAAAAACTGATTTTTGTCAGTTTCTGTCTATACTTAATTAATTTTTAGTAACCGAACCTATGCTCATCCCATGATAAAATTTGGTACGCATGCTCAGCACATTTATACAAAAAAACTAAAAAAATTAACCAAAAAAATACCCCTTTAGAAATAGGGGTTGAAATAGGGTTAATATTAAAATATTAATCCAGTTAGGGGTTGAAAATATAAAATTTGGTTGAATATTTGAACAGAAGGTTTGTTTACCTTTACAGAATATTTTTAATTTTTTAATTTAGACCACCGTGGATGAAGTTACAGTGGTTTTCCTGCAAGTCTACACACCAACTTTTTGACTTTTTGAAAAACCAAAACAAGGAAACGAGTGCCTTTTTGGGCAAATCCTTTAATTTGTATTTTTTATTTCTTACTAAGATGGTGTGTACCACATTTTATCAAATTAGGCATGGGTCAAGTAAATTCATGATGCGACTTGAGATGGAATGACCCTATAGTAGAAATTCTCTTTGTTTTGTTTTACAAATGAATATTTTTTATACAATACAATAACCTAAAATTGGTCAAATATTGCAGAAAATGAGATCGAAATGGCCGCTTTTAAAAAATTGACTCCCGATATTATTAAAGAAGTTATACCTAAAATTGGCATAAGAAAAAAATTTCAGCAAAAATACAATGAATATCTAGCAATTTTAAACAGTACACTGATAGTCTTAAGCGATGTTTTATAAGTAGATAAATAGTTTCATTTATTTTAAAATAATTTATGTTTAATTTTAGAAATTATCTAGTCTGACTAAATGTCTGACTGATACCAGGGTGGAAAATTCAACCCCAATTGTATCACGTACTCGATACAATTTTATTTTCAAATTATGTGGAAGTAGCGAAGCTTTAGTTGCCAGTTAATGTTAAAGGTAATAATGTTTGTTATGTTTATTAGTTTTATAAAAAAAAATTTTATATAATGTTACCCTCTATAACTTCAAACTTTTTAAAAGAAAATATATATGAAAAATTCAGTGCATTTCAGTTGACATTAATTATTCCCAATTTGAAGTTTTAAAGGTATTAGATCTGATTATTATTTTCTAGTATCTAAATTCCGCTTTAATGTTTTATATATGAAAGCAGAGCTTTGACAGGTCCTTTCAAGAACAAATTTTGAAATACCCAAAGTACTTGCAACTATTGTCATAGCATTTGACAATATTGCACATGTCGTTAGCCCTCTTCAACGAGGAAGCGTCAATTATGTTTAATATTAGTAATTATCTAGTCTGACTGATACCAGGGTGGAAAATTCAACCCCAATTGTATCACGTACTCGATACAATTTTATTTTCAAATTATGTGGCAATAGCGAAGAAGCCAAGTAAGCTTATATTTTTTATAAGTAGACACGATTAATTTATTTTAAAATAATTTATGTTTAATTTTAGTAATTATTTAGTCTGACTAAATGTCTGACTGATACCAAATACTTTTGGTATCAAATACAAATACATTGAGAAAATGAGTGGAAGGAGAATGGATACCCAGAGAATTCTGAAAATTCTGGTAAGTGCAAAATCTAACTATTTAATTTGTGGTTAATTTTCCAGGGTGGAAAATTCAACCCCAATTGTATCTCGATACAATTTTATTTTCACACCCAATATAATATAAACAATACATAAACACACCCAACTTTTAAAGTTCAAGCGGCGGAGATAAGATTTTTGAGAGCGGTGAAGGGATGCACGAGAGAAGACAGATTTAGAAACATCGAGATTAGAGAGGAGCTGGGAATCTTCAGTATTGGAGACAAACTAAACGTAAATAAAAGCAAATGGTCGCAACATCTGGACAGAATGAAAGAAGAAATACTACCAGCACAAATAAAACTGTATAATTACTACAAAGCGCACCCAGCCGATTTGTTCCATATAGAACCATTTTTGTGTAGACGATCGTTATTGGGATGGTTCATGCGTAATAAATTATTCATAGAAAACGCGAGGAGTGTTGAAGAAGAACTACTAAGTGACCTTCGAATCGTAACATTGGCATTTGACAAAACTTCTCAATATATTTTGTGTAATATTAATACATTTAGTTTAAAAAAAAATATATATCAAAAATATATTAAATGTACATTAATATATTTTTTATAAGTAGATACTATTAATTTATTTAAAATAATGTATGTTTAATTTTAGTAATTATCTAGTCTGATGAAATGTCTGACTACCCAAAGTACTTCTAACTATGTCAAAGCATTTGGACCTCTACAACGCGGAAGCGTCAATCGCTGCTGGTTGCCAGTATTTGATCGTACTTATGCCCCTTGAACGAATTTGGGGTAAACGTACAATTTGACTATTATTCAAATTGTTGCTTTTCCGATGATTGTTCAGCTGCAGCTTCCAGTATGTTGCTGGAATCGGAACAGGTTTGAATAAATGTAATTTTGTAATTCTGTTTGATAATTAAGTGTTTTCAGTTATACATATTGCTATGACCTCCCTTATATTAAAATTGGACACGTCGTTTTAGTTGGGCGCCACATTCAAATGAATGAAAAATATAAAAAAAATTTAAATGTTAAATTCGCGTGCCAAAATTTAATTAGAGAGCTCACCACTTTGTCCCTCTTGTTTAGCTCAGTCTAAGGCTCTCTCGGAGTATTGCAGGTATTAAGATAGATTAGGGGATGTAGCTCATTAAGTTGAAAAGTTTTAAAAGTGTTGAATTTTGTGTCCGTCACAGCACCGAAAGAATCATCATGTTGGACACTGACTTCAAGTTCGAGTCGAAGGCTCGTGAAAATTATGAAGAGAGTTTTAACGACAATGAATATGATTCGGATGACACATATTGCGATGAAGCCGAAATTAAAGGTAAACGGAGGTGTACGGAAAACAAATCATCCTATTATTCGTTGGAACTTCACGAAAACTTTGAAAGTACACCTGCTTCCCTACATATTCTCACTGGGAACAACGTTAAAGAATCTGGTACGAAGATAAACGTTGAAGAATTTGGTCCGAAGATCGACGTTAAAGAATTAGGTACGAAGATCGACGTTAAAAAAATTGGTACGAAGATCGACGTTAAAAAATTGGTACGAAGATCGACGTTAAAGAATTTGGTACGAAGATCGACGTTAAAGAATTTGGGGACATTCGGGATGAAGCTACAGCGTTTGAAAATTTTCGGATTGCCTGATTCGTAATAACCAGCAACCAACGATTCCTGGATTTATGCCGAGTTTGAAGTACTTTAAAAAAAAGTACGTTGGTTCAGTTGAACTTGGAGATTACACAATAATTGAAGAATGACAAGGAGGCTTCTGGAAAATGTCGGGTAACGGAAGAATGGTATAAGGATTTTAAAGTGAGCGACGCAGAGCGGAAAAATTCGTTAAAGCGGCTTCGTGAAATATCGAATAATAGTAATCGGTATTAAAGTGAAGATAAGCTTTTAATAATTTCAAATGACGCAATCCTTGCTTCTAAGATTATTTTTATATCAACTTAATGCCTGCTTTAAAGTCTGAAACGGGAAGACAGTCAAGAAAATAATGTTGTTTTAATTATTATTGTCTACCAAATGTACTTTTTTTTTTATAAAAAAAAAACAAAAAGATGCTATGACCTCCCTTATATTAAAATTAGACACGACGTTTAAGTTGGGCGCCACATTCAAATGAATGTAAAATATAAAAAATTGTAAATGTTAAATTCGCGTGCCAAAATTTAATTTCTTTGCATTTTTTGAGAATATTTACCATAGTAATGTATTTTTTTTTACACCATCGAAAAGTAGAGATTTCAACGAACAAAAAGCCCACCGAGTTTTTTAAAAAAGCAGATATTGTGACGCGAGAATTTTCGATTGAAAATTAGGGTGCTTTTTCGATATTAAGTCAAAATAAGGTGAAAAAATAAATATTTTAAATCAAAAACATTACAGTGTGTTTGGGACATAGAAAGGTAAGTTTTCACCAAATTTCGTGAAAAAAATTTTTTTTTTGTAAAAGATAAAAATTAAAAACCAAAAACTTGGTTATTTGAATTTTTCACTTAAATTTTGAGGTTATGTGAAAAAAGTGTAAATACAAAAGTTGTAGATCTTTTTATTACCTACAACTTTGCCATTTAACTTTTTTCCATAGGACTTGTGGTTTTGCCGTAAATCGAGAAAAACAGTTTTCTACCCTTAAAACTCACCCCCTTCCACTTCCCGACCTCAGATCGCCCGTAAATTATTTTTCCTTTCATTTTTGTTATATTCTCTTCCTTTTCCAATGGGTTTCATCCTACTGCTATTTTTGTTCACTTTTTATCATTTTCAAAGGCTTCTGCACTGGTCTATGTTGGTTAGATGAATAGAAATCCGTCAAAAACGAAAATTTCAAATTTTGTGGGTTACGAGGTATTAGAATAACATGGACGATATGATTGTTTAGATAGAAAGACACTTTTTAAAAAATTGAAGAATTATGGAATAGTAGGAAATGCATTGGATTGGATTATGTCCTATTTTGCTGAAAGAAGACAGGTTGTTTCAATAACGAGAAATGGAGAGGAATACATTTCGGAGAGCAACCAAATAAGAAGTGGAGTACCACAGGGCAGCATTGCTGGGCCATTGTTTTTCATAATATACATGACCAAACTACCACAAGCGATAAGCAGAGTGAATCAGCATATTACAAACTATGCTGATGACTCCAATTTGTTAATATGTGAAGAGACATGGCCCGAAGTAGTCGCTTCCGCAAATGAGCTCTTCGAAAACGTAGAAAAGTGGTTGTCTGAAAACGGCATGATATTGAATAAACAAAAAAGAAATGTAATGTTATTTAAAACAATTCATTCTAGAATAGACCCACCAGAGATGGTAAAAATAAATGAACAACTACATGAATTAAAAAACAGTACTAAATTCCTAGGAGTACATATAGATAGTGAACTGACGTGGAAAGAACACATCCGGGAGGTAGCAAAATGTCTAAGTGCAATTGTCTACGGTTTGAAGGTGGTATCAAACTACGTCAGTTTACAAAGTTTAAAAACTGTTTATCAGGCGACGTTCGAATCAAGAATAAGATATGGAATCATCTTTTATGGAAACGGCCAAATTGGATAAATTTTCATGATACAAAAACAGGCAATAAGAACGTTACTAAAATTAAGCTTTAACGAGACATGCAGAGGAAAATTTAAAAAACACAAAATATTGACAGTACATGCTATTTATTACCAAGAATGCGTCTTGTTCATGTATAAAAATAAACATTTGTTCTCACAGCACTATAACGAGAAAAGAAATTATCCAACAAGAAGTGTAGATTATACAATGCCGAAACATAGATTAACAACAACAGAGAAAAACTGTTACTATTCATGTATAAGACATTACAACAGTCTGCCAACTGAAATAAAAACAATAAGCACCCTAAATGAATTTAAAAAGGCAGTGTTGCATAAATTACTTATTGAAAAGGAGCCATATAACACTGTAGAATGTAAATAACATTGTATCTCGTTTCATTGACATTGTGTCTCTTTAATGTATACGATTTTTGTACATTTTCTTAGAAATAAATTTTCTTTATTATTATTATAAAGCACAAGCGGAGTTCATGCTTTCGCATCCGATGCCTTCCCAACCGTGGGAGGTCATTTCTACGGATTTAATGGGACCGTTCCCCAAGTCGAAGAGTGGTAACCGTCTCTTGTTAGTAGTTACATATTACTACAGTAAGTTTGTTTTAACGTTCGCGATGAGAAATTCTCTAGCCGGTAACGTGGTCAAAAGAATAGAGAACGAAGTTTCTCTTATGTTCGGGGTACTGAAAATTTATTGCTATCAGTGATAATGGGCCCCAATATATTAGCAAGGAATATAAATCTCTACTGAATAGATATGGCGTACAAGGTAAATATACGCCGTATTATCACGCCCAATCTAATCCGACTGAACGCGCGAACAGAACGATAAAAGGGATGATTACCTCGTATGTGGGAGATGACCATCGAACGTGAAATTAAATTTATCTACGTTGGAATGCCAACGGTCTAAACCAGCATCTAGAAGAAACCAAAACATTCTTAATAAATCAAAATATTGATGTAATGCTAATATCTGAAGCACACTTAACAGATAAGCACATCATAAAAATACCAAAATACAAGATCTATTACACAAAACACCCAAAAGAAGGAAAAGCACATCCAGGTACACCTGGAACAAGAAAACCTTTGCTCACCAAAGAGGAAAAGTTAATAAGAGAACGGGTGGCTGGTAAACCTACAAAACCACCCAGCTCGGTATACAGTCTCTTCACGAGCGAAGTGTTGAAAAGGAAAGAAATCAAGAAGGTGGATGCAAAGGAGAGATTGAAAGAGGTTTCACTTCAATGGAAGCATTGTTCAGAAGAAAGAAATGAACATTACAAAGAGGAAGTTAATCGCCGAAGAACAACGACAAAAAGAACTGCAAACTCATCAATCTAAACGAAAAGCTCCCTTTAAAACAGATGAAAATTCACCGGTAACTAAAAAGAAGAAAGCAGTCGTAGCTGTAGAATTTGTGCCCAAATTTGAGATTCCTCTTCCGCCTCCTTCTCCTCCTCCTGTTGTAATTAAGAAATACCCCACCGAACCTGTACAACCTCTGCTATCTGCATTTGCTTTATTTAGCCTAAAATATTCTGGGAAGATGTCTTTAAACGTTTGCGGGCTGCCAACATAACGGTCAAAAGGGAAAAATGCCAATATTGTCGTCCCCAACTAAAATATTTAGGATATGTTGTCGACAGAAGTGGTCTGCACGTTGATCCAGACAAAGTGAAAGCTATGTTAGATTTACCAACCCCTAAGAACATAAAGGGCGTCCATGGTATATTTAAAAATTACAAAACTTTCTTTAGAAATATTGCCAAGTGGATGTGTAACCTTAGGGAACTAAAAATAACAGAAGAACCTAGTGTTAGGTCTGATTTTTGTTTGAACTGGGTACACATCAAATGTATCAATAACTTGGACAATCTTACAAAAACATTTAAATGTGATCATTGTGATACAAGATAGTAAAGGTAGAAATTATATCGTCTGTAAATTGTGTTTTTGACAAATATTAGCTTTAAATTTTGCACTTATTCTTTCCAACCTATTACCATATTAGTTCAGTTCATAAAACTTAACATTTTGTCAAGGAAAGGTGTTGACAATAGATGGCACCTCTAAATGTGTATAGTATTTTTCTCCTTAAGTTGTTAACATTGTTAGTTCCTAAATGTACATGTCAAAAATATGTGATTTTGTAAAAATATATATTTGGCGGATTTTTTAATTATATTTATCGTATGTTTAGGTCGATATGGACACGATAGCTGTTCAATTTTCATGTAAACAATTTTTTGATATATACGATCAAATTATTAATCACGTCTCCAAAAAGGTTGCAAAAACGCAAATGGTAAGAATGGTAAATGTTTATGTTTATTGTAATTAAGTTGTTGTTATTTTATGTTTCTAGGGCAGTAGAGACGAATCGGAGAAAAATAATGTAACTGTTGCATTAAATAACAACAATGCAAACGATAGCTATAGAAGTGACGAACTCGATGGGTCTACATTTCTGGTACACGATCCATTATCGCTATTAAATTTATGTACGTTGGAATGCCAACGGTCTAAACCAGCATCTAGAAGAAACCAAAACATTCTTAATAAATCAAAATATCGATGTAATGCATATCTGAAGCACACTTAACAGATAAGCACTTCATAAAAATACCAAAATACAAGATCTATTACACAAAACACCCAAACGAAGGAAAAGCACATGGAGGTACAGCTCTTATTATCCGTAATAACATAAAATACCATGAAACTGCAGGATACCAAAAAGATCACTTACAATCTACCAATGTTGTATTAGAGGATGCTCTGGGAGAATTTACTAGCTCTGCTATATACTACCCACCTAAACATAGCATCAAAAGAGAAGAGTATGAACAGTTTTTCAATACACTTGGAAACAGATTTATAGCTTGCGGTGACTATAATGGCAAACATACAATGTGGGGTTCTAGGCTAACCACAACAAAAGTCAGACAGTTATTTGAAACGTTGCAAGCTAGAAACCTGAGGATCATATCTACGGCCGAACCAACTTACTGGCCATCTGATAGAAAAAAGACCCCAGAAGTTATTGATTTTTGTGTCACAAAAGGTATCGACATTAAAAAAACCAAAGTTCAATCTTGTTTGGATCTTTCATCGGACCATTCGCCAATAATTGTTAGTTTGTTCACACAAATCGTAAAAAAAGACAAACAACCGACACTCTACAGCAATAAAACTTATTGGAGCCCATTCCGAGAAGTACTCGATGAACTAATAATACTTAAGAGACCTCTGAAGACAAAGAACGACTTGGAAGAAGCAGCCAATAACCTTACCACGAGTATTCAACAAGCTGCATGGGGAGTTACCCCAGATGCATACATCACAGACATAGAAGAAAAACCACCACATATTATCGCACAAAAAATAGCTGAAAAAAAGAGCAATAAGAAAACGTTGGCAAGAAACTAGATATCCTATTGATAACAAGCACATCCGACACGGTCTAGATGTATATATTGCAGCTAGTATGCAATATTAAAAAAAGAAATTACAATAATTTAAATTAGCCAAAAGTTATAAAATTTTATCAAGGTCCATAAATTACGTTGCGGAAGGGGGGGGGTAGACCTGTTGAAATAGTTTGTGGAGATGGTTGGGGGGGAGCAAAGAGTTGCAAAAGTTGGAATTTTGCGGTTAAATTACTAAAAAAAATCCAAACTTTACATTGATTATGCACCTTGGGCCACTTAGGCCCAATGAAAACACTCCATTTTAGACCTGTCGCAGAAATATTTTAAACATTTAAAATATTAATAAATAGTTGGTAGAACTGGACTTTTTGTGCCTTTTCTATCTCGCTAATAGAATTTCTAGGACTCTAATTTTTTTCTATTCTCTATCTCTAGTAACCTTTGCTTATCTCTGCTAACACTTGCTTATATTTTAGGTTAGCCAAGCTGGTGCTCCCCAAGTATTTGATTTGTTATCAACCGATGAAACCAGCTTAAGTAAAAAGTTGATTGAACTAGAGAAACCACCAGCACCACCCGTAGTGCAACCCGCGCAAGTGTCAGCCAGTGTTGTTATACCGAAACAGGCAGAAAGAGCACCTAGACGAGAGCCTCCAATCGTACCACCCGCAACAGTAGCGAAAGCTATTATTCCAAATCAGGAAACAAGAAAGATACTACAAGACTTGCCAATTTGTCATTATGAAACGGGTTTGAATGCAGCAATGTGCACATTTAATGGTGACCTAACTGAAGGTTTAGTCGCTTTTGCTTTAAATAAGGATGACTTAATGGATAGAATGCTTAATGAAATTCCAACACTGATTTCTGATCATGCACTCCAAGATCGCGAACCATATCGACCTGCACATATGGAATGGTGTTTGGCTACTTGTGATGGTGAATAGTTTCGTGGAGTCGTGTTGGACATAGCAGATGAAGGCTATAATATAATGTTTGTTGACTTTGGTAATTCCAGTGTTGTGAAATATGAGGATAATATAAGAAAAATTACGGATAAGTTGGCTTCTTTTCCTGCTTGCTCTGCAGTTTGTTATCTTCAAGGTAAAACTTTAAGCAAAATCGATTGATTTCTTTTCATTTTGAATTTTTTAGGTATTCTACCAGAAGGTTCATTCGAAGTTCCAGATCAACTATTGGCAAAGCTTAAAGAACAAATTGTAGAATATGATACTTATGATATCAATGTTATAAACTTTGAAAGTCCACTATACCACATTACCATTCCGTCAATATAAATTATGACAAGTTGAAGAAAGAGGGAGTTCTTTAAGATCTTTTTAGTTCCGTATTTTATTTATGAATTACTTTAGGTTACGTGAAAGTTTCGCTTCCATCTTTTAAATTGTTCTACGAGAAAAATATAAACGGTTTCTTTTACGTTTATATTAACTTCATGTAGTTTAATTTTTTGATTAATTTTTATAATTTGATATTTTTTTATAAGAAAAATGATTCTTTTTTTCATATGGGTACTTTACTAAGATTATTATTGACGTAGTGCTTTTATTTTCGAGCCAGAAGCACAAATTGTAAATATTTGATTTTTTTAAATAAAGAATGAATTCAACAAACCGTAGTTGTTTTTTTTGTCAAATTACCTCTTGCCATTACGCGGACACGACACTGAGCTTTATTGTTTATCCAATAAATTTTGACAATTCAGTCGATAAAACAGAAATGTTGTTTATTTTTCCGCATTCAGTTGTTATTTCCAAGTGGTAGATGTCAGCGCTGCGCTCTCTGTTGTGTGAACCATGGGGGTGAAGGTAACATTTGAAATCGAGAAACACACGAAAGTTAACGAAGCTTGCCATCTCGCCGTATTTCGGGAAAATCTTCGCATCCATTCGTATCTTACGAGCTTCTAGTGATTTTTCCATTTTGTTTTTTTCGTTCACCAATTTTTAGGTTATAAGAATTTTGTGTTTAAAAATGTAATAACAAATTTAAAGCGAAGAAATAAAAGTAATTCTTCTTTAATCACAAGGCGAGTAGACGATTTTACACATACTACGTAATTTGAATTTCTTTTCTTTTTATCTTTAGGTTTTCACACGTGTAATGGCACGCGTTAGTAAAAAGAAAGCTAAGAAACAATAATAATCGTTTAGTGCTCGCAAGTTTTTAATCCAGTTAGCAGTTATTTTGAAGTCCAAATATCTAAGATGAAATGTACAGATCGGAATTGTACATTATTATTTGACGAAATGTTGTTACGCCAAGGATTTCATTACGAACATCACAAACAAATCATAAGTGATTGTTTTTATGATTAAAGGTGTAAGAAAACAATGGAAACAAGTTATTGCTTATTATTTCACTGCAAATACTATTGCAACCCAGGATCTTAAGGCTCTTGTTCAAGAAATAATATTACAACTTCTGGGGGATTGGATTAAATATTTTAGCAACGTAATGTGATCTGGGTGCTACCGATCGGTCAGCTTTATCTCAGTTATGTTCAGAGAAACGCCCTAGACAAAGTTCATATTATTTCTTTGTTAATGATCAGCCCATAGTGACAATTTTTGATGTTCCCCATCTTTTAAAAAATTCATGTAACTCTCTATTACCAAACTTGGTAAAACTTTACCAAACTTAATAGTAAATAGTCAATTTCGGAGTACTGGTTAGGGTGTTTTAACCGAAATAGACACCGTCCCATTCTTAAAAATCCAATGTAAAAGTCTAATGCAAAATCCAACGGACGAAGTCCAATGTAAAATCGTGCAATGTAAACACGAAAATTTTTGCATTAGACCAAATCTAATACAAAATCCTATGAAAAGTCGTCTAATAATGTAAAGATACTTTTATGCTTTAATTTTCATTTTCTGTAATATTTTGATATTTTTTCTACATTAAACTAAATTAAAATGGCAACATTGCTGCTTTCTTCAACTTTCTTCAAAGTTGATTTCAAATAAGTCAAAACAAAATACAACCGTAAACTACCACCATCAAGAAATTTGTACAAGTTTAGAGTGCCTTATACATAATTTAGTAGAAGATATAATTTTTGGTGAGTATCTAACAATTATTCATGAGGTATTGTATCCTTTAATTTTGCTTGAACGTTCAGTACTGCAAACAAATTTGAAGAATTTGAAATTAGGTGGATATAATGTAGTACATAAGTATCTAACCTATAATTTGAAATCAATTTCCAAAGTATTGAAAGTTACATTTTTCCTTAGATTAATAATAATTCGAGTCTTCCTAGCAACTGTAGACAAGATGATCAGCAGTGAAGAAAATGTACCCCCACAGGAACCTGACCATTTTCGTTATATTCGTAGTGCTCGGGTCAAATATGAAAAATCGAAGTGGTTTCTTTCCTTGAGTATAAATAATATTAGTTCACATCCTCAAGGTGTGGGTCAAGCTTTTATCTCACTTACATTTCCCGAGACACCACAAAATACAGTGAAATGGCATTTGAAATTATTTCCCAATGGTTATATTAGAAATACAGATCGTGCGTTGTTGTGTTTATATGCACAATCGTGTGATACCACTGGAGTTCAAGCTAGTTATAAGTTGGAAGTTTTAGATAGTACATATTTGAACACACTTTTTACAGTTAAGGGTACTAATAGTTTTACCAACGGGAATGCGGTGGGTTTTACAAATATATTTCCACGAAACCAGTTCACTTTATCATGTGAAATTGTCTGTGAAATAAACGTAAATATTTCAAATCCACCTTCAACTACCACAGCACCGCAGCATAATTTGTTGGATAATTATCGACTTGTGTTTGAACATCAAGAATTCAGTGACGTTATACTTGCAGCAGGTGAAAAAGAGTTCAAAGCCCATAAGGTTATTTTAGGAGCTCAAAGTCCTGTGTTCAAAGCTATGTTTCTGCACCAAATGCAAGAAAGTAAACAGAATCGGGTCGAAATAGTGGATGTTGACCCCGAAGTTTTGAATGAAATTTTGCGTTTTATTTATACCGGTGAAGTACAAAACTTGAAGAATATTGCAATGGGTTTGTTATCTGCAGCCGATAAATATGGGGTAGAGAGTTTAAAAGTCATGTGCGAAGAAGAACTCTGTGAAAACATATCGATTGAAAATGCCTCCGACATTTTGATACTTGCCGATTTACACAATACCAGTAAATTGTAGCTTAAAATAATAAAGTACATTACTACTCATGCCGGAGAGATAACCAAAACCTCTGGATGGAAATTTATGATTGGACACTATCCTTATCTTGTTACAGAAGTTTTTTGTCATGTTGCAAGTTCTCGCTTTTCTGCTCCAAAATAATCGCCTTATTATATTGTATCGATAAGCAGTTATTGAATAAAGTTTTTATTTCCCTTGATAACTTATTGTAAATTGACAAATTTTTTTTAAGTAATTACACTGATTTCTGCTTCTCTCACCAATCTGTTGGATGATATGCAAGGCTGTTGACTGTTGACCTACCTCTTCTAAATCCGTACTGGTAAGTTCCGATTATCTTGTCTGTATATTTCTATATGTACCATTACTAAATTTTTCTATTGCTATTGTGACGAAACATCAACAGACGATTTTATCTGTTTGTGGCACCCTGCCCGTAGATTTTTAGTTACAATTTTTATTTTTATAATTTTTTTAGCTCGTAAGACTTTTCTTTTTTATTATAAGCGGTAATATAGTTTTTTTAATAAATTTTTACATAATTTATGTATTTATTAACTTGACGATTTGAACTTTGTTTTCATAAAAATAGGTTGCCGATTGTGGACTTGCTACTGTAGTTTACCAATGTGATATTAAGTGTCATTTGTCCCGCGAAGATAGTATTGCTTTAATATTTATTTATAAATCCGAAATGTAGAATTGCAGTAGGTACAGCACGAAGTATTTTTTAAAATCTACACTTGAGAAGTTACCTTGTTTATTTTTAACTATAATTACTAAATTGTGACTAAATTACTTTAATCGAATGTAGGCTAGGTTTTAGTAGTTTGGAAATTGTGAATTGAGGCTGTCGAGATTTATTCCGACAGCTTCATTACAGCAAGTGCAATTTAGAATAATTAACATGAAATTTATTTCTGAAGTTTTCTATTGTATGATGTTAAGGCAATTTGTTCAAATACAACAGTAACTTAAGTAAAATGTCTTAATATCACATTAGTTAATTACTATATAAATTAGTAAGTTTCAAACTTGTTAATTTTAAATATTACAATGATGGTGCTCAAGAAAGTACACAATACCTTTTAAATTGATATAGTATGTGCATGAAGGGTGTTTGCAAATGAGATGTTTCAGATTTATTTTATATGAAAGATAACCATGTTCTGTAAAATTTATTATTATAAATAAAAACGAAATTTTAAATTAAAAAAAAAATAGTTTCACCGTGGTGGACAAAATAGACCACCCCGGAGTAACATAAGTTTAAAATCATCTCGGGCGATGAAAGTTAGCATCAAAAGAAATAATGGAAGGCGCTATGGGATTAATACAAATTCAATATTTTGTTAAGGTTAGGCAAACTCGTAAGAAAAAAATCCTTAAGCAATTAAGCGGACCAAGTGAACCCTGTAGTTTTGTTGCTTTCCTTCCAAGGTGGCCTCAAAACGACAGGAGGCCCCAGTGTTATCGCAGCTGCCCTTAACATATTATTGAATTTCCGTAGAACTAGGCAAATAGAAGAATAAGTTTCACTGCAAAATATCTTGAACTCAGTGGGATGGCGGAAACATAAAATATTAATGGATGGACACTACAAGTCGGTTACTTTCCGGGAAGAAGAGCCACCCCACACAACTATCAATGAGGTGTGACGACCACCCAGCCAAAGATCAGAGGTTGAGGGATATAAATACCTCCTTAAATATTTTCAAGCGGCAGTATCGATATAATTGTTCATAGAGGCAGTGCCCAAGTGAGTCTCAAATTTTATACGCGTGTGTCAAGTGCCGAATAATCAGCTAAGCCGAGTGAGTTCAGATTTAATAAAAAAAAGGTATCGTGCAGATTTCCTAATTATTAATCAATTTTGTACATCTAATTTTTTTTTATTATTTAATTTTTTTACTCTTTTTTTTGATTATATTTTGCTCTTGTCGTTAATTAAGTAGTCAATGATTATAAATTGTGTACCCATTATTTTTGTCTGTGTTCGTTACTAAACTATTAAAATTCTTTTCAGTAATTTTTTTTTTGAGAGTGAAGTGCGAAAGAGAAAACTGTTTATTCCCAACGACTTCGAGGTAAGATCTTTACAGCCCGCTACCTCTTGTATCAAAATCATCCCCTTACAGGTTTTGCTTAACCTCCCGACATTAAAAAAGGATTAAGCTGGTGGCAGCGTGGATATAACCCCTCAGGTTATATCAAAATAGTTTAAGAAAAGTGACCCGATCTTTTCATTGAACCTCCGGGTATCACATGTTGATAAAATCTACTATTGTAATTATACTCGTTCTTTTGTCACAAAATGACATTTTGCACTCGAGATATGGTCGCCCTTCACACCTATAATTTTCTAGAGAGAATTCAAAAGGTTTATCAACTTTATCGCTTATCTGTTATCTGGTGACTAAACGCTATCTATCTCGTTAAATTATAAACAATATTTTTATTCGGTTAGTATTTAGAAAAGCATTACTTTGTTTGATTGTGCAGTATTGCCAACAAATTTAAGAAAGTTACATTGTTTTCCCAGATTACGAATATTTCGAGTTTATTAAACTAATAAGATGAGCAGCATCGGTGTAAAAAATCTACATTTACAAGGATCCGAGTTTTTTGAAGGTCGGTGTAATACTCTTATCAAAGTTGTAAAATTTAACTACACCTGGACTATTAAAAATTTAAATTTGTGCCCTGTGGATAAAAATGCGAAAGGAGGAGAAAGTATGCAAAATCAGGTCGAAATATTGGATGTTGACCCGGAAGTATTGAATTAAATTTTGCGTTTTATTTATACCGGCGAAGTACAACACTTGAAGAATATTGCAATGGGTTTGTTATCTGCAGCAGATACATAAATATGGATTAGAGAACTTGAAAGTTATGTGCAAAGAAGAACTCTGTTAAAACATATCGATTGAAAATTCTGCCGACATTTTGATTCTTGCCGATTTACACAATACTAGTAAATTGAAGCTTCAAACAAAAAAGTACATTGCTGCTAATACCAAAGAGATAACTGAAACCTCTGGATGGAAGACTATGCATCAAACATATCCTCATCTGGTTACTGAAATTCTTTGTGGTGTATCAGCTCTTCGCATTTCTGAACTAAGGGGCCGTCCATTAATTACGTAAGGATGATATTTGTAATTTTCGACCCCCCACGTAAGGGTACGTAAGATTGTGGCAACCCCCCCCCCAACTTACGTAAGGATTATTTAAAAGAAAATTAATTTTGATACCCCCCCTCTCAACCCCTTATATTTATAAAATACTAGCTGACCCGGCAGACGTTGTCCTGCCCGAAATTAATTTTTATGCCACTCAAAGAATTGTTTATCCAAATATAAATTATTCGAAATTATTAAACAAATTATGAAAACAACAAAAAATTTACATTAAAAGTAGTAATATCGAATCCTGACAGTTTCGGATGTATTTACTGAAGTTGCTTGCAAGGGTACCTCTGGATCTAATTCAAACGATGGTTTGAAAAACAATTAGAAAAAAATTAAGTCGGAATTTCATGTCAACCAACGTCAACTCCAAAATAAATTTCAGTTCATATAGGGTTATATGATACATTAAGAGCACCATCTAGCGAATGCGGAGTGTGCAAGCATTATAAAGGGGATAGCACGGCAGATCCCACCCGGCTTTGAAAAATTTCCTATTCATAAATGGGCCCAAAAATTAGGTTTTTGGGCTGGCATTTTTTCCAAAGAAATAAACCTTAAATTGCCAATATTTCCGGATCGGGTTTTCTATATACTCTACTGATGGAAACTTAATTAATTACAGGTTAAGGCGGCGCCACCTGTTGACTACTACTACTACTTTTACTACTTCTCTTCAACTCTTCGTATACTCTTCCGCTTATATACTAAACTTAGGATCATCGGCATTACCAATCGCAACAATATCGTTATCTTTACAGATGATCTTCCTAATACAGAGTTGACACAAAATACAAAAATGATGATGCATAGTATATATTTGGCAATTCATTTTTATATATATAGATAGAGGGTACAGGTACTTTGTCGGCAACAACTCAACAAAAAATCAACCAAATTCGTCGTGCCGTTCTCACGTGATGATGATGCATACATATTTGGCAATTCATTTTTAATATGGCGGCGCCACCTATTGACGACATTAAACGCACTTTCAGTTTTTTCCCGAATTTTTCAAATTCCCGGGCAACTTTTCAAATTTTTTTTCACACAAACCTTGTCGAAGATATAGGCAACAACTCACCAAAAAATCAGCCAAATTCGTCGAGCCGTTCTCACGTGATGATGATGCATACATATTTGGCAATTCATTTTTATATATATAGATTGGCAATTCATTTTTAATATGGCGGCGCCACCTGTTGACGACATTAAACGCACTTTCAGTTTTTTCCCGAATTTTTCAACTTCCCGGGCAACTTTTCCAATTTTTTTTTCACACAAACCTTGTCGAAGATATATGCAACAACTCACCAAAAAATCAGCCAAATTCGTCGAGCCGTTCTCACGTGATGATGATGCATACATATTTGGCAATTCATTTTTATATATATAGATTGGCAATTCATTTTTAATATGGCGGCGCCACCTGTTGACGACATTAAACGCACTTTCAGTTTTTTCCCGAATTTTTCAACTTCCCGGGCAACTTTTCCAATTTTTTTTCACACAAACCTTGTCGAAGATATAGGCAACAACTCACCAAAAAATCAGCCAAATTCGTCGAGCCGTTCTCACGTGATGATGATGCATACATATTTGGCAATTCATTTTTATATATATAGATGAATAACAATATATTATATAGATAATATTAAGAACAAAAATTTAAATTAAACTTTTATTTACATACATAGATGAAAAACCGTTCGTAAAGATCGCCAAAGTTTGATGCCATTTTCTAAAATTCACACTATCATGCTACTATGTTTAATGATTTTTAGGTACTATATATTTCAATATATATGTATAGTATTTCAATTATCCTGGATATAATTACAAACATCATAAGAAAAAATTATATTTGATTTTTAAATTTAATTAAAAAAATATTTTAAGAAAGTTAGGTAAGGAATACGTCGAACCCCCCCCCTACGTAAGGGTCCTAAAATATCCAATACCCCCCTCCCCCCAAAAACCCTTACGTAATTAATCGATGACCCCTAAGACCCCTACAATACATGTAATAACCACACAAAAAAGAATAATATAACAAAAGCAATCCATGTTATTAAATATTCATGAAATTCGGAGCTTTCTCTATTTGAGGAATAGAGGCTTTGTTCACCGTTTGGTTTTAATGTATTACATCCAACATAAATACAAAATTTACTATTATACATATTTTTAATATGCTCTATATTATTCATATAGCAATCTCAGGAAACGCAAAACTCGAAGTATTCCATTAAAATAAACCAAACCAAAGTTAAACATTCGTTAACTGGAAATTTTCTTAAGAACAGACCTACTAATTCTCAAAATTTAAAAAAAAACTAGCTATGACTAAGCTATATATTATAAGGATCAATATCTCCTTCACCACATCTTCATATTTGTTTTAGAAATTATTGATATTTCACAATGTCCGTACATGAACTAAAATTTAGATTCAACTTTTGTATTTTACAATTTTTTCATTTAATTCTATATAACGACGACTCCTTCTAAATTTAAATAAAATGTGTTCCGCATTTACACATTATAAAAAGTTCATGCCATTTCAACCTCTAGATTGAAACCACACATTTATATATTGTTTTATTTGCAAACTACTACTACCTTCAATCACCGGGTTTGAGCGATATGAACTTAATTATACATAGTTTGTTCGTGACAAGAACGCAGGTTTAAAACCGAGACTTGGGATTAGAACTCTTTTTGATTCCAAATGCATTCAAAGACAATGACTAATAAATTATAGTTAATTAATAGTATTTGTAAAACTTGTAAATTCTCTAAAATTAAAAAAAAACATAAGAACACATCGTAAACCGCTTGTGGTCTGCAAATACTCTCTTAGGGGGTAGTGTTTTGAAACGGAACGTAAATATAAAGAACTAAAAGATAACTTAAAACTTACAAGCAAAAAATAAACGTAGTATCAGAATCTTTTGATAAATTAAAACTAATATTGAATGCCTTGTTGACGATTCGGAAATAGAGCAACAATATGTGGAACGTAATCAGTTTGATGATAGAGTTTTTGCATTAAAAGCGCGGGCTAAATTATTACTAAATAAAAGCAACGAGCAACGGACGATGCCATTTCGTTAGCGGGCAGCGCAGCAAGTCGTGTATCTCGAGCGCCAAGCGTAAGTAGCGGCAGAGCGTCTACGAATATTTACGATCTACGAATAAGTAGATAATTTATTGCTAATAATTAATACATATTTTAGAGCTACAAATTCGAATACGGAAAGTGATTTGGTTAAAGATAGTAATGAAAACAAAACGGTACGTAGCAGTTACAGTTATTGAATATTATCGTGAAAATTATATAATGTGAAAAAATATTTTCAGGTTGTGGAGACAGAGGTAATGCCAGATGACTCTCTCGTCAACTTTAGAGCTCTATCAGTAGTCGAAGTAATGGATTTGTGGTCAGAACTATCAAAAATAGCAACTCCGGAATGTAAATGTGGAAGTAAAAAATCGAGGAAATATAAGAAATAAAATAACCGGCCCAAAGTTTTCCAATTAAGATGTAAAATTTTGGTTTGATTAATTACTGTTGTGCAATTTAGTTTATAGTTTATAGCAATGCGTTTGACATTTTCTTTATTATCTTTTTCTTTTTATAATGTTTAATTTAATTTTATTAATAAAGACTATCCTTAATAAAGGATAGTCCTTAATAAAGGAAAGACCTTGTTTTGGTCTTTCAAAAAGTCAAAAAGTTGGTGTGTAGACTAGTAGAAAAACGACTGTAATTTCATCCACAGTTGTCTAAATTTAAAAATAAAAAAATATTCTGTAAAGGTAAATGAACATTCTATTCAAATATTCAACCACATTTTATATTTTCAACCCCTAACTGGATTAATTTTTTTAATTAACCCTATTTCAATCCCTATTTCTAAAGGGGTCTTCTTTTGGTTAATTTTTTTACAGTTTTTTTGTACAAATGTGCTGAGTATGCGTACCAAATTTTATCATGGGATGAGCATGGGTTCGGTTACTAAAAATTAATTAAGTATAGGCAGAAACGGACAAAAATCAGTTTTTCGCCTATTTCTCAAGATTCTTTGAACTTTATGACAAAATAGTTTAATATAAAATTAAGGCTAATTAAATTCTCTACAAAAAAATATTTACACATATTTTTCGTCAGATTCGTATTCACATTTTGATAAAAAGTTTAGCATAATATTAGAATGCAGTTAAAACAAAAATACATTATTTGATTTTTTTTAAACTTAATTCGTTTCCATGATAAGGCCAACTAAAGCGACACTTTTCAGTTTACCCCTCTGTGTATAACTTTGGAACTAATGAACATACAGGGCGGATTTTTCTTCAACAAACTTATTAGTTTAGATTGCCGGAACAAACTCTTTTAATTGAGAGTTTTTCACCCCCCTCCCTCAAAGGGGTCTCTTTTTTTCCTAAAAATTAATATATATTATTTAGGCCCAGTTGTTCAGATTCTGGTTATCTTCTAACCTGGGTTATTTTCCATAGAAATGATTGTTTCAAGAATTGTTTCCATGGAAAATAATTCAGGTTAAAAGATAACCTAATACTGAACAACTGGGCCTAAGACTAACATAGTTAACCAGTGCAGCAAATTTCATTTTGGGCGGACTATTGCAGATTGAGAAAAAATATATATAACTTGCCATTTAATAAGTTATATATAGTATAATCATTTAATCATCATTTGATAAGTTATATATACTTGTTTACTCAATCTGCAATTCTCGGCCCAAAATTAAATTTGGTGCACATGTTGACTATGTTAGTCTTAATAATATATGTTAATTTTTAGGGGGGGAAAGAGACCCCTTTGAGAGGGGGTGCAAAACTCACAATTAAAAAAAATTGTTCCAGCAACCTAAACTTATAAGTTTATTGAAACAAAATGAGCCCTCTATGTTTATTAGTTCCAAAGTTGCACACCCTGATGTTCGAGGGTGTAAACTGCAAAGTGTCACATTTAGCTGGCCTTGACATGGAAACGAATTAAATTTACAAAAAAAATCAAATAATGTATTTTTTGTTCAACTGCATTGTCATATTATGATAAACTTTTTATCAAAATTAGGAATGGTGTGGTCAACTTACGTATATTCAGATAATAAATATTTATGATGAAAATCTATACAATTAATTGGAAATCGATTCCGACCTTTTTAAATAAATTCACTAGACCCTCCATGTACGCGAGTTCGATGTACGCGAATTCAGAATAACGCGAATTAGATTTTGATACCTGAATTTTTTGAAGAAACTTGAGAAATCGGCGATAAACTGATTTTTGTCAGTTTCTGCCTATACTTAATTAATTTTTAGTAACCGAACGCATGCTCATCCCATGATAAAATTTGGTACGCATGCTCAGCACATTTATACAAAAAAACTAAAAAAATTAACCAAAAAAATACCCCTTTAGAAATAGGGGTTGAAATAGGGGCAATATTAAAATATTAATACGGTTAGGGGTTGAAAATATAAATTTTGGTTGAATATTTGAACAGAAGGTTCGTTTACCTTTACAGAATTTTTTTTTTTTAAATTTAGACCACCGTGGATGAAGTTACAGTGGTTTTACTGCAAGTCTACACACCAACGTTTTGACTTTTTGAAAAACCAAAACAAGGAAATGAGTGCCTTTTTGGGCAAATCCTTTTATTTGTATTTTTTATTTCTTACTAAGATGGTGTGTACCAAATTTTATCAAATTAGGCATGGGTCAAGTAAATTCATGATTCGACTTGAGATGGAATGACCCTATAGTAGAAATTCTCTTTGTTTTACAAATAAATATTTTTTATACAATACAATAACCTAAAATTGCTCAAATATTGCAGAAAATGAGATCGAAATGGCCGCTTTTAAAAAATTGACGCCCGATATTATTAAACAAGTTATACCTAAAATTGGCATAAGAAAAAAATTTCAGCTAATTTATAATGAATATCTAGCAATTTTAAACAGTACACTGATAGTCTTAAGCGATGTTTTATAAGTAGAGAAGTAGTTTCAATTATTTTAAAATAATTTATGTTTAATTTTAGAAATTATCTAGTCTGACTAAATGTCTGCCTGATACCAGGGTGGAAAATTCAACCCCAATTGTATCACGTACTAGATACAATTTTATTTTCAAGTTATAAGATAATACCGAAGAAACCAAATAAGTTTATATTTTTTATAAGTAGATACGATTCATTTATATTAAAATAATTTATGTTTAATTTTAGTAATTATGTAGTCTGATTAAATGTCTGACTACCCAAAGTACTTCTAACTATGTCAAAGCATTTGGAATTGTTGTACATGGCGTTACCCCTCTACAACGAGGAAGCGTCAAGTGCTGCTGGTTGCCAGTATTTGATCGTACTTATGCCGCTTGAATGAATTTGGGGTAAACGTACAATTTGATTATTATTCAAATTGTTGCTTTTCCGATGATTGTTCAGCTGCAGCTTCCAGTATGTTGCTGGAATCGGAACAGGTTTGAATAAATGTAATTTTCTAATTTTGTTTGATAATTAAGTGTTTTCAGTTATACATATTGCTATGACCTCCCTTATATTAAAATTGGACACGTCGTTTTAGTTGGGCGCCACATTCAAATGAATGAAAAATATTAAAAAACTGTAAATGTTAAATTCGTGTGCCAAAATTTAATTAGAGAGCTCACCACTTTGTCCCTCTTGTTTAGCTCAGTCTAAGGCTCTCTCAGAGTATTGCAGGTATTAAGATAGATTAGGGGATGTAGCTCATTATGTTGAAAAGTTTTAAAAGTGTTGACTTTTGTGTCCGTCACAGCACCGAAAGAATCATCATGTTGGACAATGACTTCAAGTTCGAGTCAAAGGCTCGTGAAAATTATGAAGAGAGTTTTAACGACAATGAATATGATTCGGAGGACACATATTGCGATGAAGCTGAAATTAAAGGTAAACGGAAGTGTACGGAAAACAAATCATCCTATTATTCGTTGGAACTTCACGAAAACATTGAAAGTACACCTGCTTCCCTACATATTCTCACTGGGAACGACGTTAAAGAATTTGGTACGAAGATCGACGTTGAAGAATTTGGTCCGAAGACCGACGTTAAAGAATTAGGTACGAAGATCGACGTTAAAAAAATTGGTACGAAGATCGACGTTAAAGAATTTGGTACGAAGATCGACGTTAAAGAATTTGGGGACATTCGGGATGAAGCTACAGCGTTTGAAAATTTATCGGATTGCCTGATTCGTAATAACCAGAAACCAACGATTCCTGGATTTATGCCGAGTTTGAAGTACTTTAAAAAAAGTAGGATAGCAGGACTTTAACCCAATTAAGATCATTTTTAGGTATTGTAAATTAATATTCCCGATTTATTGAAAATATTACCCAGATGTTGCAACCTTTAGGAACTATTAAAGAATAGCAACGACAAAGAACTTCGGTGGAATGGATAATGCCAGACACCATTTGGCAAGGCAAAAGAAGTTATAACTTCGGACAATGTGCTAGTGCAATAAAATCCAGAACTTCCGATTAAGGTTAGGTGCGACGCAAGTGCATATGGAGTAGCGCGAATTTTGTCACATGTTTACGAAGATGGTACAGATCGGCCCATTTGTTATGTTTCGCGCACATTAAATGTCAGTGAGAAAAACAATTCAATGTTAGGCAAGGAAGCTCTAGCTATATTTTTTTCAATCAAGAAGTTTTTCCAGTACTTGGTTGACATTAATTATTTTTCCATTATAGTTTGGCAGTACCATTGTACACACATTTTACCTCTCCAATTCGTCGGTATGCGGATATTATCGTTCACCGCCTCTTGGCAGTATCGGTCGATGCCGATTCTACTTACCCCGAGTTGGTAGACAAACATAAAACTGCCGAAATTTGTAAAAACTTAAACTACCGCAACCGAATGGCCCAACAAGCTGGTCGTGTGTCCGTTAACTTCAATACTTTCGTGAGTCTCGGAAACGTTATTCAAACTTTTTTTTACTTTCTTCTTTTAGTTATTATTCCGCGGTAAAATCGAAGATGAGAAGGGCCACATTTTGTACATGAGAAAGAACGTTATCCAAGTTATAATTCCGAGGTACGGTCTGGAGGCGAATTTATTTTTGGCGAAAACAGTCGAACAGTCGTCCAATTTTACTTACGACGAAGAGGTTGGTCACACTGGTGGGTGTCAGGATGTAATTAAAACTTTTTTTTTAGAAACAAACTCAAAGTTGCGGTAATATAGTCCTACATGAGTTCGATCTAGTTGTGGTTCGCCTGCGTTTAGATTCCCAAAAAACAACCAAGAAAAACGAAAAAAAACCATTTTTATAGCCAACCCTCCTTTTTTTGAAAAGTGAACTTTTTTTGTTGTTTTGGATTGTGCTCGTTTTGTTCTCGGTGTGCTCAAAAAAAATTGCCAAAAGTTCAATAACAACCGAGAAAAACGCGAAATAAGATTTCGCGCTAGCCCCCTTTTTTTACATATCTAAATTTTCTCAATATTGTTTGCATTAAATATGCGTGTTCACTTTTATGTTTCTTTATTTATCTATTATGCTTTATTGAAATATATACTTTTTCTCTTATATACTATTTTATTTTAGAGTTAAAGATGGCTGTACAGTTAAAATTGCTTCCAAATTTAATTCCATCTAAAAGTCGAACTCGTCATGGTAAAGCGCACTGGAGGCCTTCAATACGAGAGTGCCAAGAAGGCATTTTATTACATGCCACTGTAAGAAATATTCCATTTAATTAATTTAATTTAATTTTGATTTATTTTTAAGATTCCTGGAGATCTTGTAAAAGTAATTGCAGAAAAAAGAAACCATAAGTCGGCAGCGAATGAAACTATTCAACCATATTTAATTATCGAAGAGTCAACAGTAAGTAATATAAATAAGGTCTATGTAATTGTAGGTGATGTTTGTTATTCTTTTGATAATGTACTCCGGAATTTACTCAAGTAACAAAAACTAAAAATGTTCAAAGAAAATTATTATAGGGACGCGCATGAATGGATTATCAAGATTCCTTAAAGGCAGGCAGGCTACTCAAAATCAACTTTCCTTTCCTTTTGTATATGCGATTTCAGCATTAAAAGAAATACCTATATAATAGTATTTAGAAATTTTATTTTTATTTCCTTGATCAGGATGTTTTTTCTTAGAAATATCAAAATTTTTAATTTGAATATAGAATTGTTTTGTAGTGTTCCATGTTCGTTTTTAAAACTTTTTGTTAGTTTTTTAAATTTTATTATTAGTTTTTAATAAAATTTGTACATAGTAGAGGGTTGCTGTTTAACTTTCTGGCCTAGGGAACACTAAGCGTTGCTAGGTGCAATTTGACATTTGCATTGTAAAGTTTGACATGTTGTAGCATAAACGTACTCAGAACGTTTTGACGTACGGCCATCATTTCTGTTGTTTATAGTGACTTGAAAAAATCAATTTGGCAAAAAAATGGAATTAACTCGTGAACATTTTCGTGCAATCATTTTTCACAACTTTCGACGTGGATTATCACGACAAGAGTGCATCGATGAACTTAAATCTTTGTATGGCGATGAAGCACCATCCTATAGCACTGTGAAAAACTGGTTTAATGAATTCAATCGTGGCCGACGCTCGCTCGAAGATGAAGGTCGTGAAGGTCGTCCAAAAACAGTCGTTGTGCCAGAGAACATTGATGCCGTCCGTGAACTGATAAAGCAAGATCGTCATGTGACATACCGTGAGATAGAGGCATCCTTGGGCATTTCTTCCACCAGCATACATTCGATATTGCATGGACACCTGGCCGTAAAAAAGGTTTGTTCTCGTTGGATCCCGCATAATTTGACAGTGGCTCAAAAAAAGTGTCGTGTGGATTGGTGCAAAGAAAATTTAAAAAAATACAAACGCGGTGTTTCAAAAGACGTTTATAAGATCGTCACAGGTGACGAATCATGGATCTATGCTTATGAGCCCGAAACAAAACAGCAATCGACCGTGTGGGTCTTCGAAGACGAGCCAAATCCAACGTAAGTTGTTCGTGCAAGAAGCACTTCGAAGCAAATGGTAGCCTGTTTCTTTGGTCAAACTGGTCATGTGGCGACTGTTCCGCTTGAGCAACGTAGGACGGTCAATTCTGAGTGGTACACCACAATTTGTTTGCCTGAAGTCTTCGGAGAAATTCGAAAAACGAACAAGAGAAGACGGATCATTGTGCACCATGACAATGCGAGCTCTCACACATCAGCTCAAACCAGCGCCTTTTTGACCGCCCAAAACGTCGAATTGATGGGTCATCCGCCGTACAGCCCTGACTTGGCACCCAATGACTTCTTTTTATTCCCGAACATCAAGAGAAAAATGCGTGGTCAACGATTTTCGTCGCCAGAAGATGCTGTTGAAGCATTCAAAAACCATGTTTTGGAGGTGTCTCAATCGGAGTGGAAAAAGTGCTTCGACAATTGGTTTGAGCGCATGCAAAAGTGTATAAATCTTGCTGGAGAATACTTTGAAAAACAATAAAATCATTTTTGATGATAAATATTCGCATTTTCATTATTAGGCCAGAAAGTTAAACAGCAACCCTCTATAAGGTACATAGTAGGTACAACTAAATTATATTTTTGATAAATGGTTTACCATATTTGTCAGTTTTTCAGTGTTTTTTACAATAAATTTGTGTAAAAATACTTATAGAATAGGAATTTACCTGTGTAATTTGTCAAAATTCATATCGTCACTATAGTTTTATATTCAGGTTACCTAAAATTACATACTTGATTTAGTTTACATTTTGCCAATTCACAATAGACGTACATAAATCTAATAGGTACAGTACTGTGTAAAAGTCTTAGACCACTTAGCAATTAATTAATTAATTATTAACAAATAAATTATTAATCATTTATAGCAAAAAATGTTTAAATAGATACATAATTTAGTGTAGAAACATAATTTTCTAAAAATACTTCAATTTTGTCTTTATACTTTGAAATAATCAAAAATGTTATGATGCTCGACCCTTTTAATGGGTAATAAAATTAGTCACGGGCATCATAAAATTAAAATTTTTTCGTATTACGAGGTATTTTCTTGCGGATATTTGTAACATTTGGTAACCATTCTTATGCCTAGATCACACGAAACGAGTACAGTGACGAGACAGTGCTCTCGGCCGAGTGGGCGGTTGGTCTAAACGTATTACCGAGCGCTCCGCCAAGCGTTATTTCACTTATTTCGCCCATATCACTCTCTCGGCCTAGTGACATTTTACTGTCTCGTCACTGTACTCGTTCCGTGTGATCTAGGCATTAGTTGTTGTTAGTACATTGTATAGTAAACGTTATTTTGTGTCCTGTGAGTTAAAGTCTGTGTATTTTTCAAAATTTTTTAAAAAGTATTAAAAAAAATATTTTTTTTATAAATTTAAAGTTGAAATAATGAAATTATTTAAAAGTGGGTAAAATAAGTGAATTTACTAAACATAGGGTAGTTTTGCTTCATGAAGAAGGCCATAATCAACGTCAGATAACGAAAAAAACGAAAACATCAAAGACCGGAGTTCGCCATACTATCAAGAAATATCTTGAAAGTGGCATTGTGCATGATGGGCCAAGGTCTGGTAGACCTAAAAAGCTTAAGGAAGCTGATGAAAAATATTTGAAAGTTCAATCTCAACGAAATCGAAGCCGAACTTCCAAAGAGTTGACCGAAGATCTTCGTAGTGCTACAGGAGTGTCTGTTTATTCTTCGACAATTCGTCGAAGTTTAGGTAGAATGGGTCTGAGAGGATGTGTAGGGATTGGCATGGCATAATTTTTTTGCTTTTCACGATTCCCTTTACGAAGTAGTGGTTTTTTAATCACTACACATCCTCTCAGACCCATTCTACCTAAACTTCGACGAACTGTCGAAGAATCAACAGAAACTCCTGTAGCACTACGAAGATCTTCGGTCAACTCTCTGGAAATTCGGCTTCGATTTCGTAGAGATTGAACTTCCAAATATTTTTCATCAGCTTCCTTAAGCTTTTTAGGTCTACCAGACCTTGGCCCATCATGCACAATGCCATTTTCAAGTTATTTCTTGATAGTATGGCGAACTCCGGTCTTTGATGTTTTCATTTTTTTCGCTATCTGACGTAGACTATGGCCTTCTTCATGAAGCAAAACTATCCTATGTTTAGTAAATTCACTTATTTTACTCATTTTTAAATAATTTTATTATTTCAACTTTAAATTTAGAAAAAAAATATTTTTTTAATACTTTTTAAAAAATTTTGAAAAATACACAGACTTTAACTCACAGGACACAAAATAACGTTTACTATACAAAATACTAACAACAACTAAGAATGGTTACCAAATGTTACAAATATTCGCAAGAAAATACCTCGAAATACGAAAAATTTTTAATTTTATGATGCCCGTGACTAATTTTATTACCCATTAAAAGAGTCGAGCATCATAACATTTTTGATTGTTTCAAAGTATAAAGACAAAATTGAAGTATTTTTAGAAAATTATGTTTCTACACTAAATTATGTATCTATTTAAACATTTTTTGCTATAAAGTAATGATTAATAATTTATTTGTTAATAATTATTTAATTAATTGCTAAGTGGTCTAAGACTTTTACACAGTACTGTACTTTTTCTCTCCTTGATTTTTAGAAGCATGTGCTTTGGGGCACAACGGATGGTGCACAATGGGATCGTGCCTGTTCTGCCCATAATATACAAATACATCATACGAATAGTATTTATATGTTTATATTGTAAAATACATTCTTATAGCTTTTCATTTGTTATAAATAGTCCTAACATACAAAAGGAAAACTGACCGACAATGTTGGCAGACAGAGTTGATGAAACGTGTTGTAAATGCGGTGATTTCTGGGGAAATGGGATATCAAAGAGCGTCCGTTATTACAAAATTATTGATTTTTTTAATCTAATTTAAATAATTAAGTACCAAATCTCTTCTTTGAAAGAAAGAAAGAAGAAGGAAAAGAAGAAGCACCAAATATAATAAATAAAGGATACTCAGCAGAATTTTTTAGTACTGACCTTATAGGTGTCCTTGATATAACCCACGTTTATTAAAGGTACTTCAAAGTAAAAAAAAAATTATTTTTAATAACATCCAACAAACAAAATGATCTTGATATGCGAGTTCTAAAACGGCTCCAACAAACAATAAATAATGTCAGTAGTCTTAACTTGTTAAAACGTTTTTAATATAAAAAAATTTTAATTTATACTTTTTATAGCATCTTATGTAGGTTTTTTTTGGAGCGTTACGTAACAAACGGACACAGACATTTTAATCCATTGCTCCGGTAAGCTGTTGATCCGAAGATCTGTTAATTCACCGACCAGTTTAACACCGTTTTCCATCGATTAAAATTTAAAAATTCGAACTTCTTTTATAAAAAATCAGTAGCAGAAAGAAACAGACTCAGAAGAATTTTAATTGGCTTGCATATTAAATTAATCATTGCCAATTCCAAGAAATTAATCCACAAATCCACATTAACATTCCTATTCTGTAACATCCATCGAGATCTTTTCGATCATAGTTTAGCGATGTTGAATGATGAAAAAATCGAAAAGCACGGGAAATGCACGAAAAAAATCTTTTAGATCAAAGAGTTAACGATATCGATCGTTCGAAAAAAAATTGCAGGGGGGGTTGACAGATAAACCACCAAGCTTAGGAAGTTGACCGTATGAATGTCGAAGATACTCGTATTCGAAAATAATTTTATTCCAATTTGCTTATACCTATAGGTACAGAATTTTTAATTGGCAATGATTACCAAGTTAAAAAAACAAATTATTGGTTAAATTAAAGGTTGGAAGACATCCTAACAAAAATGTTTTTTTTTAGAATTAAGTGAAATTTGAATTTAGTTTTACTTATTAAAGTAATACCAATAATATAACCTTGCGACATGATTTTTTGATGAAATTACAAGTGTATCAACATTAAAACATAATAAGTTTGTAATCTAGGCCATTAAGATTTGTTTGTTTGTATTTTTATAATGAAATAACGCGAAAAGCAATCACATACTTTTTCTCTCCCTGATTTTTTTAATATAATTTAAATAATTAAATAGCAAATATAATAAATAAAGGATACAATGTAATATTTTTGTTATTTTTCTTTTAATGTTGATATAATATTAACTTTTTTGTTAGCTATCGCATTCCGCCCCGGGTTCACCTACTTTTTAAAAAGTACTTCTTTTGTTATTAGAAAATTTTTTTCTCTATCACAATCAGCAGACTGTTTTAGTACTGACCTTGATATAACTCACGTTAATTAAAGGCAATAAAAGGGTACTTCAAAGTAAAAAAAAAATTTTTAATAATATCCATTGTCCACCTCACTAACACGATGACCTTCATAAGAAAGTTCTAAAAAGGCTGCATCAAAAAATAATTGTCTGTAGTTTTAAATTGTTAAAACCTCTTTAATATAAAAAATTTTAATTTATACTTTTTATAGCATTTTGTAATTACAATTTTGAAGGTTTTGAACCTTCACCGATTAGTTTAACACTCTTTTCCATCGATTAGAATTTAAAAATTCTAACTTCCTTTATAAAAAATCAGTAGCAGAAAGGAAGACTCAGAAGAATTTTAATTTGCTTGCATAATAAATTAAGCATTACCAACTCCAAGAAATTAATCCGATAATCCACATTAACATTTTTCTTCTTCTTCTTCTACTTCTAAAAGGGCTGTGCCCTGTTTAAACAGCTATGGTTGACCTTCTTGTGAGATTGAGGTCCAGCACTCTCGCCAGCGTTTGGGTGGTCTACCTGGTTGTCTTCTCGCACTTGGCAATGCTGTCTTCGCCCATTTTGCCATCCGATCATGGGTGATCCGCTCAATATGGTCTCTCCATTGTCGTCTCCTTGCCCTTGCGAATCTGACTACATCCTGTACATCACACACCGCCCGTGTGTCCTCGTTCCTTATCCTGTCCCTATTAACATTCCTATTCTGTAACTTCCATCGAGATCTTTTCGATCATAGTTTAGCGATGTTTAATGATGAGAAAATCAAAAAGCACGGGAAATGCACGAAAGAAATCTTTTAGATCAAAGAGTTAACGATATCGATCGTTCGAAAAAAAATTGCAGGAGGGGTTGACAGATAAACCACCAAGCTTAGGAAGTTGACCGTATGAATGTCGAAGATATTCGAAAATAATTTTATTCCAATTTGCTTATACCTATACAGAATTTTTAATTGGCAATGATTACCAAGTTAAAAAACAAATTATTGGTTAAATAATTAAAGGTTGGAAACCAGCCCAACAAAAATATGAACCCGGGGCAGAACGCGGTACCGGGGCGGAATGGGAAAAACTATTTACAGATGAAAGAGGGGCGAGGGGATTGGTTCGCCCACTATCCTATTCTCAAACTGCAAAAACACGTCAGTGTGAATACTTGGTAACTATGATTCGCTGCATTGTTGACCAATAATATAACCTTGCGTCGGAATTTTTGATGAAATAACGCGAAAAGCAATCACATACTTTTTTCTCTCCTTGATGTTTTTAATATAAATTAAATAATTAAATAGCAAATATAATAAATAAAGGATACAATGTAATATTTTTGTTATTTTTCTTTTAATGTTGACATAATATTAACTTTTTTGTTAGCTATCGCATTCCGCCCCGGGTTCACCTACTTTTTAAAGAGTACTTCTTTTGTTATTAGAAAACTTTTTTAGTACTGACCTTGATATAACCCACGTTTATTAAAGGCAATAAAAGGGTACTTCAAAGTAAAAAAATTTTTTTTAATAATATCCATTGTCCACCTCACAACACGATGACCTTCATAAGAAAGTTCTGAAAAGGCTGCATCAAAAAATAATTGTCTGTAGTTTTAAATTGTTAAAACGTCTTTAATATAAAAAATTTAAATTTTTTTTTAGCATTTTGTAATTACAATTTTGAAGGTTTAGAACCTTCACCTTCACCGATTAGTTTAACACTGTTTTCCATCGATTAGAATTTAAAAATTCTAACTTCGTTTATAAAATATCAGTAGCAGAAAGGAACAGACTCGGAAGAATTTTAATTTGCTTGCATAATAAATTAATCATTACCAATTCCAAGAAATTAATCCAATAATCCACATTAACATTCCTAATTCTGTAACTTCCATCGAGATCTTTTCGATCATAGTTTAGCGATGTTTAATGATGAGAAAATCGAAAAGCACGGGAAATGCACGAAAAAAATCTTTTAGATCAAAGAGTTAACGATATCGATCGTTCGAAAAAAAATTGCAGGGGGAGTTGAAAGATAAACCACCAAGCTTAGGAAGTTGACCGTATGAATGTCGAAGATTTTCGAAAATAATTTTATTCCAATTTGCCTATACCTATAGGTACAGAATTTTTAATTGGCAATGATTACCAAGTTAAAAAAAACAAATTATTGGTTAAATAATTAAAGGTTGGAAACCAGCCCAACAAAAATATGAACCCGGGGCGGCATAACGGGGTACCGAGGCTGAATGGGAAAGACTATTTACAGATGAAAGAGGGGCGAGGGGATTCGTTCGCCCACTATCCTATTCTCAAACTGCAAAAACACGTCAGTGTGAATACTTGGTAACTATGATTCGCTGCATTGTTGACCAATAATATAACCTTGCGTCGTGATTTTTTGATGAAATAACGCGAAAAGCAATCACATACTTTTTTCTCTCCTTGATGTTTTTAATATAAATTGAAGGGGACGGTAACTTAACTTTGGTCACCCCAAAAAAATTGAAAATTTCCTATAGCAAAGAGGAAGGTTTATAGAGTATACTGTAAAAATTTCACTTGCGAAAGTATACATAAAATATCGAGAAAAATCAATTTGAAAGTACTACGTAAATTTAGCGAATTTTTCTTCGATTTTTGGGGTGTGCATTCCATAGGGAGGTTTATCCACCGTCAAAACCTACCCTTTCGGGGCGCCGCTGCGCTACACTCCGCTCTGCACCCCTCCAGGGGGGTTTCGACTCTAGTTACTATGCTAAACATACGAGAAGGCGCCTCCCATAAAAAAAACGGGATAAATGAAACCGGGAGCTTAGAGACCCTTGAAATAGCATTAAAAAGTATAGTTGCGGTATGGGGCAGTAAACTATTACGTTTAACCCCCAGAAAATCGTGTGAAAACAAAAAATAATCGATGTTACATGTACGAGAGACGAGCTGCATCTGCCGGTGCGAAATACTCTAAGTGTTAGGGTCATTATAATTGCACGGACTGTTAACAGAATGAGCGACGCGCAGAAATCTCGTTAATTTTACATGTAAATTTGCAAACTTCAAATTCGATTTACTCAAAATTTTGATAATACATTCGCAGGTTTAAATTATATCAGTACACTATATAAACCTTCCTCTTTGCAATAGGAAATTTTCAATTTAATTGCAGTGGCCAAAGATAGAGGACCGTACCCAAATTAAATAATTAAATAGCAAATATAATAAATAAAGGATACCATGTAATATTTTTGTTATTTTTCTTTTAATGTTGACATAATATTAACTTTTTTGTTAGCTATCGCATTCCGCCCCGGGTTCGCCTACTTTTTAAAAAGTACTTCTTTTATTAGAAAACTTTTTTAGTACTGACCTTGATATAACCCACGTTTATTAATGGCAATAAAAGGGTACTTCAAAGTAAAAAAATTTTTTTTAATAATATCCATTGTCCACCTCACTAACACGATGACCTTCATAAGAAAGTTCTAAAAAGGCTGCATCAAAAAATAATTGTCTGTAGTTTTAAATTGTTAAAACGTCTTTAATATAAAAAATTTTAATTTTTTTTTCTAGCATTTTGTAATTACAATTTTGAAGGTTTAGAACCTTCACCTTCACCGATTAGTTTAACACTGTTTTCCATCGATTAGAATTTAAAAATTCTAACTTCCTTTATAAAATATCAGTAGCTGAAAGGAACAGACTCAGAAGAATTTTAATTTGCTTGCATAATAAATTAATCATTACCAATTCCAAGAAATTAATCCAATAATCCACATTAACATTCCTATTCTGTAACATCCATCGAGATCTTTTCGATCATAGTTTAGCGATGTTTAATGATGAGAAAATCGAAAATCACGGGAAATGCACGAAAAAAAATTTTAGATCAAAAAGTTAACGATATCGATCGTTCGAAAAAAAGTTGCAGGGGGGGTTGACAGATAAACCACCAAGCTTAGGAAGTTGACCGTATGAATGTCGAAGATATTCGAAAATAAATTTATTCTAATTTGTTTATACCTATACAGAATTTTTAATTGGCAATGATTACCAAGTTAAAAAAACAAATTATTGGTTAAATAATTAAAGGTTGGAAACCAGCCCAACAAAAATATTATTGTTTTAGAATTAAGTGAAATTTGAATTTAGTTTTTCTTATTAATGAAAAAAAATTTTCTTGAAGCAATTCAGGATATCGATACTATATTGTAGTTGTTGCTTGACATTGAAGTAATATCAAGGTAAGTTGTGTTCACATCAATTGCATGTGGTAAGCAAGAATAAAACAAAACTCATTCATTCGCATAGATGGCGACATTTTGTAGAATGTAATTTATAAATAGTATTAAAACTGACCATTTGAATTAGCTGTATTAATTTTTAATTGTATTTTGTTATTTATAAAATACTATCTTTTGAAGTACTATTTTTGTTTTTTTTTTTTCGTTCAATTTTTTGTATTTGGTAAAATTTATTAACCTTTATTTATTAATCCTATAGGAACATTTTAAATTTCATGTAAAACTATTTTTAGTCAATTTATTCAGCAATCTATCTACCGATAATAAGCTTATTAGTGGACAAATGTACATGTAAAACGCGAAACCTCTGTGAAGACCCTTTTTTATAGGGAGTTTTTACTTTTGGAAATCCACGGTAGGCACCAAAGAAAATCGATCAAAACATTATTCAATTTTTGAAGATTCCCAACTTTTTCGTATATTTTCCAAATAAAACAAAATATTTAAATAATAAAATGCCAGCATCACATAATTGCGAATAAATTACTTAAATAACAATATCTATAGTTTTTCTAACAATATTTACTAAAAACCTGATTTTTTTCATTTTCCTAAATTACGTGGGATCTGCCACTGGGTAAGATTCCTATATACTTGCGCATACCTAATTTAATAGAAATTTTAAATAAATTTTTCTATAGTCAGATAGGTGGCAGGACTCGCCGTTACAAGAGGTAACTGCAATAAGTTTATCCGTTATCGGTATCAACCTGCCTTTAATCGTTGCGTTGTAACAAAATAATACCTAATGAACATTTTGAAATCAGTAATCAAGTTTTAAAATGTCCAAACATTTTGCTAAAATTAAGACAATGTTGACTAAAAATGTTAGTACTTGCCAGTGGCGGGTGGTACGGTGAGGGCGCCGGGTAACTCAAGTTAGTATTTTTTTAATGCGAACACAATGATCGCACCATGGTATTGGACAATCCGACGTCGATTGGACTATAAATGGTGGCACAGATTGAAACACTTTCATAGAAAGTGAAAAATTTATTTTATAATTCAAATGGCCCCCCCCCCCCCCGTAGCATAAAAACCCGCGTGCGAAGTTAATTATTTTTTTATATTATATTTCATTTAATATTTACAATCTGCTTACAATTCAAAACATTTAGTAAATCATTTGTTTGATGTTTATTTTCTTTAATAAATAATCTTTTAAATTATTCATTCCTAAAAAAAAAGTGAAGAATTTTTTCAATATTTTCTTTTCAGTTTTCAAGAAGTGATGTTAACCGAATTAAAATAGGAAACGAACTTGAAGTTCCTGTCAAAAATGAAAACAATCCAGGGAATTCTGAAATAGATGTAACTACGAAAAGTAACTACGGCCTATTTATTGTTCTTTCTTTTCTATTTTTACCTTTCCATACGTCTAAACCGGTCTAGGACTATTGGGCGCGACCGATTGGGCGCGGAGACAACCGGGCGCAAAGACTATTGGGCGCAAAGACTATTGGGCGCAAATACAATTGGGCGCGAGGAAAAATTTATCCATTACGTATTAATTATTATAACTGATTCGGGGTCGTCCATAAATTACGTCACTCAATTTTAAGCAATTTTTAACTAATTACCCTAATAATAATACCCTAATTATGTATTAGGGTATTCTAATTATGTATTAGGGTATTCACACTCCCTAGTATATATCGTTGTATTTCTACACTCTAGTAAATATACACAAATTTACTAGAGTGTATTTGGTTGCATACAAATTTACCATAAGACCAAATACACCGAGGTCTAGTATAATTTAAGCAGCCCGTGAACGTGTTTTTCTACCTTAGTATATTAGAATTCAATATGGCCGACTACAGCTGATCAAATATGTTTACATTTACGTTGCATTAATGTACATTGTAAGGTTATATTTAAATTTATATTATTTTAAAAATGGAAATCGAAAATTTAGATGAAGTAGAGAATCAATGAAAATAAGAATATTAGTTGTGAGGTTATGAAGTTGTTGACGGGTTGATAGTTTACTAAATTAATATCATAGATGTGTTCACAGCTATGGTATTTGAGTGTTGTAAATATACAACTATGGTAAATATACTAGGGAGTGTGAATACCCTATATCGATGGCTAAGTGCTAAGATGTCGTAACCCACAACTTTTGAGATTTTGCTTTTATATCATTTATACGTAGAGGGTTATTTTTCTGTTTTTAATTAAAATATTTCTAAATAGATCTACATGAGATCTATTTAGAAATATTTTAATTTAAAAAAAAAATAGTTTCCTACGTATAAATGATATAAAGGCAAAATATTGTAATGTTATTCGCTTGACTGCATTTGAGGATTAAAAAGATGAACAAGTTTGTCAATAAAAATTTAAAATACACGTGCAATTATGAATGTTCGAGTGTTAAAGAAATCATGGCAAAATGATTAGTTCATTTATGAAATAAAAAAAAATATATCATGTAAAATTTGTTAGTTATAAGTTGTTCGTTAAAAAAATTATGTTAGTTAAAATTTTGTTATAAACTAGGTTAATTAGTGATTAGTGTGTTATGCAAACTTAAAAAGGTTTAACGATGACATTCGTGTAATGGATTGGTACAGTAAATTGAACGAACAATATTTGCTTCCAAATAAACAATCACAGTGCATCGTATTCAAATTAGCGGGTCATTCCTATTAAAACAATTTTGAATTAAAAATCAAGTGGCGAAAATATTGATTATTTTACCGACCAATAAAAATATTAAAACATAAAAAACAGTCAGGCCTTGGAATTTGGCAACAAAATAATTTTCCTTGGTAACGGGTGTGTTAACCTTAGTTACGGCAATAATTTCACGTTGATGTCCACGTAATGTGAGTAATCCAGAGTTTTTGATAATAAAATGTATGAAAAGAAACCGAAACTGGGTTAAGTAAAGTGAATTAACCTAAAAAGAGGTGATATTAAGTGAATTGTATAAAATTTATTTGGTTACTCACCAATTCGTATTAAAAATATGAAATTTATGGTGATGAATATTGTGGGAGTTGATGAAAATTGAATTGGATCAACACAACGATAATGTAGAGGAAAAATTGTTGGGTGAATGAACAAGAATAAAGTTTACATAGAAGAAAAGTAATGCAATTGGAAAGTGAGGTTAGAAAAGTTAATTATACAGTGCCGTACTTTAAAACACAAATAAAAAGGTCAGAAATTTAATAATTATAAACATTTAATTGCATAATTTATTTTATAATAAGAAATTTTGTTATTATTAGTTATAAGGCGTTTGCGTAATTTTAATTGTTTCCATGACAACTCTTTACAAATTTTTATAAAAAAAATTCATAAAAAAAAATCAAATTGTCATGGAAAATTTATTTTCAATTTTATTCAATTGATTAAATTTTATTAAATTATGAATCTTGTTCATTTTTAAAATTCAATTAATGCAGTAAAGAAAATTTATCAAAAAGCATAATTCATTTTAACAAGGTAAGCGGAAACATCACACATATTTATTTAATTGTAACAACGTGGGAAAATTAAGGGCAGTAACATAGCATATATTATTTACCGACCCAACGTAGAGGCCGAGTACATAGCAATATCAAGGGTTGTGGGTTACGACATCTTAGCACTTAGCCATCGATATGTATTAAGTTTGTAGCAAGAGTAATTAATATAAAAAAAAATAAAAATAAAAGTAAGTAATAGAGTTAAGTATTGGTATAATAAAACGTTGACCTCTTGTAGAAATTATATTTTAAAATTTTCAATCGGAATATAATATACAACCATTTATCATAAAATAACCAACAATATGTAGTATAAACAAGTGGAGCCTTTTTCATAAATTACAATACTGCAAAATGTACCTACTTTCCTTGAAGTAAAAAGCACACAAGGGACGTTAATTTAATTTTTCAAGGTTAATTGCTTGAATTTGAAACCCTGCTACGGACAGTGTCAACTTATACCAAAATTCAACTTTCACCCATATTGTGCGAAGGTTTGCATTCACACCGAAGGAACATCGAACAAGTTTTAGGTTTTCGTTTCATGTTAGCATTCTAGTAAATATAAACATCAAGTTGTTCGATACTACTTTGGTGTAGCGGTACTTAATTTACCATGCTAAAATTCTAAATTTTATCCTATCGACACTGCCGTTGTCAAAAATCACATGCAAATTTAACTTATACATGCAATTAACTCACCATGATTTGTAGAATACTTCGACTAAAAAGCCAATTCCATCTCGTTAATTTCATCTGGATCACACACATTTTTGTTCGATAGAAACATTTTGAACACCAGCTTGGATTTTTCAAGGGCATCTGAAAAGTAAATTTACCCATGTCAAAATCAACAAAATTACTTACTTACATTGAATTATACTAACAAAAATATACAAAAAGTCCTACTAATAACAAAAATTAATTCGCCCAAAAAATTCACCTCTGTAACCACATAATGTCGAGTTAGGTTAAGTTAGGTTTCCACTTTCAAACAAACGTTTAATTTACTACGTCTGTATATTAAATGAAATGTTGAATAATTAATATAATTTCACAATAATTATGCACACCTCGGAAAGTTTTCAATGGTCTTAAATTTAATAATTAAATAATGTACGCACCACCGCCTCAACGTGTAACTTTCACGACCTTGATTAAAAATGGTAAATAGTAGACGCATTCTGATGGTAGCGTTCATTAAATAGAACTCGCGAACATTCGGCTGCGTTCATTAATTTTAAAATAAATAACTTACAGCAGTAACCAAAAGTGAAGTTAATTTACCAATAAGTGAGTTGCAGTATTCCAGTTTCCACTGTCAAACAAATTTTTTATTTACTACGTCTGTAATAAATTAAATAAAATGTTGGATTATTAAATAGGCGTTTCAATTTAAGATCGCAGCGCCATAGCGGTCACTAGTGGTATTAATAATGCTGGTACATAATATGTTTTCGGATAGTTATGTATTAAATATATTTTTAATTGTATTACGATACGTTTGTGTTTGTTTATTGTAATAATTTGATATAATTATTTTAATTACTTTTTGAATTTGAAATAATTATTTACAACAATCAAAAAGGGTTAGAAAATGTGACATACCCTTGGTAACATACCAACATTGGTAGTTCAAAAATTTGCCGCAAGGTAGCGTATCGCTTATCTTGAAACGCCTATTTTCTCGACCTTGATTAAAAATGTTGGATGAATTCTGATGGTGGTGTTCATTAAATAGCGCCCGCAAACCGTAGGCTACGTTTATTAATTTACAAATAAATTAACACTAGGGCAAGTATTTAAAATACAAATGGAAATTAACTTAAAAATAATTACATGTAAAGGCGTGGTAATTTCTAGCATGTAACATAAACTGCTCTCATAATCAATAGACTGTAAGGTGTGTGCACGAAATAACTTGGTCGATCAAAAATTATAACAGTTAATTTATTTGAATAAAAATTTAATTGAAATCTGCCACAAAACTAACTTCATTTAAAGTACTTTTAACATTATTTAAAAAAATTTCAAAAAAATTTTTGTATAAGCGAATTTTCGGATCTTGGACTTGACCCCCTTCAACAAGCGTTGCGCACCAGCTTCCGTGACTGAATCATCTGGCTTTCGCCATTTACGCTTCAAGTCTTGCTCATTTTGTACACTCCCCCTCATCTTCAACAACTTCCTA
Organism: Podabrus alpinus; assembly: GCA_932274525.1. Taxonomy (NCBI): domain Eukaryota; kingdom Metazoa; phylum Arthropoda; class Insecta; order Coleoptera; family Cantharidae; genus Podabrus; species Podabrus alpinus. The sequence goes on from OW026455.1 coordinate 22,919,328, forward strand.
TTGACTATTGCCCAATATTTTTCAATAGGCCTGAGTTGTGGGCAGTTTGGTGGGTTGATGTCTTTGGTTACGACTTTGATACCATTCTGGCCATACCATTCCATGGTTAATCCACCGTAATGACGAGATTCTAAGTCTGGCCAAAAAAGTGCTGAATCTTTGTGCGACTTAATGAAAGGCAGTAATAATTTTTGTAAACATTCTTTAACATAAATTTTTTGGTTGATAGTCCCTGTTGATACGAAAATTTCGCTCTTGAAATTGCCTGCCAAATCAAGTACTTCTTCGGATATTTGTCAAGTTCTTTTACTTTAAATTTCTCAAGAACCAATCCGCGTTTCTTTGCTGTGTAAAATTGCTGTCCCGGAATTTTTTTGAAGTCGGATTTTACGTAAGTTTCATCGTCTATGACAATGCAATTAAATTTGTGAATCATCTTGTCATACAGTTTTCGAGTCCAAGTTTTTGCAGTTTGTTTTCTGTTTATCATTGCGATTTGGAACAGCATTTACTTGCAAAGACTACAAACTAGCTTGTTTACGTACATTTTGTACATATTGCGGTGTTCTGCATGGACCACGTCAATAGTGATACGAACGTCAAGTCAAAATTTGTTTATAATAAAGATTTTGCATCAAGCGTACCAATCAAAATGGAAAGGTTTTCTCTTTATATCAAGTACAAAGTCATAATCAAAAGTATATTTAAAAACGCAGTCACGTAACACAGGTGTCAACAAAAATAAATTTAAAATGTAACATTTAAAATCCGTTATATTCAAAATATTGTTAAAACCATTAAAATCAAATTTGTTTAATTATAAGGAATCATAATTTACATGCAAACATTGTTAATCAAGTATTTAGTATAAAATTTGTTAATGTTAATAAATTATAAATTGGAACATTACGAGTGTGCGTCGAATTTCATCATAAACTCAGTGAACGGTCATCCGATAATCCATGTTTGAACAATTTCACCAATGAACAATAATTATGTGTTGAAACAGATTGACTAACCTAAAATACATCAAAAGTTAATTTTCAAGACATTTCAAATTTTCGCGGGTGAAAAAAAAATGGATTCCACTTACAAATTATTGATTTTTCGTATCGATGGAATGTGAAGAATCAAGTCTGCCTTGGATGAAGCAACACCTTGGCAACGTAACAAACAATAGATAGCTTCCTGTTCGATTTTACGTAATGGTCGATGGTAATTAAGTGCTCCTGAAAATTAATTAATAAGTGTTAAAAATTTGCATTAAAAAGGAGATATAATTGAAAAATATTGTTGATAAAGTGTACTTACGTGTATGTATAGTGAAATTGATAAGTTATATCAATCGATTGCGAATATTTTTGATGAAAACTATCACAGTAACCACGAGTTAAAATTTCAACGGCAGAAGTAATCCAGTTTAATTCATGGTAACGACTAGTCATCTGTCATCTAGAAATAAAGGTACGATTCCAGATAATTTTTAAACGTAAAAATAAAGTGCGGTCATCGAAAATTTTACAACCGCGTGCATTAGTAATTTATAGTTGGGGTAAAGATAAGAAATTGTTTAATAATTTTAAGAACATTTATTTACACGATTACGATATTACAATTGATATAATAAAATTTCTAATTTACATAAAACGGATAATTATTTTAAGCCACCTTTGTTCCGAATCAAACTTTATTTTCAGTATCAGCATACTTGATTTCGGAAAGAACCCAAAACTGAGAAAAGGTAAGTTTCATGCTCCAAAATTCATCTAGCCGAGGTATTCAATTATATTGCATTATTTTTGTAAAATTGCTATTGACGGGGTGTTACGGCGACGCCGTGTATTTTAGGCTATCGTAACTTATCCATTTAAATAATATTATATAATAATCGAAAATCCCAAAGTTTCATGAAAATAACAAACTTTTTAATGAAAATAAAATCGAGTCAACGGATTCCGACTATAAATGTTAATATTTGAATATTATGCCAATCGACATTCTTTATTAAAAGATAATTACAAAGTACTACATTTAAGAAGAAATGTACAAAGTAATACGGTACACCTGCGTGATACTAAATCTGTAATCTTCCGACCGCGGGAGTAATTCGTATCAACAAAAATTATAATTTTATAAAAGATAAAATTCCGACATCACTAGTTACCATTCTTTTAGAGTTAAAATGTAAGAAGTTACAAAGTAATGTTGTTATGTTTAAGCGAGTACCGCGCTAAGAAACAAAGAAACTGTTTAATACGCATTTTTGTAAATAGAATTTAACTTGGCGTCATGCACTCTTCCCTACCAAAATGATCTCATCGAATGAAGAAAAAATTAACAGAAGGGAGAAAAAACGAGGACAGTCTCTCGAAATCAATCAACTGAATAACTTCTACCTAAAAAACTTACTTAATATCTACAAAAATTTAATATTTTTTAACTTCCCGATTCGGAATAAAACCTCATTAAATAATTTCTTACGGTCGTAACGAGAAATTATTGCCTAGTAACTACAAAAATTAGTGACAACAAAAACGTGGAAATCCGATTAATTAAATTTCGAACAATTTAAAAAAAAGTGTCGAGACAACTAACGGAAATTCTACTTAAATAATCACCAAATAGTACCAATATCGAAATGGTGAAACAGCAAATATATTAAACCCAAAATTCGGTGTAACAATCGAGTATAGTGTAAAGTATCACTTACTACGAGAGTGAATCGAATCACAATAACTATCCACGACAAGTGCAATTTTATCCCAAGTGTAGCGGAAAATTAATAAAAAACCAGATATAAAATAAACAGTCCGTCGAAGTAAATTTATATTGGAAATAGTTTATAAACATTTAAGCATTTCATTTTCAATGAATCTTAACTGGAAACAATAAGAGTGAACTATAATTTTTGTGCAACACGCGAATTAAAAATACCGGTGTGCAGTTCGAATTTAAAACACAATTTTGATCGGTGTGACGACATCACTTCCATCAACTATAAATTCAACATAGCGTTAAATTCTTTCTATCTACGGACCAAATCCTGGAACAATCACATCTTTAACCATACACCAATCAACTAATTTGTGGATTACATCGCATTTCAAGGTAGAAATTTGGTCCAACCATAATAACTGTATCTATTCTTGAATTTTTATAACAAACTTGTAAATTTTCTTCCTGATATGATATTTTAACTCAAATACTGAGTTATATTGAAATTATTGCGTAAGTTAATGCGAATAATGTGTCTTGCTTCATTAAATTTTGACTATTAACTATTAAAAATACACATTCACATAAACTTATTAGAATTTCCTAATCATACACTACTAAACGCGTAAGCGCCATTGTTGCAAGTTTCGCTTGCGAAGCTAAAGGATCTGAATCCCTATAATACTAAACGCGTAGCGGCCATTGCGGATTTTATTGGTTTTCCTAAAAACTTTTTTTTAACACACTTTGGCGAATGTAACGAGCCGCCAATCGAAAAAGACCATATTTTTACAACAGATAGGATAGTTTTTGTCATTCCCATAGCACATTAGATCGATAAATTAATTAAATTCGATTTGTTCATGAAAAGTGCTGCTTA